>CM056049.1:395684662-396284662 GCA_029574335.1 Rana kukunoris
TCCCCCCCCGGAGCGGACTAATAAAATACTTTAAAAACCCTATGTTGTGTTTATTTATTTTTACACTTTGCCTCCAGGTGAATAGGTAGGGGTACGATGTACCCCATAGTCATTCACTTAGGGTGGGGGGCCGGTATCTGGGGGCTCCCAGATTCCGATAAGCCCCCCGTCCGCAGACACCGACAACCAACGGCCAGGGTTGTCGGGAAGAGGCCCTGTCCTTAACATGGGGAGGGGGTGCTCTGGGGTGGGGGGGCCGCAGTGCGCCCCCCTGCCCCAGAGCACCTGACCCCCCCCCCATGTTGAGGGCATGCGGCCTGGTACGGCTCAGGAGGGGGGCAGCGGCGCAGTGCCAGAGCCCCCACGCCGTTTTTTTCCCCGGCGTAGGTGGGGGGCGGGGGTTCTACTTACAATCCATAGCAGACCTAAGGGCCTGGTATGCCTCCTGGGGGGAACTCATGCCGGATTTTTATTTAACATTTTGGCGTGAAGTTCCCCCTCATGATTCATACCAAACGCCGCGTGTAGATTTGGCGGGAATCCAAGTCGGATCCACGTCGCTTCTAAGACGCGCTCGCTGGAATGTGCTTTTTCTATTCCAGCGAGTGCGAGACGTCGGCACCCCGTCGCCGAGAATTAGCGCGATGCTGTCGTGCTGGAAACACATTCTCAGTGACAGGTACTGTACATGTATGTTCAACAAAAATGTGTTACTTTTTATACCTACCGCATCATGCTGTGCCCATAAAATCTGTGGTTTGAGAACATGCAAGATACTCAAATACGATAACATAACATCTCTGTCGATCAATATGAACCAACAGAAATCTGTATCTTTAAAGTCTTAAATACCAGTCCAGAAATGCCTTTTGAGTAGGAGAAGAGGGGAAATGAAAGGTCTATGCTGCTGTTGAGGGTTGTTTCAGAAACATCTTTTGAGCCCGGTAAATGTGTCTCCCAGAGTATCAATTGGGGTTTTAGTGATTTAAAAAAAAGAGAAAATTGTTTTATTTTAACCACTTGCTTACTGAGCACATATAGCCCCTTCCTGCCCAGACGAAATTTCAGCTTTCGGCACTGCGCCGCTTTAACCGACAATTGCGCGGTCGTGCGACGTGGCTCCCAAACACAATTTATGTCCTTTATTTCCCACAATTAGAGCTTTTTGGTGGTATTTGATCACCTCTGCGGTTTTTATTTTGTGTGCTATAAACAAAAAAAGAGCGACAATTTAAAAAAAATATATATATATATTTTTTGCTATAATAAATATCCCAATAAAAACAAAAAAATTCTCAGTTTAGGCCTATACGTATTCTACATATTTTTGGTAAATAAAACAAAAACCGCAATAAGCGTATAGTAATTGGCTTTGCAAAAGTTATAGCACCTACAAAATAGGGGACAGAATTATGGCTTTTTTATTATTTTTTTACTAGTAATGGCGGCGATTTTTATTGGGACTGCGACATGGCGGACAAATGGCACACTTGACACATTTTTGGGACCATTCAAATGTATACAGCGATCAGTGCTATAAATATGCACTGATTACTGTATAAATGTGACTGGAAGGGAAGGGGTTAACACTAGGGGGCGAGGAAGGGGTTAAATGTGTTCCCTACTAGCGATTCTAACTGTGGGGGAAGGGGGCTGACTGGGGGAGGTGACCGATCTGTGTCCCTATGTACAAGGTACACAGCATCGGTCTCCTCTCCCTGACAGGATGTAGATCTGTGCGTTTACACACATAGATCCACGTCCTTGTCTGTGTAACGGTCGATCGAGGGGGCCTGGCGGACATGGCGGCCGCCAGGCACGCGCATCAGCGACGTGGCGGGCTCGTGCGCCCCCCTAGTGGCCAGAGGAGCCAAAGACGTCAAATGACGTCCTCCCGGCATTTGAGAGCCACCTTGTGCCCGTCATTTGTCTATGGCTCCGGCTCCAAGTAGTTAAGAGTTATTACCTCTTGTGTTCCAGGGTCATAATTTTAAGTGTGGATGCCATAACAATATATGGAAAAATGAACAGCTACTGGTATATTAAATATAGTGTATTATGTGACTTTTTGTTACAAAGAAAGTAGGCTACGTTTAACAGATATTTATAATTTGTCTCATCACGCACTCCTGCTCTGTCCCACAAAAATAATCAGAAATTTAACTCAAATTTACAAAAATAGTGTCCAAACTTCCCCTGCCTTGCCCACTACCCCAACGTGAAGTGGGCTTTATACTAGGGTTGTCCGGATACCACTTTTTTAGGACCGAGTACAAGTACCGATAATTTTTTTCAAGTAGTCGCCGATACCGAATACCGATACTTTTTTTTTTTTTAAATGTGTCCACAAATGCAGCCATGTCCACCCACAAATGCAGCCATGTCCCCCCACAAATGCAGCCATGTCACCCCCATATATGCAGCCATGTCGCCTCCATATCCCCCAGATATGCAGCCATGTCCCCCCATATATGCAGCTATGTCACCCCCATATATGCAGCTATGTCACCCCCATATATGCAGCTATGTCACCCCCATATATGCAGCTATGTCACCCCCATATATGCAGCCAGTTCCCACTTACCTAGATGCCGCATCGCTGCTGCCGCCGCTTAGTTAATACGGGCGGGGAAGATAACAGCTTTCATTTGAATAGCTGTATTGTTTCCTGCCGCGCCGCATATAGACACTCCCCCTTGCTCGGGATCTGTCCAATCACGAGCAAGGGGGAGTGTCTATGTGGGGCGCGGCGGGAAACGATACAGCTATTCAAATGAAAGCTGTTATCTTCCCCGCCCGTATTAACTAAGTGGCGGTGATGCGGCGATGGTGCGGTGCAGCGGCGACGGCGGGGCGAGTATTCTATTTAGGCATCGGGGGTATTTGCGGTACTGGTATCGGGACAACCCTACTTTATACCCGAACTAAATGCAAAGAATGGAGGGCATGGTTCTACCTCTGTCAGTTTCATTTGTAAACTAGTGGAAAGAAGAAGAAAAAGTCCAACATTTTTGAACCAAGACTATGCACAATCCACTCTGCTACCCATCAAGAGGGGGGTGAAAAATAGAGGCCGAGTGTCTCCCAAAAAATACAGTGACATACATGGGGTTCTGCAGCAGACGGAACGGAGACGAGAGAGAGGGAACCAATGAGGACTTCCTCTGCTTTAAAGGATGAAAAAGATTAATTAGGGTGTTAAACAGGCAGACCAGTTGTACCAACATATCTAGATTAATAGTACAAGTAGGCTAAAGACATTGGGAAGGTGGAAGCACCTCAGCAGCTTCTCAGTGAAGCACAATGTATTCTGGGTGGTTGAGCATCTATAGCCTGTGACTTGCCTCTTGCAGATGAGTGAAGAATTGATTTTTGCTATCATACGCAACCCGAAGCTTAGCAGGATTTAACATGGTAAGTGATAACTACATGTCCAAGTATTTTTTATTTTTTTTTACATTAAAGACCACCCTTTGTTTTTGTGTAGAGGCAGAACCAAAAAAGATAGTTGCCACATTATTGTTGAAGCTCTGCTCAGCCTGGTTATAGGCCCAACACAAGATGGCATTTTTAAGCCAGCCCAACACAAGATATCTTTCTTAAAGGGGTTGTAAAAAGGAAAAAAATCATTTTTTTCATAATAAGCATCCTTTACCTGCAGACATTCCTCTTTTCACCTCCTCATTGTTCATTTTTGCTCAGAAGTTGCTCTTTTTCTTCTCTGTTCTGTTCACTTCCTGCTTGTCTGATTTTATTGACCACCGTGAAGGGAGACTTTACTGCGGTGGTCAGTAACCTCGCCCCATGCTGGGAACTACATCTGTGTGGCAGGACACTCTCTACGTTTTAGAGGCTTAAAGGAGGTGTGAATTACTGGGCGTGTCGAAATTCATACTGGGAAATGTAGTTCTTACATGAACAAGTGATGCAAACCAGGAAGTGAATGAGAGAACAGAAACTAGAAAGCCGAAGGTGATATAGATGAAGGAATTTAATAGGTATTTACTCGTTTGTTAACAGAATCATTACACTATTCCGTCTGTCTACCTTGCAGACATAAATTTTAGGCAAAAAAAAAATAATAATTTCCTTTACAACTCCTTTAAGGCAACCATAGGTTCAAAACTTAGTCAGTTCAGTAGGGACTGGCCGAGATTCAAAACATGTATGGGGGCAGGCTGATTGTACAACCGGCATGTTGGATTTTTCATACGATTATTTCCAGCGGCTATACCCGCTAGCAATAATAACTGCATGCTCTCCCGACAGGGATGGCTTCCTGCATCCCCCCCTCGCCAGGAAAGCACAATCGCTCCGTGGGAGGGATTCCTCATTAACAGTCTGTATTCCCTTTCAATAGCAAACAAAGGTGAAGACATTGGGCCAGATTCAGATACACTACGCTGCCGTATTTTACCAGGCTGTACGACGAATCCTGGTAGATTTTGTCCCTTACGGTACGGCGGCGTAGTGTATTTCTCGCCGCGTTTTTGAAATACGCGATTAGGGGGCGTGAAGCATTTAAATTAGGCGCGTTCCCGCGGCGATCGAACTGCACATGCTCCGTTCAGAAATTTCCCGCCGTGCATTGCGCGAAATAACGTCGATACGTCATTCGTTGTTTGAGTAGCGTCGTTTACGGACATTCCTATTCCCGGACGCTTTACGTCAAAAATTTTAAAAAAAGACGTCAGAAAACGTTGATATTCGACGCAGGAACGACGGCCATACTTAACATGGGCGGTCTAATATTAGACCAGCAAAAAGCTGGTATAGTTTTACGCAGCAAAAAGATGACTAAAGATGCCGTAAGAGATTGCGATAGACGTTCGTAATTTCGTGGATAGTCGGCACAAGCTCATTTGAATACACCGACGCGGAAAACGACGGGAACTCCACCCAGCGGCCGCAATTTTATTGCAGCGTAGATCCGAAGGCGTACGAACACGTAAACCAGTCGGATTGAAGCCCGCAGCCGTAATTTCATGGTTTGAGGTTTCAGAGTAGTGAAAACCCGCGCGTAATTCGAAAGTACTCCAGTCTAATCGTAATCGTTCTGTAAATCTGGACCATTATTTCTCCCACTGCAGCTTAAATGCAGGTTTCAAAGAACACTCCTGGACTGGGCTTTTACAGCCGTCTGGAAACCACATAAATCTGAGAGCTCCTACACTGCTGTAGTTTCTACACTGCTGATCCTCAAGATCACCCAGTTTAGAATCATGAACTGAAAAGTCTCTCTGAAGTGACCAAAGATTAGCAGTAAGAGGATGACGATCATCTTATCACCAATTCTGTTCAACATTACTCATGATGCCACAGCTTTTGCATATTACATTTAAACAGCGATAGATCAACTCTAACAGTGTCAAGTTGTTTTGTTAAGGAGGCCTGACTGAGATGTATAGCCTCCATTAGTGGTCTTAGTGTAGGCTCGGTATTATCCTCTGCATCAACCACTTACATTTACCCCCATTTATAGAAGAGCAGAGAGCAGGAAAGACTTGGATCTAACAAGGGATATACAAACTGCATTCTGCTGTTGTGCATTGCTGAGGGCTCTCCATCATTTTGTCTGGGTATCCAGGTAAATTTAGCCAGCTCTTCTCTGGCTGTTTGCCCAGTTTTGACCATGAGGAGAGGAGACCACTGGTTCAGGGAGTCTCCTGAAGTAATTTGCAGTAGAGCTATGTAGAATCTGCAGTATTGCGGTATCAGATTGCCAGGTTGGAACAAAAGTTTGGTGCATGCTGCTTACATGTCAAATGCTAGTCACACCCCAAGTGACAGCAATTTAATGAATATAAGTACTTTTTTCTTTAACATGTTTACAAACCTTGAGACATATTGGGGTACTAGCCATGTTTACATATTCATAAGAATTTTTTTCTATATTAGCTCTAGCCATGGTTTCAAAGCAGAGCCTCCCCGCAGGGATGTAGTCCCAAGGAAGGAGGCAAGAACGCTCGGATGATGGGGCAAGCTTACTGAGGAGAAACAGGAAGTGAGAAATTCAAAGAAAAACAAACAAGGGAAATCGAAGGAATAGGTAAGTAAACCAACAATGCACTAGCTTAAAAGGCACCCATTTAGAAAGTAAAAACGAACCTTTACAACCCATTTAAAAGGGCAGTCTACGCAAATTATATTTCATTCATAAATCAAATACAGTAGGCTCAGTCACCCATTGGCCTGTTATACATCTTGGAGACTCAAGTGGTGAGATCACCCTGCCATAGTTCCTGTCCCTGTTCCCTGCTGCCCACTTTGGACTGGTCAATATTGCTAACCATCTTGGGGGTTTTTATCACTTCACCTGCTGCATTTTACATAACATAAAATACAATTTAAAATCCAACAGGGGTCATGAGACTCTTATGGCTGCAGTAGGTGTGCAGACCTGACCTTGAGAAAGATCTCACCACCAGTGTCCCTGAAAGACACAATCAATTCTATAGTTAAACATGTCCTTAATGCCAAAACATACGTTTTGGAGTGGACTGGACACACTTTTACCCCCAAAAGGGTCAGTTTTTTAAGCTTCTCTGAAGTTATACTTATATCTTTTACATGCTACAGCATCAAATCTGCATTCCTTCACACTAAAGATTACATTTTCCCTATAGATGTTGAAGATTAATATAAGGAGTTTAGATTACTTTAGGAAAACACATTTCTTGGCATTCTAGCAAAATAAAATCAACATACCTGTATATTTACTTGATAATCAGTGGGGCCATGTATTGAGCCATACAGTGCAAAACCAACTACAAATATCCTTCGATTAACTGAAAACCTGAAATTTAAAAGAAACACATAAATAAAAGTTACCACACAGAAAAAAAATGAATACCAGAGAATTAGACACATTAATAACTAAAAGGTTTATCAAATCAATCATGAACGCCTACAAAAAAAAAAAAACACACAGCTATAACCATTACTGCATTTTAGCAGAGTACCAGTGTCTGCAATATTTGCATGCATTCATATACAGGAAACAAAGGTGGAATTCAGGCCAGGTTTTCTGGGCCACCTTGGCAGTGTTGATTCCAGGCCAGATTTAGTGGTCCACTAGTGACCAACAGGTAGTATAAATAAAAGGACTGAATCAAGAGATTGCTTCTGGCCTGGGCTCAGAAATCCATACAAGAATGAGCTACTGATGTGAAGTTTTGATTTGCGAGAAAGAAAAAGGTTTGCATTACCTTTGTTTTTAAAGGTTACTGGGAGAAGCCCTTCACCTGTGATTTAGGAACATGAAATGTTTAGTTAGTGCCTGGATGGCAAGGATTTATTTTCTGTTTGTTTGATATCCATGCAACCTTTTAAATAAAACTGTCTTTTAAGACCTGCTGTCATCTATCAGCTCTGTACAGAGTCTGCTCCTGCCTGGGAATCAGCCCGCTCACCTCCAGCAGAATTGGATCAGACAGGGCACCAGCGTGCCACCTTCCTGCCTCTTGGGCCCCCCCCACAGTGGCGTAACTCCAGGGCCCGGTCGTGACTTTTGTGACCTGGGTAGTTGCGCCACTGAGGGGGAAGATACCTGGTGGGAGGGAAAGGAGGAGTTGGGGAAGCAAAATCCCACTGACAGTTAAAATGCCATCAGTTAAGGACATGGTGGACCCACTCCTTAACAACCGATAATTGATGCATTCTTTTGTATGTGTAGCCAAGGTTTGCTACTGTGCTTATTAAAGGGACAGTTCATGGTGTTTTTTTATTTTTTTTAACATGCAAGTTTGGCTCCCTCTAGTGCACGCAGGACTCCATGTGTGTTTTTCCTCCTGTGAGGACTAGAGCAATGCATCATGAAACATGTAGTCCAGGATGAGGAAGTGACACTGTTAACCGAACCAATCTGGACCATAGGTAACAATGCTGTGCGCACAGAACAGCCTGCTGGGAGAGGAAATAAAAGAGCGGGTATGGCCTGTTTTCGCCCTCTCTGGACGCCATTCTGACCCTGCCAGCAGGAGGTCTGTGTGACAGGAAGTGGAGAACCTGTGGCCTACACAGCGGGGAGCAGGATCGCCAGCCTCAGAGGAATCTCAGAAGACAGCATTGCTATTCCAGCACAGCAGCTCGTATTTGTCTGTGCTTATAAATTGGAAGGGGCTACAGTGTAGATACACCCCAGACGAAGTGTTATTACAAGAAACGCGTCGGGTCGACTCCACTTCCGCCTCACTTATATATATCAAACATGTGTGATATTTCAGCCTACATGTAAGTGTAACAGCTGTAAAATAAATATATTTTTTAATTGGTTTAAACAAGATTACACTATATAAAGAAAAAAGTGAAAAGGAGAATGACGCTGCCCTCAATTTGAGGTGTATAAGCCCTCCCAAAGTGCCTAGAGATACACCCAGTATCTAAAGTGTCCGGAGAGGTGTATATGTGAAATATATATATATAGTGGCTGTGAGTAGGTAAAACCACCCTAATAGCCTAAGGATGGTATAGTTACCAGTGCGACAGTATGGTATAACAAAACATGTAGTGTTACCATCAATAATCTTAAAATACTATCACAATAATATGTGCCCACATAAAGTGCAAAACAATATAAAAAAATTTGGAAAAAAACACAAATCCCAGTTGGGTGCCTGTAGTCCACAAAGGATCAAACAAAACATATATGGTGTAAGATTTAAATTCATAAGGCAACACTATTCAGGAAATCCAGATCTGTCACCAGCATAGACAGAAAAAGTTCATGTAGGAATACATGCAATGTCCAATACAGGTAGTATGTCCAATCTGTGGGGGGATGTGATGCTGCTTAGTACACACAACGCAGTGTACCCGGTGCTTCCCGCAGGGGTTTACACTCACCAGATGTAGCTCCCCAATATGGGGTGATGGGCAGTAAGTGAACCGGTCCTTGCTTGCTATCCAGGTCCTGCAGCCACCATCGGTAGGATCCCTGATGATCCCCTCGGAAGGATAAAAAAGGACACCAATAGTGCAGAGGTAGCGCAAAAGTTTATGTAAAAATATTTATTCAGCCTGTGTAAACAGCAGGCTATAATGTTGGTAAACCAAATTACAAAAAATATAAATAAACAAAGTAAAAACACTTATAATCAGAGCCGAGATAACTCCAAGCTCCCCAGGGTTTGATGTGCGTGCTAGTAGCAGTGTGCGGCGTGCGCTCCAGCTGCGTTCCACCTAGCACCAACCCGGAAATGACGTATCGCGTAAGACAGGAAACGCCTGACGTACGTTTCGATGCTCGATCGTCTTCTGAGGCATCGAAACGTACGTCAGGCGTTTCCTGTCTTACGCGATACGTCATTTCCGGGTTGGTGCTAAGTGGAACGCAGCTGGAGCGCACGCCGCACACTGCTACTAGCACGCACATCAAACCCTGGGGAGCTTGGAGTTATCTCAGCTCTGATTATACGTGTTTTTACTTTATTTATATTTTTTGTAATTTGGTTTACCAACCTTATAGCCTGCTGTTTACACAGGCTGAATAAATATTTTTACATAAACTTTTGCGCTACCTCTGCACTATTGGTGTCCTTTTTTATCCTTCCGAGGGGATCATCAGGGATCCTACCGATGGTGGCTGCAGGACCTGGATAGCAAGCAAGGACCGGTTCACTTACTGCCCATCACCCCATATTGGGGAGCTACATCTGGTGAGTGTAAACCCCTGCGGGAAGCACCAGGTACACTGCGTTGTGTGTACTAAGCAGCATCACATCCCCCCACAGATTGGACATACTACCTGTATTGGACATTGCATGTATTCCTACATGAACTTTTTCTGTCTATGCTGGTGACAGATCTGGATTTCCTGAATAGTGTTGCCTTATGAATTTAAATCTTACACCATATATGTTTTGTTTGATCCTTTGTGGACTACAGGCACCCAACTGGGATTTGTGTTTTTTTCCAAATTTTTTCATATTGTTTTGCACTTTATGTGGGCACATATTATTGTGATAGTATTTTAAGATTATTGATGGTAACACTACATGTTTTGTTATACCATACTGTCGCACTGGTAACTATACCATCCTTAGGCTATTAGGGTGGTTTTACCTACTCACAGCCACTATATATATATTTCACATATACACCTCTCCGGACACTTTAGATACTGGGTGTATCTCTAGGCACTTTGGGAGGGCTTATACACCTTAAATTAAGGGCAGCGCCATTCTCCTTTTCACTTTTTTCTTTATCTATTACTAACTCTGAGGGGTTAGTTTAGAGGAGGCAGCAGCCCATTTATCACATCCTAAGCGCAGGCTTTCTTCACCTTTTTTTCAATTACACTATATGGCCACTCTTTTCTCCCGTCTCTTTATACTACTAATACCATTTGAGAGATAAGTTCCGGGATTATCGCATGCCTTGCCGTATCTTGAATCATCATCCATTAGAGATCGGGATGTGTACATTAGCATGATTCTTCCATCCATGGGTGGGAACCACATCTTACAAGCTTGGTTTAACTTTTGGTGGCATATGTCCCCCTAAGTCTATTTGCTCTGGTAAGCATTAATTTCTACTGGTGGAGGGTTATCACCTTACACAGAAGTCGTCAGCTATTCATTTTTGACCATTTTTCACTTATGCACTTGGTGGAATTTATATTGACTTTATTTTGCATATATTATATAATCTCAGTTGTTGCACATTTAACTTTTATTATTATAGGTTATACTTTCACAATATATACTCGGTGTACATTGATATGTGATACATTGTCTAAGCGCTACACTTTATTTTCCAGCACAGAGGCCCAGCCTGCGTTACAGACCACCTCGAGGCACCTGCAATCCAGTCCACCAGGAGCTTGAGCGCGGCGTGATAGTGCCATTTCCACAGAACAGAGACAGAAATCCGTCTGTAACCCTCTATCCATCTGGCATCCGTAGTGGTAAGCGGGCACAGCCCTCGTGAGAATTAACATTTATTGGATATTTCAAACTTTAACAAATAAAAAACTGAAAAATAGGGCGTGCAAAATTATTCACCCCTTTACTTTCAGTGCAGCAAACTCTCTCCAGAAGTTCAGTGAGAATCTCTGAATGATCCAATGTTGACCTAAATGACGAATGATGATAAATAGAATCCACATGTGTGTAATCAGATCTCCGTATAAATGCACCTGCACTGTGATAGTCTCAGAGGTCCATTTAAAGCGCAGAGAGCAAGTTTCAGAGGTCTGTTTAAAGCGCAGAGAGCATCATGAAGAACAAGGAACACACCAGGCAGGTCGGAGATACTGTTGTGGAGAAGTTTAAAGCTGGATTTGGATACAAAAAGATTTCCCAAGCTTTAAACATCCCAAGGAGCACTGTGCAAGCGATAATATTGAAAAGGGAGTATCAGACCACTGCGAATCTATGAAGACCTGGCACTCTGGATGAACTGCAGAGATCTACAGCTGAGGTGGGAGACTCTGTCCATAGGACAACAATCAGTCGTATACTGCACAAATCTGGCCTTTATGGAAGAGTGGCAAGAAGAGCCATTTCTTAAACATATCCATAAAAAATGTCGTTTAAAGTTTGCCACAAGCCACCTGGGAGACACACCAAACATGTGGAAGAAGGTGCTCTGGTCAAATGAAAGCAAAATCAAACTTTTTAGCAACAATGCAAAACGTTATGTTTGGCGTAAAAGCAACACAGCTCATCACCCCTGAACACACCATCACCTTTGTCAAACATGGTGGTGGCAGCATCATGGTTTGGGCCTGCTTTTCTTCAGCAGGGACAGGGAAGATGGTTAAATTGATGGAAAGATGGATGGAGCCAAATACAGGACCATTCTGGAAGAAAACCTGATGGAGTCTGCAAAAGACCTGAGACTGGGACGGAGATTGGTCTTCCAACAAGACAATGATCAAAACAAAGCAAAATCTACAATGGAATGGTTCACAAATAAACATATCCAGGTGTTAGAATGGCCAAGTTAAAGTCCAGACCTGAATCCAATTGAGAATCTGTGGAAAGAACTGAAAACTGCTGTTCACAAACACTCTCCATCCAACCTCACTGAGCTCAAGCTGTTTTGCAAGGAGGAATGGACACAAATTTAAGTCTTTCGATGTGCACAACTGATAGAGACATACCCCAAGCGACTAACAGCTGTAATCGCAGCAAAAGGCGGCTCTACAAAGTATTACCTTAAGGGGGCTGAATAATTTTGCACGCCCAATTTTTCAGTTTTTTATTTGTTAAAAAAGTTTGAAATATCCACTAAATTTCGTTCCACTTCATGATTGTGTCCCACTTGTTGATTCTTCACAAAAAATTACAGTTTTATATCTTTATGTTTGAAGACTGAAAATGTGGCAAAAGGTCGCAAAGTTCAAGGGGGCCGAATACTTTCACAAGGCACTGTATATGCATATGTTTATCGCCGTTTGCTGGTCTGTGTGTTGAGGACACAGAGGGAAAATATCCAATATATGTGCGTTACAGTGTCAGGTATTTGTTTCTCTGTCTATCCGTTCACATAGGTCTTGTAGTGTACCGTATTTATGTGGAGTACCTTTGTGTATCAGTTATAAGATCTATTCATTGTTAAAATAAGCTGTTTACACTCATGCAATTCTTTGTGTTCATTTCATCTCAGTAAACATATCTGAGTGGTTCAGTGATACTGTTCCTCATTATTATTGCAGCCGTGCAGAATGGAACCCAAGTTGTCAGAGGATTTGCAGAGTTGAGGTAACCAGTGGGGTATAGAGTATACTAGCTGCCCTCACGGGGGTACCGCTACATATACATTTCAACTGTGCAACCCTACTTACAACTATTGAAAGAGTTGCTGTTTGGGAAGGATAGCAAAGAGAGCAATAGTTGAGACTGCCATTGCTTTTTCCCGTCAGATAAACCCCAAAAGACCTATTCTGACCTGGAACCAGATGCTGCCCAGGATTACGAAACGCTGAAGGCTGGAGATGCTTGCACACCTGGGTGTCACCATGGCGGTCTGGGCTCAACAGGTGCATTGGTGGCCGTACAATACAGACAAGCCGCCCCGCTCCCAGATGTTTGACTTGATACACCTCACCAGGAAGTGGCTGCAGCCAAAGACTGTCAGCCCCTAAGATTGTGGATGCGTGTGGTCATGGACCGCCATTTACGCACGCTACCTGCCACTTTGCGGATTTGGGTCAGCCATGTGAACCCCAAGACTGCAAACCAGCTGGTCGACCTGGTGGAGAGATATACTACTGTGGAGGACTTGTGGAACCCATCCGTGCCCCACCCCAATGTCTCAAGGTGTGAAAAAACACTTAAAAGATCTGGCGAGGGGGGCGTGGCCTGGAGCGGAATGGAATAGGACGCGAGTGAGCAGAGCTCCGCTGGCCGAATATCCTGTGTTAACATCCCGAGATCCTAAAACTTCAAAAGCACCTGCTATGGACCCCTCCCAGATCGGGCACCCCTAAGGAGCATGTCGCCACCAAAAAACAAATCAGGGGCGATTGCTAAGCTATCGCAATACCGCCATGGAGCTGACCCTGTGGAGCAAGATGGCGCTGCTGCACAGGAGGAGGAGGGCGCTCGGGGCACAGACACAGCCAGGCTCCTTCAGGCTATACCGGCCTGTCAGGAGGCAGTTACATCCTGCCAAACCAATCTAACAGCACGGATTGAGGAAGTAAAGGTGGATATATCCCTGGTCGGGCAGGACTTCCAGAAGCTCAGGGAAAGTCACGGAAGCAAAGGCTAGAATCGGCACGGTTGAGGACTCCCTCCCCCTCTGCAAGCCTCCACAGAAGACATGCAATTACAAGTACAACAATTGCTGCAGAAGCAAGACGAAATGGAGAACAGATTACGCAGGTGTAACCTTTGCTTCATTGGTCTGCTGGAGGGGGTGGAGGGGAGAGAACCCCCCCCCCCCGACTTTCTTGGAGACACTACTATCTGATACTTATGGGAGGGAGTCATTTTCACCTATGTTTCACCTATGTTTGTCGTGGAGCGTGCGCATCGTATGTCAGGAAGACCACCACCTGTTGGAGCACCTCCTCGCACATTCATTGCCAAGTTCCTAAATTTCAGGGATCGGGATGCCATCCTCCGCCTCAGCAGGGAAAAAGGCAAGCCGTTTTCCCCTACTTCTCGGCGGGGGTGTAAAGAAAAAACGAAAAACCTTTACTTAGGTGAAACGTCGCCTGTGGATAAAGAATGTGAAGTACGCCATGCTATTTCCAGCTCGCCTCCGTGTGGAGGGTGAAAACGGGGCGCAGTTTTTTGAAGACCCGGAGGCGGCTATGGCGTGGATCGAGCAGCGTGACGCGCACTGATAAGTATTACCACATTTTTGCATCCCCCTTCACCTTCTGCTTTAATTGAAAGTTCCCACCCCAGTGCACTGGGGGAGCGAACTAGGAACTGCATACTAACATTGCTCACGGTTTTCTGGGCCCCCTATCTTTACAGCCCTGGAGTGTATCCCACCTGCGCTCATAGCGCGTCCTGTTCTGTACACACTATGTCCCTTTGTTTCTTAATATCCCATGTGGGGCGGGGAGGACACAGGACCGCACAAGGACATTGCACCTTGATATTACTGCCCCCCCTTCCTGTGGAGGCCTGGTGTCCTGTGTGCTCAGGACTAACTAAGCTAGCCAGACCTGGCTGTTGAGGTTTGAAATCTCTTCTGGCTACCTACAGGGTCCTGCAACCTGATGTGGAGGTGTCTGAGACATGCTCGGGGCGGTATGATGCGGTAGTATCCCTGTAACTGTGCTCCCCCTTGGGGCCCGCTCAGAACTGTTCCTCTGGACTTTAAAGTTTCTACCTTAGGGAGGGGAATATCACCCTTTTTCTTTGTTTTAAAAGTCTTTAACAAAAATGTTAGTTTATGTTACTGGATCTGATTTTTACACTTCTCTCTGACCGGCGGAGGGAAACACTGTATGGGCGGGCTTGCTCTAATTAGTAGACACGGTCCTACAATGAGTCATGCAACACAGCGAAGTTTCGCCCTTTGCTTTGAAGTGTGCAATCTGGGTTGGAATGTGTGGCCTGCGGTCGGCTTTCTGATTGCCGGCACATATATGTATGTTATGACACTGCTTTATTTTGCTTCCACAGGTTGCACACTGCCTATGCTATGTTGGCAGTTTCGGGTCGGAGCCCGCACCAGTTGGGGTCAGTGCAGGGCAGAGAGGGGGGTTGTTGGGTTTGTTTTGTTGGTAGGATGGTCTTTCTTTTATATCACACCATTTGGTCGACATGGGTATTGCATATATGTAATGTTATCATTGAAAGCCCCGCCCAGCTGGGAGCGGCCACCTAATGGGGGTACCCCAAATCCTGGTGCCTTACATTGGTTTTTATTTTGGTCCATGGCCGAGTTAAAGGTTCTTACGTGGAATGTTCGGGGGGTGAGAGATCCCATTAGGAGATCTGCAGTGTTTGGACAGCTGAAAAACCTGAGGCGGATGTAGTGGCCCTTGTGGAGACACACGCAGAGGGTTCGGTAGTGAGTACACTCAAACGGCCATGGATAGGTTGGGCTTATCACTCGGTCCATACTACTCATTCCAGGGGGGTGTCGCTCCTAATTGCTAAAACTACCCACTTTGAACTTCAGGACCTGGTGCTGGACCCACTGGGTAGATTTATTTTTGTAAAGGCAAAACTATATGGTGATATGGTCCTTTTATTGGCCTTCTATATACCACCCCCATCTCAATTTAATGTGCTGACTGAAGAGTTCAACTATATGGCACTGCACCCTGCTATATGACTGGGAGATTTCAATAATGTACTCGATAGGACTCTTGACAGAATGACTGGAGCCCCTGACTTGCCCGCACCCAACGAGATTTGCACGCCTTCTCGGTGACTTTAACCTGGTCGATACTTGGAGGTATAGGAGTACTACTGCACAAGCCCATTCCTGCTTCTCTGTGTCTCATCACTCTATGTCCCGCATAGACCTCATTCTTTTCTCCAGATCACTACTCCCTAGACTGACGGTTGCTGGGTTTTGTCCCAGGTCGCTATCTGACCATTGTCCCTACTGGGTTAAACTATCCTTGCCCCACACACGCCCTCCGTCGTCGTGGCAACTAAACCCCTTCTGGTTAACTTTGTTACCAGAGGATGATGATCTTAGCACTGAATGGGAAAAAAAATTCACGAATAATGAGGGCTCAGCGAGACCACAGGTAGTATGGGAGGCGTTTAAGATAAATGCCCGGTCGACCCTCACGACTCGTATCAATCAGATGAAACGAGCGTCCGCAGTGGCAGTAGACACTGCAACGCGGGCCTTGGAGGTAGCGAAAAGGGAATTCCTGGACGACCCCACGGCGGACAGGGCTGGTAGCTTGAAGGTATGTTCTAGGGCACTGGACCAGTTACTCTATGTGAAGTCTAAACGCAAGCTGGTCTTTCTTAGACAGAGGTCATTTGAACATGGCGAGAGAGCGGGGAAGCTTCTGGCGTATCTTGTACACAGTGAGGAGAGACCCCCGGTGGTGATCTCCTTGCGCTCTACTGACAATTCTATGGTGACTGAACCTGTTCGGGTAGCAGGAATGTTTCATGATTTTTTTCGCCTCCCTGTATGTCACTACAGTCTCGGATGACCTCTCTCTAATGGAGTCCTTTCTGTCCGAGATTCAAATCCCACAGCTGTCCAGTGCTCAGACTGCTGAACTGGAGGAACCCTTGACACTGGAAGAGATTACTAAAGCCATAGCAGAATTCCCTACATCCAAGGCCCCGGATGGCTTACCGGTGGAGTTTTACTCCTCGTACTCGGACTTGTTGATACCCAAGTTACTAGCACTATATAACTCCATTTTCGAGACCTCTGACGTCCCAGTCTCTATGCGAGAAGCTACCATAGTTCTAATTTCCAAACCAGGTAAAGATCCTCACCTCCCAGAATCTTATCGCCCCATCTCCCTGCTGCAGGTGGATGTCAAGATACTTGCAAAAGTGCTTGCCATCCGTCCTTAACAAAATTATCCTCTCATTGGTACATGGAGACCAGGCGGGATTCATGCCTGGAAGAAACACGTCTTTCAACCTTCGAAGGTTGTTCATCAACCTTCAGGTGCCCCATGATAACTCGGGATCCAGAATAGTCGTTGCCCTGGACACTGCCAAGGCATTCGACTGTTGAGTGGCGCTATCTTTGGACCTGCCTAGACAGATTTGGATTGGGGCCCATTAAATGGGTGCAGCTTCTCTATCAAAGCCCTGTGGCCAGGGTTCTGGCCAATGGTTGGCCCTCGGATCAATTCTCATTACACAGGGGTACAAGGCAGGGATGTCCTCTGTCGCCGCTGCTGTATGCGCTGGCGGCAGAACCACTTGCAATTGCGATTCACGCTCATACAGGGATTGTAGGTTTACAGAAAGGTGGAGTGGTGGAGAAAATTAGCACATTGGCAGATGATACTCTCCTCTATCTGGATGACTCAGACAGCTTGCTGCCCATGTTTTCTGGCCTGTGGATTAACTGGGACAAGTCTCAGATACTCCTGCTCGACAGCTACTCCCCCAACAGAGACAGGGCCTTACTCCCTTTGCAGAGAGTTGGCGTAATCAAATACCTGTGTATTGAAACCCTTTGTTTGGGGCAACACCAGACACAAACTCCCATAGCACAAACTTAAAAATCCTACTGACCTGGCAGGTCTCGCTTTGCCCGACTTTAATCTCCACTACCTGGCAGCCCAACTATCGCAAATATTTTATATTGACAAAACGGACAAAGACAGATTTCTAAGTTTCCTGTGCTCGGGGTGGGCTGGGCTGACCCTGGAACCCTTGATGGCGATTGTAATGGGGACGGGGAGAGGACTCGGGGCAGCTGACAGTAAGACTCTTCTGTACCACTATGGGAGGGTGTGGTCTGTGGCCTCTGCAAAACTACACATACCGCCCATTCACATCTTCACCCCCCTGTGGCACAATTCGCCCTTCCTGAGTTTGGTTGGCTTCCGGATGCAGAGCGGTGGAGTTCTAGGGGTGTTTTCTATCTGTCCCACATAGTTGCTAATGGAAGGCTGAAATCCCCGTCTGCCCTTTAGTCGGAGTTAGCACTCCTACAACAAATACACTTTAGATACCTGCAGTTACGTCACGCCTTTCACGCGCAATTCCCCACGGATGATCTCTCTCTGGGAGGCAACCCACTGATGGAAGCCATAAAGTACCCTGACCCTAAGAAACCAATTTCGCAATTTTACATCATGCTGTCGCTCCCCTCGGCGACTGTGGGGGCTTATGCAGTGAAAAATAGATGGGAGGAGCATCTGGGCCCCATCGCGGATGATGAATGGAGTGATGCTCTGGACACATGCAAGCTAGTGTCCCCCAAGCTGTCGGACCGGTTGACCCAGGTCTTTCTAACACATAGGTCATATCTTACTCCTCTCAGACTCTAAATATAAAACGCAATAGCTCCACTGCTTGCCCTATGTGTGCTCAGGCGGTGGCCACCTTTTTTCAAACCCTATTGAGATTTTCCACACTTTGGAGTTCTTGGGAAAACAAAGGGTGGTAGGACAGAGCTCCTCCTGCTTAGCAAACACCGGAACTTACTCCAGACCCTTTTGAATGCAAAATTAAAAAGGGAAACTGTTGGCGTGTCCAAATAGAGTATTTTTTGTAATGGCAGGGGTGCAGGTGGAGATGCAATCCAGACCCTAGCTTGAGGATAATGAACAAGAAATAATCTGTTTCCAATAGTGAAAGTGGACAGAATGTGGTAACTGACTTGGAAGTCAGGAGAGACGATTTTTGTACAGAACCACCAAGACTCCACAGAGCCAGAAAAAAAAAAACATTAAAATGATTGATGGGGAACCTGTTAAATCTAATGTAGGGGTGTATTTTCCCTACTTGGTTTTTAAAAAGAACTTGCTGTATCAAGTGGTAAGACAAGGGGAGGAGTAGACAGAGCAGCTAGTGGACCCTAAACCAAATTGCCAGGTGGCATTAGATTTAGCCCATGTGCAGGAGGCCCAGAGAAGGATTTATAATCCGGGTGCCAAGACCTGGACCTACAACCCTGGGACAAGAGTGCTAGTACTTGTCCCCACAGTTGAGGGTAAATTCCTAGCAAATTGGCAAGGTCCCCTTTGAATTTATGGAAAGAGTAGGGGAAGTAAACTACAAACTTAACCAGCCAGGAAAAAGGAAACCAAAGAATATATATTACATTAATATCTTGGAAGGTCAGAGAGGCTTTACTGGCAGTGCCAACGCCCCCAAAAGAACATGGCCTGAAGTACCCATAACTGAAACCTTGTCAGTGGCCCAATAGAATGATGGTAAAGAGTTTGTTAGTAAGAATAAAGACTGTCTCTCGCAGGGCCGTCTCTACCATAGGGAAAACAGGGGCAGCTGCCCAGGGCCCTGTCACTGTTGGGGGCCCAAAGCAACCCCCTTTGAAAAATTTTTTTTTTTTTTTTTTTTTTTTAGGGGTCCGGAGGTCCCCAGGGCCCAAGGTGGCAACCCCCCCCTTTTTTTTTTTTTTTTTTTAAATACAAAAATATATTTATTTTATATATTTTTATTTTTATTAAAGGGCCAATTTTTTTAAATATATTTTTATTTTTTATTAAAGGGCCAATTTTTTTTAGGGGTCCCCAGGGACCCGGAGGCCCCAGATGACAACCCCCTTTTTTTATTTATTTTTAAATAAAATATATTTATTTTATATATTTTTATTTTATTTTTTATTAAAGGGACAATTTTTTTTAGAGGTCTGGAGGTCCCCAGGGGCCCGTAGTTCCCCAGGGCCCCAGATGACAACCCCCCTTTTTTTTATAAAAAAAACTTGTTTAAAAAAAAAAAAAAAATAATAATATTATTATTAAAGGACCCAGAGTTCCCCAGGGCCCTGGATGGCAAAATATATATAAATATATAATTAAAGGGCTCAGAGGTCCCCTGGATGGCAACCCCACTTTTTTTTTTATAAATGTTTATTTTTAATTTAATTTTTTATTAAAGGGTCCAGAGGTCCCGGGTGGCAACCCCCCTTTTTTTGTAATTTATTTTTATATAAAAAAAAAAAATATTAAAGGGCCCAGAGGTCCCCAGATGGCAACCCCCTTTTTAAAAAAAAAATATATTTTTTATTTCTTTTTATTAAAGGGCCCAGAGGTCCCCAGGGCCCCGGATGGCTACACCCCTTTTTTTAATATATATTTTTCTTTATTAAATCTTTTTTTTGTAAAGGGCCTCCCGCTTCTAAATTCGCGGTAGCCCCGCCCCCCCCCCGCTCAATTTAAGGGGGCAGCACCCCCCCGTTCTCTGCTCCAGGGGGCCCATGCCTGAAGCTGTGTAAGGGGCCCCATGATTCCTGATGGTGGCCCTGCCGCCCGTTAAGCCCCTGTGCTGCCCACAAATCAGGCTGAAAATCATCAGCGGCACGCAGCCAGGTGACAGTACTGCTTCCCTTCCCAGTGTTTTAAAATGTACAGCACCCCTGGCTTCCCTTTAGACGTGCACTTTTCCCTTCCTGCCACTGGGTGCTGCTTGTATATAAAAGTGAATTAGAATGTGATTTTATAACATCCCCAGTTTGGTCTTCCCGAGGCTGACTTCTTCATGTCCTGCTCCTCAAGGTATGTCACTGTTTGCTATATTGTAAATACAAGTTTTCTGTAGAGTGTGCCCAAAGTCTTTATAATATTTGATGATTCACTGCAGGTCTGGTCAGTGTTTTAAAAAGTTCCTGTATTTTACACATGGCATGGCATGGCATTGGGTCACAGCACCGTCTGTCCATTCTGCTTTAGCACCATGGGACCCCATGCCATGCCATGTGTAAAATAGAGGAACTCTAAGTCACAGAGCAGCCCTGCAGTCCAGGCTGAGTGAGGCCTCAGAGCACATGGCATTACTGTCTGTATTTAACTGCTTGATGGGCTTATTTTGGGCCTGACTGGTTCACATGTATGTGTTTTGGCGGCCCACATTTGAATGGGCCGCCATGCCTGCATTTCCTGCAAAGAAAAGCGCATGCCTCATGTAATAGGCTACACACACGGCACACCTATGCCCATCAAGCACTGAAATACAGCACTGTCTGTCCATTCTGCTGTGACTTATCTGCAGTTCCCACACTGTCAAACTTGCTGCATTTTTAGACGTTTAGGTCACGCTTTTAAAAACAGTGCGTTTGTGTGTGCAAGAACTGCAAGTAAGTAGCATGGTGCAAAAGTAGAATCGATTTCAAGGTAGCTGATTTTTAAAATGCTGAATGAACCTTTTTTCTGCAGGAAACAAAGGCATGGCAGCCCATTCAAATCAATGGGCTGCTGTGCCTGCACAAATGAGGGCCGCCAAAACACATACATGTGAACCAGCCAGGCCCAAAATAAGCTGGAGGGGGGGCCCAAAAAAATGTTTGCCCAGGGCCCAAACCATATTAAAGACGGCCCTGGTCTCTCGCCTTCCCGGACTAACCACAGTTACACAGCATGACAATTATGGAACCAGGTGTCCATGTTAATGTAAAGCCCTATAGAATACCTGAGGCTAGGCGGTAAGCAGTTGCAAATTAAGTAAGGAACATGTTAAAGTTGGGCGTGATAGAAACGTTCCACGGCAATTGGTCAAGTCCCATAGCCAGATGGAACTATAAAGTTTGTAACGATTTCAGAACGTTGAACTGTGTCTCCAAAATCAATGCGTACCCAATCTGACTAAAGGTTATTGGCAGATACCCCCAACGAAACCTGCAAAAAATACAAAATTTTCTACACCTGAGTGGTCATTCCAGTATAAGCAGATGCCTTTTAATTTGCATGGTGCTCCTGCCTCATTCCAGAGAATGATGGACAAGACCTTAAACACCTCATCACCAATACGCAGCCGCCTATTTTGACGGTGTAGTCATCCACAGCCCAGATTGGGAATGTCATTTGCCCTGGGTGCAAGTAGTAGAAGATTCCCTTAGGAAAGCAGGACTTGCTGCCCAAAAGACAAAAATTGTGCCATAGGATTGGAGGCAGCCAAATCAATAAGATTGAGGCAGTTCAAAGTAGCCCCAACCCCTATAGAAGCAAGTTTGTGCATTTCTTGGGATCACATGATACTACAGGAGTTTTACACTCAATTTTGCCACCATTGCAGCCCCACTAACAGATCTGACAAAGGAACATAAAAGAAAAAGCAGCGCCAATCTGAGTGTAGTAGTTATAGCAGCATATTTAAAAAAAAAAAAATCGCAAATAATTGCACTCACTAGAAAAATAGGATTTTTGCACTCACCTTAAAATCCTTTTCTCAGAGTTCATGGACGGACACAGCAGCATTGACCTTAGGGTTATATATCCTTCCTTTCAGGAGAGACTAGGCAGAAAAAACAGCACTTCAAGTGTTAAAACACTTTCCTCAGTACAGCACCTCCCAGGGGGCGGGTCCCCCGGGTATATCCCACTCTCTGGCTCATGCAGCTCCAGTTCGTAACAAGCAGTACAAACAAAAAGGAGGGGTGGGTGCTGTGTTCGTCAATGAACTCAGAGAAATGGATTTTACGGCGAGTACAAAAATACTATTTTCTCTTCCGTTCATGGACGGACACAGCAGCATTGATCTTTGGGACGTCCCCAAGCAGTGTCAATTTTTTTTCGAGGGGTGGGAAAACAACACCGCAAACCAAGCTTCATCCCAAACAAAACTGGAGTTTCTCAATGGAGGAACTCCAACCTTAAACTGCCACCTGTAAAACCTTGCGGCCGAAGGAGGCATCCGAAGATGCACTCACATCCACCTTGTAAAATTTTGAGAAGGTGTGGATTGACGACCAGGTTGCTGCCTTACACACCTGTAAAAACAGACGCTTGATGGCGGAAAGCCCAAGAGGCACCAATCGCCTTGGCCGAATGCGCCGTAACCTGAAAGGGAGGCGCCCACCCCTTTAGGGCATAGGCCTGAAGCACGACCTGTCTGATCCACCTAGAAATGGTGGCGGACGAGACCGCCAGACCTTTTTTAGGACCAGTCACCGACACGAACAGTGAGTCAGACTTCCGAAACCGAGCCGTAGCAGACAAGTACACCCGAAGGGCCCGAACCACGTCCAAGGAATGCAAAGTGGCCTCCTTCTGTTTTTTTTCGGCAGAGGACATAAAGATGGTAAAACAATGTCCTCATTAAAGGGGAGGTTCCCCTAAAAATAAACTTTTAACATTGCATTTCTTCTCTTAATCACATCTAGAATCGGCTGGTATTTAAAAAAAAAATCCGTCCGTACATACCATTTTTGTCATGTAGTCTCACAGCGGCTTCCGGGTTGGTTGGTTGGGGACAGGCATCCGATCGACGCATACAGCGCGTCACGAGATGCCGAAAGAAGCCGAACGTTGGTGCGGCTCTATACGGCGCATGCGCACCAACGTTCGGCTTCTTTCGGCATCTCGTGACGCGCTGTATGCGTCGATCGGATGCCTGTCAATCAAGTAGGCACGCCCATCCCCGTCAGACCCGGAAGCGGCGGTGAGACTACATGACGAAAATGGTATGTACGGACGGATTTTTTTAAAAATACCAGCCAATTCTAGATGTGATTAAGAGGAGAAATGCAATGTTAAAAGTTTATTTTTAGGGGAACCTCCCCTTTAATGTGAAAATTCGAAACAACCTTTGGAAGGAATGATGGCTGCGGCCGCAATACCACCTTATCCTTATGGATGATCAAGTAGGGAGCCTTGCAAGACAAGGCCGCCAGTTCAGATAACCGTCTGACCGAGGTAATTGCCACCAGGAAAACCACATTCTGGGACAGAGTCAACAAAGGGATCTTCCGAATGTCCTCAAAACAGAGCCTCTTGAAGCACCGAGAAAAAACTCTTGCCTCCGAGGAATCCAGGACTAACCCCAGGTATTCCAGCCGCTGAGACGGTACCAAAACTGACTTCTGGACATTCAGTAGCCAACCGAGGGTCTGGCAGGCGATAGACACATCCTCTTCTAATTCTGAGCTTGAGGAAGCTCTCAGAAGAAGGTTGTCCAGGTATCCTATGATAGCGATCCCACGCTGCCTCAGCAGGGCCAGAGCGAGCACCTTGGTGATGGGAGGGCCACAAATTGAAAGTGGTCCTCTCCGATCACAAAGCGCAAAAATCTCTGGTGCTTTGCGCAAATGGGGATATGCAGGTATACGTCCATGATGTCCAAGGACGCCATAAAATCCCCCTGATGGAGCGCTGCCACTATAGAGTGAATCGACTCCATTCTGAATTTTTGCACTTTGACAAAACAATTGAGGACGGACCCCTTCCTTCTTGAGAAAAAAAATATATATACACAATATTGCATATAACACCGCGCTACCTAACTAAACATAAATTAGGTGCCAACACCACAGAATTGGATCAATTCTGCAACAAAGACAAGTAAAAACAAAGAAAAAGTGTAGCGCTAAAATTATGTGAAAAATAACCATATAACACTGTAAAGCATCATATAAACATAATAGGTGGAAAACTAAATAAAATGTGAAGCATCACAAACTTATCACCAAGTGTTCAAAAGTTCATATCTATAAATAAGATTAAAGTAAGGGATAAGTCTTAAAATGATTCCCAATCCAAAGTGTCCAAAAAAACGTGATCAATAAGTGAAGAGGATATTGATAGCAGGTCCACCACCAAAGAAAAATGGGAGGCTTACCGGAAAGCGTGGACTCAACTAAGCGTAAACTTAATGAGTCACTAAAGCTTGTGTGTGATGGTATCCGGGCAGCAAACCTAATGGCAAACAAGGATGGAATTTCAATGCGGATCAACTCCTCATATGGTAGATGGGAAGCCAAAAAATAGTACCAGGACCGACGTGTTTCGATCAGATGATCGTTTGATCGAAACGCGTTGGGACTTTTTGCTGACTCCACTGCTAGACTTACACGCTTTGATATGTCTGCTGAAATGTGAGTGTAACGATTTGCATCATGAATGTCATAGTAAAGGTTTCAAACGTTATTACACTATGTACGCATTATTTTTCCTCTCCTAACTGCTGCACTCTGAGCACTTTGGATCCTTTGTAAAGAGCCTACGATCCCTATGTGTTGGTCCTGGTACTACTATTTTTTGGCTTCCCATCTACCATGCGAGGAGTTTATCCGCATTGACATTCCATCCTTGTTTGCCATTAGAAGGTTTGCTGCCCGGATACCAGACAAGATTTAGTGACTCATTAATTTACGCTTAGTTGAGTCCACGCTTTCTGCTAAGCCTCCCATTTCTTCTTTGGTGGTGGACCTGCTATCAATACCCTCTTCCCTTCCTTCTTGAGGACTACAAAACAGATTGGAGTAAAACCCTTGAAACCGTTCCATGGAGGGAACTGGCACAATCACTCCCCTGACCAGTAGATCCTGGACAGCCCCTGACAGATCCTTCCGGCGATGCGGAGGAAGCTGGAGGATGGAAGAAAAAAAATCTGTTTGGTGGACAAGAGAGAAACTACCTTGTACCCCGAGGAAACTACTTTGCAAACGGTCGGTAAGAAGAGACCTCCACCTAGCCGCGAATTTTCGAAGCCGGCCCCCCCACCCGAGACGCGGGCGGGGGCAGACCTTCATGCGGAAGCAGGTTTGTCCGCAGGCTTGCGGAACCAGGTGCGCTTCTGCCCTGCAGTGGGCGCCTTAGCACCTTGAAAACCTTTTCCTGCTGCATTTTGCGGACGAAAAAAACGATTGGGGGTAGTAAAGGAGGGCCCTTGCTTACGCGAGGCTCCTTACCCTTCCACACATTGTGGGAGCAGCATGCTCTTACCGCCTGTGGCATCCTTTATGATGTCATCCATGGACGCCTCAAAAAGCTGTTCACCCTTAACCACTTCAATACCCAGCCATAGTAAAATTACGTCCTGGGCCTTGTGTGGTGATATCTGAATGATGGGGGCAACTAGAGGCATCATTCAGATATCATTCTTTAGTGCCACTCTTTTTGAAAGTGTAAAAAAATAATAAAAAAAATTAAATGCCCCTGTCCCCGGTAGCTCGAGCGCAGTAGCAAACGTACACATAAGTCCCGCCCACATATGTAAACGCTGTTCAAACCACACATGTGAGGTATCGCCGCGTGCGTTAGAGTGCCAGCAACAATTCTCGCACTAGACCTCCTCTGTAAATCTAAACTGGTAACCTGTAAACATTTTCAAAGTGCCGCATATGGAGATTTTTAAAGTAGCGAAGTTTGGCGCCATTCCATGAGTGTGTGCAGTTTTAAAGCGTGACATGTTAGGTATCTATTTACTCGGTGTAACAATCTTTCATATTTTACAAGAAAATTGGGCTAACTTTACCGTTTTGTTTTTTAATTTATGAAACCATTTTTTTTACCGTGCAAGATAAAAAGTTGCAATGACCGCCATTTTATTCCCTAGGGCAGGGATCCTCAAACTACGGCCCTCCAGCTGTTGCGGAACTACACATCCCATGAGGCATTGTAAAACTCTGACATTCACAGACATGACTGAGCATGATGGGAATTGTAGTTCCTGAACAATTGGAGGGCCATAGTTTGAAGACCCATGTCCTAGGGTCTAATAAAAAAACATATATAAATGTTTGGGGGTTCTGCGTAATTTTCTAGCAAAAGAATGATGATTTGTACATGAAGGAGATAAGTGCCAGAATAGGCCCGGTATTGAAGTGGTTAAAGGGTAGATCCACCAAAGCCTTTTTTGAAGACTGGTCCGCAGACCAACACTTCAGCCACGCAAGGCGGCGTAGTACCATTGCGTAGGCAGAGGCCCTGGAAAGCAAGGGGAGCGTATCCATGGCCGACTCACAGACAAACTTCAGGCCTGGCACTAACTGGTCAGCCAGGTCCACACAGGTCTCAGAAGCATTCTGCGCCTCCAGCTAATGCAACAAGGCCTTTGCCCGTTCGGTAAGTGTCTGCGACACCAGAGCCCCGGCCAAAACCGGTCTCACCACCGACCCCACCACTGAACATAGAGCAGGCCACAGCCTCAGCGCTCCTATGTGCGGGGGCCCTAAAAGCGGAAGCCCCTTCCACAGGCAACGTGGTGGCTTTGTTCAGTCTGGACACAGGGGGGGGGGTCCACTGACGGAGGAGAAACCCCACTTTTTTAAAAAGTCCTCCTCAAAAGGGGTAACGGACTGCAAAGTACTTTGGAACAGCAAAAACTTTCTGCGGTCGATCCCCCATACCTTGTACAACAGTTTGTTCAGATATTGAAAAACACAAGGAAACACTTTTTCAGTGCGGGGTGGCTTGCGGAACCCAAAAGGGACCGGTATATCCGATGCCTCTGCCAAATCTTCAAGTTTTTGAGTATCCCGCTCCGCAGTGATAAGAGCTCCAACAAACGCCTTATCATGCGCTGACCCTGAAGCAGAGTCCTCTTCACTGTCCGTGTGGGCTAAGCCTGCATCATCTGACATGACGGAACCAGGGCCAGATGCAGTAGCAGGGCTTGATTCTGTGTCAGAGACATCCATAGAAGCAGGCGCAGGGAGGGGGCACTTTTTACCCCCCTTCTGGCCACTTGCCGCTTCAATCCTGGCAACAAACGCCTCAATGACTGCCGTCACAGCATCCATGGAGGCCACAGGAACAGGGGCACTAAGGGTTAACTCAGGCATGGTTGGGGTAGAAGCCTCTGGTTCAGACTCCATGCTGACCCACCGATATGCCGCCCTAACAGTGCAAAGCAGGGACCCACAGGCCCCACTCCGGCCGCAAAACATAGCAGGGCACCCCAAGGGGACTCACCACCCGACCAGGCTGTAGTGCTGCTGAAGCGCTGAGAGTGCTGTCCGTGTTGCACTGTCCCTCAGGAAGTATTCTGCAGGCTTTGGCACAGTTATTTCAGGCACTAGAGGCCAAAAGCTTTTCCAAGATGGCCACCGCCATGCAGAAAAACAGCATGCGGGCTACCTAAAAATGGCCACCGATACACGTGTTTAAAAGATACAGTAACACACAGCAGAACACAGTTCAGCGCACACAGCACCACAAAAACAAAAAACAGCAGCACAGCCACCCGGCAGTAACGGAGCCCCCCCCAGGTGGACCCCCCCACCTCACAGCCGCCACCCAGTACGAGAAAGAATGGAGAGGAAAGTGAGGGAGGAAAGGGAGGGAGGAAAGCAGGGCGAACCCTCAATCGACCTCCCCAGGAACACACCAGTGAACCACCCTGCCAGGGCGAGGGGATACTACTTACCCATCCTGCGACCAGTGGCTGGAGGCATGCCAGACAGACCCAACGTCCGCAGCAGATACGGCATGGCTGTCGGCCCGGCACACTGGACACAGCCATAGAGACCGGTCATGTGTGTGCCCTGTAGCATATAGCTCACCGGCCACCCCTGGAGCAACGGGGTATTTCGCGGACGGTCCATCGCGTAGCTAAAGGCCGACACACACACTTGATGGCCAAACATGGGGGGACTACAAGGATCGAGGATCCAGACTGTCACCCAGTCGGCAGTTGATTGTAGATGCCAGGATCCAAAATGCAGGAAATTAAAAAAAAAAAAAAAAAAGCTAAGAAAAAAAATAAATAAAAAAAAAATAGCAAAAAAAAAAAAAAAACGCCAGAGCACATGGGCTCCAGAAGGGCCATGTCTTGTCCGCACACATTCGGAGCATGTCTTTCCAGTGTGGATTCCCAGATTGTTACCATATCTGAGGTTATTACCAGGAACAAACAGACTTTCACTTTGGACTATTTCTAACTATCAACTCCATTGTCATGTTTTAATGATTTTAATAAAAAAAATTTAACTGGTAAACATTATCCCCTTACCATTTCTCTATTTTCATGCAATATATTTATAATTTCTCTATTTTCATGCAATATATTTATCATTGTGTATGGTTAACGGGTTGATTTGCTTATACCATTATCCCTGCCCATATCTAAGAGTGCCTTAGCCTAAAAAATATTGTTGTCAGATCTGACAAAGGGCAGATGGTGGAATTGTGTGGCAGAGAAGGCGTTTAAAAAGGTTGAAGCAAGCTCTTTTCATACAACCTGTGCTCGTGACCCCAGATTTCAGAAAGGAACTTGTGGTACAGATTTCTTTGATGTGGGACTGGGTGCTGTACTGTCTCAAATCAGACAGGAAAAAGCACCCAGTAGGTCTGCTTTGGCAAAAAGCTTAAACATGCTATTGTCGAGAAGGAATGTTTGGCTATCAAATGAGCCTTGGAGGCCCTCAAATATTACCAGTTGGGGAGAGAATTCAAACTAGTCACTGATCATTCCCCTATTAAAGCGGAGGTTCACCCTAAATATAAGATCTCCCATGCGATCCAGCATACTGGCGTCAGCGCCAGTATGCTGTTTTTTTTTTTTTTTAATAGCACACTTACTGTATTATTGTGGAATTCCTTTTTTGTCCCCCGCGGTGGACGGCTGTAGTATAGCGCGTCACATCTTCCTAAAATACCCGATATGGACTCGGGTAATCTCGGCGAAAATGCGGCGCCTGCGCACAGACCTAGGAGCTGACTGCGCAGGCGCCGTATTTCTCCGAGTCCTATTTCGGAGGGCGTGACGCGCCATAGCCGTAGGACTCGGAGAAATACGGCGCCTGCGCAGTCAGCTCCTAGGTCTGTGCGCAGGCGCCGCATTTTCGCCGAGATTACCCGAGTCCATATCGGGTATTTTAGGAAGATGTGACGCGCTATACTGGCGCCGTCCACCACGGGGGACAGAAAAAGGAATTCCACAATAATACAGTAAGTGTGCTATTAAAAAAAAAAAACCCAGCATACTGGCGCTGACGCCAGTATGCTGGATCGCATGGGAGATCTTATGTTTAGGGTGAAATACCGCTTTAAGTGGATGTGCTATAACAATGAGAAAAACAGTACAAGGTTGTCCCTTGGGCTTCAAGCATTTAAATTCACAGTGGAGCATAGAGCTGGGAACTTCAGATTAAGCCCTTTCCTGTGTCCATTGCCTTATTGGGACAGTTGCTTAGCTGCAGGGTCTTGAGTAAAGGGGGGATATGTAACATTATAAAATGTGAGGCGATTGCTGGACGCTATGCATTACCTTGTATGCGTTCATAGGCAGAAAAACTAAGGTGGAATCCGGGCCAGATTTTCCAGGCCACCTTGGCAGTGTTGGTTCCAGACCAGATTTTGTGGTTCATTAAAAGTTATAGCATCTACAAAAATAGGGGATGGATTTATGGAATTTCTTTTTTTTTTTAAGTATTGGCGGTGACCTGCAATTTTTAATTGGTACTGCAACATTATGGCAGACAAATCAGACACTCTTGACACTATTTTGGGATCTTTGACACTGTATAAAATGTCACTGGCAGAGAAGGGGTTAAACACTAGCGGGCGATCAAGGGGTTAAGTGTGTTCGCCCAGCATGTTCTAACTGTAGGGGTTTTGGGCTACTACTGACATAACAGATCACTGTTCCTGATGACAGGGAACAGAAGATCTGTCATGTTACTAGGCAGAACACAGAAATGCCTCGTTTAGTTCCCCATTCTGCCTCTCCTCGCCATGATCGCAGGCAGTCAGAGTCCGCTGAACCTACAACACGCTCCTGCAGCATGCATCGGCTATGTTACTTTTGCAGACTGACGTACAGGCACGATCACAATTCTCGCAGCATATCATCTTTCACATTATACAAAACAATTGGGCTAACTTTACCCTTTCGTTTTTTTTTTGTTTTTTTTTTTTTCATTAATGTATATTTTTCCGCAAAAAAAGTGCATTTGAAAGGCCACTGCACAAACACAGTGTGACATAAAATATTGCAACAACCACAATTTATTCCCTAGGTTCTCCCCAAAAAAAAAAAAATCTATCAACAAATGTCAGAAAAAGGCTTCGTCTTAAACCACTTAAGCCCCAAACCAATATGCTGCTAAATGCCCAAAGGTGTTTTTACAATTAAGCACTGCGTCGCTTTAACAGACAATTGCGCGGTCGTGTGACGTGGTTTCCAAACAAAATTTGCGTCCTTTTCTTCCCACATATAGAGCTTTCTTTTGATGGTATTTGATTGTCTCTGCGATTTTTATTTTTTGCGATATAAAACGGAAAAAGACTGACATTTAAAAAAAAAAAAATGATATTTTCTACTTTTTGTTATAAGAAAAATCGAATAAACTAAATGTTATTCAAACATTTAGGCCAAAACGTATTCAGCCACATGTCTTTAGTAAAAAAAAAAATATATATATAGCTACCTAACGGCAACAGCGACGCAAATACAGCGATCAGAAAAACCGATCGCTTAGTGACACTGGCAATAGGGGGTGAAAGGGTTAACTAGGGCGGTGATCAAGGGGTTAAACCTTTATTAGGGGGGGTCGGGGGCTCCCCCGAACCTAACACTAACTGCCTGTCACACCGACACTAAATGCAGTGATCAGTAAATATATTATCACTGCAATCAGTGACACTGTGACAGGGGGCTGATCTGAAAGGGTTAAGTGTGCCTATGTGTGTGGTGTCAGTGTAGTGTTCGTGCAACTTACTTGTGATGTCTTCTCTCCTCTCGCCGGATTGAAAATACTGCCGAGAGGAGAGGTGACATCACTTCCTCTGCCAGTGTTTACATTACACAGGCAGAGCAAGTGCAGAGCAGGGAGGGAGCAGATTCGCTGGGAGCGATCACGAGGGGGCGGACAAAAACGAACAGCTGCCCCTTCATCCCGACTGGCTCCCATGGAATTACCGACCGCCGCATGTACCGGGGGGGGGGGGGGGGGGGGGGGAGCCTGATCGGTCCCCCGACCAGGCAGGGACGTACAGGTAAGTCCATCTGCCTGTACGTGCCATTCTGCCGACATATATGTACATGCGGCGGTCGTGAAGTGGTTAAACTTCCCTCATTCACACACCAAAAGTTAATTCCTTTGAACTAAAGGACAAAACGTTACATTTGTAGTTGGTTCCATGGCTGAGGAATGTTGCGTAAAAAGAATCAGGAAAATGCTTTGCAAAAGACCCCCTAGTGGTTAACCCCTTCCCTGTCAGTGTCATTTACACAGTAATCAGTGCATTTTTATAGCACTGATCGCTATATAAATGACAATGGGTGCAAAATTGCATCAAAAGTCTGTGGGCCCCGTCTTGTTTTATGGTTCTTCTATTTTTGAACAATATAAACAGTGCAAAAATGCAAATACCGTACGTCTACTCAAACAGAGGCTCTTCGTCTTTGGCATTATACATTATGCCTGTTTTTTGTTTATTTTATTTAGTTTTTGTTTTTTATTATCAATATTAATTATTGTGCAGCATATGTACTTTAACTTACTGTAAGTTCATTTAATTTTGTATTTTATTTTCTGCGGGTTACTTTTTATTAAAGTACTTATTTTACATTACTGGATTGTACCATTTTTTTATTCATTAAATTCATGATCATTAAACAGTTGATTATGAGTAATGTATGTGTGTTGTGACACCGGCGCAACTAAGTGTTTAATATAAACCTATAAATCCTATAATTCCAATCTGCTGCAGTTATTATAAACACCTGTGCCAAGTGAAAAAATAAATTGTGTATATGTGACATATACTACCACGCTGATTGCATAAACCCAATTTTCAAAAACATATAAAATATATATAAATAAACAAAACATCCATAAACACCAGTGCTAACTCAAAAAAAAAAAAAAAATATATATATGTATTCTTTTAGCAGTCCTATTAGTGCGTGCTATTGCACCTATGTAAACAGTGCCTCAGTCCTTTAAATTTTTTAATCCCAAAGCGTGCTCTATGCTGTGGTAAAGATGATCTCCGTGACTATGCACCCTTGTAGTGGTTTGGAACGCACGCTGCACAAACAGTAACGCTGGACAAGCTAATGCCGGCCGGGCATTGGAGCATGCGAGTGTGATATTTTTAAAGCTTTCTTGGTATAAATAAATGGTCAAAACTTTATTACACCATAAGAGGCTTTTTTTCTTCTGGGGGAGCCAAAAGAGGTGAACGCAAAGAGCTATTTGGGTCTGATACATATGATTGAGTATCGTGTGGAACCGCTGTTTAAGGATGTTACATGCTGTTTTCCCTTTCCGTGATCTGGTGAGCGCAATCTTTGAATAGAGGTGGTGGTGACACTACAAGGGTGCCTAGTCATGGAGATCATCTTTACCACAGCATAGAGCACGCTTTTTGACACTTTGGGATTGAAAATTTAAAGGACTGAGGCACTGTTTACATAGGTGCAATAGCACGCACTAATAGGACTGCTAAAAGAATACATATATATATATTTTTTTTTTAGAGTTAGCACTGGAGTTTATGGATGTTTTGTTTATTTATATATATTTTATATGTTGTTGAAAATTGGGTTTATGCAATCAGCGCGGTAGTATATGTCGCATATACACAATTTATTTTTTCATTGATTATGAATAATGAATAACACACAATTGTATACACCAAATACATTTTTTTTAAAAACACTTTTCGGTATTGGTTTCGGTCTAGTGTATCCTTCATTTTCAGGACCAAAATTTCCATTCCGTGCACCCCTAATTTATTCATTTTTTAACTTTCTGCTATAAAACATATCCTGTAAAAAAAAAAAAAAAAAATCTCAAATCAATTTAGGCCAATATGTATTCTGTTACATTATTTTGGTAAAAAAAAAAAATCCCAATAAAATACTATTGATTGTAGACGCTTTAACTTTTGCGCAAACCAAACTATGGGATTTTTTTTTTTTACTAGTAATGGTGGCGATCGGTGACTTCTAGCGGAACTGCAATATTGCGGCAGAAATTGGACACAACACTTTTTTGGGGACCAGTGACACTAATACAATAATCAGTGCCAACAATATACACGGCCACTGTACTGACGATACTGGCTGGGAAGGGGATAACAGGGGCGATCAAGGGTTTAACTGTGTGCCCAACTGGTGTTTTACTGTAGTGGGGGGAGGTGCTTGTACTAGGGGAAGGCATAGATCCACGTCCCTGCTTTGCCTTCCTTACTGAAAGGATTGCAATCTGTTTAGGTTAAATAGTTGTGTTCAAAATGCGCAGTAAAACACATGCGACCCACAACGCAATGACATAACGCAATGACATAATATAGACCAAAAAACACATAAAACAAATGCTATAAAGTTTCAGTTCAGTGGGTAAAATAAGCATTTGATTCCCAAGCAAAACATGGCTTAGTACTTTGTGGAGAAACCCTTGTTGGCAACCAGAGGTAAGACGTAGTTGGTGACCAGGTTTGCTCACATCTCAGGAGGGATTTTGATCCTCTTCTGTACAGATCTGCTCTAAATTCTTAAAGGAGTTGTAAATAATAATAAAAAAAAAATGATGCTGAAATGACTGTTTACAGGGTATAGACACATAATAGTTAACTGATTCCTTTTAAAAATTATTAAAAATAGATAAAACTCAATCATATAATGTACCTGTAGTTTATAGTTTCGCTTTTGCATGTTTCCTGCCTCTCTGCTGTACAGAGCCAATACAGGGCAGTGATGGTTTGGAAAACGAAACCGATTGGTGCTGAGGGGTTTTAGAGACACAGTAATCACACCTCCTTGAAGTTAGTGACTACAGAGAGACAGCTCCCAGCACTGTGGTGATCAGGAAACAGACAACCAGGAAGCTTGGAGATCAGAGAAGAATTACAGCAACTTGAGAGCAAAAACGAACAATGAGGACATAAAAACAGCACTGCATTAAGGTAAAGGAAGCTATTAAGATAAAAAAAAAAAAAAACACATTTCCTTTACAAACCCTTTAAGGTTTCTTGGCCGTCTCTTGACAACTTGAAGTTTCAGCTCCCTCCTTAAAAATTTCTATAGATATAAAGCGATTGTAAAGGCTTGTTAAAAAAAAAAAAAACCCACACAAAACAGGTTATATTTGCCTTTTCTGTGCAGTTGATTTTGCACAGAGCAGCCCGGATTCCTCCTCTTCTCGGGTCCCTCTTTGCTGCTCCTAGCTCCTCAGCCAGGAGCTTACTACAAGGTGCAACCAAGAAGAGTCAGAGCTCCGTGTATCCATTAAGACACAAAGCCCCAACCTGGCCCGCCCCCTCTCTTCCCTGATTGGCTGACTGGGGCAGGAGCCAATGGTGCCGCTGCCCTGTCTCAGACAATCAGATAGAGTGCCCTGGATGGCTGAGGGGATCATGGACATTGATGGAGAGAGAAAAGGCTCCGGTAGGTAAATAGGGGGGTCCTGCTACACAGTTTTTTTTTTATCTTAATGCATAAAAAACCTTCTGCCTTTACAACTCCTTTAAGGTGCTTCTTGAGCCACTCCTTTGTTGCCTTGGTGGCATGTTTTGGGTCACTGTCATGCTGAAAAAGCCCATCCACGACCCATCTTCAGTAGCCCCTTAATGTGGCAAAGACAGCCTCTACCTTTAACAGCCCCAAAACATCAGTTTCTCACCTTCGTGCTTGACTGTAGGGATAGTGTTATTGAGGTCAGTCAGCATTTTTCTTCCTCCAGCGAGTAGAGTTATTGCCAAAGAGCTCCATTTTGGTCTCATCTGACCACAGCACTTTCTCCCAATCCTCTGAATAATTTAGATGTTCATTGGCATGACTGTACATGTGCTTTCTTGAGGAGTGTGACTCCCTGCATTTGGAGGAAGAAAAAGGACTATGACCCTAGGAACACCATCCCTACAGTCAAGCATGGGAGGTGGAAATATGCTTTGAGGCGGTTTTTCTGCAAGAGGTACAGACCGAATTTGTCGCATGGATGAGAACCTTCTTCCCTCAGCCAGCACACTAAAGATCGGTCATGGATGGGTCTTCCAGCATGACAATGACTAAAATTAATGGAGGGTGCTGAAACCTCAAGGTGCCAAGCAACAGTCAAGAAACCTTAAAGGAGTTGTAAAGTAAAAAAAAAAAAAAAATCACCTTAATGCAATCTATGCATTAAGGTGAAAAAACATCTGATGTTGACGCCCCCCCCCCCCCCCCCGCGTTATACTTACCTGACCCCTCGAAATTACCATGCGCAGTCCCGTGATCCTCTTAGCAGCTCAGCCTGGCTGCTGATTGGCTAGAGCGGATGGATTGAGAGCAGCGCAGCCATTGGCTGGGGCTGCTGTGAATCACATCCAGTGACGCGGCGTGCCGAGTGATACAGTGAGCAGCTATGGCCGCTCGCTGTATCATGGGAGCGCGCCCGCAATTACTCACCACCATGCAAGCTCTCTCGCATGACTGTGGTCAGTACTTACGGGGAGGACCAGAGACAGGCGCTGAGGGACCCCAGAAGACGTGGATCGGGCCACTCTGTGCAAAACGAACTGAACAGTGGAGGTAAGTATAACATGTTATTTTAAAAGAAAAAAAAATCCTTTACTAACCCTTTAAGGATCTGTAAAAAGGAATGGACCAAAATCCCCCTGAGACGTGTGTAAACCTGGTCACCAACTAAAAGAAATGTCTTACCCTTTGTGCTTGCCAACAAGGATTTCTCCACCGAGTACTAAATCATGTTTTGCTTGGAGATCAAATACTTATTTTACTCTGTGAACTGCAACGCCATTTATAACATTTGAATCATACGTTTGGATTTTTGGTTTATATTCCCCTCTATCATTTAAATGATAGTCCTGTCATTTCTTTGTAAGTGGGAAAAACTTACAAAATCTGCAGGGGATCAAACAATTATTTCCCCCACTGTAGCAAGCAGCCTATTGAAATCAAACGAGCTGCCTATATGTAAACAGGAAAAACGAGCCAAAAAACACGCACTTAAACTATGCTAGATGCGATTGGGCCTGAAAGTGAAATTGGTGCCTTAACACAATGGGGCTCCACTCAGTGTTTCCGAAACAAAATGCAAACTGCTCAGAAAACGTGTGCATTGACATGCATTTCAGAAATGCGATGCACCAAAAGTCATAGCAGAAAATGCACTATGCTTCACACAGACTGAAGAAGAAGCACGCATGCTTCGAACGCGCGCACCCCCCGCGATCCGTACCCGGAAGTGACCCGTGTCCATCTGTGTGCCTCACGTAACGCTGTCCTCCTCCTCCCCGTGTCGGAGGCCCAGGATCCCATCATCGCCGTCGAAGGTAGTGTCTCAAAGCAATCCCTGTGTACCTGCACATCATCTCTCAGGATCCCAGAGTGCCAGCATTTCCTGATGCAGAGCGGATGAAAACCACCTATATACCCCGACAGATAAGCCAGTCTGTTTAGCTCCTTTGTGAGTGATGATTTTAAATGAATTTCTTTTTTAATAAAACTACTTCATTACTACGCTTAGAAGGCGCTGCTTTTTCTCCTCTTCTACCATTTCAGATCGTGCTTCAATCTGCAAGCTGGCAGCCTTCTCTGAGATAGTTCAGTGCCTACATTATATGGACTTGTGTACAATGGACTAATGGACTCATATACAGTCCTGTCAGTTTTTCCCTTATCCCCATCTCTTTTTTATACATAAAAGATTTATTTCTAGCCTGCACTTCCACATCCCCTCCCTCCCCCCTCCCTTATTTTCCTAATAATTAGTATTTTAGTGAATGGTAGCCTTACCTTGAGAGCGCTTGATTAACCCTTTGTTTTGCGTCAATTATGCTAGATGTGATTGGGCCTGAAAGTGAAATTGCGCGCGTTTACACAATGGGGCTCCACTCTGTGTTTCTGAACAAAACGCAAAACGCGTGCATTTCAGAAATGCGATGCACCAAAAGTCATAGTAGAAAAATGCACTATGCTTTACCCCATTACTGTATAAAAGTGACTAGCATTGAAGGGGTTAACACTAGGGGGTGAGGAAGGGGTTAAATGTATTCCCTGTATTGTGTTCTAACTGTGGGGGGAGGGGGGGTGACTGGGGACACAGATCGGTCTCCTCTCCAGAGACAGGACGCTGTCTCTGTGTAAAACAGCAATGAGAGATGATCTCATATGTTTACATATGAGATCATCTCTCATTGGCCGCACAGATCGCATGGCAAACCGGCCACTCTCATTGGCCGTTCACGGCGATCTGCGATTAGCTGTGTCCAAGGCACACGGCCAACACAGTTTCCCCGCTGCGCGCTCTGGAGCGCGCGCGGGGAACGTGCGCGCGGGGAACGTGCTAGTGACAGGCCGTCAATGGACGGCCTGTTGGATATTTAGATCCAATGGACGGCCTGTTGGATATTTAGATCTGCGCTGAAGCAGTCATTCGGCTATAGCGCGGATCTCAAGAAGATAAAGATGGACACACTATGCAATCTGATTATACAATATCTGTACACTTTCCTTTAGATTTTTCAGAACAATGTAATGGGACTACGCACCCATCTACCCATTAAGTCTGTATCCAATCAGGCAGGCCCTTGAACTACATAGTTGATGGTAGATCTAAAAGGAGCTTATACTATACAATCTGATTTTTGTACATGGTGAACTTTACAGAACCCAGAACACAATTCTCCTGTTTTCAGTACTACAGCTCTATCCATATAGAATAAATATAAAATAAAATAAATCAATGCCTGTGTATTTAGTGATAACGGAGTTTCACAGATTTCATTGCATTTCATTTAAAAAACGTGCACCTAGTTCAGTGATTTACAGCTCACTCATTAACCCAGACCAAGACCCCCTAATATCAGTGATGGTGAACCTTGGTAACCCAGATGTTTTGGAACTACATTTCCCATGATGGGCATACACTCTGCAGTGTAGTTGACGATCATGAGAAACGTAGTTCCAAAACATCTGGGGTGCCAAAGTTCGCCATCACTGCCCTATATGCTAGCCTGGGAAAGGAGATCCAGCTTAAGAAATGGTATCTTGAGGAATGAATAGGAACTCGCGCAGAGCCACCAAGGGCATCATAGTATTGGCTGAAGCCAACCTAAAGGTTATGATAAGATGGTACCAAGTCCCCACAAGATTAGTTAAACTCTGGTTAAACTCTACCACTCTACCGCTCTACCTCCCTAATCTGCATCAGAGGTTGTGAACACATAGGAGACATGTTGCATGTCTGATGGGAATGTCCCAAAATCAGAAGCTTCTGGAATAAAGTTTTTAACATGCTCCGAAAGAAATCCGGCCTAACCATCCCAAACTCTCCTCATATTGAGCTGCTCGATTTCCCAATACCCTCTGATGCTAAAAGACCACCACAACTCATTTTATTGATAAAAACTGACCATCGCCACAGCATGGAAACAACCATCCGTTTCCTTCACTAAAGCGAAGAGGAAAATCTCCTGGCTTATGGCCCAGGAGAAAGTCAGTAAGATCCTAAACTCCATGGAGAAGTTGAAGGCGACCTGGGATCCTTGGGCACAGTTCATGAAAATGTAACTGTCCCTGTAGAGCCTTTGGTTCACCATATTTTTTTTTTTAAGACTGGTTCTTTCCACTCTGTTCTCCCATCTATATACACTGGATTCTCTCCCCCTTCTAGCCTTCTTGTCTATTCTTCACTTTCTAGCTCTCCATTTTCTCAATAACCTTGGAGGAATCACGTTTTTTGTATTAAGGGCCGTGGGGGCCTCTGGGCTCTGCCATGGCCCCTCTCCTATCATTCCTCCTGGTTTCTAATATGCTGCAGAAATGTTTTGCTTATTAAAAACATATGAGAGCAAGGCGTGCCGTCACTCCCCCCACGACAAAGTTTGACCTCATTGGGGACGTCGGGGGAAGTGAACATCCTTTACCCGAGTGTCAATAGGTTGCACATAATTTACTGTCCACGCTAGTCTGTTACAGGTATTTTAGTTGTATAAATCCGTTCGATTATCTTTTCCATGTTACAATGTATGACAGAGTCAGCGAACTTCCTTCCACGTTTCTTTTCTGCTTCGTTTTCTGTAAAACCTTAAATCTATTTTTTTTCCCCAATATGTGCACCTGGAAGTGTGTGGTAGATGGGAGGGTAAAAAAATGCAGGTTGGGTGCTAATGGGGGTCAGCTGGTCAACTCCTTGTGTCAAGACCAAAAGGCAGAAGTTATGTAGAAGGGTTTTCAAACAGCCATGGGAAAAGTGAGGTAGGCGTGTGTAGGATAAATGGAAAGCGGTTTTATTTCTGCAAAAAAAGTACAGTAATGCTATATTGGTACATAGGGGGGCTAGAATATAGGGGGGGGGAAGGTGAACTCAGCCTTTAAAGCAAACCTGTTGCTTTGCCTTATATTACAAAGTAATCACACAGACTTAACCATGGGAAATTTCTGTTCACAGAGAATTTTTTTTTTTTCTTCATTAAGGTATATAATGCACATACCTTATTCGGTCACTAGTGCCACTATAACCCCAGCGGCTTTCTACTTGCTGAAAACGGTTAATATTACATTCTTTCCCTCGCAAGCAACATCTTGGCCGGTCAATAAATTCCACTCGAGGTTTGGGATTCACTGTAAAATGCAGGAACAAGCTCACGACCTCCCTATCAGTAAGTATACCGGACTGTGCTGGACCTAGGAAACCGCAAAGAGAAGTAAAGTTGAAAAAAAATTAACATACCAGCATTGAGATTTATTAAATGTACTATAAAATCTATTTAAAGCAGGCCATGCAATTACAAATCAGACTATACAACTTGCTGCAAGTATGCATGTATAAGTGGAACATCTTTGGTGTATGATCTTAGGTTGGTTGCCACCACCCCTGATGAACAAGGAAAAAAAAAAGGCACGAGGAGTGCCTCGATGTGGGGCTTTAAAGGTAACAGTAATTGGGAGTAAGAATATTGTATACAAAAATATATAATTTTATTTTTAAATAACAAAAGAACATAATAATTTAAAAGAAACAATGATATAAATATACAAATTGAAAGTGATCCACAGGGTAAGTACCAGGCCCTACGCGTTTCGGGTGTTCCCTTCTTCAGGGGCCGAAGTCTGTGTGGAATCTGATAAATTTTACAGAAAAATAAACATATTATGAATAACTTATGCATAGACAGGTGGCGATATACATATCAAGATGCGAGTTAACAAACTCATACCAGTCACGATGCTTTCAAAATTGCAGAACATTGAAAGATATCTCGACCATGGCGCAGAAATTGTTCTGCAATTTTGAAAGCATCGTGACTGGTATGAGTTTGTTAACTCGCATCTTGATATGTATATCGCCACCTGTCTATGCATAAGTTATTCATAATATGTTTATTTTTCTGTAAAATTTATCAGATTCCACACAGACTTCGGCCCCTGAAGAAGGGAACACCCGAAACACATAGGGCCTGGTACTTACCCTGTGGATCACTTTCAATTTGCATATTTATATAATTGTTTCTTTTAAATTATTATGTTCTTTTGTTATTTACAAATAAAATTATATATTTTTGTATACAATATTCTTACTCCCAATTACTGTTGCCTTTAAAGCCCCACATCGGGGGACTCCTCGTGCCTTTTTTTTTTCCGCTGCAAGTATGCAGAGCGAGAGACTGACTGCAAACAATCTGATTGGATTATCTAGGTGGATGTTGCATCTAAAAGAAATAGAACAGAGACTATATTATATCATTTTAAAGGGCATGATTATCTTAGAGGAGAAGCATGGCCAAGCTTTTTTGGCTATACTTTATGGTTCATTCTTTACGCCTATGACTCATTTTCAGTGGACAGCATGCTATTAAGTGCTGGAGGGGAAAGCAGAGAGCTGCTGACCAACAGTCACAGCTCTATGCTCAACGTGGAGGGGTTCACCTGAGCGATCAGTGGTGTTTGATTGCTCAGTGTTCACCTGCCGGTGGGTCGGTGGGGGGACAAAAATGCAGCATCGGATTAATGCTGCATCCACCCAGGCAAGTATAATTGTTTTTAATCCTAAACTTCCTAAAAAAAAAAAAAAAAAGGGAATGAGATGATTTGGCAACTCATTAAAACATCTACTAAAGAAAGTCAAACTATAAAACCACATATGTGATATATATACCAATACGACTGCCTCTTTCGCCTCCTCCCAAGTCCTCCCTCTAACATCAGTACTATTTGATCCACCCAGCAAAACTAATTAGGGTGGCAATACTTTGCCTTCTGCAGAGAAATCTTGCACTTAGGTTATCCTTGCATCCACTACACTACAGCTGTATGCAGGCAATGCACATGGCTATGAGCATTGTCACTTCCCTCTGGAATGTTTGTCAGTACCATGCTCCATACACATACTTTCAGACTGACCGCACATTGCCTATTTGCTTAGCCCAAAGTGCTCATGGTTGATGTAGTATCAGCAGGTGCTTGCATGTCATGATGTGCAAAAACTGCTTAAACACACACGCTAATTTGCAAGCAACATTTACCACTTCGAAAACAGATAAATTACAATTCTTTTGATAAATGTCAGGCAGTAAAAACAGACGGACATTTCATATGAACTTGAATGACTATACACAAAATAGCTTTTTGGTGATTTTTTATGATGCCGAGAATGACCTCATATGCAAATTTCTTTTTGAGGCAGCGTTTACCTCAATGTGAACATTATACATTTAACCACTTAAGACCCGGACCACAATGCAGGTAAAGGACCTTGCCCCTTTTTGCGATTCGGCCCTGTGTCGTTTTAACTGACAATTGCGCGGTCGTGCGACGTAGCTGCCAAACAAAATTGGCGTCCTTTTTTCCCCACAAATAGAGCTTTCTTTTGGTGGTATTTGATCACCTCTGCGGTTTTTATTTTTTGCGCTATAAACAAAAATAGAGCGACAATTTAAAAAAAAATGCAATATTTTTTACTTTTTGCTATAATAAATATCCCCCAAAAATATATAAAAAAACTTTTTTTTTCCCCTCAGTTTAGGCCGATACGTATTCTTCTACCTATTTTTGGTAAAAAAAAAAAATCACAATAAGCGTTTATCGGTTAGTTTTCGCAAAATTTATAGCGTTTACAAAATAAGGGATAGTTTTATTGCATTTTTATAAAAAAAAAAATGTTTTACTACTAATAGCGGCGATCAGCGATTTTTTTCATGACTGACATTATGGCGGACACTTCGGACAATTTTGACACATTTTTGGGACAATTGTCATTTTCACAGCAAAAAATGCATTTAAATTGCATTGTTTACGGTGAAAATGACAGTTGCAGTTTGGGAGTTAACCACAAGGGGGCGCTGTAGGATTTGAGTGTTCCCTGTGTGTGTTTACAACTGTAGGGGGGTGTGGCGTCATCGATCACGTCCCCCTATAACAGGGATGACGTGATCGATGCTGCGGCCACAGTGAAGCACGGGGAAGCTGTGTTTACACACGGCTCTCCGCGTTCTTTAGCTCCAGGGACGGATCGCCGCACTGCAACGGCGATCGGGTCCGCGAGTCCCGGAGCTTCGGACCGGGTCACGGGAGCGCGCCCGTGACCCACGGCTGGGTACTAAAACCAACGTATATATGTTGATGTGCCCAGCCGTGCCATTCTGCCGACGTATATGTGCAGTAGGCGGTCCTTAAGTGGTTAATCATACTATAAACAAAGAATTCAGGCATTTCTGATCATACTCCCATCACACCAGTTTGGTCTCCTCTGTGCCCCCTGTTAAAGGGTATTTGGAGACAATAGCATTATTGGTTCTCCAATCAGGGAGTTAATAAGCGCTACCGCAGTGATCTTATGGATATTTGGAATAGGGCAGTTGCTTCTGTATCTCTCTTTCCACCACATATGATGCCTTCAAAGCTTTTTCAAGGGGGTGAAGGTGCAGCCGAGCACGGATTTAAATTGCAACACAACCTAAAGCTGCTACATTAGAGATGACCTACGCACAGATAGAGGTTTTTGTAGTTTACCAGTCGCTTCAGGTGGCTTTGTGCAATGTCCGTTGTACTGAGGCCAAGATGCATCTGATACACCAGACCCAGAGAATTTATGAACAGGGTCAGAAGATGTGTCGCTTGGCTAGCTAGAGAAAAATCTGCTCCTGCCTCTATTGATAGAACTAAAAAAAAAAAAATCCTAAAACCACTTAACACAATAAATTTAAGAGGGACCTGGATGACTGGGCTAAAGGGGAAATTTTGGATCTTGCAGTAAGAGGAGGAAGGAATAGATCACGCAACTGCAGATTTCCATCACGATCAGATAGACGTGGGGCCCGCCGCGTCATGTCTTTTTTAGACAAAGACCTTAGACCTGCAGGAATCCCCCCAGTCCAGAAGTATACTGAAAGGGGGCAAACAAGAAATAACAGGGGAGAAGGAAAAAGCCAAAGAGGCGATCAGCGGACTCAAGGAGGACTCAATAAAAAGGTCAGACAGGACGACCACCAGAAGCCAGAGACGCCCCCACTAACTGAAATTCATTTGCCTAACTTAGCCCAAAAGTTATAAATGTATCCGATTTCAAACTGGAAAAAATGACATATAGACCTATCTCCCCACCCCCCCCCCCCCACTTTCCCCATGGATCACTTTGAGGTATACAAGGACCTCTGCCTCTTTTTGAGGGTATACTACAAGGTGTTCCACTTTGAAGACCCCCAATAGTGACTCAGCGACAGACAAAAAGAAACTTGAGGCCCTGGAATCATTGACCACACTACTAGAAGAAGCTGGACTGGTGGGAGGAGGAGGTGATGTATGCCTCATCAATGTACCTTGGCCACGCATTCTCCTGGCTAAGGTACATAGATGATGTACTGATGGTGTGGGCGGGGGACACAGGACATTTATGGCCGAGCTTGTTAACACCAGAAACATACACCTGACCTACACAGCAGACCCCCACCGCATTTCCTTCCTGGACCTGTCTATTAGACTTGAAGAAGGTAAGCTGGTTACCAACACATTCAGGAAGGAAACAGCTGCAAATATGCTACTTTAAGCGGATAGTCATCACCCCAGATCCCCGATACAAGGCATACCCGGACAGTTTGAGAATTCGCTGGAACTGCTCGACAGATGAAGATTACCAACTTGAAGCCTCACAGAGAGAGAGGATATCCCCATCAAGTCCTCAAAAGATCCAAGAGCATTGCAGGTCAAAGGTCGAGATTTAACCTTCTCCAGCCCCGGACAGAGACCCAAACACCTGAAGGACCTGTGAGGTCACCGCATATGGGGCTCAATGGCACCAGGTGAACACTATTTTGTCCAAACACTGGCCTATACTGAGACGTGCCATTGACTCGGGGCAGGCTGTTGGAGACAAACCTTCAATGGTGGCCAAACGTGCAAAAAAACCTTAATGATATGTTGGTACAATCTAAATATGTACGGCTGCCTAATGGAAGCTGGTTAACGGACATGCCTCGAGTCAGCGGCACGTTCCCATGTGGTCACTGCGGTACGTGTAAATATGTGGACCGCAGCAAGACGTTTAGAAACTGACGGCAGCCAGAAGTTTGAGATCAGGTCCTTCATAAATTGTACTACCACCAGGATACTCTATGTTCTCGAATGCCTGTGCCACAAATTATATGTAATTAAAACAAAGACAGTTACAGGTCAGGTTCGGGAAACACCGGAAAAGTATCAGACTGAAAGAGGGAAACCCCGATAGCTCAACACTTTTTGGCTAGAGGTAAGACCTCTAGCCTAAGTGAAGGGTTTTTTCTCCCTCTCCCTGACCGACTGCAGAGGCAATTTTGACACTGTGCTCCTACGTAAAGAGAAGAGCTGGATTTTTAGGCTCAGGACCCTTCAGTCGAAGGGCCTGAACCATGAACTCAGCCTAAGTGTCTTCCTTGAACCATAGGTCGGCTCTTAATCCTCCTCTATGTACTAGAGTATCCACCATTCCAGTACCCATTCCCTCCACACCCTCCCCCCCCCCGCCTTTTTATTCCCACCCCTCTCCTTTCCTCACCTTTTCTTCCCTCCTTTTACACAATGCAGAGGATTAACCCTTTAGGTTCCACAGCGAGTACAACAAGCATGCTTTACTCCATATACAGACAGATTTTACTGTTGTGGGTTTAGTAACACTTTAAACCCAAAGGCCAGGGCCTCCACACTTCCAATACCCACTTAGGCCTGGTTCACACCTATGCATTTTTTAGTGCAATTTCAGTTTTGCAGAAACACACTACAGTCCATCTAACATGGTTTCCTATGGGTCACGTTCGCTTCTGTGCATTTTATGGAAAGGGCCAGGGACCAGCAGATTTTTGGTTCCATAGGAGTTTAAAAGAAACAAAAACATGTATTGAAAAATGCACCCGGAATATGCATTACCTGCATAAGAGTGAACCAGGCCTCAGGGTTACTCTGCTGCAGATTTCCTGCAGACTCTTCAGGTTAGTAAAGGACATTCCAGCGCAGAACACTCATTTTCCAAAGTGGTGATCAAAAGAGGCGATCCGAAGACAAATTCCATACTCTAGGAAATACTATACTACACACAACACTGTACAGCAAGGGAGGAGTGTAGGTCACCCAATTACGTTGAAGGGGGCGTTTTCAAATATTTCTGGAGATGAAGATCTTGCAGCCTCCAAATGATGTCCAGCAGAGGTCAGATCAAAAAAATGGAGAAGATCCTCCAACAACTGTCTGTTCAGGAGAACCAGACTTGGTAAGCAATATGATACAGGAAATTAGAGGGGGGGATCAATGTTTGGGACTTCTTTGACTTCCGACTTAGTGCTTTGCACAAAGTTTCACACTCCACAAATCAGAGGAAGAGACCAAAAAGTACAGAGACTGCATGATAAGAGGGACCATGCTAAAAGCGATTTCTACAAACAAACAATCACATCAACTCCTACAGTAAATTGGAAAGAAAAGTCTGCTACACACTAGAAAATGTATTTCAATAAAATAGAATTGCTATACAAAATTGATTTGTTGGTTCTTCCTAGATACACACACACACACACACTCTAATATATATATATATATATATATATATATATATATATATATATATACACACACACACACACACACACACACATCATGTTTTAATATATTGGTTATTAGTATCGGATAACTTTAGTTCCCCAATTTATGACTTCTTGCCTTTTAGCTTTTTAACCACTACTGTGTCATAAAGCGTACTTTATATGTTAGGTAATAAAACTTATAGGTAGGTTGTATTAGGGTACAATTGGTTAAAAATTATATATAACCATTTAGCGAATATTTAAGAAAACATATGGTGAATTTATTATAGACTACAAAATGAATAAAAACCATTTATAGAAAAATAAATACACATTTATTGTTTAATATAAAAACCATGAATTAAAAAAAACTAATTGGAGAATTATGATCAGAAAATACACATTTATTGTTTAATATAAAAACCATGAATTAGAAAAAACTAATTGGAGAATTATGATCAGAAAAATGAATTGCGAATATGAACAAGATTAGAATAAAGAATAAAATTAGCAGTAAGATTGAGAACCATAATAATTTGTATACTTAATATGTAAACCTACCTAATGTATGCTAGATATTTGTAAAGATATATGCACAAACACGCATAAATACATATATACACACACGTGCAGTGCTCAAAATTTCAGGTCCTGAGCTACTTAGCCAGGCCTCAAGGATTACTCGCCATCAGTTGCCCCACCCAGCCAGCCCATAAACACACCCTCTAATTATCTCATGAAATTACACTTAAATGTTTTATGCAGAAGTGATAAAAATAAAATATTCCAACAACTTTATCCATGCCTACCAAACAACCTTGTGTCCACCAATGCAACCTTGTGTCCACCAATAGATAAAAATAGAATCAAGCTAAATAGCTTAGCAAATCTCAGCTTAGCAGTTCATAAATGACAGAGTCCACCAGTGTTTAGAACTATGGTCTTATTCATAAAAATCAATCAATCCATCCACCATCTTCCGCATCCATCCTTACCAGATCATCTTGACCCCACGTTACAGAAGGTCACAGAATGCCTGCAACAGCCTATGTTCTTTATCCAAGGAAAGGTCATACAACATCTGGCTATCTCACACCCGTTATCTCACACTTTTAGCAGTGTATGGATGGTTTTCATAAAAAATAAAGGCTCCATATAGTGTAAAACCTTAAATCACATTTCTTCAATTAAAATGTATTGCACTTACAGCATCCAAGTCATAAGACACCCTTAAGTCTGGAGTGCCGGACATTTTTCAGATAAGGACAGCTCCAATTATCAATTTTTTATTAATTTTTATTTTATAAACTGATTTCACCATATGTTTCCCACCCTAGTATAATAGGTAAATGGTTATATTTTTTATTTGCAATTATTTTTAATCATAATGTACCCCAATACAATATGCATGTAGTATAAATGGTAGGGGTCTTAAGGAATGATTTCTTCCACTTCTCTCCAAGTCCTCTCCAGTGGTTTGTTAAATATGGCTGCCCGCCTGCAGTAATCCCGCTGGTCTCAGAGGCTCATACTTACCTGTCATATGGCTCTCCAAATAATGTGCAGAGATGGAGAGGAAGAGGAGAAAAAAATGCCTCCAATAGTGAAACCAAGGTGCTTTATTAGTAGCAAGTGTGGACTCCTACAGGGTTTGACAAATTTGCTTGGAATCTAGGAGCCAGCTAAAAAAGTTAGGAGCCAGAAAACGCGCCCCGTCCCGACGAGCTTGCACGCAGAAGCGAACACATACGTGAGTCGCAATTGCGACCTGGCACCCGGATATAGTAGACCCCTGGACTCTTACATTAAAAAAAAGTGATAAAATCTGCAAAACAACAAGACGCAGCATATACAGCTCCTCTCGTCACTCCGGGCTGCGTCAGTTTCCCATGTGTATTTGTGTGTGTAATTTTATGAATATATATATATATATATATATATATATATATATATATATATATATATATAAAATTACACACTTTTTTTTAATACAATTTTTAAAATAACATTTTCGCCAAGAGGAAATATATGTAATTCTATCTTAGGCATATTGTATGTTGCTCTTAAATGTAATCTAGTTGTCATACTATCCCATACATGTCTTTTACAAGTTAAATAAATTCTGATTATAGGGTTAAAAAAAAAAAACACAAGGGGCAGATCTGAGGAAGGAGGCCACGCCCTCCAAAACACATTATATTGACAACTACAGCGTCTTCTGTCAGTTGGCTCCATCAGAGCTCTCCCTGGGACCAGTGTTGTAGGCGCCCCACAGCCCTCTCCTGACCAGCTATCTCTTCAGTCAGTGAGCGGCTTACTCATGGCTTGACAGCAGATGCTTGATGAGCCCATGTCTGTGGAGCCAGCCTATCTATCCATCCAGCGGTCTTCTCATCTACTCCGAAGCACGAATTTGTCCCTTGTTAAGGCTATCTATTGGAGGAACTGTTTGACACCGTTTATTTACCTTCACTTGTGAGTGTATAGACTTTATTATTTTTTTCTAATGACAGTAGTTTTTTTTATATCTTAATGCATTCTATTCATTAAGATAAAAAAGCCTTCTGTGTGCCCCCCACCCCCCAATATTTACCTGAGCCCCATCTCTGTCCAGCAATGTCCATGAGGTGGATCGGCCATCTGACTCTCCTTCCAGGCTGAGATGCAGCGGTACCATTGGCGCCCGCTGCTGTCAAAGTCAGCCAGCCAATCAGGAGAGAGGGGGGGGGGCGCAGCTCCGTGTCTGAATGGGCACAGGGAGCTGTGACTCAGCCGAGGTGCCCCCATAGCAAGCTGCTTACTGGGGGGGGGGGGGGTACTTGAGAGAGAGGGGCTAGGAGTACAGAAGAGGGTCCCAGGAATAGGAGGATCTGGGCTGCTCTGTGCAAATCTCCTGCACAGAGCAGGCAAGTATAAAAAAAAAAAAATGTTTATAGAAAAACAACAAAGACTGTACAATCACTTTAATTGTGCTCATCTGACCACCAGACCCCCAGCCACCCAAAAAAATCTAATATATATATATATATAACACTTTCTGAAAGCAAAATTCAAAGTCTTTTTGCAAAGTTATTTGTGCCTCTTGTAGGCAAGGCTTCATTAAGTAGAAGCTTACAAAGGCTTATGCTCCACCCCCCCCCCCTTTTTTTTTTAAGGCACCCAGATAACAGCTGTTGCATGCATTGTCTCTAATAAAACGGCTGATACAGATGGCCTGTTCTTTGCATATTTATAGCTATGCCATTGTCTATTTTTTTTCAATACCGATTTATCTGTACTCCAAAAAATATTTAGGAGGTATATACAGAGTTGAAAACCTTTGACTGTACACAGGTGATGTCCAGTAAGTTTTGAAACAGTGCTGTTAATTCACAAGTTTTCACGTCTAGCTCGACAATCATGAGATCACTGAACTTAACAGAAGTGGAAATAAATATCCATTGCAACAATGACCACTGTTGGGTACCAATTCACCGTCTAGAAATTCGGAATACCGGCTCCTGTCAGATGCACACTCTGCCAGCATTGATCAAGGAGCAGTGGGGGACTATCCTAGCCACTTCAAAACAGCTTATAGGACATACAATATCAAAGGATGCGTGTGGTTTAAAAGGGCAAGTTATTGAATTTACTGGTCAAAAAACACAGACAAGAATACCTGCAGCAAATTCTTCAATTGTCATAAGTGGGAAACGGATAAGTGACAATGCTTTGCCAAGAGATTTGCGTTTGTTCTCTGATGTTATAGGTTGCTGCTGCCGCTGGCATTCTGCCTCAGACCAGCGAACTACTGCATTAAAGAGTCTGATTTCACGGATCCCCAGTGTATCCCGCTCCAACACCGCAACTAGGGTATCTGCAAGACAAGCAAAAGGAGGGGGTACATTTTAGGGCATTTATAGAAATATAAAGCCAACTGCAGAAAGAATTGCACATAGATTACAAACACAATAGCCATCCGAAGATTTCGTGTGCCACATACTCAGGGAGAAAGAGTATTGAATGGAGAAGTATAAATATGTGTCAAGATGCATTAGTCCTATTGACTTTAGACGTTCAAAAAGAATGACATACCACATCAAACTTTTTCAGTTTTATGTTGAAAGGCATACCAGCAGCTGCGTTTGAATGAGAAAAAAAACCCACAGCATTTGACATGAAAAGGTCTGCTTTGACTGCAGTTTAATTGCACCCAATTAGGACATACCAAGTCTTATGAACTTTAGATGGCATTTGAGAGATGAGGGCAATATATCACCTCCTTACTTCCTGTTTAAAAGGAGAAGTTCACCCTTGGGAACATGTTGCATGTTACACCCGTTTTTAGGTTGGAACATGCAACATGTTGCCACCCCTCCAGCAACGCTCCAATCCCCGCCCTCTGACAGCAGGCCAGGTATCTTCCCCCCACACCCGTTGTACCTATTTGCAAAGAACGCAGCCCTGCAGAGCTTCGACCACACGACTGCGTCATTCAGAGTTAATATATTATCTGTTCATGTGACACCACTGAAGAAATTACACTTTGCTACAATGTAAAAGTAGTGAATATACAGCTTATTTAAAAGTGTAAATTTGCTGTCCCCTCAAATTACTCAACAGCCATTAACGTCTAAACCACTGGCAATAAAAGTGGGTACACCCCCAAGTGAAAATATCCAAAATTGCACCCAACTGGCCATTTTCCCTCCACCGTATTATGTGACTTCTTAGTGTTACAAGGTCTCATGTGTGAAAGGGGAGCAGGTGTGTAAAATTTGGTGTTATTGCTCTTACACTGGTCACTGGAAGGTCAACATGCCACCTCAATGGTAAAGAAATCTGAAAAAAAAAATGAATTGTTGCTCTACATAAAGATGGCATAGGCTACAAGAAGATTGCCAAGACCCTGAAACTGAGCTGCAGCATGGTGGCCAAGACCATACAGTGGTTTAATAGGACAGGTTTTACTCACAACAGGGCTCGCCAAGGTAGAGCAAAGAAGGGGTGGTGGGTTAGCCCGTCAGTGCTCTGACCATATGTCACACACTGCATCAAATAGGTCTGGATGGCTGTCGTCACAGAAGGAAGCCTCTTATAAAGATACACAATAAAGCATGCAGTTTTCTGAAGACAACCAGACTAAAGACATGGATTACTAAACCATGTCCTGTGGAGTGATGAGACCAAGATACATTTATTTGGTTCAGATGGTGTCACGCGTGTGTGGCGGCAACCAGGTGAGGAGTACATAGACAAGTGTGTCTTGCCTATAGTCAGTCAGTCTGGAGCTGCATGAGTGCTGCCAGCACTGAAGAGCTACAGTTCATTAAAAGGAGCAATGAATGGCAACATGTACTGTGACATACTGACGCAGAGTATATCCCCCTCCCTCCAGAGACTGGGCTGCAGGGCAGTATTCCAACATAATGACCCCAAACACACCTCCAAGACGACCACTGTCTTGCTAAAGAAGCTGAGGGTAAGGTGATGGACTGGCCAAGCTCCTCAAACAGAAAGTGGAGGAGCACAAGGTCTCCAACATCAACCGGCTCTGTGATGTCATGGAGGAGTGGACGAGGACTCCAGTGGCAATCTGTGAAGCTCTAGTGACCTCCATGCCCAAGAGGGTTAAGACAGTGCTGGAAATAACGGTGGCCACACAAAATATTGATACTTTGGGCCCAACTTGGAGATTTTCACTTCGGAGTGTACTCACTTTTGTTCCCAGCAGTTTAGACATTAATGGCTGTGTGTTGAGTTATTTTGAGGGGACAGCTAATTTTACACTGTTATAAAAGCTGTACACGCACTACTTTACATTGTAGCAAAGTGTAATTTCTTCAGTGTTGTCACATTAAAATATTTAAAAAAAAATGTGAGGGGTGTACTCACTTGTGCGATATTGTACATCTTGTGACATGTATACACTGGCTTGGGTTTTAACCCTCCTCTACTCTATAAGACCGAAAAATGTTTTGGGTATACAAAACACTTAACTGGGGGGTTTATATGTAAATCAAAAATCATTAAAATCAGACAAAAGCATTTGTCACGACCATGAAAATCTGGCTGTATCTTGCTTAAAAATTGTTGATTTCCTGTGATGGTCAACTCCTAGTGGACATATCTTCGCATTTACATTTGCCCGGGTTTTACAGGAAAATAATATGTACTATACATCATGGCCACTGATTGGAGTATTAACCAAAATACAGCAAGAATTTGTAAGGGCTGGGCAGATGCCAATTTTTTATTTTATATTTTAAACAGGTATACGTGTCTGCTATACCATGTACTTGTAAGTATCCTGCTCTCTTTGTATTGCTTCCTTCAGGGTTTAACAAATTTGCTTGGAATCTAGGAGCCAGCTAAAAAAGTTATGAGCCAGAAAACACGCCCTGTCCCGCCAAGCTTGTGCGCAGAAGCCAACGCATACGTGAGTAGCGCCCACATATGTAAACAGTATTCAAACCACACGTGAAGTATCGCCGCAATTGGTAGAGCGAGAGCAATAATTCTAGCCCTAGACCACCAACTAAAAATTTTTTTCACAGGTTGCATGTTTTGAAACGTCACCTATGGAGATTTTAAAGGGCAAAAGTTTGTCGCCATTCCACGAGCGGACGCAATTTTGAAGTGTAACATGTTGGGTATCAATTTACTCTGCATTTTTCACAAATATAAAAAAAAATTGGGCTAAACTCCCCCTCCACTTCTCCATTTTTTTCATTATTAACCATATTTCCTATGCTGCGGATGCCCATCTTCATCGCTACTTTCTCCCTCCCAAATCGGCCCCAGACCCCCCCCCCCCAACATTCATATTGAGTATATATTCTCATTCTGCATCTTAAATTATTGTCAAGGATCTTTCAGTTTTTAATTTTACCTTTCTTAATTATTCTGATTAAATTATATATACAGATACCCTCAAGATCCTAACTTTTTCATATTTATTTTTTCCCACCTTGCAGGACCTTTAAGGTCACCTATACAAACAATCTACTGTAGCGAGTATCAGATCTTCAGTAATCTGTATATACAGTCAGGTCCATAAATATTGGGACAACAACAATTCTAATCTTTGTGGCTCTATACACCACCACAATGGATTTGAAATGAAAAAAACAAGATGTGCTTTAACTGCAGACTTACAGCTTTAATTTGAGGGTATTTACATCAAAATTAGGTGAACGGTGTAGGAATTACAACAGTTTGTATATGTGCTTCCCACTTTAGGGAACCAAAAGTAATGGGACAATTGGCTGCTCAGCTGTTCCATGGCCAGGTGTGTGTTATTCCCTCATTATCCCATTTACAAGGAGCAGATAAAAAGGTCCATAGTTCATTTCAAGTTTGCTATTTGTATTTGGAATCCGTTGCTGTCAACTCTCAATATGAGATCCAAAGAGCTGTCACTATCAGTGAAGCAAGCCATTATTAGGCTGAAAAGGGATTCGGGTGTCCAATTTAACCACTTCCTGTCCATCATACAAATACAGTATAAACATACTAGGCTGGGAGTGATATCAGGATCAGGACTGCAGATGCAGCCATGATTCTGGTATTGTTCTTTAGAGCAGGCAATGGGTGTTCTGGTAAAAGATAAAAGTGGCTCTACATTCGCCCGATCACTTTTACACATGGCAGGAGGAGGCAAATGGGCAAAACAACCCTTCATAATGTCATTAAATTATATGCTGCAGTGAGTGCTAAACACTTGTTTTTTTTTGTATAAAGGGGTTACATTTTGTAGAACAAAATAAAGAAAGACTTTTATACAGCAAAAGGTTGTGTCAATCATTTTCCAGCTTATACAAAATGATTGTGCATCAGAAGCGAACATAGTGAGTAATAAGAATCACATTTGCAACACCACCAGATTGGGTAGGAGGCGGCATACAGCTAAGAATGTAGCAATGTCCAAGTGCTTCCATCCAGTGTGTAGTGTCTTGAATGTGCATCCTTCATACAGAAAGGTAAACAAAAAAAAAAAAAGAAGATAGAACAGGGAGACGGCGAGTAAGTAAAGCAAACGCCTATAATTCGTACACAAATCGGTACAGAGGTGCCATACAAGTGAATACAGCATTATGGTGATCCTCTACTTCAAAAAGTTCTGATTGCCCGATGTGTAATCAATAGTAAGGAATAGTGTTCCCACTGGACTAACATTGGATCCAGGGATGTGCAACGTGAGGCAGTTTTATTTGTTTTTGCCAATTTCAAATGAGTAAAACATTCAGCCTAACCAGAGGTCTCGAAACTTCTCAGATTTCTCTCAAATAGTTCTCTTAGCTTCCATTATCGTATCTACTTCCCTCTTCCAATCTTGACGTGTGGGGCAGCATTCCTGCTTTCAAAATCTAAGCATCAAACTCTTTGTGGTATTTAAAGATGTGGGGGGGGTAACACTTTTTATAGCGTCATAGGAAATTACTTTTTATAAAGTCATAGTGACAAAGGGAAGTGGCATGATACAGGTAGTGTAGAGGTGTCTTTTGGATCCACAGTAATATTGCCCTCCAGATCGTCTGTATCTTAGGTGGGAATTCTATTGCGCTACTGCGAGTGTTGGAATGTGACAAATATCAAAGTGGATAAATGTGAACTAAAGCCGCTATATCTAAAGGTAACACAACCCCCCAGGATTTCAACTCTCCTCTGGTTGGAAGAGACAGACCAAGAAACCCAGACGCTCCAAGCCGGAGGCCGCCAAGTCATCTGCTGGATGAAGTAACTCTGCCTATATAGTATTACTGGCTTCTCCATTTCTCAGGTTCCGGCCTGTGGACTCACTCCCTTGTTGGGATGTTCGGCTGCTGGATTTCCTCGGCCTGCACCCCCCCACTGGTCTGGTTTACCCTTAATTTCCCTCTCCCCCCCTGATTATTCGACATGTTGTTGCATTTTCTCCCCCCCTTCCCCCCCCTTTTTTTTTGTGTTTTTTACTTGTTTTTACTTTTTATCCACATGTTTCTGGTGTGTCCGTCTGTTGTAGACAGGACTCTAAGGGACGCTGAATCCTGAGATGCTTGGTGGGGGGTAACACCCCCGCTTTGCATGTCAACTCTGTTTATTTGCACGGTCTCGTGGGGTCCTGGCTTGACTTGAACTGTTTACTTGATTTCTGTTGATGCTTAAATGTTTAAATACAAAGTTGTGATATGTGCGGGGCTCTCTCCGTGCGGTGACCATGTTCCCCAACCTAGGCCTTTCAGCTACCTCTACGGTATTGGCTGAACCGTTGCTTGCAACGCAGTTAGTGTGGCCGTTTTGGCCCAACTTTCCTTCCACCTTTTTCTTCTCTACTCTCCTCTCTCTTTTCCCTGTGCCCCTCCTCCCTGCACTACCTTTCATCCCCTTCCCCCCCTCCCCGGCAGCGGTGCGCTCACTCCTGGTAGGTACTTGCTCTCTACCTCTGCAATACCCACATGGCTAAATCTGATTTCTTGACGGTGTCGTCCCTGAACTGTCGGGGGTTTAACACCCCTGAGAAACGGAGGCAGATTGTGTTCCACTTCCATAAGCTCCGCACCCAAATTCTCCTCCTCCAGGAAACCCACTTTAGGTCCGACTCTGTCCCGCAGCTATCTTGTAAACACTATCGTACCTGGTAACACAGCACCAACCCAGCCGCAAAGTCGAAGGGGGTTTCCATCGCTTTCCATGCTTCTTTCACACCTGATGTTTTAGACTCCTATATAGACCCCAATGGGAGATGTATTTTCCTTAAATTGTCATATAAGAATGTAATTTACAACGTTGCTAATGTATATTCTCCCAACCAGAACCAACTGCAGTTTCTCTCCTCCGTGGTCTCCCGCCTGCAGAAGTTCGGTGCTCATAACATGATCCTGGGTGGTGACTTCAACGCTGCTATGGTGCCACGTCTGGACACGTCGACTGGTAAGTCCTCGCTCTCCCTGGCTAGTCTGACCAAGCTGCGGTCCCTCCTTACAGACCTTTCCCTTGTAGACGTGTGGAGGGTCTTACACCCAACAGATAGGGACTACACGTACTACTCCCCTGCACATTCCTCATAGTAGGTTGGACTACATCCTCATCTCACAATCCCTTCTGGACCTCTCCCCCACTGCATCCATCGGGCTCACATTGTGGTCGGACCATGCTCCTGTTCACGTCACATTGGGGAGGGTCCCTTCTCACAAACCTAGAGCCTCTTGGAGGCTCAATGACAACTTGCTCTCAGACCTGACGTGTACTGACGACATTACTCAGACTATCGCCCACTTCATCTCGGACCACGCCCAGGATGACACGAATTCGCTCACGAAGTGGGAGGCACTTAAGTGTGTCCTCAGGGGAAAATTTATCCAACACGGGTCTAGACTTAAAAAAGCCCGCTCGGCAGACATCACTCGTCTCCTGGCCTCTATCGCGACCCTCGAGGAATCACATAAGAGTTCCCCGGACGCGTCCACACTTGTTGAGTTGACCAATGCCAGAAGGGATCTTTTGCAGATCTTCGCTGAACGCTCATTGGTCGCCAGAGATAAGGGGCGCTTTACGCACTACTCGCAGGCAAATAAATGTGGCAGACTGCTGGCTAACACCTTGCAGCCGCGGCTAAGTAGAAAGCACATCCCCCTGATTGTCTCTCCTACCAAAGGCAAACTACAGGCCAACTCTGCTATAGCGGAGGAGTTTCGCCAATACTATGCAGGTCTTTACGACCTTCCCTCTCCATCCCCTACATCCCCCCGCCAGACGGGCGGACCTCCTTGTGATCTGCCCTCCTACATTGAAGAGACTGCCCTTCCTACCATCCCTGCTTCCTCTATTGAGGAACTGGAGACTCCCCTCTCGGTGGAGGACTTCCTTGCCACCATTAAAAAACGTAAAAATGGTAAGAGCCCCGGCCCTGACGGGTTTACCTCGCGTTTTTATAAGACGTTTGCTTCCCAATTGGCCCCTCTCCTGGCTAAAGCTTTTAACGCCATTGACGACGGTGCCTCCCCTTCTTCCGCCCTTCTCTTAGCCCAGATTGCGGTCCTTCCCAAACCAGGCAAAGACCCATCCTGTTGCTCTAATTATAGGCCCATATCGCTTCTGAATATAGACCTGAAACTTTTCGCAAAGGTCTTAGCCGATCAACTTTCCCCGCTATTGCCCGATGTTATTCATGGCGATCAAGTGGGATTTGTTCCGGGCCGCGAGGCCCGAGACACCACCACTAAGACTATACATCTCATAGCCTACGCTCAACGTCACCGGATCCCAGCTTGCCTCCTCTCCTGTGACGCGGAGAAGGCATTTGATAGGGTCAGTTGGTCATTTTTGCAATCTACCCTCACCCAATTAGGTTTAGGCCCGAAGATGCTTGCTCGCATTATGTCCCTGTACTACACCCCCTCCGCCACTGTTCTGGTTAACGGAATTCAATCCAGCATATTACCCATTAAAAACGGCACCAGGCAGGGGTGCCCCCTATCTCCTCTTCTCTTTGCTCTTGTAATCGAACACTTGGCCCAGGCGCTCAGGGCAAACCCGAACATACACGGGATCCAAACGTCTTCTTCCCATTGTAAACTCTCACTGTACGCGGATGACTTGCTCCTCTATGTCACCCGTCCCCACGTCAGCATTCCCTGTATTCTAGCTGAGATCGCTCGGTTCGGTAGGCTGAGTAATTATAAATTGAACTTGTCTAAGACTGAAGCTTTGAATCTCTCCCTCCCTCTCCCTGCCCTTAATGCCCTTAAGTCAAACTTTTCCTTCCAATGGAGGGATAAGTCAATTTCTTACTTAGGGACAGCAATCCCACGCCAGTTGTCGGATATTTTTGCTCTTAATTACTGCCCGCTGCTGACTAAACTGCGACGCCTCACGGAAACCCGCATGGATTTGCCGGTGTCGTGGTTAGGACGTATGAACACACTCAAGATGGATATCCTCCCCAAACTCTTGTATCTTTTCCAGGTGCTTCCGATAGCCCTCCCTTCCACATTTTTCCCGCACGGTACGCTCCATGGCCATTCAGTTTGTATGGAGGCGAAGCCGACCCCGGCTGAAACATAAGCTTCTTTGCTCTCCCATCTCGAACGGAGGGGCGGGCCTCCCTGATTTTGAACTTTACCACGTATCAGCTGTTCTATCCCGGGTCCTGGAGTGGTTTCCCCACCCCTTGAATAAGGTGGCCATATCCGTCGAACAAGATCTGTCCTCAGTGGGCCCTTCGGGCCCTGCTATGGGGTCATGCTTCATCTCATCGCACCCTATCGGGGATATCTCCCCTCACTAAAGATGCCTTAGCAATATGGTACCGAAGGAGGGAATCCTACGCCCTATCTACCGAACCGAGTCCATTGACCCCCCTTTTCGACAACCCGGACCTCCCTGAGGGTAGGGGACTTCACTCCTTAGCGGGCCATCAACGTGAGAACTGGCCCACTGCACAAAGTTTTATCCATGCCACCTCAGGATCCCTTGTGCTGGGTCCGTCGTCAGCTTCCCCAAGAGTAACCTGGCTCACACACATGCACCTGACGACCTACTGTAAGACGCTCCACGACTCCCGACAGGTTCATAGACCACTGACGGGGTTTGAACAACTTTGCTCCTTTTCTTCATTTCAACGGCACACTCTCTCACTGATCAATAGGTTGGTACTAGGCCATACACATAGTACCCTTCCCAAATTTACTTTGGCTTGGTCGGAAGAGCTAGGGAGGGACATTAGTGAGGCGGAGTGGCGTAGGGCCTTCTTCTATACTCACAAATCCTCCATATCGAGCTATGCTCAGGAGAAAAATTACAAAGTGCTTTCGCGTTGGTATCGTGTGCCTACCACCCTCAGGATCATGTTTCCCGATGCCTCGGACTCCTGCTGGAGATGTGACTCGGCCACGGGTACATATGCTCATATTTGGTGGGATTGTGCCAAAATTAGCCCATTCTGGTCCCAAATTTTCTCAATTTACTCTGACCTCTACGCTGAACCACTCACCCCCTCTCCATTCATAGCTCTCCTCTCCATTCTCCCCGGTGCTACCAAATTTCAGAAAAACTCCCTTCTAAGGTTTTGTTTGAGTGCAGGACGGCAGCTGATATCTAGGCACTGGAAGTCGACTGCTTCCCCAACCATTATTGAATGGATAAATGAAATGAACGGTATTATGCTCATGGAGGAGCTGCAAGCCAAATCCCTTGATAGATATACTAAATTCGCCTTTACATGGAGTGTTTGGAGGCATTACTCCACTTCGGACAAACTTAAAGACTATCTCCCAGCCATGGTGACCCCTGATACTCGGTAGACTTGGCCCCTAACCCCTGAAGCACTGGTGGTTCACACCCCGGCTGCTCTGCTCTCCAACCCCTACGGCTGAGACTGGTAGCTAGTGGGGGGGAGAAAAGGTATTTTATTTTTTAAATTTTTTATTTTTTCCTATTTTTACTCATTTATCTTTTCTCTTTTAAACACATTGCCTTTAAATGTATTTATTCAAGACGCAACGATATGCTCCTGCCGAGAGATGAGCGCACCGCTCCCTTTACCCTGCTCCCCATCCTCCCCCCTCCCCCCTCCTGTTCTTCCTCCCTCATTCTACATCTCATACCATCTTTCTTCTCTACTTTCCTCTTTCCGTTTTTTCCTTCCGACTGGCTCTCTCCAGCCGGTCTCAGGTTTTATTTCTGCATAATCTGACCATTTTACATGACCAGTTACCTTTATGTTTTATTATTATGGCTCTTGCGTATTCCTTACATGAGAAATGGATGAGACAGGCTATCCGCTTTACCTGCTGGCCTGAGGCAGCTTGACCTCCGTTCCTCCCCTGTGTCCTGGGCGCAGCTGGATCCCATCGGGGCATCCGGGCCAGGGGAGGACTCGGTAGTTTGTGGACGGATCCTGTAACCATGACAAATTCCTATACCCAACCCTTGTAGCAGTAACTGTTTGTGTTTACTTAATTTTAGTAATTCAGATTGTGTATGATTTATGTCAATTTGCCCGGGTTGCCCTTTGTTGGACGCTCGGTTGAAAAATGTTACTCTTCTGTTTTTTCTGTCTTAAAAAACTCAATAAACCTTTATTGAACCTAAAGGTAACACAACCGCTAATGGATCCCTGAAGAAGTCACGAGACCGTGACGTAACGACGTAGGAAGTGCGAGCACGTGACACTCACAGCCAACCGGAGGCTAGCAGACGTAAGACGGCGTTTGTATTTGCCGTGCTCTGTCACTTATCAGTTTCTGTTTGGTGTTTTTTACTATTTTGCATGTAAAGAGGCTTATTTTTCATTAAACCCCCCTCTTTTTAAACGGGCTTCACTATTTGGTGTTATTTATCCCACGCTCTGACCCGCGTTCATGAGCTGCTAGATTCGAGGATCTACACCACGGATGACCATCCAACAAGCACAGCACCAAGGAGCCCTACAGATATAACAAGAGAAGGAACCAGCATTGCCCACCTGTTGCATTGTTACCACCACCTTAAGGTAAGGGCAATATGAGACCATATATATCGGATGTGTTCACCCCCTATAGAAGACCCATCAGTCACCTCTGACCCATCGTGCCTTTTCATCATAGACTCTCATCATTGTCATCACTGTTCATTTACCCACACCCCGTGTGGGCTCCACTTACACCTATTGTGACAGTCTGCTCTACCACACACCAGAACAGCACTTTGTCCTATTTGATTTATTACACATTTCTTGATTTATTTTTTGTGCACTTTACACATACACTTTAGCGCTTATCACTTTATATTATTCATCTGTATCTTAGGACCACCAGAGGTACATGAAGGAGCCTTCCTGTGTGCAATCTTGCCAACATAGCCGACAATCTCATTGGGGTTTAAAACCAGCAGAAAAAAAAAAAAAATTATAACACATCTCCTGGGTCCTAGAGCTGATCGAGGAGACGGGACAAAGCATGGCGAGTTTCTGAAGCTGAACAGGAGTAAATTTAGGGCTGCAATTAATGATTATTTTCATAATCGATTAGTTGGCCAATTATTGTTTCGATTAATCGGATAATAGCCTTACAAAAAGTAAATGCATATTTTTTTTTGGGCCAATTTGTTGTTGGGCAGATTACAAAACACAAATTGATGCAAAAAGACATTACATGCTTTATTGTAGCTTCTCCATTGAAGTCTATTGAACCAAAAAAAAAAAAAAAAAAAAAGCACCGTTTTGAGTTAAAAAGTTCTTGCCCTTTCCAAATACGCAGCAGCTGAAAAAAATCATGGATGTGAACATGTCCCATAGGAAAACATGTTAATGAACTGTAGTGTGTTTCTGAAAAAAGCACCAAAAACAGAGGTGTGACCCTGAGATGTTTAGTAACATAATAGAGTTAAAAAATAAAATAAAAATAAGTACAAAAAGAGCAAATGATCGCTACTGTAAGGGGTTATTTTTTTACTGTGGGACAGTGAAAGTAATATTTACAGTAGCGATTCGCTTTTTTGAACTATAAAGAGCTAATTTTTTTTTTTTTAACCCCATTATGTTACTGGCCGATTAATCGATTATGAAATTAATTGATTACAATTTTCATAATCGATTAGTTGTCGATCAATCGATTAGTTGTTTCGGCCCTAGGTGAATTCCAGGTCAAGTTCTGCCTCCCATTCCCACACAAAGTATAGGGTCCCTCTCAAACAATTAGATAAAGCTTTATTACATATGGGAGAGGTGGTGTTGGGATTTGCAATCTAGGGCACACAAGGACACAAATTCAGATAAAGTCGTCGTCGCCGACCGTAGGGTGAATTTGTGTATAAAATCTGATAACTGTAGAGGTCGCGAACCCTTTTACATGTAGTTTTCTTAAAAGTGATCCCCCAATCTGCACGGGATCTTTTGAGAAAACTTCTTCTGGTGGTATATCTGGATAGGAGGTGTGTCCTAGTAACCTCACCATTTGTTCTGCTCTTTTGCCAGTCGTATATTGTGGAACAATGTCATCTAATGTAAGTGAACTTTCCTTTGGGTATTGGTTTTAAGACATGCATCCGGTGACAGCTAGTGACATAAAGATGATAAAGGGATTTTTAAATACAGCTTACCTGTAAAATCCTTTTCTTGGAGTACATCACGGGACACAGAGCGGCATATTCATTACTATATGGTTATATGGAGTACCTTCAGGTGTGGACACTGGCAATCTCAAACAGGAAGTCCCCTCCCTATATAACCCCCTCCCCTAGAGGGAGTCCCTCAGTTTTGTAGCAAGCAGTATGCCTCCCAAAATGGTCACCCAAAAGAGGGGTGGGAGCTCTGTGTCCCGTGATGTACTCCAAGAAAAGGATTTTACAGGTAAGCTGTATTTAAAAATCCCTTTTTCTTTCTCGTACATCACGGGACACAGAGCGGCATATTCATTACTATATGGGATGTCCGAAAGCAATGCTTTAATGAGGGGAGGGAGACATCTTCCAAAGAAGGATTTAATTTTAGAGGTATACTCAGATACTAGTAAATCCAACTTAAACGAGAAATGTAAATCTCAAATCAAATCAAGGGAGCCCCCTCAGATCCTGAGGAGCTTGAATCGCGGCCTGTAGTACTGACTGCCCAAAGGCTGTATCCGCATTCCTTCTTACGTCCACTTGATAAAATTTTGTAAACGTGTGGACTGATGACTACGTTGCTGCCTTGCATATTCGAGCCATAGAGATCTGATGATGTGCTGCCCAGGAGGTGCCCCTGGCCCTGGTAGAATGGGCCTTTACCGACAAAGGAGGAGGCACCTCTTCAAACCGCAGGCCCGAACAATTAATTGTTTAATCCATCTTGCGATGGTGGATCAATCGGCTGCCTGACCCATCTTGGGCCCTTCCGGTAAAACGAACACCACATCTGTTTTCCGAACCTTCTCTGTAGCTTTAAGATAGGCCCTTACGGCCCTGACAATATCCAACGTATGCAGCAACCCCTCTTTTCTAGAGGTGGGTTTTGGAAGAAGGATGGAAGTACCACATCCTGGTTCAGGTGGAAACTGGATATAACCTTTGGTAGAAAGGAAGGATGAGGACGGAACCCCGCCCTATCCTTATGCAAAATGAGATATGGTTCCTTACAAGATAAGGCTGCCAATTCCTATACTCTCCTGGCCGAAACTATGGTGATCAGAAATACCGACTTTCTAGTCAGTAAAATCAAGGTACCTCAGCCAACGGCTCAAGAGGTTGTTTCTGTAGGGATGACAGAACAAGATTTAAGTCCCATGGACAAAGTGGTGACTTGACAGGAGGATTAATACGCAAGACCCCCTCTAAGAAGGTCTTTACCAGCGAGTGGGTGGCCAGCAGCCTCTGAAACCACACTGACAGAGCCGAGATCTGTCCCTTGATTGTGCTTAGTGCCAGGCCTTTATCCACTCCTAGCTGGAGAAAACTTAACACCCTATCAATAGTATATTTGCGGGAATTCCATCTTTTGGATTCACACCAGCCTACGTAGTTCCTCCACACCCTGTAATAAATCACCCTGGAGACCGGCTTTCTAGCCCTAATCAGGGTAGGAATTACCTGCCTAGACAGACCTCTACCCCTGAGAATCAGGGATTCAGCCTCCAGGCCGTCAAATTTAGACGCCGTAATGTAGGGTGGAGGATCGGGCCTTGTGAGAGTAGGTCTGGTTGTAGAGGAAGAGTCCAAGGGTCTCCCACTGCCATCTTCAGGACTAGTGAGTACCAAGTCCTCCGGGGCCAAGCCGGAGCTACTAGAATGACTGGCTTGTGCTCCACTCTGATCCTGCGCAACAGGCGAGGGAGTAACTGTAGTGGAGGGAATGCATATAGAAGTTTGAATTGATGCCAAGGGCAAACCAACGCATCGGTTCCGCAGGCCATAGGATCCCTCGCTCGAGACACGAACCTGTCTAGTTTCTTGTTGAACCTGGATGCCATTATATCTACGTCTGGCATTCCCCACCTCTGGCAGATTGTCTGAAAGACCTGGGGATGCAGAGACCACTCCCCTGGCAACAGTCTTAAGAAGTCTGCCTGCAGGTTGTCCACTCCGGGAATGAATATCGCTGAAATACAGGGTACATGAACCTCTGCCCACTGAAAAATCAAGCTCACCTCCCTCTGAGCGACCTGACTCCTGGTTCCCCCTTGGTGGTTTATGTATGCCACCGCCGTGGCATTGTCTGACTGGATTCTCACCGGGAACCCCTTTAATCTGGAGGTCCATGCCAGAAGGGCTAGGCGAGCAGCTCTGATCTCCAAGATATTGATGGGGAGCTGCCTCTCTGCTTTCACCCAAGTTCCCTGGCGAGAGAACCCCTCGAAGACCGCCCCCCAGCCTGCCAGGCTGGCGTCTGTGTTAACTACCTTCCAGACGACAGGGCTGAAGGATTTTCCCTTTAGAAGATTCTGAGGGTTCAACCACCAGGCCAGGCTTTGTCGGACCCTTGATGATAGCGTCAAAAGGGGACTCTAAGGCATGTGCCCTCTTGCCCCAGGCTGCTAGAATGGCTGCCTGTAGGACGCGAGAGTGGATCTGAGCGTATGGTACTGCCTCGAACGTGGCCACTAGCTTGCCTAGTACTCGCATACACAGGCGAATAGTTGGTTTTTTTCTTGTTTAGAACCAACTGAACCAACCCCTTGATAGCCTCGATCTTTACCAGGGGCAGGAACACCCTTTGCTGTTCTGTGTCTAACCTCATGCCGAGGTATTCCAACTGCTTTGTAGGCTGGAACGCTGACTTTCCCCGGTTTAGGACCCAGCCGAATTCTTCGAGGTACCGAACCGTGAGGTTTACTGCCTTTTGCAGACCCGGCCGTGAGTGATCTATGATTAAAAGGTCGTCCAAGTATGCTAGGACTGTGACCCCCTGGATCCTTAAATTGGCCAGAACTGGGGCTAGGATCTTCGTGAATACCCGGGGGGCCGTGGCCAGCCCGAAGGGGAGCGCCCTGAATTGGAAGTGTCGCTGCCCCACCGCGAAGCGTAAAAATCTTTGATGCAATTGAAAGATTGGTACATGAAGGTAAGCATCCTTTATGTCTATGGAGGCCAGAAAATCGTCCTTCTGAAGCGCGGCGGCTGCTGACCGGATGGAGTCCATCCGGAAGGAACGAACCCTTAGGTAACCGTTTAACCTCTTTAGGTCCAAGATTGGCCTGACATCGCCGTTGGGCTTTGGTATGACAAAGAGATTGGAATAGAAACCTAGCCCTTGCTCTTGGGCTGGCACCTCTATTATTACGTCCTGGCAAAGCAGGTGATCCAAAGCTGCCAGCATTGAGGCCTTCCTTGCTGGATCCCTTGGTAGCCTTGATTCTTGAAAATGAGGCGGAGGATACCTTAGAAACTCCAGTCTGTAGCCTGTGGTTACAGACGCCCGGACCCATTTGTCGGGGATCTTGGCTTCCCAAACGTCTGAGAAGAAACGAAGCCTTCCCCCCACCCGCGAGAGTGGGGGCGCCCCTTCATAAGGCAGACTTAGGGGCTGTCTTTGTCGGCTTGCGATACCATGGCCTCTTACCCCCAGGGGCCTGTCCCTGTGATCTACTGTTAACGTTGGATCGTGCAGGCGGCCGTCGATACTGCCTGGAATTTGAGGGCCCCGAGACAGGAAAGAGCTGCCTTTTAAATGTAGGACCCCGGAATGTCTTTTTGACCGGTAAAAGGGTACTCTTGCCATTTGAAATAGTCTGAATATATTTATCCAGATCCTCTCCGAAGAGTCGTCCTCCATGGAAGGGAAACCCTGCCAGAAGCTTTTTGCATGGGGGCTCCGCCGCCCAGTTCTTCAACCATAAGAGCCTTCTCATGTGCACCAAAAATAGTGATAAACGAGAGGCCTGCTGGATGGAATCTTTTATAGCATCTACAGCAAAACACAGAGCTCTGGGAATGTCAGAAAACTCTTCTGCTTGTTGGGTAGGCATGTCCTTTAACATTTCCTTTGTCTGGTCCTTTAACGCCTGACAAACACCAATCGCAGCCACCGCTGGCTGCACCACTGCTCCTGCCGTAGCAAAGGATGCTTTTAAAAGTGTCTCTAACCTTTTATCAACAGGATCTTTAAACATATGTATGTTTTCCACCGGGCAAGTTAGTGATTTATTCACACATGAGATGGCTGCATCCACTACTGGGAGCCTCCACCTCTTGGAGAATCTTTCCTCCATGGGGTAAATGACCGCAAATCTTTTCGGTGGCAGAAAAATCCCGTCCGGCCGTACCCAATCCCGAAAGATCAATTCCTCCAAGAGAGGATGGACCGGAAAAACTGCGTTGCTTAACGGAGCTTTCAAAGAGCCCAGAGAGGATACCGGAGGAACCTGAGGCTCTGGCAATGGTAAACTAAATGCCGAGCGGACCATGTCCGTCAAAGACTGTACCCACAGTCTTTCTGTCTGGGAGTCTGAAAATGGTTCCTCAGAGGCAGATCCCTCAATCCCTGAACCCTCTTGGTTCAGGTCTAGTTGATCCTCCTGTGATTCTAATTCCTCCGGAGAGAGAATCTCAGCATCTGAGGATACACCTCTTGGTGATGGTGATCTAACCCGTTTCTTACCAGGAATAGCTCTAGCGATCAATGCTGCTATTCTCTCTTCTAGCCCCCCTAAGGATACGGCTAGCATCTCCTCTGTGATAAACACAGGGCTGGGCTGATCTGGGCCAGCCTCCGCACCAGATCCCCCTTATGGCTCATCCAAGGCGCTCTTTATGTTAATAAGTTGCGGGGAAAGTATCGGCATATCATCAGAATCAGAAGGGGAACCCCTTTGTTTTTTGGTCTTTTTTGTACCCTTTGACCCCGAACCTTTGGAAGCCATAATACAAAATCGAGGGACTCCGCCCACACAACAGACTGTAGTGGCCAGGAGTACAAAACCAGAGCTTAGGGGACAATAGATCACTAATGCCCAAAAACTGATGGGATCCCGTATGTTTTTCTCTTTTTTTTTTTTTTTTTTTTTTTAAATATATATTATATATATTTTCTTTTTTAAAACATACAGTGACCCCAAACTTAGTTTGCCAGCCTCCAACCTGCTGCAAAAAGGGGAATTTCTTGGCTTAACAAAAAAGGCATTGGAACAAAGTCCAGCATGTACTACCCCTCTTCCGCCACCGGGAGTCACTGTTCTGCCGCTCTGCGTCCTCTCCTTCTGAAATCAGCCTCAGACTGAGCACTGACAATGCCTGCTGATCTATAACAGCACAAGGCGCGCCCCTGTATGACGCCGCAGGCACGCCCCCCCCCGCCCTCCTGTGTGAACGGCGCGAAAAACGTCTATAAGACGTGCGCACGCGCGCGCGCGTATGCCGGAAACAGGAGGAACATGGAGGAGCCGCGCTGCTGGAGATCCAGGACTGCAGAAACAGGCGGCAGATTCAAAACCCCCGGCCAGGTAGGACTCTCCAAAAGGCCCCTAGGGATTCCTTACTAGTCCTAGGAAGAAAACAGCAGGTTAGCTAGCAACACATTCTTAGACAGGGGAACCTAGTGATGGGGGAGAAAAGGTGTCATCCTGTCTCTCTTCAGACATAGTGAACAAGGTTGCCCATGCAAAGCATACTTAGGCTATCCCCCTTTTTAGGTTACCCCGGAGAGCCTGCTGTCGAACCAAGTCCCGCAGGCTCCCCCTTACCTGCTCCATGCTGCAGGATGTTTGTCCAGCAAACTGATCCAATCTTCTCCCATCTCCGTGGGTAGCGTAGTAGACCTTCAGGCCCTGGGGTCCTATGAAGGTACCCACTGTCCTGGACCTATATAGCACCCTGGCAAACAGGAACTTATGGTTTTTACAAACTCCAAGTCCTGGGCCCAGGGTCCAGCCCTCCAAAGAGGAGCATTATAGGCAAAACCCCACGGTTTGGGGCCCGGGTACTGTCCACTTTGGCACTGAGGCTCCTTGGACAGATCCGGTTATCCCGCCCTTAATCCCAAGGATGTGGAGCAAAGCTATTTCTTTCTCGTACATCACGGGACACAGAGCGGCATATTCATTACTATGTGGGTTATATGGAGTACCTTCAGGTGTGGACACTGGCAATCTCAAACAGGAAGTCCCCTCCCTATATAACCCCCTCCCCTAGAGGGAGTCCCTCAGTTTTTTCGCCAGTGTCTTAGGTGTTGGTCACGGAATAGCTTTGCTCCACATCCTTGGGATTAAGGGCGGGCTAACCGGATCTGTCCAAGGAGCCTCAGTGCCAAAGTGGACAGTACCCGGGCCCCAAGCCGTGGGGTTTTGCCTATAATGCTCCTCTTTGGAGGGCTGGACCCTGGGCCCAGGACTTGGAGTTTGTAAAAACCATAAGTTCCTGTTTGCCAGGGTGCTATATAGGTCCAGGACAGTGGGTACCTTCATAGGACCCCAGGGCCTGAAGGTCTACTACGCTACCCACGGAGATGGGAGAAGATTGGATCAGTTTGCTGGACAAACATCCTGCAGCATGGAGCAGGTAAGGGGGAGACTGCGGGACTTGGTTCGACAGCAGGCTCTCCGGGGTAACCTAGAAGGGGGGATAGCCTAAGTATGCTCTGCATGGGCAACCTTGTTCACTATGTCTAAAGAGAGACAGGATGACACCTTTTCTCCCCCATCACTAGGTCCCCCTGTCTAAATATGTGTGCTAGCTAAACCTGCTGTTTCTTCCTAGGGCTAGTAAGGATCCCTAGGGGCCTATGGAGAGTCCTACCTGGCCGGGGGTTTGAATCTGCCGCCTGTTTCTGCGTTCCTGGATCTCCAGCAGCGCGGCTCCTCCATGTTCCTCCTGTTTCCGGCATACGCGCGTGCGCGCGCACGTCTTATTGACGTTTTTCGCGCCGTTCAGACAGGAGGGCGGGGGGGGGCGTGCCTGCGGCGTCATACAGGGGCGCGCCTTTGTGCGGTTATAGACAGCAGGCATTGTCAGTGCTCAGTCTGAGGCTGATTTTCAGAGGAGAGGACGCAGAGCGGCAGAACAGTGACTCCCGGTGGCGGAAGAGGGGTAGTACATGTGGACTTTGTTCCAATACCTTTTTGTTAAGCCAAGAAATCCCCCTTTTTTGCAGCAGGTTTGGAGGCTGGCAAACTTAATTTGGGGTCACGGTATGTTGTCAAAAGAAAATATATAATATATTTAAAAAAAAAAAAAAAGAACATACGGGATCCCATCAGTTTTTGGGCATTAGTGATCTATTGTCCCCTAAACTCTGATTTTTGTACTCCTGCCCACTACAGTCTGTTGTGTGGGCGGAGTCCCTCGATTTTGTATTATGGCTTCCAAGGGTTCGGGGTCAAAGGGTACAAAAAAGACCAAAAAACAAAAAGGGTTCCCTTTCTGATTCTGATATGCCGATACTTTCCCCGCAACTTATTAACATAAGAAGCGCCTTGGATGAGCCATTAGGGGGATCTGGTGCGGAGGCTGGCCCAGATCAGCCCAGCCCTGTGTTTATCACAGAGGAGATGCTAGCCGTATCCCTAAGGGGGCTAGAAGAGAGAATAGCAGCATTGATCGCTAGAGCTATTCCTGGTAAGAAACGGGTTAGATCCCCATCACCAGGAGGTGTATCCTCAGATGCTGAGATTCTCTCTCCAGAGGAATTGGAATCACAGGAGGATCAACTAGACCTGAACCAAGAGGGTTCGGGGATTGAGGGATCTGCCTCTGAGGAACCATTTTCAGACTCCCAGACAGAAAGACTGTGGGTACAGTCTTTGACGGACATGGTCCGCTCGGCATTTAGTTTACCATTGCCAGAGCCTCAGGTTCCTCCGGTATCCTCTCTGGGCTCTTTGAAAGCTCCGTTAAACAACGCAGTTTTTCCGGTCCATCCTCTCTTGGAGGAATTGATCTTTCGGGATTGGGTACGGCCGGACAGGATTTTTCTGCCACCGAAAAGATTTGCGGTCATTTACCCCATGGAGGAAAAGTTCTCCAAGAGGTGGAGGCTCCCAGTAGTGGATGCAGCCATCTCATGTGTGAATAAATCACTAACTTGCCCGGTGGAAAACATACATATGTTTAAAGATCCGGTTGATAAAAGATTAGAGACACTTTTAAAAGCATCCTTTGCTACGGCAGGAGCAGTGGTGCAGCCAGCGGTGGCTGCAATTGGAGTTTGTCAGGCATTAAAAGACCAGACAAAGGAAATGTTAAGGGACATGCCTACCCAACAAGCAGAAGAGTTTTCTGACATTCCCAGAGCTCTGTGTTTTGCGGTAGATGCTATAAAAGATTCCATCCAGCAGGCCTCTCGTTTATCACTATGTTTGGTGCACATGAGAAGGCTCTTATGGTTGAAGAACTGGGCGGCGGAGCCCCCATGCAAAAAGCTTCTGGCAGGGTTTCCCTTCCATGGAGGACGACTCTTCGGAGAGGATCTGGATAAATATATTCAGACTATGTCAAATGGCAAGAGTACCCTTTTACCGGTCAAAAAAAAAAAAGACATTCCGGGCTCCTACATTTAAAAGGCAGCTCTTTCCTGTCTCGGGGCCCTCAAATTCCAGGCAGTATCGACGGCCGCCTGCACGATCCAACGTTAACAGTAGATCGCAGGGACAGACCCCTGGGGGTAAGAGGCCGTGGTATCGCAAGCCGTCAAAGACAGCCCCTAAGTCTGCCTTATGAAGGGGCGCCCCCACTCTTGCGGGTGGGGGGAAGGCTTCGTTTCTTCTCAGAAGTTTGGGAAGCCAAGATCCCCGACAAATGGGTCCGGGCATCTGTAACCACAGGTTACAGACTGGAGTTTCTAAGGTATCCTCCGCCTCATTTTCAAGAATCAAGGCTGCCAAGTGATCCAGCGAGGAAGGCCTCAATGCTGGCAGCTTTGGATCACCTGCTTGGCCAGGACGTAATTATAGAAGTGCCAGCCCAAGAGAAAGGCCTAGGTTTCTATTCCAATCTCTTTGTCATACCAAAGCCCAACGGCGATGTCAGGCCAATCTTGGACCTAAAGAGGTTAAACGGTTACCTAAGGGTTCGTTCCTTCCGGATGGAATCCATCCGGTCAGCAGCCGCCGCGCTTCAGAAGGACGATTTTCTGGCCTCCATAGACATAAAGGATGCTTACCTTCATGTACCAATCTTTCAGTCGCATCAAAGGTTTTTACGCTTCGCGGTGGGGCAGCGACACTTCCAATTCAGGGCGCTCCCCTTCGGGCTGGCCACGGCCCCCCGGGTATTCACGAAGATCCTAGCCCCAATTCTGGCCAATTTAAGGATCCAAGGGGTCACAGTCCTAGCATACTTGGACGACCTTTTAATCATAGATCACTCACGGCCGGGTCTGCAAAAGGCAGTAAACCTCACGGTTCGGTACCTCGAAGAATTCGGCTGGGTCCTGAACCGGGGGAAAGTCAGCGTTCCAGCCTACAAAGCAGTTGGAATACCTCGGCATGAGGTTAGACACAGAACATCAAAAGGTGTTCCTGCCCCTTGTAAAGATCGAAGCTATCAAGGGGTTGGTTCAGTTGGTTCTAAACAAGAAAAAACCAACTATTCGCCTGTGTATGCGATTACTAGGCAAGCTAGTGGCCACATTCGAGGCAGTACCATACGCTCAGATCCACACTCGCGTCCTACAGGCAGCCATTCTAGCAGCCTGGGGCAAGAGGGCACATGCCTTAGAGTCCCCTTTGACGCTATCATCAAGGGTCCGACAAAGCCTGGCCTGGTGGTTGAACCCTCAGAATCTTCTAAAGGGAAAATCCTTCAGCCCTGTTGTCTGGAAGGTAGTTACCACAGACGCCAGCCTGGCAGGCTGGGGGGCGGTCTTTGAGGGGTTCTCCCGCCAGGGAACTTGGGTGAAAGCAGAGAGGCAGCTCCCCATTAATATCTTGGAAATCAGAGCTGCCCGCCTAGCCCTTCTGGCTTGGACCTCCAGATTAAAGGGGTTCCCGGTGAGAATCCAGTCAGACAATGCCACGGCGGTGGCATACATAAACCACCAAGGGGGAACCAGGAGCCAGGCCGCTCAGAGGGAGGTGAACTTGATTTTTCAATGGCAGAGGTTCAGGTACCCTGCATTTCAGCGATATTCATTCCCGGAGTGGACAACCTGCAGGCAGACTTCTTAAGTCGCCAGAGTCTGTTGCCAGGGGAGTGGTCTCTGCATCCCCAGGTCTTTCAGACAGTCTGCCAGAGGTGGGGAATGCCGGACGTAGATATAATGGCATCCAGGTTCAACAAGAAACTAGACAGGTTCGTGTCGCGAGCGAGGGATCCTATGGCCTGCGGAACCGATGCGTTGGTTTGCCCTTGGCATCAATTCAAACTTCTATATGCATTCCCTCCACTACAGTTACTCCCGCGCCTGTTGCGCAAGATCAGAGTGGAGAACAAGCCAGTCATTCTAGTAGCTCCGGCTTGGCCCCGGAGGACTTGGTACTCACTAGTCCTGAAGATGGCAGTGGGAGACCCTTGGACTCTTCCTCTACAACCAGACCTACTCTCACAAGGCCCGATCCTCCACCCTACATTACAGCGTCTAAATTTGACGGCCTGGAGGCTGAATCCCTGATTCTCAGGGATAGAGGCCTGTCTAGGCAGGTAATTCCTACCCTGATTAGGGCTAGAAAGCCGGTCTCCAGGGTGATTTATTACAGGGTGTGGAGGAACTACGTAGGCTGGTGTGAATCCAAAAGATGGAATTCCCGCAAATATACTATTGATAGGGTGTTAAGGTTTCTCCAGCTAGGAGTGGATAAAGGCCTGGCACTAAGCACAATCAAGGGACAGATCTCAGCTCTGTCAGTGTGGTTTCAGAGGCCGCTGGCCACCCACTCGCTGGTAAAGACCTTCATACAGGGGGTCTTGCGTATTAATCCTACTGTCAAGTCACCAATTTGTCCATGGGACTTAAATCTTGTCCTGTCCACTCTACAGAAACAGCCTTTTGAGCCGTTGGCTGAGATTCCTTTAGTCTTACTGACAAGAAAATTGGTTTTCTTGGTCGCCATAGTTTCGGCCAGGAGAGTGTCAGAATTAGCAGCCTTATCGTGTAAGGAACCATATCTCGTTCTGCATAAGGACAGGGCAGTTCTCCGGCCCCATCCTTCCTTTCTACCAAAGGTTATATCCAAATTTCACTTAAACCAGGATTTGGTACTTCCATCCTTCTTTCCAAAACCTACATCTAGAAAGGAGGGGTTGCTGCATACCTTGGATATTGTCCGGGCCATGAAGGCCTATCTTAAAGCTACAGAAAAGATCCGGAAAACAGATGTGTTATTCGTTCTACCAGATGGCCCCAAGAAGGGGCAGGCAGCTGCAAAATCCACCATCTCGAGATGGATTAGACAATTAATCATTCAAGCCTACGGGTTGAAGAGGTTGCCTCCTCCGTTGTCGGTAAAGGCCCATTCTACCAGGGCCATGGGCGCCTCTTGGGCAGCACACCATCAGATCTCTATGGCTCAGATATGCAAGGCGGCAACGTGGTCATCAGTCCACACGTTTACAAGGTTTTATCAACTAGACGTGAGAAGAAATGCGGATGCTGCCTTTGGTCAGGCAGTACTACAGGCTGCAGTTTGAAATCCTCGGGATCAGAAACACCCTTGGTTATAAAAAAAAAAAAAAAAAAAAAAAAAAAAGTTTTTTTCTTGACTAAGTTGGAATTATTATTATGATTTGAGTTTATCTCTAAATTGAATCCTTCTTTGGAAGATGTCTCCCTCCCCTCATTAAAGCATTGCTTTCGGACATCCCACATAGTAATGAATATGCCGCTCTGTGTCCCGTGATGTACGAGAAAGAAAAAGGGATTTTTAAATACAGCTTACCTGTAAAATCCTTTTCTTGGAGTACATCACGGGACACAGAGCTCCCACCCCTCTTTTGGGTGACCATTTTGGGAGGCATACTGCTTGCTACAAAACTGAGGGACTCCCTCTAGGGGAGGGGGTTATATAGGGAGGGGACTTCCTGTTTGAGATTGCCAGTGTCCACACCTGAAGGTACTCCATATAACCCACATAGTAATGAATATGCCGCTCTGTGTCCCGTGATGTACGAGAAAGAAAATTTTTTTAAACAAATGATCCGAGATTATGTTCATTTTTGTTTAGATACTCTAGGAATCCATTCTAGGTTAGATTAGCATCGCCATTGATGCGATGCTCATCCACCAACCCATGTATACAGTGGATATAGAAAGTCTACACATCCTTGTTAAAAAGGTCAGGTTTCTGTGATGTAACCCACCTCAACATCTTTTGGGGGCGGGGTAAAGATAAAAAAAATAAAAAAAATAATGTGGTTGCATAAGTGTGCACACCCTCTTAGAACTGGGGATGTTTAACAGACATATCCCTGGGAATTATAGGCCAGTCAGCCTAACAGTAGTGGGTAAATTGGAGGGGACGATTAGGGACTACATCCAAAGTTTTACTGGAGGAGAAGAATATCATTAGTGGTAATCAGCATGGGTTTATGAGACCAATCTGCCAACATTGTACGAACAAGAAAGCAGCCATCTAGATATGGGGAGGGCTGTGGTGTATCTGGACTTAGCAAAAGCATTTGATACAGTCCCCCATAAACACTTCAATTTACAACCCAAGGACTGCAGGTGTAGACCATAGGGTCTGTGCCTGGGTAAAAAAAAAAAAAAAACACTGCTTACAGGGACGTGTCCAAAGGTAGGGATTAACCTGGCCATCGAGACTACTGGGAGATTATCGGTGGGCCGATGGCTCAGTGGGCCAGTCGGAGGTACATGGCGATCTACCCGTTAATTGCCAACAGCTGGCGCTGGACGGGTAGATCGAGATTAGCCAGCATGCATAGTAGCGCAGGAAGCGTGTGTTCTCTCTCAAGTCGAGCTGCAGCTGCTCCCCGCCCCCCGGCAGCCCCACCTCTCTTCTCGTTCATCCCTATTTGCTTGTGACATAATCTGGGATGGACAAGAAGAGAAGAGGGGCCGCCGGGGGGCAGGGAGCAGCCGCAACGTGACTTGAGAGAGAACACAAGTTTCCCGCGCTACTCTCCATGCTGGCAGGTAAACGATGTGCCATGTGCCCTAATCTGATGTGCCCCAATGTGCTGAGCACTATACCCTGATGTGTTGTGCCCTGGGCCGGTCTGGATTTAGTCCAGGGACACATTTTTGTCCCAGTCCAGCCCTGTCCAAATGGTAGTGATAAATAACATACTATAACAATAAAATACTCAAGACTGGTCAGAGTAGTGAGTGGTGTACCCCAAGGTTCTGTCTTGGGACCAATTCCATTCAACATAATCATAAAAACGACAGAGGGTGGGATAAATAGTTCAGTCTCAGTTTTTGCTGATGACACAAAGTTAAGCAGAGTAATAAAACTCATCAGGACATGGAAATTTTGCAGAATGACCTGAATTTACAAATTGGCAAATGTAAAGTAATGCACTTGGGTGGTCAAACAAATGTAAAAATATTCACTAGGTGGAGTACAGCTGGGGGAGGCAAGGATGGATAAGGATCTACGGGTACTAGTAGATGACAGGTTGTGCAACAGCATGCAGTGCCAAGCTGCAGCTGCCAAAGCCGGCAGAATATTAGCATGCATAAAAAAGGAGATATACTCCAGGAAAAAAAAAAAACATAATTCTGCCACTTTATAAAACTCTGGTTAGGCCTCATCTGGAGCATTCAGTACACTTCAAGTCCTCCAAAGGAATGTGCTGGAGCGAGTCCAAAGAAGGGCAACAAAACTAATAAGGGGACTGGAGGACCTTAATTACAAAGGAACAGCTGCAAAAACACTAAAGTATATTCTCGCTGGAGAAAAGACGCTCGAGAGGAGATATGATGGCGATCGACAAATATCTCAAAATGGTTATCCCAGCATAAACTATTCAGTCATAAGGAGTGTATGACTAGGGGCCACACAATGAGACTAGAGAAGAAGCGCCTTAAACTGTGTAGAGGGTTCTTCACTGTTAGGGCAATAAAGATATGAAACTCCCTCCCACAATTGGTGGTGGCTTTGGGGAGCATGGATATCGTTAAAAAGATATATATATATTTTTTTAAAGATGTACACACACACACACACGTATATGGGAGAGCATTATAGAGACTGATACACATGTACCCACAGAGGTTGAACTGGATGGACTATTGTCTTTTTTCAGCCTTACCTACTATGTATGCAACTTTTTAACTATACATATCCTTGTTCAGAATTAAACAATCGCATTCAAACTCAAGTTAAATAGGAGTCGGTACACACCTGTCATTTAAAGGGCCTCTGATTAAACCAAAAATAAAAATAAATAAAGTTTCGCTGTTCTAGTAGGTCTTTCCTGCCATTTTCTTAGTTGCAGCCTACAGCAAAAAGGTATCAGTCAGGAGAAGGGTACAAAAGAATTTAAGGCATTAGATATACCATGGAACACAGCAAGGACAGTCAAGTGGAGAAAATATGGCACAACAGTGACATTACCAAGAACTGATGAAGAATTGATGAAAAGACAAGAACTGGTCAGGGGGGCTGTCAAGAGAACTTGTCAGGTTTCTGCAGGAAGGAGACCAGACACGTAGCTACACTAGGCAACGGAGGCCAAAAACAAACAAAAAATATATCCTTAAAGTGACGTTTATCAAGAGTGAACAGTCACCGATAAACATACAGCAAACAATGATCAAACCCCCCAAAGACAAATCTACTGATGATTCCAACAACTGACTGAAAAATGACTGGGTACTCGAGCAGGAGCAAGTCAGAGAGAGGCAGAAGCTTCAAGACAGGCATCAGGCACAACTGTCAGCAGGGATAGCAAAGTGCCGGGTCAGGGAGGAGCAACCCTACATAGCCACCTAATTGCTGAATGCAGGTAAGGCTATTAATTACGACCTGCTGGCTCTTGGGAGACACCTGCTGGTGGACACTGGAGCTGCAGCAAACAGCCCAGAGCAGCACAGTGCTACCAGCAGGTGAACTCAATCCTAACAGTTTCCCCCCTTTAATGAGCGGCCTCCGCACTGGGATCTGCAAGCCTACTGGGTACCCTGTAGCCAGTGTCTGAAGGCTTGGTAAAGACTGTGCCGCCAAGGTCCCAAAATTGGCTAGGTTTTCTGCTGGTCAGATCCTTAAAGAGGCACAACCCCGAAAGCTTACCATTTTAAAAGCAGCCTGTGTCCCAATGTTGGGGCACTAAAAATATACCTGGGACGCTTAATGTTTAAGTCCTTGGTCCATGCAGGTATACCAGGGTGTCCCATCACACCTGGACCTCCTCTGTTACTAGCAACTGCTGTGTTTTACCTGCCACTCAGGTCTACAGAGGGCATAGGTTAACCCACTTGGGTCCCCAAATGCACTAGGGATCGCAGAGATTACCCCAGGGTCAGGACAAAGTTCATATGGAACACTACCCTTCCTCATAGGACCTCTACTACTGTGGCTGCAACAGCAGAAATAGGTCTCAAAGTTTAGAGTAGATATCAGGACCTCCTGGCCTTGGCATAACAGGCTCAGCTGGCTGCAAAAAGAACTTAGAGCAGACAAAAGGAGGGATCCTTAAAGCGGAGGTTCATCCGAAATATTAACATTAGCTTATCCTGATCAGTGCACCATATACATAAACATATGCCTATTTTTTTTTTTCTGATGATCTAAATACCTTTAATTTGCTCTGTAAAGGTGGACTTCCGGGTATTCCTCCCGTGGGAGTAGGCGTATCTCTTCTTCTCCCGATGCCGCATTGTTTGCTGGGATGTCTCTTGGGAGCAGTGTCATGCTTCCCAGGAGACCATGTTGAACCATCGAAATCTCGCGAGATTTCACTTGTCGCGTGAATCATCAAGCCGGTCACGTGACGAGGGCGGATCTATTTCCACCATTTTAAATAAGGGCACACAGGTGAATATTGCTATTAAGCAATATTGTTGCGAATGCCGCCAAAACAGGGGCATGTACCGTCATGCGCGAGCATTCACCGCTTACCGGAAGTCTGTGCTTGTGGGCTTCATAATGCCCACAAGCAAAATGGCACATGTCAGGATCGTTTTTTTAAAGTTACTCGGGGGTGGTTTTAATCGCGAAAAAAAAGGATTTTTAATAAACAGCTTACCTGTAAAATCCTTTTCTTGAAGTACATCACGGGACACAGAGCGCATAGCCATTAAACTTGGGTTATATGGGTACCTTCAGGTGTGGACACTGGTGTAATCAATTTCACAGGAAGTTTCCTCCCTATATAACCCCCTCCCACTGGGAGTGCTTCAGTTTTTGTAGCAAGCAATCCTCCGAGGTTACACAATGTTCCCCAAAAGAGGGGTGGGAGCTCTGTGTCCCGTGATGTACTTCAAGAAAAGGATTTTACAGGTAAGCTGTTTATTAAAAATCCTTTTTTCTTTATCGTACATCACGGGACACAGAGCGCATAGCCATTACACTTGGGATGTCCTAAAGCAATGCTCTATGAAGGGAGGGTGACCGTAAGGCCAAGAATAGCCAAATAAAACATTATCAGGAAGTAAAGTAACTCCACCAACAGAAAAAAAGGGGCGTGACCCGGACCAGAGGATTCTATACTGCTGCCCGTAGGACCGCCTGCCCAAAAGCTGCGTCCGTACCCTTTGCAACGTCCAACTTATAACATTTAGTAAACGTATGTACGGAAGACCAGTTTGCCGCCCTGCAAACCTGTGCCATAGAGATCTGATGGTGTGCCGCCCAGGAGGCACTCATGGCCCTCGTAGAATGGGCTTTAACTGATAAGGGAGGTGGAACGCGCTTTAGACCATAGGCCTGAAAAATCAGCTGCTTAATCCACCTAGCCAAGGAAGACTTGGCAGCCGGCTGACCCTTCTTGGGGCCATCCGGAAGAACAAAAAGCACATCTGTTTTCCGAATCTTCTCTGTAGCCTTGAGATAGACCCTCATGGCTCGAACCACGTCCAAAGTATGAAGCCGTCTTTCCTCTCTGGACTGGGGAGTAGGAAAGAAGGATGGTAGGACTAGGTCCTGATTCAAGTGAAAACTGGATATGACCTTAGGAAGGAAAGAAGGTTGAGGCCGCAGAACCACTCTGTCCTTATGCAGAATAAGGTATGGCTCCCTGCATGACAAGGCTGCCAGCTCAGGAACCCTTCTGGCCGAAGCCATAGCCACCAAGAAAACCAACTTTCGGGTTAGTAGCACAAGAGGGATTTCTGTCAGAGGTTCAAACGGCTGCCTTTGTAAAGCTGACAAGACCAGATTTAAATTCCAGGGGCAGAGGGGAGCTCTAATAGGGGGATTCACATGCAAGACCCCCTGCAAGAAGGTTTTCATAAGCGAATGGGTGGCCAAGGGTCTTTGAAACCATATTGATAAAGCCGACACCTGCCCCTTTAGAGTACTAAGAGCCAACCCTTTGTCAACGCCAACCTGGAGGAATCGCAAGATCCTGTCAAAAAACTTTCGAGGATGCCATTTTTGAGACTCGCACCACTCCACATAGGTTCTCCAGACTCTGTAATAAATATTTCTGGAGACCGGTTTCCTAGCCTGAATCAACGTAGATATGACCTGATCTGAGAGGCCTCTGCCCTTAAGAATTAGGGATTCAGCCGCCAAGCCGTCAAATTTAGCTGCTGTGAAGCAGGGTGGCAGATTGGGCCCTGAGACAGCAGATCTGGGCGCAGGGGGAGCGGCCACGGCGCCCCGACTGACATCTTCACGATGAGTGCGTACCAAGCCCTCCTGGGCCAGGCTGGGGCCACCAGGATCACAGGCCTGCGCTCCACCCGGATCCTCCGTAGAAGGCGGGGAATCATCTGCAGTGGAGGGAACGCATACAGAAGAGAAAACTGGTGCCAAGGGCAAACCAAGGCATCGGTCCCGTAGGCCGAGGGATCCCTGGCTCGGGATATGAATTTGTCCAACTTTTTGTTGGATCTCGTTGCCATAATGTCCACATCTGGGACTCCGAATCTTTGGCAAATCTCTTGGAATACCTGGGGGTGAAGAGACCACTCCCCCGGGAGCAACTGTGGACGACTCAAAAAATCTGCTTGAGAATTGTCTATCCCTGGGATGAACACCGCCGAGATGTAGGGTACATGGGCTTCGGCCCATGAGAAAATCAGGTTTACTTCTCTTTGGGCTGCTGGGCTCTTCGTGCCCCCCTGGTGGTTTATGTATGCCACCGCCGTGGCGTTTGTCGGACTCCGAGCAGCTCTGATCTCCAGGATATTGATGGGAAGCAGTTTTTCTGCCTCCGACCACTGCCCTTGCTGGGTCTGTCCTTCTAGAACTGCCCCCCAACCTGACAGGCTGGCATCCGTGGATACAATCTTCCACGTGATGGGGGAAAAGGATTTCCCTTTTGACAAATTTTGAGGGACCAGCCACCAAAACAGGCTGCGCCGGACCTTCGGGGAGAGCACTAACGGACGATCTAACGCCTGAATGGACTTGTTCCAAGCAGAGAGAATGGCTGCCTGAAGATATCTGGTATGGATCTGGGCGTAGGGTACTGCCTCGAAGGCGGCCACCATCTTCCCCAGCAGTCGCATACATAGGCGAATAGTCGGCCTCTTCTTGCCTAAGATCACTTGAACTGCTTGAGCTATTGATCTGATCTTTGCTTGAGGTAAAATTATCCTCTGGCAGTCTGTATCTAGCCGAAGGCCTAGATATTCCAACTGCTTTGTGGGTTTCAATATCGATTTTTCTAGGTTTATAATCCATCCGAATTCCTCTAGATGCTGAACTGTGCGACCTACTGCCTGATTGAGGCTGGAAGCTGAGCTGTCGATAACCAGAAGATCGTCCAAGTATGCCAAGACCAAAATGCCTTCTGTCCTTAGGACGGCTAGCACCGGGGCTAACACCTTTGTGAATACCCGCGGAGCTGTTGCCAACCCGAAAGGGAGGGCTACGAACTGGTAATGGCGGTGATGTATCATAAACCGAAGAAACCTGTGATGTGCCGGGTAGATCGGCACGTGCAGATACGCATCTTTTATGTCTATAGATGCTAAAAAGTCGTCTTGATGTAGGCTGGCTGCCACCGAACGTATGGACTCCATACGAAAGGTCTGAATGTTTAGAAATCGATTTAGGCGTTTGAGGTCTAAGATAGGCCTGACGTCGCCATTGGGCTTTGGTATTATGAAAAGGTTGGAGTAGAATCCCAGACCCCATTCCTGGGTTGGTACTTCTACAATTACTCCTTGGAGCAAGAGACGATCCAATGCTTTTACAAGAGAGGCCCTCTTTAATGGGTCGCTTGGAAGACTTGACCCCTGAAAATGAGGGGGGACTTCCCGAAACTCTAGCTTGTAGCCCGTGGCTACCACGGACATTACCCAAGAGTCGGGAATTCTGGTCTTCCACACTTCGGAGAAAAACCGAAGCCTTCCCCCCACCCAAGAGAGTGGGGGCGCCTCTTCATGAATCTGACTTGAGGACTGGTTTAACCGGCTTGCGAGACCATGGCCTCTTGCCTGTCGTGGCTTGTCCTTGTGGGCGGCTATTAAATGCCGAACGCCCGGGAGGCCGTCGATACTGACGGGAAGTTGAAGGGGCCGAGCCTGCGAAGGCCTGTCGCTTAAATGCGGGCCCACGCGATCTTTTCTTGACAGGCAAGAAAGAACTTTTACCACTTGATATGGTCTGGATATATTTATCTAGGTCTTCACCGAATAGTCTCCCACCATGAAAGGGAAATCCTGCTAAAAGCTTTTTGCAGGGTGCCTCTGCTGACCAGTTTTTTAGCCACAAAAGGCGACGCATATGAACCAACAGCAGAGATAAACGGGACGCCTGTTGAACGGAGTCCTTAATAGCATCTACTGCCAAGCAGAGAGCTCTTGGGAGGTCAGCCAATTCACGAGCTTGCTGAGCCGGTATGTCCCTTAATATCTGTTTAGTCTGATCCTTTAAAGCCTGACAAACGCCAATGGCTGCCACTGCTGGCTGAACCACGGCACCTACTGTGGTAAAAGAAGCTTTCAGTAGGGTCTCCAATTTTTTGTCGACTGGATCTTTAAACACCTGGACATTTTCCACCGGACAGGTCAGGGATTTATTTACGCAGGAAATGGCTGCGTCCACGGTAGGGAGTGCCCATTTCTTTGCAAATTCTTCTTCCATAGGATAGAGAATGGTAAACCTTTTAGGAGGGATAAAAATCCTATCGGGTCGAGCCCAATCCTGAAAAATCACGCTCTCCAGAAGGGGGTGAACCGGGAAAGATGCACCACCCAATGGTGCCTTCAAGGAACCTAAAGAGGATACCGCGGGGGCTACTTGTTCTGACACTGGAAGTTTAAAAGCAGTGCGAACCATATTTGTCAGAGACTGGATCCACAGGCTCTCTGCTTGAGAAGCCGAAAAAATTTCATCTATAGTGGAATCTTCAATGTCTGACCCGTCAGGACTCAGGTCCGCTTGATCCCCCTGTGGGTCCAATTCCTCCGAAGAGAGGACCTCTGCATCTGAACACACCGTTTTAGGTGACGGGGATCTAGCCCGTTTGCCACCCGGCAAAGAGCGGGCAATTAAAGCAGTTAACCTTTTCTCTAGCCCACCCAGGGTGGATTCTAGCATTTCTTCCGCAACATAAACGGGAATGGGTTGATTGGGGGCCGCCTCTGCCCCTAGCACCCTCAATGGCTCCTGCACGATGCTGTTCGGTGGTCTATCTGGTGAGGGTGGGACCACTGGAGCCTGGCCCAAATCCTCTGACCCCGTTGGAGACCCCTTTACTTTTTTGGCACCTTTTGCAGCCTTAGCTGGTCCTGATCCCTTGGGAGCCATTGCACAACCTTGAGACACCCCTACAGCCAACACCCAACTGTTGTAGCTAGAAGTGAAACATTAATAAGGACAGGCTATGGTAAAATCTTTTCAAAATTTTCATACGCCTGAGAAGGCGGCAATACAGAGGAAAGTCCTGTGAGTATTGCCACACCAATGCCCGTTAGCTGGAGTCCAAGGTTGCACCGACTCAGATACTGCCGGATCTAAGGCTGAGTCCCTTTAAGCAAAAAAAAATATATATTTTTTTTTTTTTTTTTGTCAGTGTGGACTTTTAAGTCCAGACCTGAAGATCCACAAACCACCACTGGGTGTCACTGTTAGCCAGAACTGGCTCAGCTGCGCGCTCTATGTCCTCACTCTCCACTGCTCTCAGGAGGGAATGACCAGCCAGGAAATGCTTTTTTGCTTTATCTGAGACTGACGCTGCTGGCCCGCCCCCCCCCCACGCCCGCTGACGTTGTAAAAGGCGGCGCGCACGCGCGCGCCCCCCCCCCACGCTGAAACCAACATGGAGGAAGCAGAGAGCAGAGGAGAAGCCCGGACCAGCGCTAGAACACAGACACCTGGTAAGCCACTATCTTTGTAGTGCACACATAGAGGAAGCTGTCTCCCTAGGCTTCCTAGGAACAGGAGTTTTGTCAGCACTTCCTCTCTATACACGTGGGGCTGCAGTATCATGCTAACAGGCAAATCTGGGGGGAGTAGCAAAATACATATCTTTAAAAGCATATATATATCTACATGTTATCTGGGTAAACATTAGTACACCCCATTCTGCCTCAAAAGACATAGTGGAGATAGTGGCTGATGCACAAGCATACCATTAGCCAACCCAGAACCCCCAGGGGGATACCTACTGTCGAACCAAGTCCCGCAGGTTCCCTCTTACCTGCTCCACGCCGCAGGGTATTGCAAAATGCAAGAGGCCCAGCCTTCCCCCATCTCCGTGGGTATTGTCTTGGACCTTCAGGGACCGGGGTCCTGTGTTAAGGAACCCACACCCCTGGACCTATATAGCATCCTGGCATCAGTAGCGTTTAGTTCTTGGAAGAGACTAAGGCACTGGAGCCCAGAATCCAGCCCTCCAAGGAGAGGCATTATAGGCAAAACCCCACTCCAGCAGGGCCCGGGTACCGTACACCTTGGCTTTGAAGCACTTCGGACGGATCCGGCTAGCTATCCTGGGTCCCGAGACCTCCGAGGGACAGCTAGACGTGACCAACACCTAAGACACTGGCGAAAAAACTGAAGCACTCCCAGTGGGAGGGGGTTATATAGGGAGGAAACTTCCTGTGAAATTGATTACACCAGTGTCCACACCTGAAGGTACCCATATAACCCAAGTGTAATGGCTATGCGCTCTGTGTCCCGTGATGTACGATAAAGAAAAAGCTACAGATATCTTTCACATGGATCTAATATCAGTACACATGTCAGGAAGCTTCCGGCAGGCCATCACAATCAAAGCTACAAATGATTTGCTCCATGCCCGCTATAAAATCAATAGATTAATGGCAACAGTGGTTTAGTGGATCTGTTAAGGGATTTGGACTAGTCATACATTATTTGACAAAGAGTAAAGCGACAGCCAGGATGGGGTGAAGGCTAGTGCCCACCAGCAAAAGTTCTAAAGAGAGTTTCCAACTGCTAAATCGGTTGGATCCTTTAAGGCAGGCATGTCTTCTACTGGAATTGAAAGTGCCTTATTAAGAAGGGACAGTGCAAAATCCACAGCAGAAACAGGCCACTTCTCCATAACATCCTCCTTAAACAGAGTTGGGAAAAAAAGGGTGCAATGGAAAAAAGGCTTTGCGGCCCACTCAAGACTGAAAACTGCACTTGTAGAAGCAACAGGCTTATCCCCCCCAATTACAGAGTTACACACACCACATCAGTAAGAACCAAAACAATCTCCTAAGAGCCGGTTCACACTGGGGCAACTCGTCAGGCGTCCCATTCAACTCGTCAGGCGTCGCATTCAATGCAATGGAACTGTTCTAATAGGAGCTACACAAGTCGCTCCGACTTAGAAAAAAGGTTCCTGCACGACTTCGGGGGCGGCTTGGGGCGACCTGCATTGACTTCTATACAGAAGTCATTTTGCTGGTCGCCTCTGAAGTCGTCTTCAGGACGTCTTGCAGAGTCACCCCCGAAGTTGTGCCACGGGAGTGTGAACCTGTTTTTATTGCATCAAAGCTGCTTTTGATGTTTTCTCACATCTTACCAAAACATTGCACACCATGCTCATTGCCATGGTTTTCTCAACATAGTAACTTGCGGGCACGTTTTTAATTTGCCAATCATTTAAATCGAATCATTTAGTCCTTTTTGTGCTGCAGTTAAAAAGTCCCTCCCCGGGATAAGTTTCACCCCCTAGTACCCACCCTCTTCTATTTAATCGCTGCATAAGAAAAAAAAAATGCCCCATTTTACTTACCTGAAGCAAAAAAAAAAAAAAGATCACATGGCAATCAAGCCTTAACTCATCTCCTTTACTGTTTACTTCCTGCTTGGAGTCCTGCTTGGAGAAGAACTGATGTCACAGGGGAACAGCAGGGAAACCGCGGTCTCGTACTACCTAGATTAGCAGTCCCCTGCACCAGAACCAGCAGCAGCAGAGCTGGATGAGTATTGCTAGCTGCACAAGGTAAGGGGGAATAAAAGATGGTCAGGATGGGTTAGGAGTTTGAAATGTCTGTAACAGACCATATATATGGATATGCTTTTATACCTTGTAGATTTTGTAAGCGGCAATAAACTAAAAATTTTCTTTGCCTGGCGGTCTGCTTTACAACTAAACCCTGCTAAGAGAGGGAGGAGCAGCTGTGCCGCATAACCACGAGTTATGGAGAAATCCTTGTAGGAGAATGCTGGAAAGGAGAACAGTGTCCAGCTGCTTGGTGAGCGGCTCACTGGGTCCTGCACATGACAAGCACTTGTTTTTGTAAAAAGAATCAGTGTCCTGGTAAATGATGTCCAAAAGTCCAACTTTGTTGCTGTTGAATAACCTCAGTGAATAATCCATGGGTGAAGTGGGTTAAACTTAACAGGTTTGTCAGTTTAGCAGCTGGGATTGGTTTAAACCTGCAAAATGACTAACATTCTTCACAGGCAGTTCAGCCTTTAATGCATACATATTAGATGTCATTGGGATATAAACTTTTCTATAATCATTTAGCTCAGAGTCTGCATTTACTGAGGCTGGGAATTCTAGATTCAGAAGATAGTAGTGGAAACGGACAAAAATAAAAATCACCATTAACTAAAGCTCACATGATATCTTTTCTTTAAAAGGCCAAATCAAAATCAAAATCTCATGCCATTTTTGTGGCTGATCGCTAAAAAGGTGGTTTACTAATGGATTCCCATGCAATTTGACAGAATGGTTTTGCAAAATGGAGTGTTGAAATTGGAAATGTAGGAATCGCAAGGGGTTAATGTGCCTACATGTCCTGATGTCAGTGTAGTGTTGTGTACACTTACTGTGAGATGTGATCTCTCCTCAGCGGTGGTTGAAAAAACCGCCCAGGGAGAGATCACATCACTTCCTCCTTCCTGTGTTTAGGAGGAGGAAGTGCAGAGCGGGTGGGGGGGGGGGGGGGGGGGGCGCGCGCATTGGCTTGGAGCGATCATGAGGGGGCGGACAAAAACGAATAGCCGCCCCCTCATCGCAGATCGCTCCCAGAGCTACAGAGACCGTCGCATGTACTGGGGGGGTCCCGATCGGACCCCCGACCCGAGTCAAGGCAGGGACGTACAGGTAAGCCAATTTGCCTGTACGTGCCATTCTGCCGACGTAAATGTACATGCGGCGGTCCGCAAGCGGTTAAAAAAAAAAAAAAAAAATGTATTTTTTTTTTTTTTTTGAGCTGGAGCTTTAAAAACGCGTTTTTTAATGTCTGGCGTTTTTACAGCTCTATTGCTGGAGCTTCAGAACGCACTGGTCCCGCGTTTTTTTTGCAGCTTAAAAAAGTCATGGTGGGCATGAGGCCATAGACTAACATGGACAGGCGTTTTTAAGCTGCAAAAAACGCTCAGAAAAGTGGCTGTAAAAACGCCAGTGGAAATGAGCCCTTAGGCTTTATTACAATTACTCACATAACCTGGCCCTGCTGCAAGATACAGCAGTAGGACTTCCCACAGTTACTCCCACCTTTTTGAAGCAAACACTTTTTTAGAATCTAGATACAAACCTGGAGACAAGGCTTTTAGGAGGATAAGCTAAGTTTGTGAAAAGCCTGCAAGATTTTGATCACTACCCTTTTCTATAAATCCCAACTGGCAGGGATATTTCAGAGGATATTATGACCTAGTTTGGTAGCTTATATTTTGGTAAGGATTTTGTCAAATGGCAATAAATAAGTATACAGGCCTGTAGAAGGTTCATAAAGCATAAGGATTCCCTTGTTTAAACTAAAACATCAGGCAACATAGCTTCAGGGAGAACTTGTAGGCGTTTTCGGTCACTATATAAACCAGCTGGGACCAGCATTATCCAATTCAGCTGGAAAGCCATTCCACCCTAGAAAACAACCAGTAGCCGTAAATCCTCCTATACTTAAATTTTCCTTTCCAATATGGCTTATTCAAGGTCATTTCCTCCTGCTTTAGAGAGCATCAGAAATGCCAGGGCATAAAGTATTTAGACCCCCTTCACTTTTTATTTTGTTATGTTGAAGTCCGATACTACATCTGTATGGCCATGTTAAATTGGGAGATAAGTCGGCTAGGTGTACCAGGGTATGAGTCATAAGGCTCACAAATGGTGCTAGTCTGGAAAGTGGCCATGGTATGCAGATATCTGCATAGGTAGCTCAAAATGCAAATACAGGGGTGAGAACCTACAACACATGCACTGTATGTTAAACAAACTGGACCACTACACTTAAAGTGGAGTTCCACCCATTTTTTTATGTTTGTCTGTGCTGCATGCCCTAATCTCATAGTGTTCAGAATGGAGAATTTTTATTTATTTTGTTGCTTGTAAATACCTTTATTTTGTAGCCCTTCATTACTTCCTCCTCCTTATTAGCCTAGGCTATTAAGTCGCATGGGTATTTGCAAGGGTTTCTGGGATAGGCATCATGTTTCCCAGTAGACCTTGCAAACCTGACTGAAACCTATTACATTGCTTGTGCAGCACTGAGCATGTGTGAGATATGCAAAGCTGAATCCAGGAAGTCATACAGTCTGGCTTCATGATGCCCACACTTAAGATGGCCACAGTCTATTTCTAGATTATAAACTAAATCTAAATGCTGCAACAACCCAACAAAACAGACCTTAGTTTACAGACTAACTTTACTAGAATACATTAAGCTTGTGTATTACAGGGGTATTTAGATTTAAAAGTGAAATTGTGTGTGGAACTCCCCTTTAATGATCAGTGGATATAGCATACTATGGACCTATGCACGATAACACCATTTTAAATACTCTATTAGCAAAGGAACAAATAGTCTGTAGGCCCTGGAAAATTACTGTATCTGGTGATTAGGAGCCTCTGGTACAAAATATTTAAACCATCCATAAAATGACCTTGAATTGTGGGATCAACAAACCACCCACATGGTAACAAGCTGCCAAATCACAAAACCAACCGCTATTTCAGTTAGTTTTGTCAATGATGCACTGTACTTTACAAATATTCAGACTATTGCAAGCTATATATATATATTGCTTTGTCCAGAGTTTTTAGCTCCCCCCCCCCCCAAGATGTTGGACACTAATAAAAAAAGGTAGAAATCTTGCCCCCTCTTGACTAGGCATATTCCATGCAAAGCCAGCCATATTAGCTTTGTGTCTCAAGGAGGTAGAATGCAGTCTTTCAACCAGCAGAGCTGGGAGAGGCATACTGTTAGCATACAGTCACAAAGAGATTAAGCCAAGAAGCTGGAGGTAGTAGTACACATTCTAGATCAATTAGACATGGCATTCCCAGATCATACACCATACATGTGTTATCATAGCTGATAAAGGGGGGAGACTAGCAATTTCTGTCAGTTCATTTCCCATATTGCCCCATAGGGGAGATTAAAATAAAAAAATTAAAAATAAATCAGTAGTGGAAATAGACAGCAAAAATAAAATAAAAATGTTCTAACCCATTCTTACTGTACAGTTACTGCATTCTTAAAGCCCAACTCCCGAGTTTCAGTAAAGTTTAAATAGTTTGCTTGGGGGGGCGTGGTCTGGAGCCGCATGTAGCAGGACGTGCATGGTGAGAGCTCCGCTCGAGGCAAATCCTTTCTATTAAATCCTGAGGGATTTCTTCCCCTACACTTGGACACCAACGATCCCCGGGCACCCTAGTCACCCCCAGACCTCATGTCTCCTACCAAAAGGTCCGAGGCAGTAGCCAAACTGGCTCAACTCCGCCATGAAGGGGCCGACACGGAGGATGAAGATGGCGCCTACCAGCCTCGTGGAGCCGAGGCTCCGGCCTCGGGAGATACAGCTAAGGTGCTGGAAGCGATCGCCCTTTGCCAGTCCACCCTTACAGCCCGGATCGAGCAGGTGAAGGTCGATATCTCCCTGATCCGCCACGACGTCCAGAAGCTGCGGGAAAGGGTGTCGGAGACGGAGCGCAGGATCGACCATGTGGAGGAAGGCCTGCATCCCCTCCAGGTGACCACGGAACAGCTACAATACCAACTGAACGCCGTCCTCTCCAAGCAGGACGACATGGAGAACCGTCTCAGGAGGTGTAACTTGCGCTTCGTGGGGATCCCTGAGAGAGCGGAAGGCGCCGACCCCCCTACCTACCTCGAAAATCTGCTGGTCAGGTCGTTTGGCAGAGAGGCCTTCTCCTCGACATTCGTGGTGGAGCGCGCCCATCGCCTTGCAGCAAAACCCCCTCCCTCTGGAGCCCCGCCGCGTACTCTCATTGCGAAATTCCTAAACTACCGGGACCGTGGCGCGATCCTTCGACTCACCCGTGAACGAGGTAACATCCCCATCGGCAACATACACGTGGCCGTTTTCCCGGACTTCTCGGCCGAGGTTCAGAAAAAGCGGGCCCGCTTCGTCGAGGTCAAGAGGCAGCTTCGCGCCCGCCACCTTCCCTACGCGATGCTTTTCCCTGCTTGCCTCCGTGTGGTGTGTGAGGGCAAAGCCCAGTTTTTTGAAGACCCGCAAGCTGTCCTATCCTGGCTGGAAAACCTTGGTGCGGCTGCCTAGGCCGTGCCCTTAACCCTTGCCTGTCTGCTTGCCGCCTTCCCCCCTCCCCCCTGCCGTGACCTCCAGCATCGCAGGCACCCTGCACACCTTTGCCCCTTTGCAGTACTTTACCGGCATTCCCCCCGTGCCATGGTGCAGCCTGGACTCCTGTGCTGCCTCTTCCCACACTCATCAGGTCACTGTTGCTGTGGACACTTGCTCTGAGGACATTCTCCCCGCCTGGACCTCCATACAGAACCGTGAGTTGCCCTTTTTCATCACCTGCCCCTCCAGCTGTTTGACTGTGCCCTTGAACCACACTGAGAGGTGGTAATCTTACCCTTGTTTTATGTTCCCCCTCACCCCCCCTGTTTATATGTGCCTCGGGCGGCTCACCTACGCCAGCATCCACCTTGCCTGGCTGCTCCCGCTGCACTGTTGTGTGCTCTTCAGCTATTTGGTCGCCCCCCGACCTGTACCGGTGACATGGCACCTGAGCCACCCGCCAGGACTGTCCCTTATGTTTTGTTTCCCTGGCCAGCCCCTGCCCACCCTTGTTTGGTGAATGGCAGGGTGTTTCATCTGCACTGCTGGTCCAGAGCCTATGCAGACTGTTGGGCTCCTGCCCATATGTACATATGTTTAACTTTTTTATTTTTCAGTTTGTTTTTTTTCTGCTCCATTTTGACATGTACCTTAAGCCAGGGCCTTCCCTGTGCGTTTACTGTGCTGAGAACTGTTTTATTGCTCTATGTCCTACTGTGCTCTGTGGTATGCCTAATTTGCTGTTTATTGTGTACTGTGGTCCCCCCTGGGCGTCCGACTGCTCACATTACCCCCCCTATCCCAGTATGGCTTCCCTTAAGGTACTAACATGGAATGTTCGTGGCCTCGGTGAGAGGGCCAAACGTGTTGCTGTCCTTTCCCACCTTAAATCCCTCCGTGCAGACATCTCCATCCTGGTGGAGACTCATCTCACAGGCCAAAAACAACTATGCCTGAAAAAACCCTGGGTGGGCTGGTTATACCAGGCCCCGTACACCTCCAACTCTCGTGGTGTTGCCATACTTATAGCCAAGACGGTACAATTTTGCCTACACTCCCTGCAGTCGGACCCCCAGGGTAGGTCACTGTTTTTACATGCAACTGTGGGGGGCCTCGAACTCGTTCTCCTTGCTTTCTACATCCCCCCCCCTTCCAGTTCGAGGCACTGAGGGACGGGGTGGCCTTTATGGCCCAACACCCCCTGGTGCCGGCCATCTGGGCCGGGGACTTTAATATGGTGATCTCCCCTAGCCTTGATAGGCTAAGCCCTACCATCTCCTCCCCTTTACCGCCTGATATCACCAGATTCGGTAAATTCCTCCTTGAATTCGCCCTTACGGATGCTTGGCGTCACACACACCCAACGCAAACACACTTCTCATGTTTCACTCCCTCGCGCTCTGCAATGTCCCGCATAGACCTAGTGCTCCTTACCCCCTCCCTCCTCCCCCACCTTCTAGAAGCTGACATCGGCACTAGAGTGCTTTCTGACCATTCCCCCTGCTGGATCAAACTGCGGCTCCCAGCCCCCCCCACAGTCAGACTATGGACACTAAATCCGTTCTGGCTCAATATCCTACCCGACTTGGACTCTGTCCAGCTCGAGTGGGACAATTTTTTCCGCACAAATGTCGGCTCCGCTTCGTTTGGCTCCGTCTGGGAGACCTTTAAATCACATGCTCGCCTGATCTTGTCCACCCGCATCAACAGACACAAGGTCGCATCCAAGGCACTGCTCTGTCAGGCAGAGGAGTGCCTTGATGCCCTGGAGCAGACCTTTCGGGACAGCCCCACAGCAGCCAACGCTGCCCGCGTCCGGGTACAGGCCAGACTCACCGACCAACTACACTTCGAAAAGGCCAAAAAGGGCATCTTTTTTAGCAAGCAGCGTGTTTATGAGTTTGGTGAACGTGCTGGCAAGCTCCTTGCGTACCTCGCTCACCTTGAATACAAGCCCCCGGTGGTGGTCTCCCTCCAGCTGGCCTCCGGGGCCAGGGTCACTGACCCAGACCTGGTGGCCATGGAGTTCAGATCATTCTACTCCGATCTTTACTCTTCCACGGCCCAGCACACCCCCGATGAGCTATCGGCCTTCCTTTGCGACATTGAATTCCCTACACTTACGCCCCCCCAGGTGGCCCAGCTGGAGCTACCCATCACTGAGGTCTGCGTTGCTGAGGCCCTGGCGTCGCTTCCCACGTCCAAAACACCCGGATCCGACGGCCTTCCCCTCGAATTCTACAAACAATTCGGCGACACTCTTGTCCCACGCCTTTGCCAACTATATACGCACATATTCGCTACAGGCTCACTCCCACCGTCCATGAGCGAAGCCCTCATAGTCCTTATCCCCAAACCAGGCAAAGACCCACTATTTCCCGAATCCTACAGACCTATTTCCCTCCTACAACTCGACATCAAAATTCTGGCCAAGATTTTAGCCCTGCGTCTCAACAAAGTTATCCTTAGCCTCATACACCCCGACCAGTCTGGATTTATGCCAGGCAAAAACACTGCCTTCAACCTCAGACGTCTGCACATGAACCTTCAGGCGCAACACGAAGACGTGGGTTCCAGAGTGGTGGTTAGCCTAGACGCCGCCAAAGCATTTGACTCTGTCGAATGGACATACTTGTGGGAATGCCTCCGCAGGTTCGGATTCGGCCCCAACTATGTCAAGTGGCTCCAACTCCTTTACCAGTCCCCTTCGGCACGCATCCGAGTCAATGGTAGGATCTCGCCCCCCTTCCCCCTCTCCCGTGGCACACGCCAAGGATGCCCTGTCTCTCCCTTACTCTATGCCTTGGCCGTGGAGCCCCTGGCCATGACCCTTCGGACCCACCCCGGCATTAGAGGCCTCCGCCACGGCCATTTGACCGAGGTGGTCAGCCTCTATGCCGACGACATGCTCCTCTACCTAGCGGACCCGGGACCCTCACTTCAGACGGCCCTTCAGGTTATCACTGACTTCGGGAAATATTCGGGGCTCCGGATAAACTGGACTAAATCCCACATTCTTCCCCTAGACTCGGGTGCCCCCTCCTTCGACCAGGCCCGGCTACCTCTCGTGAGAGCTAGCACTATTAAATACCTTGGTGTCACTATCTCTAAATCCCTCTTTGACTATGCCCCCCTCAATGTCGAGCCCTTATTTGCACTATTGAAACAAAAAACCCAGGTTTGGTCCCGACTCCCCCTTGGAGTGATGGGTCGGATCAACCTGGTAAAGATGATTCTTCTCCCTAAGCTGCTTTATGTTTTCTGGCACGCCCCCCTATACCTCCCCCAGCGCACCCTGAAGGCCATGGAATCCATCCTCAACACATTTGTCTGGGGCCCGTCGCGTCACAAGTTGTCCTGGCGGGTCCTGAAGTGCCCGGCCGACTTGGGCGGTACTGCACTCCCGGACCTGCTCCTCTATTACATAGCTTCCCAGCTCTCTCACTTTTTTCATTACAACCAATCTGACAAAGACCGCTACTCTGCCCTGGTCTGTTCCCACGCCCCGGGACCCCTGTTCCACCCCTTCCAACTCCTGTTCTGCGAGCCACGGGCCCCACCTCACACCGATGTCGCCGGTCGGATGCTCTTTCACCACCGTAAAATATGGCAATTAGCTTTGCGTACTGGCGCAGCCCCCTCCCCCCATTCTCACACCCCCCTATGGGACAACCCTCTTCTGCCCGAGCTGGCCTCCGTCCCCGACCGTGGCCTGTGGATCAACAGTGGTGTCATCTATCTGTCACAGGTGATGGCCCGGGGCTCGGTCACGTTGTTTCAAGCTCTTAAAGATAAATTTGCACTACCTAATCATATGCTCTTCCGCTTCTTTCAACTCCGACATGCCCTCAATTCCCAATTTGTAAGCCCCGCACCGACCCTCGAGATCCCTCTCCTGGTTGACATTGTGACTGGATCTGATCACAAGAAGCTCATCTCCCAACTCTATTGCTACCTCATACAGCCCTCTGCGTCGGCCACAGCATACCGCCTCAAAGACCGTTGGGAGCCTGATATTGGCACTGTGTCCGACGCGGACTGGGGTGAGGCTCTTGCCAACTGCAAGACGGTCTCCCCTAAATTATCCGACCGCCTCACCCACCTGTTCATTCTTCACAGGTCATACCTAACACCCCACCGCATCTCCAAATTTAAGAACAACCAAGACCCCAACTGCCCCGGCTGCGGCCACCCTGATGCCTCCTTTTTTCACCTACTCTGGGCCTGTCCTCCCGTCCAGGGGTTCTGGACTCAGGTGGTCCGGTTCCTACACGATCGGATGGGCTCCCCTGTGTCCCTCTGCCCCCGCCAGTGCATACTGGGACTTCTCTCCCTTCCTGAAGAAGAAAAATATCTCAACACATTTCTACAAGAAACGTTATTCCTTGCTCGTCTGCAAATTGCCAGGCACTGGATGAGGGGAACCCCGCCCTCCCTGCAACAATGGATCAGTGCTGTTAATGCTGCCCTCCCTTATAAAAAAATGTTGTATGCCAACAGGGGCTGCCCACAGAAGTATAACAAGGTCTGGGACAGGTGGCTGGGGGGACTCCTCCTCCTGCACTGATGTGGGCTAGATGCGGTTCCCACACGCTGTCTGCCAACTTATCCTGTTGCGCGCCCCCCCGCTTCCTATACGGTTGCTTGCTGCCCCCTAGCCTGTACCACACCAGTAGTGACCCCCACTGTTACTCCCTGCTTACTCTATTCACGTTTATGTACATGCACAATGTCAAATGGATCTACTTGTACCTGTAGTGCATGTTGCACTTCTTACCCGACTGTACTCCTGTCTTTACCTTATGCTCAATAAAAGTTGTTTTGATTCAAAAAAAATAGTTTGCTTGGACCATGTTGGTCCAAACCAACTATTTACTTCAAACAGTTACAGAGGTTGTGTGCATCGTATAAACTGTATGCATTATTTTTGCCATCAACTTATCCCCCAGAGTTACAAACTTTTTTGGCACTTGACCCTTCCTTTTAGATTGTAAGCTTACACAAGCAGGGTCGACAGATTCCTCCTAAAATGAATGTGTACTGTCTGCACCCATGTTGTAAAGCGCTGCGCAAACTGTTGGCGATATATAAACCATGTATAATAATTTTTGACTCAGCCTTATACAGTATGCAGTGTCAGGAACTTCCCATCACACTCAGAACAAAATCGAGTCAGGCTGAGTGCTGCTCAGCCTTTCACAGGGAACTATGCATTCTACGAATAAATAGAAATCTTCCTCCAAATGGAAGAGGTGAAAAGGCAGGCAGATGATGTCACCATCTCCACTCATTAGATTACAAAGCTCCAGATGAATAGCTAGTACTCAGCCTATAATGATTGTTCCAGGAGTGTGATGGGAAGTTCTTGTATCACTGATGCACAGTGCTGTATACTGTATGTAGCCGAGGCCACACACAGTTACACAGCACAAAAGCCACTGCATTTAATATTGAAGTTTATAGCTTGGTCCAAACAAGCCATTTAAACTGCTGTGGTTTAGCACTTTATAGTGGAGAAAACAAAATGAATCTGCCGTTATGAGAAATAGGTGGACTACCTTACAGTACAACACTGCTAGTTGCTTGGCTGCTATGCCAAAACTCTTGCTTTAGTGATCAGAGTCACTGATCAGGAGTTTCAACTTTACTAGCTACATTAGCTACTAGCTAATTGATTCAGATTTTTCAAACTGCAGAAGCCACAGATAACCAGGAAACTACCAGATACAGGAAGTAAGCAATAACGGATATATTTTTCATTAGATGGGTTATTGGCAATAAGAGCTTGTTTACATTTTGAAGCACACCTATAAATTACCTAAATCAATGTCGGTAAATCCTTCTGCATTTAGGGCATCAGAAGTGTTTTTATCAATGTTTTCCAAGCAGAGACTGGCAAGCTGAGGTTCATCAAAGAGGCGAGCCTGAATTGTGAGGGAGGAAAAAAAAAATCAGATTAATATATGCAGGATAAATAGAATGGTATTAAATGTGAAATACTGAATTCTTTAAAGAATTAAAATGACAATTGTCCTCCATGTTACCTAAAAACTAAAAAAGGAGGAGCAGCCAATAAGCCAGTCAGTCATTTTTAACCACTTAAGACCCGGACCAAAATGCAGGTAAAGGACCTTGCCCCTTTTTGCGATTCGGCACTGCGTCGTTTTAACTGACAATTGCGCGGTCGTGCGACGTGGCTCCCAAACAAAATTGGCGTCCTTTTTTTCCCACAAATAGAGCTTTCTTTTGGTGGTATTTGATCACCTCTGCGGTTTTTATTTTTTGCGCTATTAACAAAAATAGAGCAACAATTTTGAAAAAAGTTCAATATTTTTTACTTTTTGCTATAATAAATATCCCCCCAAATTATATACAATTCTTTTTTTCCTCAGTTTAGGCCGATACGTATTCTACCTATTTTTGGTTAAAAAAAAAAAACAATAAGCGGTTATCGGTTGGTTTTTGCAAAATTTATAGAGTTTACAAAATAAGGGATAGTTTTATTGCATTTTTATGAATTATTTTTTTTTTTTTTACTACTAATGGCGGCGATTAGCGATTTTTTTCGTGACTGCGACATTATGGCGGACACTTCGGACAATTTTGACACATTTTTAGGGACAATTGTCATTTTCACAGCAAAAATGCATTTAAATTGCATAGTTTACTGTGAAAATTACAGTTGCAGTTTGGGAGTTAACCACAAGGGGGCGCTGTAGGGGTTATGTGTTCCCTGTGTGTGTTTACAACTGTAGGGGGGTGTGGCTGTAGGTGTGACGTCATCGATCGCGTCCCCCTATAACAGGGATGACACGATCGATGCTGTGGCCACAGTGAAGCACGGGGAAGCCGTGAAATACATGTATTAGGCAACTAATTATATAACCAAATTTAAACAATGGCAAATATAGAAACATTCATAATGGACCTTACATCTTCACGAACTACAAACATTCAATTGATCTAGAGATGGAAGACACACACACACACACCTTAACACGGAAACCTGCTTCTTTTTGCTAAAGGCAATCAAAAAAGTCTTGGATCAAGCGCCTAACCAGGTTATTTCTGATAAATATTAGCTAGTCAAATTTCTAAAAACATACCCTATTTTTAATACAAACAAAACAAACAAATCTAAAAAGGACTATTAACTACTGGAGACTGCTATGAAAGACAAATTGCTACTGCATACTAACTGCGCTGACAAAATAAAATGCTAGATAATTTTAATGGAATCCCAGTCTTAGTCCGTAGGGTTCAATATTGAGTTGACCCTCCCTTTGCAGCTTATAACAGCTTCTACTCTTCTGGTAAGGCTTTTCACAAGGTTTAGGAGTGTCTGGTCACACGTTCCCATATTCTTCTATAGAGGCGCATTTGTGAGGTCAGGCACTGACGTTGGACGAGAAAGCCTGGCTCGCAGTCTCTGCTCCAATTCATCCCAAAGGTGTTCCATCCACCCCAAACTCGATCAACCAGGTCTTTATAGACCTTGCTTTGTGCACTGGTCCAAATCATTTGGTGGAGGGGGAACTATGGTGTGGGTTTGTTTTTCAAGGGTTGGGCTTAGCCCCTTCGTTCCATTAAAGGGAGCTCTTTAAGGAGTCAGAATACCCAGACATTTTGGACAATATGACGATCCCAACTTTGTGGGAACAGTTTGGAGATGGCCCCTCCCCATTTCAACATGACTGTGCACCAGTGCACAAAGCAAGGTCCATAAAAGGTAAGGATGCCAGGTATGTATGCAATCCATACAAAGAAACCCAAAAGAAGTTCAGGAAAAAGTTGTGTGTAATAAAAATGGAATGACACAGGGGAGGAAAAAAAAAAGTATTGAACACGCTAACTCAAAATGTACCGTATTTAATACTTCATACAAAAGCCTTTCTTGGTAATGACCGCTTCAAAAGTGCCTCCTGCATGGAGAAACTAGTCGCATGCATTGCTCAGGTGCAATTTTTTCCAGTGTCTTCGGATCTTAAAGGTTCTGTGGGCCTCCTCCATGAACGCTGATCTTTGGTTCTTTCCATAGGTTTTCTATTGTATTCAAGTCAGGTGATTGGCTGGGCCATTCTAGCACCTTTACTTTCTTTGAAACAAATTGAGCGTTTCCTTGGCTTAGTGTTTAGGATCATTGGGGGTTATTTACAAAAGGGAAATCCACTTTGCACTACAAGTGCAAAATGCACTTAGAAGTGTAGTTGCTGTAAATCTCAGGGGTAGATCTGAAATGAGGGGGGAAGCGCTGCTGATTTTATTATCCAATCATGTGCAAGCTAAAATTCTGTTTTTTAAACTACACTTCCAAAAGCTCTTTCAGTGCAATTTCAAGTGCACTTTGCCTTTAGTAAATAGCCCCCATTGCCTTGCTGAAATGTCCTTTCTTGTTTCATCTTCATCATCCTAGTAGATGGTAGCAGATTTTTTTTTATCAAGAATGTCTTTGTACATTTTTCCGTTCATCCTTCCTTTGGTGATATGAAGTTTGCCAGTACTGTATGCTGAAAAAACAGCCCCACGCCATGTTTCCAGCTCCGAACTTCATTGTTGGTATGGTGTTTTTGGGGTGATGGGCGGTGCCATTTAAACACCAAACATGGTGTGCATTATAGCATCCAAAGAGTTCAATTTTGGTCTTGTCTGACCAAACTATATTTTCCCATTATTTCACAGGCTTGTCTAAAACGAGCTTCAACCTGCCTTTTCTTCAGCAGTCTTGCATGGTGAGAATGCATACAGGTCATGGTGGTGGAGTGCATTAAATTGTTTTCTTTGAAACAATTGTACCTGCCAATTTCAGGTCTTTCTGAAGCGCTCCACAAGTGGTCCTTGGCTCTTGGACAACTCTGATAATTATATTGATTCCTGTCATAAATCTTGCAAGCAGCACCTGGTCGTGGCCGATTTATGGTGAAATGTTGTTCTTTCCACTTCTGGATTAGGGCCTCAACAGTGCTCACTGGAAAATGTAAAAGTTTATAAATTCTTCTGTAACTAATGCCATCAGTATGTTTTGCAACAATAAGGGTGAGGGTGTTTGCTTTTAAACAAAGTGGTAAAGTGCAGCGCTAAATATGAGAAACGTGAACACCTGCTACACAAACATGTACTGATAGCAGAGAGTCACTGTGGTGCATACAATATGAATCAAATATTGTCATTCAATAAAATATATAGTGAAGTTTTTTTTACTGTGACTGAGGTTTTACTTAGACACTTTATTTGGACAACAACAATAATATTTTATGGTCTTCCTTTTCTAATTTATTTCTATTATCAGATCCTTTAAACGTTTTCTATTCACGTACAGACCGATTTTCCTAAACTTGTAGATCTTAGATGACCTATTAACATCTGTGAAGAAATGTTTTGGCTGCTTAAAGTGGTTGTAAACCCTTACAGACCACTTTTACCTACAGGTAAGCCTACATTAAGGCTTACCTGTAGGTGCAAGAAATATCTCCTAAACCTACACAGTTTAGAAGATATTTACACTAGAGACTTGCGCCGTAGACAACGACACAGGCGCACTTTAGAAACAGCACCGTGCCGCTTCTAAAGGAGGATGTATCGTGACTGGCGGCTCCAGCAAATCAGGAAAGATGGCAGCGACAGAGGAGGAGGAACAAGGCCCGCTGCAGGAACTTCGATCTCAGGTAAGCAATTCATAATGAGCTAGTATGCTAGCTTATTATGCCTTTGTCTTGCAGGGTGTTTTTTTGCAGAGGGTTTACTTCCTCTTTAAGCAAAGCCTAAATACACTACCATTAACATCCCACTGTTTTTCTTGGGCTGATCATCATAGAATCACTGGTTTAGAGAACTAGGCTGCCTAACTGGGCCACCGCTTCCTGTCTGCTGGCCTGTGAGAACTAACAGCTTGAAAAAATGAAACTGCTGCAGGCCCACAGCTCACTGATTGCAATGTGTAAACAGGATCTGCAAAAAGGCTCTTTGAAGTTGCAGGCAATCTGAAAAGGGATGAAGCTTTCCTTATTCCGTATTATATCCGTTTGGTTAGCTTTAGTTCCAGTGTGTCCTGTGTCATTCATTTAAATGGTCCTAATAAAAGCAAAGATATTTTTCTATAGATTTCTTACCATCTGCAGCTCCCTTCTCACCCCCCAATCTGAACACTTTTGTTGGAAATGCCTCCTCACTCTCCCTTCCCTACCTCCCAGCATCTATTTGACAGACACTCACACTCTCCTCTGGCAACCAGGGTGGATCAATCAGATTTACACACATATTTATATATACACACACACACACACACACACACACACACAAATTTGAATAAAATGCTTCAGCATAAAAAAAAAAATATGGAGCTTAGTTATGCATCATGAAGCTATATATTCTGCTATATTTACAGTTTTGTTAAATTCATTCAATGAATCCAAGCTCTGCAAGCTAAGAAAACATGCACTGCATTGATGCATTCACACAATTTCAAAGTAACCATGAGATAAAAAAACAAAGTTCAGGAATATCCATTTATCCCATTGTTTTGCAAATCTTTGTACACTGCAAACTGTATGATTGAATCAGTTCGGATATCGCCGTTTTGCTAACCTGACAGCTTATTATTCTACATAGGAAACCTTTATTATTTGCAAAAAAATTAAGATTTTAACTACCAGCTAGAATGAGTCCTTACATTTAAAGAGCATCTGTCAGTTCAGATCAATCATGGCAGTGCCTGTTAGCAGCATTCCACTCAGCTGCTGCCGCCACGTCCCTCACATTGTTATGTCACTGCTGCATCACACGCCGCCCCATTAAAGTGAATAGGATGGATGGTAAGTCAATAGCGGGTCAGAGGAGCAGCCACGGTGGGACAAAGATGACAGTTGCTCTTTAAAACATACGATTTAAAATTAAGTTGATTTAATAAATCAAGCCTTTTTACTAGCGATTTAAAAGGGGTTGTAAAAGGTAAAACATTTTTTCCTAAATAGCTTCCTTTACCTTAGTGCAGACCACCTTCACTTACCTCATCCTTTGATTTTGCTTTTAAATGTCCTTTCTTCTGAGAAATCCTCACTGCCTGTTCTTCTGTCTGTAACTACACACAGTAATGCAAGGCTTTCTCTCTGATGTGGAGTGTCGTGCTCACCCCCTCCCTTGAGGGGGGGAAGAGGATGAGCAGGAGGAGAATCTGCTCACTACGTTGCAGAGAAAGGAGCTGCGTGTTAGTGGGCGTCCCGACTCTCCTGCGCGTCCCCTCAAGGGAGAAGATGAGCACGATACTCCACACCGGGGAGAAAGCCTTGCATTACTGTGTGTAGTTACAGACAGAAGAACAGAAAGTGAGTATTTCTCAGAAGAAATGAGGACATTTAAAACAAAATCGAAAGATGAGATAAGTGAAGGAGGACTGCACTAAGGTAAAGGAAGCTATTCAGGGAAAAAAAATTTTTTTTCTTTTACAACCCCTTTAAATTGTAATTTAAATCCACTTGATTTAAATCAAATCAGCCCTGCCTGCCACCACCTTTTTGATCCCTTTGATCAGATCTTTACCTCCAATGTCACCGCACTCTCAACCACACTCCATGAACATTTCCTCTTCACCTGCAATCTCATCACTGTAGCATCCGCCAGCGACTTGCTTTCTCTCTGCGCTTTTTTTTTTTTTAATTTCTCCACACCCCGTTGTCACTTACAATAACAGGTCACACAACCATAGGCTCCCTCCTTCCTCATCCTTTGTCTTAACCCATTACTTCTACAGTTCACATGCAGCCACTTAGCATCCTATTAGTACTATCTACACTCCCAATTTCCTCGTTCACATCTGTTCTATATAAAAAGACATACCATGTGTACCTTACTCTTAAAAAAAAAAAAAAAAAAAAAAAAAAAGTGTTAGTTGCCATCTCCTGCAACTTCCACTACAATAACCCAATTAACTGCCTGGTAACCTTAAATCATTCCTCCATATCTACCCCATTAAATTGGTTACTTAGTGAGCATAAGATTACACGCAACATAGCAATTTACTGTAGGGTTGCATTTTGCTCCTCCAGATTCATTAATGCAAGCTTCCAAAATGGCAAATATGCTCACATCTGCTACAATGGTAATGGGAAGCACAACTGTTGCACAATTGTTGAGATGGGCTTTAAGATTGGGTCTCTGATCCAAAAAAAAAAAAGTACTGATGCAAAGTGGTGAGCACTGCAGCTAGGAAACCAACACCACGACCTTCATGTATCTTATGACAGGTACATTTAAGTAGTTACTGTTTTTCTTTTGAACCTCACATACACATACCTGGGTGAGCAACATGAAGGCATTATCAGCCCGAAGATTCTTTTTGAGAAACTCCACACAATGTGCTTCCAGTGCTGGCACTGCATACTTTTTTGCTGTATACAGGGTAGTCATGACAGTCTCTGGCCCAATGTGAACCTCATCAGAATAAAGGAACCTCAAACAATACATATTCAAGTTAGTTTGAATGCAAGAATGATAGAAAATACATAGCCAAGAAACAGCCCAAGACTTGGATTGCACTTTAAGTGGAGTTCCAGCCTGCATATTACATACAAGTCCATCAGCTTCAGGTGCCAGCATTGCTAGTAAGGGAAAGCGGCTGCGCTTTCTGAATGGTCCCGTCGTCTTCTGGGGGACACAGCACAGGTCCCAGAAGGCGGGGGGGGGGGGGGCAATGAAAGGTACCAATATATATATATATATCTCTCCAAAAACCAAAGTTGGATTTCAGCCTGGAACACCACTTTAAAGTCAAAGTCCAGGATATCCCCAACGATGCTTACACCCGTTTCCACACCAAAATGCCTGTGCTGTGACATCACCTCCTCCTTCTCACACATTTTTCTTCCTCAGGATAGCAATAATAGGAGTAAAAATGGGAGTGGCAGCAGGTTTAGGCATAGTTGGTAGAGCCTTGACTTTAACCTAGAGTAAACCCGTCAAGAGAAAGATCTAAGCTGCTACTGCAGACCTTCATAAAATGCGATTTGTCTGACATTGCGATTTAGCTTCAATCCTTTGAGCCAGTTCCAGAACACAGCAGATCAAAAATTCTCACTTTAATGACTGAAGACGTATTCCAAGTTATTGACTCAAAATATTGAAGTTGGGCATGATAGAATAGCACCCAGCATTTTCAGAAGGTGGTCAGAAATAGCCGCTTACAGATTTGTCTTACAGTTTTCCATTAACCTAAAATGTATTTTATTAAAAAAAGGCACTCCTTAGTCATGTAGGTTAAAATAAACTGGGCACAATACAACAGTACAAGAAAGAGAATTAGTATTGGCATGATACAATAGAGGAAACACCACTCCAGATGAAAAGAAGCCGATCCAGTCACTCCCGAAAGGTACTGACCCGGTTAGCCACCGCAACAAACCAAGAAAATAGGAGGAGAAGATAGCCACACACTGCAAGAAGATACTAAAAATTGCTTCTTTATTCCAAAAGAGGACAACAGCACAACATTCCAGGGATGTGAATGCATTTCATACAACATAATGCTTAATCATTATTAGGACTAAGCACTTTGTTGTGTAGAAAGCATTAAAAGTAGGGCCGTTACTGATCAATTTTTTTTTCGATTAATGAATTTTTTTTAAATCGATTAATCTACTAATTTCGATTTATAACGCACATACAGATCCAACTACTTTTAGCCGATCTCCTTGCAGGCTGATTCCCAGTGCAGCTACCAACCACTGGAAAAATGGAGAGCAGGATACAAAAAAAAAAACATACAAAAAAGGCAGCGGTCGAAGGGAATAGCATTAAAACTTTTATAGTCTTCAAGTGGATAACAAAATAAATATTGCACTAGAGATAAAATCGATGTAGCTACATAAACTGTAAAAATGGTGCGAGTAATACTAAACGGTAGAAATAGCAGTCATAATAACATGTAGCCAATTATGATACTGGTATAAAAATGTGTACAACGATACTACTGCTAAATGCAGATGAGGAGAAGTTAACATCACTCCGTCGGCATGTAGATGTCTCGTGAAGGGAACTATCACAACTCCCAGTGGATGGTTGTAGAATCCCAGGTTGATAGAGGGAAGTGTAACAGCCCTTGCGTGTGGCAGATAGTAAGGTCCCGGCGGCATGCAGATATGAAGGCACAGCAAAGGAGCCCTTCAGATGGACACAGCAAGCCCTGCCAGTGTCCATGACGTCACCGGATCTCCAACGGAACTCCCTGAAGCTGGCGGAGAGGCAAGTACCAGTCAAAAGAATTTTGATCGATCAAAAAAATTAAAGATTAAATCGATGAATTAATAGTTAATTTCCACAGCCCGAATTAAAAGCCCTGGAATCCTATGCAGTGTTACTTGTCATCTTTTGGAATAAAGAAGCAATTTTTATTAGCATCTTGCAGTGTGCGGTCATCTTCCATTTCCTTGATTATTAACAGTTTTTTTTTTTCATAACAAGAGTTGTGCTTTAAAATAGGGTTGTCCAGATACCGATACTAGTATCGGTATCGGGGCCGATACCGAGTATTTTTGGGAGTACTTGTACTCGCGCAAATGCTCCCGATACCTAAATAGAATACTTTTTTTGTATTTATCAACATGTTTTGTGAAAATTCTTTGAGTTTTTACTACTGCGTGACAAGCAAATAAAAAACATTTTTATTCATTTTTACTCATTTTTATTCTTTTATAATGTCTTGAGTTAGAGTTCTTCATAATTCTAAAGAAAATATCCTTAATCTGTATTGTGGTTTGAAAACTGTCACATGACATTTAAAAAAAAGTATCGGTATCGGCAAGTACATGAAAAAAAGTATCGATACTTGTACTCGGTCCTAAAAAAGTGGTATCGGGACAACCCTACTTTAAAATGAGACTGTTGCTCTGAATTTCATGTACAATATAGAGGCCCAATAAAAAAAATAAAAAGCTCATTCTCAGCATCTGCATGCAATCTTGATGAATAAGTGTTAGGGTCAAACCATATTAAAACAGTAAAGTGGATGTAAACCCTCACATATACTCAGTGAAGTCAACAGCCTCAAATGATACTCGGATGAAAAAAATCTCCCTAAGTTTTACTTGTACATGTGCCGTCTTCAACTTTCTAGACTGTTTAAATAACCATCGGTTATTTATCCATCAGTTAAAAAATTAGGAACTTGTTTTAAAATTATCTGATGTATAGAAGAAAAAAGAAATAAAAAATCGTCTGTAGGCACGTCTATCGGTTAAAAATCCATGCATGCTCAGAATAAAGTCGACGCATGCTTGGAAGCATTGAACTTCATTTTCTTCAGCACGTCGTCGTGTTTTACGTCACCGCGTTCTGACACAATCAGATTTTTAACTGATGGTTTGCAGGCACGACTGATCATCAGTCAGCTTCATCGGATAACTGATGGAAAAAAAGGGATTTTTAAATACAGCTTACCTGTAAAATCCTTTTCTTGGAGTACATCACGGGACACAGAGCGGCATATTCATTACTATGTGGGTTATATGGAGTACCTTCAGGTGTGGACACTGGCAATCTCAAACAGGAAGTCCCCTCCCTATATAACCCCCTCCCCTAGAGGGAGTCCCTCAGTTTTGTAGCAAGCAGTATGCCTCCCAAAATGGTCACCCAAAAGAGGGGTGGGAGCTCTGTGTCCCGTGATGTACTCCAAGAAAAGGATTTTACAGGTAAGCTGTATTTAAAAATCCCTTTTTCTTTCTCGTACATCACGGGACACAGAGCGGCATATTCATTACTATGTGGGATGTCCGAAAGCAATGCTTTAATGAGGGGAGGGAGACATCTTCCAAAGAAGGATTCAATTTAGAGATAAACTCAAATCATAATAATAATTCCAACTTAGTCAAGAAAAAAAAATTTTTTTTTTTTATAACCAAGGGTGTTTCTGATCCCGAGGATTTCAAACTGCAGCCTGTAGTACTGCCTGACCAAAGGCAGCATCCGCATTTCTTCTCACGTCTAGTTGATAAAACCTTGTAAACGTGTGGACTGATGACCACGTTGCCGCCTTGCATATCTGAGCCATAGAGATCTGATGGTGTGCTGCCCAAGAGGCGCCCATGGCCCTGGTAGAATGGGCCTTTACCGACAACGGAGGAGGCAACCTCTTCAACCCGTAGGCTTGAATGATTAATTGTCTAATCCATCTCGAGATGGTGGATTTTGCAGCTGCCTGCCCCTTCTTGGGGCCATCTGGTAGAACGAATAACACATCTGTTTTCCGGATCTTTTCTGTAGCTTTAAGATAGGCCTTCATGGCCCGGACAATATCCAAGGTATGCAGCAACCCCTCCTTTCTAGATGTAGGTTTTGGAAAGAAGGATGGAAGTACCAAATCCTGGTTTAAGTGAAATTTGGATATAACCTTTGGTAGAAAGGAAGGATGGGGCCGGAGAACTGCCCTGTCCTTATGCAGAACGAGATATGGTTCCTTACACGATAAGGCTGCTAATTCTGACACTCTCCTGGCCGAAACTATGGCGACCAAGAAAACCAATTTTCTTGTCAGTAAGACTAAAGGAATCTCAGCCAACGGCTCAAAAGGCTGTTTCTGTAGAGTGGACAGGACAAGATTTAAGTCCCATGGACAAATTGGTGACTTGACAGGAGGATTAATACGCAAGACCCCCTGTATGAAGGTCTTTACCAGCGAGTGGGTGGCCAGCGGCCTCTGAAACCACACTGACAGAGCTGAGATCTGTCCCTTGATTGTGCTTAATGCCAGGCCTTTATCCACTCTTAGCTGGAGAAAACTTAACACCCTATCAATAGTATATTTGCGGGAATTCCATCTTTTGGATTCACACCAGCCTACGTAGTTCCTCCACACCCTGTAATAAATCACCCTGGAGACCGGCTTTCTAGCCCTAATCAGGGTAGGAATTACCTGCCTAGACAGGCCTCTATCCCTGAGAATCAGGGATTCAGCCTCCAGGCCGTCAAATTTAGACGCTGTAATGTAGGGTGGAGGATCGGGCCTTGTGAGAGTAGGTCTGGTTGTAGAGGAAGAGTCCAAGGGTCTCCCACTGCCATCTTCAGGACTAGTGAGTACCAAGTCCTCCGGGGCCAAGCCGGAGCTACTAGAATGACTGGCTTGTTCTCCACTCTGATCTTGCGCAACAGGCGCGGGAGTAACTGTAGTGGAGGGAATGCATATAGAAGTTTGAATTGATGCCAAGGGCAAACCAACGCATCGGTTCCGCAGGCCATAGGATCCCTCGCTCGCGACACGAACCTGTCTAGTTTCTTGTTGAACCTGGATGCCATTATATCTACGTCCGGCATTCCCCACCTCTGGCAGATTGTCTGAAAGACCTGGGGATGCAGAGACCACTCCCCTGGCAACAGACTCTGGCGACTTAAGAAGTCTGCCTGCAGGTTGTCCACTCCGGGAATGAATATCGCTGAAATGCAGGGTACATGAACCTCTGCCCATTGAAAAATCAAGTTCACCTCCCTCTGAGCGGCCTGGCTCCTGGTTCCCCCTTGGTGGTTTATGTATGCCACCGCCGTGGCATTGTCTGACTGGATTCTCACCGGGAACCCCTTTAATCTGGAGGTCCAAGCCAGAAGGGCTAGGCGAGCAGCTCTGATTTCCAAGATATTGATGGGGAGCTGCCTCTCTGCTTTCACCCAAGTTCCCTGGCGGGAGAACCCCTCGAAGACCGCCCCCCAGCCTGCCAGGCTGGCGTCTGTGGTAACTACCTTCCAGACAACAGGGCTGAAGGATTTTCCCTTTAGAAGATTCTGAGGGTTCAACCACCAGGCCAGGCTTTGTCGGACCCTTGATGATAGCGTCAAAGGGGACTCTAAGGCATGTGCCCTCTTGCCCCAGGCTGCTAGAATGGCTGCCTGTAGGACGCGAGTGTGGATCTGAGCGTATGGTACTGCCTCGAATGTGGCCACTAGCTTGCCTAGTAATCGCATACACAGGCGAATAGTTGGTTTTTTCTTGTTTAGAACCAACTGAACCAACCCCTTGATAGCTTCGATCTTTACAAGGGGCAGGAACACCTTTTGATGTTCTGTGTCTAACCTCATGCCGAGGTATTCCAACTGCTTTGTAGGCTGGAACGCTGACTTTCCCCGGTTCAGGACCCAGCCGAATTCTTCGAGGTACCGAACCGTGAGGTTTACTGCCTTTTGTAGACCCGGCCGTGAGTGATCTATGATTAAAAGGTCGTCCAAGTATGCTAGGACTGTGACCCCTTGGATCCTTAAATTGGCCAGAATTGGGGCTAGGATCTTCGTGAATACCCGGGGGGCCGTGGCCAGCCCGAAGGGGAGCGCCCTGAATTGGAAGTGTCGCTGCCCCACCGCGAAGCGTAAAAACCTTTGATGCGACTGAAAGATTGGTACATGAAGGTAAGCATCCTTTATGTCTATGGAGGCCAGAAAATCGTCCTTCTGAAGCGCGGCGGCTGCTGACCGGATGGATTCCATCCGGAAGGAACGAACCCTTAGGTAACCGTTTAACCTCTTTAGGTCCAAGATTGGCCTGACATCGCCGTTGGGCTTTGGTATGACAAAGAGATTGGAATAGAAACCTAGGCCTTGCTCTTGGGCTGGCACTTCTATAATTACGTCCTGGCCAAGCAGGTGATCCAAAGCTGCCAGCATTGAGGCCTTCCTCGCTGGATCCCTTGGTAGCCTTGATTCTTGAAAATGAGGCGGAGGATATCTTAGAAACTCCAGTCTGTAACCTGTGGTTACAGATGCCCGGACCCATTTGTCGGGGATCTTGGCTTCCCAAACTTCTGAGAAGAAACGAAGCCTTCCCCCCACCCGCAAGAGTGGGGGCGCCCCTTCATAAGGCAGACTTAGGGGCTGTCTTTGACGGCTTGCGATACCACGGCCTCTTACCCCCAGGGGTCTGTCCCTGCGATCTACTGTTAACGTTGGATCGTGCAGGCGGCCGTCGATACTGCCTGGAATTTGAGGGCCCCGAGACAGGAAAGAGCTGCCTTTTAAATGTAGGAGCCCGGAATGTCTTTTTGACCGGTAAAAGGGTACTCTTGCCATTTGAAATAGTCTGAATATATTTATCCAGATCCTCTCCGAAGAGTCGTCCTCCATGGAAGGGAAACCCTGCCAGAAGCTTTTTGCATGGGGGCTCCGCCGCCCAGTTCTTCAACCATAAGAGCCTTCTCATGTGCACCAAACATAGTGATAAACGAGAGGCCTGCTGGATGGAATCTTTTATAGCATCTACCGCAAAACACAGAGCTCTGGGAATGTCAGAAAACTCTTCTGCTTGTTGGGTAGGCATGTCCCTTAACATTTCCTTTGTCTGGTCTTTTAATGCCTGACAAACTCCAATTGCAGCCACCGCTGGCTGCACCACTGCTCCTGCCGTAGCAAAGGATGCTTTTAAAAGTGTCTCTAATCTTTTATCAACCGGATCTTTAAACATATGTATGTTTTCCACCGGGCAAGTTAGTGATTTATTCACACATGAGATGGCTGCATCCACTACTGGGAGCCTCCACCTCTTGAAAAACTTTTCCTCCATGGGGTAAATGACCGCAAATCTTTTCGGTGGCAGAAAAATCCTGTCCGGCCGTACCCAATCCCGAAAGATCAATTCCTCCAAGAGAGGATGGACCGGAAAAACTGCGTTGTTTAACGGAGCTTTCAAAGAGCCCAGAGAGGATACCGGAGGAACCTGAGGCTCTGGCAATCGTAAACTAAATGCCGAGCGGACCATGTCCGTCAAAGACTGTACCCACAGTCTTTCTGTCTGGGAGTCTGAAAATGGTTCCTCAGAGGCAGATCCCTCAATCCCTGAACCCTCTTGGTTCAGGTCTAGTTGATCCTCCTGTGATTCCAATTCCTCTGGAGAGAGAATCTCAGCATCTGAGGATACACCTCCTGGTGATGGGGATCTAACCCGTTTCTTACCAGGAATAGCTCTAGCGATCAATGCTGCTATTCTCTCTTCTAGCCCCCCTAGGGATACGGCTAGCATCTCCTCTGTGATAAACACAGGGCTGGGCTGATCTGGGCCAGCCTCCGCACCAGATCCCCCTAATGGCTCATCCAAGGCGCTTCTTATGTTAATAAGTTGCGGGGAAAGTATCGGCATATCAGAATCAGAAAGGGAACCCTTTTGTTTTTTGGTCTTTTTTGTACCCTTTGACCCCGAACCCTTGGAAGCCATAATACAAAATCGAGGGACTCCGCCCACACAACAGACTGTAGTGGGCAGGAGTACAAAAATCAGAGTTTAGGGGACAATAGATCACTAATGCCCAAAAACTGATGGGATCCCGTATGTGCTTTTTTTTTTTTTTTAAATATATTATATATTTTCTTTTGACAACATACCGTGACCCCAAACTAAGTTTGCCAGCCTCCAAACCTGCTGCAAAAAAGGGGGATTTCTTGGCTTAACAAAAAGGTATTGGAACAAAGTCCACATGTACTACCCCTCTTCCGCCACCGGGAGTCACTGTTCTGCCGCTCTGCGTCCTCTCCTCTGAAAATCAGCCTCAGACTGAGCACCGACAATGCCTGCTGTCTATAACAGCACAAAGGCGCGCCCCTGTATGACGCCGCAGGCACGCCCCCCCCCCCGCCCTCCTGTCTGAACGGCGCGAAAAACGTCAATAAGACGTGCGCGCGCGCGCGTATGCCGGAAACAGGAGGAACATGGAGGAGCCGCGCTGCTGGAGATCCAGGAACGCAGAAACAGGCGGCAGATTCAAACCCCCGGCCAGGTAGGACTCTCCAAAGGCCCCTAGGGATCCTTACTAGCCCTAGGAAGAAACAGCAGGTTTAGCTAGCACACATATTTAGACAGGGGGACCTAGTGATGGGGGAGAAAAGGTGTCATCCTGTCTCTCTTTAGACATAGTGAACAAGGTTGCCCATGCAGAGCATACTTAGGCTATCCACCCTTTTAGGTTACCCCGGAGAGCCTGCTGTCGAACCAAGTCCCGCAGGCTCCCCCTTACCTGCTCCATGCTGCAGGATGTTTGTCCAGCAAACTGATCCAATCTTCTCCCATCTCCGTGGGTAGCGTAGTAGACCTTCAGGCCCTGGGGTCCTATGAAGGTACCCACTGTCCTGGACCTATATAGCACCCTGGCAAACAGGAACTTATGGTTTTTACAAACTCCAAGTCCTGGGCCCAGGGTCCAGCCCTCCAAAGAGGAGCATTATAGGCAAAACCCCACGGCTTGGGGCCCGGGTACTGTCCACTTTGGCACTGAGGCTCCTTGGACAGATCCGGTTAGCCCGCCCTTAATCCCAAGGATGTGGAGCAAAGCTATTCCGTGACCAACACCTAAGACACTGGCGAAAAAACTGAGGGACTCCCTCTAGGGGAGGGGGTTATATAGGGAGGGGACTTCCTGTTTGAGATTGCCAGTGTCCACACCTGAAGGTACTCCATATAACCCACATAGTAATGAATATGCCGCTCTGTGTCCCGTGATGTACGAGAAAGAAATCCATCAGACCGTTTTCATCGGAATGACCGATCGTGTGTACAGGGCATTAACCTGACTCAATTTTGTTCTGGGGGTGGAAGTTCCTGCCCTGCTATCAGAACACAGCGCTGTATGTATCACAGTTTTATACAGCGCCCCCAGACACCTGCAACTGTTAGTTAAATAAATGGTTCGCATGGACCAGCTTGTTCCAAACCATTTAAAATTGAAAATTAAACCTGGAGATCAATAATTAAAAAATGCACTTGGAAGCCAAGAAAATTTGTTTGCAAGTTACTCAGTAAGGGAAAGTACCTCTGGGGGGGGGGGGGGAGATCTTGGGGACCTAGTAGATCACAGATCAAACGAGTTGTAAAGGAAAATGTTTTTTCCCCTTAATGCAATCCCCCCAAGCCCCCATTATACTTACCTTACTTTTTTCCCACCCCCGTTATACTTCCCTGTGATCCTCTTAGCAGCTCAGCCTGGCCGCTGATTGGCTAGAGTGGATGGATTGAGAGCAGCGAAGCCATTGGCTGGCACTGCTGTCAATCACATCCAGTGACCACTCGCTGTATCACGGGAGCGCGCCCGCAATTAGTGACCACCATGTGAGCTCTCACATGACTGTGGTGACTAATTGCGGGGAGGACCAGAGACAGCCGCCGAGGTACCCCAGAAGACATGGACCGGGGGCACTCTATGCAAAACGAACTGCACAGTGGAGGCAAGTATAACACGTTATTTAAAGTATAACACGTTATTTAAAATTAAATCCTTTAGTGACCCTTTAAGCAATAACATGCAATGCCAAGCTTCAGCAAGCAAGGCCAGCAGACTATAGGCATACATTAAAGAGGGTATTTAGTCAGGAGATAAAACTAGAACTATCACTTTACAGAATACTGGTTTGGCCACATCTTAACCACTTCCCAATGGCCGTACGACTTTGTACGGCCGAAGGGATGTCTTGAATCTCTAACAGGCCGTGTTTTTACAGCCTGTACTCCACTAGGCCACTGGGGGGCGATGTGCGTGCCTGGCGGCCGTGATGTCCGCCAGGCACTCGGGATCGGCGGCTGCAGGGACAAGACGTGGATCTCTGTGTGTAAACACAGAGATCCATGTCCTGTCAGGGGAGAGAGGAGACCGATCTGTCTCTCTTGTACATAAGGACACAGCATCGGTCACCTCCCCCAGTCACCCCCCCTCCCCCCACAGTTAGAACACAATTTAGGGTACACATTAACCCCTTCCTCACCCCCTAGTGTTAACCCCTTCAATGCCAGTCACATTTACACAGTAATTAGTGCATATTTATAGTACTGATCGCTGAATAAATGTGAATGGCGCCAAAAATGTGTCAAAAGTGTCCGATGTCTCCGCCATGTCGCAGTCACGAAAAAAACGCTGATCGGCGCCATTAGTAGTAAAAAAAAAATAAAAAAAAATAATAATAATAATTCTGTCCCTTATTTTGTAAGCGTAATAACTTTTGCGCAAACCAGACGCTTATTGCGATTTTTTTTTTCCAAAAATATGTAGAATACGTATCGCCAAGACTGAGAAAAAAAAAAAAGTTTTTTTTTTTTTTTTAAATTGGGCTATTACAGCAACAAGTAAAAAATATAGTTTTTTTTCCCAAAATTGTCGCTCTATTTTTGTTTATAGCGCAAAAAATAAAAACCGCAGAGGTAATCAAATACCACCAAAAGAAAGCTCCATTTGTGGGGAAAAAAAGGACGCCAATTTTGTTTGGGAGCCACGTCGCACGACCGCGCAATTGTCAGTTAAAGTGATGCAGTGCCACAAGCTGAAATTTCACCTGGTCAGGAAGGGGTATATGTGCCCAGTAAGGAAGTGGTTAAAGAGGTTGTAAAGGTTAAAAAAATAAATAAATAAATAAAAATAATCCCTAAATAGCTTTCTTTACCTTAGTCCTTACCTCATCCTTTTATTTTGCTTTTAAATGTCCTTATTTCTTCTGAGAAATCCTCACTTCCTGTTCTTCTGTCTGTAACTCCACACAGTAATGTAAGGCTTTTTCCCTGGTGTGGAGTGTCGTGCTCGCCCCCTCCCTTGAGGGGACGAGCAGGAGAGTCAGGACTCCCAACACACAGCTCCTTTCTCCATCTGCAATGTAGAGAGCGTCCTGACTCTCCTGCTTCTCCCCTGAAGGGAGGGGGCGAGCACGACACTCCACACTAGGGAGAAAGCCTTGCATTACTGTGTGGAGTTACAGACAGAAGAACAGGAAGTGAGGATTTCTCAGAAGAAATAAGGACATTTAAAAAGCAAAATTGAAGGATGAGGCAAGTGAAGGAGAACTGCACTAAGGTAAAGGAAGCTATTTAGGGAAAAGAAAAAAAATTGTACCTTTACAACCCCTTTAAGCATACTGTGTATATTGAAATGGTAGTGACAAACTCAGGTTGAACTTGAATGGACCAATTCCTTTATTCAACTACGTAACTATGCATTAGTGAACACTCTAGGGATCGACCACCGATACAATACCAATATTTTGGCTACCTCTCCTGCCGATATTTGCACATTTAATTTTACACTGTCCTTTCTTATTTATTTTAAATACCGTTATTGCTGTCACAAGGAATGTAACCATCCCTTGTCAAAGTAATAGGCATGGACAGGTACTCTTTATGGAGAGGTCAGGGGGACTAAGACCCCAAACCCCTCCTCTGCACTTGAAAGTATTTAAACATCAAGATTGGCTTTTTGAATACTTCATTTTTTTTTAAACTGGTGCCTTTAAGATTCTAGAAATCCGGCAAGTGATGTCATGACATTGGATCTCGGCTCTAGTAAAAAGGAAGCAAACAAAGCATCGACTTTGTTTCGGTCTTCGGCCAGACGGCACAATGCCGGCTGGTTGCTCAGGCCTCCCGTTGGGACGGGAGAGCCCGGACAAAAAGCTAAAGGGGGGCATCCGCTCCCGCTTCTTGTAATAAAAGCCGAGCAGAGCCGCATCGGTTGTTATTACAATAAAGCAAACCCTTTGAAGCAATATCAGTCAGTTTGACCGATGCTTCTGAAAGAGTGAACTGTGGGAGGGTTTCAGCAGGTCCAATACTTACAAAGTAATAACTGGCTTTGCACAGGCATTTGTTGCCAACAAAGTGGATTGATGGCCAATCTGGCTATTGAGGGATATATCTAAATGACAGCTGTTGTACCTGGAGTTCAGCTTTAACCCATGATTAAACATTGTTAAAAAAAAAAAAAAAAAATTGTACATGGAAAAAAAGAACTGACATTTACCACTTACTTTAGCAAAGCAAGAAAAGCAGCTGGTTCAACATCAGGTAGTTCAATTTCTGTGGATGTTGTGGCCATACCACCATTAAACATAGCATCAAAGACAGCACTTCCAACTGCCAAAACAAACCTACAAAAAAAAAGGAAGAAGGGGGGGGGGGGTTTGGGGAGAAAATTAAAAACATGACTTCAGTTCATATAAAACACAATTTGTACACAAAGCCATAACTATTCTTTAAAGTATATATAAAGCCCATCACTAAAATCCAATAAAACTTCAGAAAAACAAATATTTTGGGTCAGCCTGCACATTGCAGCCCCATTTTTTTCCCATGGGAAAAGCAAAACCCTGCAGTACTGCTGGAGACCACCATGAGCACACAGGCAGAAAAAGGACCAGGTTTTCAGAAGCAAGCCGGTGCAGTGTCCAGCAGTGAAGATGCTGGATCAAGGACAAAAAGGTGTGCATCAGACCAGATTAGCGCCATTCATTAAAAGTTTATTTTGTACCAAAGTTAACGTAATGCAACTTCATAAAAGGGTCATGTTTAACCACTTCAGCCCCGGACCCTCTTTTTGCGATTCGGCACGGTGTCGCTTTAACTGACAATTGTGCGGTCGAGCAACGTTGCTCCCAAACAAAAATTGACATCCTTTTTTTTGCACAAATAGAGCTTTCTTTTGGTGGCATTTGATCACCTCTGCGGTTTTATTTTTTGGGCTATAAACAAAAATAGAATAAAAAATAAAAAAAAAGGGGGGGGGGGTTTTCCTCGGTTTAGGCGATACGTATTCTACATATTTTTGGTGGGGGGTGCGACTTTCTGCTACACGTCACTGATCGATGTTCCCGATGACAGAATAGACGATCAGCGACATGTCACTAGGAAGAACGGGGAGATGTTGCGTTTACACTGACATCTCTCCTTTCTTCAGCTCTGTGACCCGATTGTGGGACACCGGCGGACATCGAGTCCACGGTCATAGAATGCGTGACCACACAGCGGCATTTTAAAGTAGCGTGTATGTATGTATGTATGTATGTATGTATGTATGTATGTACACATACATACACATTATATATATATATATATATATATATATATATATATATATATATATATATACACACACACACACACACACACACATATACATACACACACATACATACATATACACACACACACATATATATACAGTGCAGAAAATAAGTATTTGAACACCCTGCTATTTTGCAAGTTCTCCCACTTGGAAATCATGGAGGGGTCTGAAATTGTCATCGTAGGTGCATGTCCACTGTGAGAGACATAATCAAAAAAAAATTCCAGAAATCACAATTTATGAATTTTTAACTATTTATTTGTATGATACAGCTGCAAAGAAGTATTTGAACACCTGTCTATCAGCTAGAATTCTGACCCTCAAAGACCTGTGAGTCTGCCTTTAAAATGTCCACCTCCACTCCATTTATTATCCTAAATTAGATGCACCTGTTTGAGGTCATTAGCTGCATAAAGACACCTGTCCACCCCATACAATCAGTAAGAATCCAACTACTAACATGGCCAAGACCAAAGAGCTGTCCAAAGACACTAGAGACAAAATTGTACACCTCCACAAGGCTGGAAAGGGCTACGGGGAAATTGCCAAGCAGCTTGGTGAAAAAAGATCCACTGTTGGAGCAATCATTAGAAAATGGAAGAAGCTAAACATGACTGTCAATCTCCCTCGGACTGGGGCTCCATGCAAAATCTCACCTCGTGGGGTCTCAATGATCCTAAGAAAGGTGAGAAATCAGCCCAGCACTACACGGGAGGAGCTGGTCAATGACCTGAAAAGAGCTGGGACCACCGTTTCCAAGGTTACTGTTGGTAATACACTAAGACGTCATGGTTTGAAATCATGCATGGCACGGAAGGTTCCCCTGCTTAAACCAGCACATGTCAAGGCCCGTCTTAAGTTTGCCAATGACCATTTGGATGATCCAGAGGAGTCATGGGAGAAAGTCATGTGGTCAGATGAGACCAAAATAGAACTTTTTGGTCATAATTCCACTAACCGTGTTTGGAGGAAGAAGAATGATGAACACCATCCCTACTGTGAAGCATGGGGGTGGTAGCATCATGCTTTGGGGGTGTTTTTCTGCACATGGGACAGGGCGACTGCACTGTATTAAGGAGAGGATGACCGGGGCCATGTATTGCGAGATTTTGGGCAACAACCTCCTTCCCTCAGTTAGAGCTTTGAAGATGGGTCGAGGCTGGGTCTTCCAACATGACAATGACCCGAAGCACACAGCCAGGATAACCAAGGAGTGGCTCTGTAAGAAGCATATCAAGGTTCTGGCGTGGCCTAGCCAGTCTCCAGACCTAAACTCAATAGAGAATCTTTGGAGGGAGCTCAAACTCTGTTTCTCAGCGACAGCCCAGAAACCTGACTGATCTAGAGAAGATCTGTGTGGAGGAGTGGGCCAAAATCCCTCCTCCAGTGTGTGCAAACCTGGTGAAAAACTACAAGAAACGTTTGACCTCTGTAATTGCAAACAAAGGCTACTGTACCAAATATTAACATTGATTTTCTCAGGTGTTCAAATACTTCTTTGCGGCTGTATCATACAAATAAATAGTTAAAAAAATCATACATTGTGATTTCTGCAATTTTTGATTATGTCTCTCACAGTGGACATGCACCTACGATGACAATTTCAGACCCCTCCATGATTTCCAAGTGGGAGAACTTTCAAAATAGCAGGGTGTTCAAATACTTATTTTCTGCACTGTACATACACACACACACACACACACACACACATTTGCGCAGCCGTGGCATTCCGTCAACGTATATGATCGTGTGGCGGTCAGCAAGCGGTTAATTCAAAATCTTCATTTTTTTTTTTTTTTTTATATATAGAAAACACCTGGTCACTAATATTAGGGTCCTTGTCTCCCAACAACTGGCTTGTCACCCTCTCACATGGGCTTCTGATGAAAACAAGTAGCTCGTTGCATATGCATCACATGGCATGGTCCACCGCTGTCATCAGGAGACTATCATCTGAGAAATGGCACGCAGTCATGACTAGTGCATGAAAATAAAAAAAACGAAGAAGCATTGAGCTGCAATAAGGGGTGAAGAAAAATAAATAAATAAATGTAACAAAAACAATTGTTTAATTTACACAATGATTTAGCGGAAAAAAAAAAAAAAAAAAAAACCCTTCTGTGTTTACATTAAAGAGGGGGTTGACCCTTAAAACCACTTTCTCCCATCCCATCCAGCATACTGGCGTCAGTGCCAGTATGCTGTCTTTTTTTTTTTTTTTATCTGTGTACTTACTTCTAAATAGAGAATTTAATTTTCGTTCTACCGCGGTATATGGCGCCGCTATATCGCGTCACGCCTTCCGAAAACAGCCGACTAGCACTCGGCTGTTCTCGGTGCCTGCGCACAGACCCAGGAGCTGACTGCGCAGGCGCGGTCCTATTTCGGCTTTTTTTGGAGGGCGCGACGCGGCTATATACGGCGCCTGCGCAGTCAGCTCCTAGGTCTGTGCGCAGGCGCCGAGAACAGCCGAGTGCTAGTCGGCTGTTTTCGGAAGGCGTGACGCGATATAGCGGCGCCATATACCGCGGTAGAACAAAAATTAAATTCTCTATTTAGAAGTAAGTACACGGATAAAAAAAAAAAAGACAGCATACTGGCGCTGACGCCAGTATGCTGGATGGGAGAAAGTGGTTTTAAGGGTGAACCCCCTCTTTAACTTGATTATCAGCTCCAGCAGCCTGCCAAAAAGAGCGATGGCATCAGGGTGGTACCATGTTTTAACTTTTTCCTGCGGATTATATATAATCTACAGTTGGAACAATTTACTTCAACTGTATGGCCTGTTGCTTTTCTATGTAGCTGCCATATCATAACGCCTTTCCCTACACTGCTCTCATTGGTGCAATCTAGGCTTGAAGACCTTTCTTAAAGTGGTTGAAAAACCTTACATATACCTAGTGAAGTCACTAGCATCAGATAAAAAATAATTCTACAACAGTGTATCCGGAGAGTACACAGTGTTTCATTTTTTCCACATTGTTACGATATAGCCTTATTCCATACATTCTACAAAACAATACCCCATAATGACAACGTGAAAGAAGTTTGTTTGAAACCTTTGCAAATTAAATAATATAATCACACGTACAAGAGAATTCAAAGCCTTTGCTAAATGCTTTGTTGAAGCACCTTTGGCTCCAATTAAAGCCTCAAGTCTTTTTGGAGTATGATGTTACAAGCTTTGCACACCTATTTTAGGGCAGTTTTTCCCATTCTTCTCTGTGTTGGTGCACAGCCATTTTCAGCTCTTTCCAGAGATGTTCAAATTGGGTTCAAGTCTGGGCCACTCAAAGGACATTTAGGCCCCTTTCACACGGGGCAGATCAGTAATGAACCTCCCCCCGTGAACCTCCGCTTGCTCAGCAGGGATCAACAAAGCCGGCGGATTGTGCAGGGACCGCCCTGTCTTTTCTCTACTCTCCCCCAAGGAGGGGATCGGATGAACACAGCCCGTCTGTCAGTGTTCATCCGATCCAATGACGGAAGGAAAAATAGGGTTTTCCTCCGTCTGCAGAATCGGAGGAATGCAGCGGCGGGAGAGATCGGGTGTCAGCGATCTCATAGGGTCAAATGTATGTCCTTTTTTATCCACACATGAATGGATGAAAAAGGGGACATACGGTCCGCAAGTGTGAAAGGAGCCTTACAGAGTTGTCCTGTAGCCACTCCTTTGTCATCTTGGCTGTTTGCTTATGGTTGTGGTCATGTTGGAAGATGACCATTCCCCCCCCAGGAGGTCCAGAGCGCTCTGGAGCAGGTTTTCATCAAGAATATCTCTGTACATTGCTGCATTCATCTTTCCTGCAATCCTGACTAGTCTTCCAGTTCCTGTCACTGGAAAACAACCCCACAGCATGATACTGCCACCACCATGCTTCACTGTAGGGAAGGCATTGACCAGGTGATGAGCAGTGCTTGGTTTCCTTCAGACATGACGCTTGTTAGTCAGGCCAAAGAGTTCAAGCTTTGTTTCATCAGACCAGAGAATTTAGTTTCTCATGGTTTGAGAGTGCTTCATGTGCCTGTTGGCAAACTCTAGGTGGGCTGTCACGTGCCTTTTATTGAGTGGCGGATTCTGTCTGGCCACTCTACCCAACAGGCCTGATTGGTGGAGTGCTGCAGAAATGGTTGTTCTTCTGGAAGTTTCTCCTCTCTCCACAGAGCAACGCTGGAGCTCTGTCAGAGGGACCATGGATTCTTTTTCACTTCCCTGACTAAAGGCCCTTCTCTGATCGCTCAGTTTGGCCAGGCGGCCCGCTCTAGGAACAGTCCTGGTGGTGCCAAACTTCTTCCATTTATGGATGGAGGCCACTGTGCTCATTGGGACCTGCAGAAAGTTTTCTGTACTTCGATACAATCCTGTCTCCATACAATCCTGCTACGATTTCCTATGACAACCATTCATATTAGTGCGACTTCAAAGTAGTCCCTGCACTACTTTAGTCCAACTTTGATCCGAGTTGAGGTCCATAGACCTAAAGTCGCAGTAGTGTGAAGGGGCCTTAGGCTGGGTTCATGCTGGTGCATCACGACAGCCGTCCAACTTTGGATCCGACTTTGCCCTGCGACTTGAAGCCGACATACGTCCAACTTTCAATGAACGGGGATCCCCGCCAATACCAGGCACGGTGTTTGTTATGAATCTTGGGGGGGAGCCACGCCAAATTTTAAATAAAAAAACGTCACGGGTTCCCCTTCAGGGGTATACCAGGCCCTTAGGTCTGGTGTGAATTTAAAGGAGAACCCCTATGCTGAAAATCCATACCAGACCCTTAACTGACCATGCAGCCTGGCCGGTCAGGAAAGGGATGGGGACAAGCAAGCAGCCCCCTTCCTGAACCGCACCAGGCCGCATTCGCCCCCCCCCCCCAGCCTGTGGCCCCCCCACCCCAAAGCACCTTGTCCCCATGTTGATGAGGACAAGGGCCTCTTCCCGACAACTCTGACCGTTGGGGGATCTGCCGACAGGGGCTTATCGGAATCCGGGAGCTTCCTTTAATAAAGGGGGCCCCCAGATCCCAGCCCCCACCCTATGTGAGTATGGGGTACATCGTACCCCTACCCATTCACCTGGAGGAGAAAAAGTGTCAAGAGAGAGAAAAAAAAACACACAGTCACACGTTTTGAAAGTCATTTATTAGGCAGCTCCCGGGGTCTTCCTCCGACTCTCCGCTCTCTGGTGCCTTCTCCCGCTCTCCTACCCAGAGCTGGAAGATAGCAGAGGAGCCAGGCAGAAGGCACCGGAGAGTCAGTAGAAGACCCCCGAAGCTGCCTAATAAATGACTTTAAAAAGCTGTGAGGTGTGTTTTTTTCTTGACACTTTTTTCCCTCCAGGTGAATGGGTAAGGGTTCAATGTACCCCATACTCACATAGGGTGGGGGGCCGGGATCTGGGAGGCCCCCCTTATTAAAGGCCTTAAGGCTGGGTTCACACTGGTACAACACGACTGTCATCCTACTTTGCCCTGCGACATGGGTCCTACTTCCATCCGACTTGAATGAACAAGATAAGATTTTTCCCCAGGTTTGAGATGGTCAAAAGACAAGTTGTACTAATCAAAACAATCCCAGAGTGACAAATTCCTTTTACTGCTGCTGTAATAACCATGTCGGATGTCAAAACATTTTTTTACTTTACTGTTAAGTTTTAAATAGGTGAATAAATACTACCTATCCCAATAGAACATAAATCCTTAATTGCAAATAATAACATAAATTGTGCAAGGTGCATATAAATTCAATAATAGTGACAACGCCTGCAACAAAACAGGTGTGCAATTGAATGAGTGAATAAAATAAGACAATATACAATACACGGTGAAATATATAGTGACCATGAATAATATAAAAGTGCTCCGTGCTCAAAAAAGTCCTTGTGGTAGGTTCCACCTTCACCAATGGGACACCTCAAGTGGGGATGGATGGCTCCTTACCAAATGAAGTTGACCTAAACTAAGGTCAAAAGAGCTTGGGTAACACCACCTTGCGTATGAGGGATTCCAATGAAGTTGAACGGATAATGCAGATGTCATAAAAAAGGAGAAAGAACAGCTCCCATAGTGTAAAACTGTTTAATGAAAATATAAAAACAGGTACACAGTGCCAAGTGGCCCCTTACTTGAATGGGTGCCCGTATCCCGGCACTGAGGCTGTAGGCTTGTGTGTATGGAGAGAGAAACGAAGACCGGCGTGCGTTCCACTGCTGTGCGCGAGGAAACCAGATAACCGGAAGTAGGTAATCCTTTTATTTATTTATTTATTTTATCCTTTTATGACATCTGCATTATCCGTTCAACTTCATTGGAATCCCTCATACGCAAGGTGGTGTTACCCAAGCTCTTTTGACCTTAGTTTAGGTCAACTTCATTTGGTAAGGAGCCATCCATCCCCACTTGAGGTGTCCCATTGGTGAAGGTGGAACCTACCACAAGGACTTTTTTGAGCACGGAGCACTTTTATATTATTCATGGTCACTATATATTTCACCGTGTATTGTATATTGTCTTATTTTATTCACTCATTCAATTGCACACCTGTTTCGTTGCAGGCGTTGTCACTATTATTGAATTTATATGCACCTTGCACAATTTATGTTATTATTTGCAATTAAGGATTTATGTTCTATTGGGATAGGTAGTATTTATTCACCTATTTATTTCTTTTAACTTTCTAGCGCCCCTATTTCATGCATACAATTATTATATTTCAATTTATTTGATTTATCCAGGGAGCAGCTTTTCTAATATTTTTATCACCCCTCCCCCACTTTGGCGCGAGATTTTCCACCCAATTACCTGTTAAGTTTTAACCTCACTGTATTTTTGTCTGATGAATGGGCCCATTCAGCCTGTCAGCTGCATATGCACCACTCTGAAAAGCAAACCACCTTGGATTGCACTTCACACTGAAGAAAAGCCAGAACCCTAGTAAACGACAGAGGCCGAAAGGGAGAAAATGCCTTCGACAATTGGCCTTACCGTGGTTCTAAAGGCAGAGGGTTTATTTTAAAGCTTTCTATGCATCAAGATAAAAAATAAAAAAAATAAACTGTTTAGCAGCCCCCCCCTCATACTTACCTGAGCCCAATATCGATCCAGCAATATGCACAAGTGCCTCGGCTGTCTGGGACTCTCCCTCCCGATTGGCTGAGACAGCAGTGGCACCATTGGCTCCAGCTGCCGTCAAAGTCAGTTGAGAGAGCCCTGAAACCCGAGAAGAGGAGGAGAGGGGCTGTTCTGTGCAAAACCACTGCACAAAGCAGGCAAGTATAACAGGTTATGGCAACAAGCAGGAGCTGTCCCCAGGCTGTTTTCTTTTAGTCTTACAATAAAGGATACATATTGGCCTAAACAGAGTGTAATATATTATATATATGAAATTTTAAAATAGTTGGTTTTCAAAATTGTCAGTTTTTGTTTAACTGATTGCCGACTGCCCGCCGTCATATTACTGCGGGACGGTGGCACTGCTGGGCGAGAGCACGTAGCTCTACGTCCTATCTTTGTCGGCCACTAGGGGGCGCGCGCCCCCCCGAGTCCGGCGGGCGTGATCGCCGCCGGGCACGCGCACGCGTTTGTAACAGAGCGGGGAACGGGAGGTATGTGTGTAAACACATTCCTCTCGTTCCTGTCAGCGGGGGAAACGCTGATCTCCCGTCCTTACAATGTATGAACAGAAGATCAGTAATTCCCCCTAGTGAGTCAACCCCCCCCCCATACAGTTAGAACACACCAGGAACATACTTAACCCCTTCCCCGCCCCCTAGTGTTAACCCCTTCACTGCCAATGGCATTTTTATAGTAATCCAATGCATTTTTATAGCATTGATCGCTATAAAAATGCCAATGGTCCCAAAAATGTGTCAAAAGTGTCCGATGTATCCGCTATTATATCGCAGTACCGAAAAAAAAAACTGATCGCCGCCATTACTAGTAAAAGAAAAAAAAAAAAAATAATAAAAATGCCATAAAACTACCGCCTTTTTTGTAAACGCTATAAATTTTGCGCTAACCAATCAATAAACGCTAATTGCGATTTTTTTTAACGAAAAATATGTAGAAGAATACGTATCGGCCTAAACTGAGGAAAAAAAATTTTTATTTCTTTTTTGGGGATATTTATTATTGCAAAATGTAAAAAATATTGCATTTTTTTCAAAATAGTCGCTCTATTTTTGTTTATAGCGCAAAAAATAAAAACCGCAGAGATGATCAAATACCACCAAAAGAAAGCTCTATTTGTGGGGAAAAAAGGACGCCAATTTTGTTTGGGAGCCACGTCGCACAATTGTCAGTTAAAGCGACGCAGTGTCGAATCACAAAAAGTGCTCTGGTCATTGGACAGCAATATGGTCCGGGGCTAAAGTGGTTAAAGCGGGGAAAAAAAAAGCAGGAGGTGATTAAATACCACCAAAAGAAAGCTTGATTTGTGGGAAAAAAATCTAGCTTCCATAACCCCGGTATTATTTATTTATTTTTTCCCTTAGGCGGCTGGCTTTCAAATAAAAGTCCCAGCGGCAGGAAAGGTGCTCCCCAATCGTTTGAGCATACCGGAGCTGCCAGTAAGCCCGGACCCAAGCCGATGGCTCAGCAGAAACTTGAGTGAGGGCAAGATAGCCCCTGCTCGGCTCTATGCCCTTGGAGGGCCGGAGCAACCTCCAACATAACTTCCGGTCCTCAGACAGACAGGATTATTATTTTTTCTTAAAAGTCCAAATTCCTTTTTTAAAAGCAAAAAAAATAAAAGAATGGTAAGAGATCTGGGGTCTTTTTGAACCCAGATCTCTTAATAAAGGGGACCTCTCATGCTTATTTATATTACAAGGGATGTTTACATTCCTTGTAATAACAGGAATAAAAGTGATAAAAAAAAAAAAAGTGCCTCATCTCCCCCGTGCTCACAAGCAAAAGGGAACACATACCCAAAGTGTTCCTGCATATGTAAAAAGGTGTTCAAACCACACATGTGAGGTTTCATTGTGATCGTAGCACAAGTCCTCCTCTGCAACACTAAAGAGGTAACCTGTAAACATTTTGAAAGCGTCGCCTATGGAGATTGTTGAGTTGTTTGTCGCAATTCCAAGAGCATGCGCAATTTTAAAGCATTAGTTGGAGTGATGGGCTTCTCTGAAGAGGTGAGTTTTCAGGGATTGCCTGAGGGCAACTAGAGTAGGAGAGGTGGAGGTAAAACGTTCCAGAGGATGGGAGAAGCTCTAGAGAAATCCTGGAGACGAGCCTGGGAGGAGGATACAAGGGAGCCTGAGAGAAGTTGGTCTTGACAGCGGCAGAGAGGATGGTTTGAGTGATATTTGGAGATAAGACAGGTGATGTAGCTTGTGGCAGAATTGTAATGGCTTTGTATGTTACGTTTAGTATTTTGAATTTAATTCACTGAGTGGTTGGTAAGGTGGATAAATCTGGCAGCAGCATTCATGATAGCCAATAGAGAGGTAAGCCAATGAGAAGGGAGTTGAAATAGTCAATGCAAGAGAGTCAAGGCAAGAGATTAAAGGAGTGGATGAGTAGCTTGGTGGTTTCATTAGGTAAAAAAGGGTGTATTTTAGATGTTATGGAGGCGATGTCTACAAGCTTTTGACAATTCGATTTGAGGCTGAAAGGACAGGTCAGTCTAGAATTATACCTAGTGCCGTGGCATGAGGGGAGGGATTGATGGTTGCATTATTGATTTTAACCACTTCAGGTCCGCGCTATTAACAGAATACGTGAACAGCGCGGACCTGAGGCGCCGGGGTCACGTCTTTGGATGTGATTTGCTTGTAATTCCCCGCGCGCGCCACAGGGTGGCGCGCGGCGGGGAAAAACAGTCCCGACGCATCACCGAGGATCCGATGCGTGTACCCGGCGGCCGCGATGTCCGTCAGGTACACGCGATCGTCGGTGAGAGAGCAGGGACGTGGAGCTCTGAGTGTAAACACAGAGCTTCACGTCCTGTCAGTGAGGTGACAGATGCTGTTTCTCTTGTACATAGGGAGACAGCATCGATCACCTCCCCCAGTCACCCCCCTCCCCCCAAACAGTTAGAACACACCCAGGCAATACATTTAACCCCTTCCTCACCCCCTAGTGTTAACCCCTTCAATGCCAGTCACATTTATACAGTAATTAGTGCATTTTTATAGCACTGGTCGCTGTATAAATGTGAATGGCGCCAAAAATGTGTCAAAAGTGTCCGATGTGTCCGTCGCAATATCGCAGTCCCAATAAAAATCGCAGATCGCCGCCATTACTAGTAAAAAAAAATATATAAAAAAAAAAAATCATAATTATGTCCCCTATTTTGTAGGTGCTATAACTTTTGCGCAAAGCAGTCACTTATTGTGATTTTTTTTTTTTTTTTTTTTTACAAAAATACGTAGAAGAATACGTATCGGCCTTAACTGAGAAAAAAATATATCAAAAAAAATAAAAAATTGGGATATTTATTATAGCAACAAGTAAAAAATATATATATATTTAAATTGTAGCTCTTGTTTTCATTACAACGCAAAAAATAAAAACCGCACAGGCGATCAAATACCACCAAAAGAAAGCTCTATTTGTGGGGAAAAAAGGACACCAATTTTGTTTGGGTGCCACGTCGCACGACCGCGCAATTGTCAGTTAAAGCGACGCAGTGCCGGAAGCTGAAATTTCGCCTGGGCACGAAGGGGGTTTATGTGCCCAGTAAGCAAGTGGTTAATGGAACAGTCATGAAAGAGGGGGTGGGGATAATTTTATCAGCTCAATTTTTTTTTTTTTTAATCAAACAAGGTTTTTATTGGAAGACAGTGTATACAGCATCGATATAGTTTCAGTAGCATTACAAACAGGAATGCATGGAAAACAACCAGAATCATGTTGTGTATCAACTAGAACGGCTGGAAGCCTCCAGGAGAAGTTCCAACCGGGACTAACTAATAGCTTACAGAAAAGTTGGGCTCAGTGCAGTGCGAATAATCAACATTCAGTACAACAAGAAGAAAGTGTCTCTCACGTGCAGGTGTCCGGGTACTGCAACCATTTGTCCCAAATTTTATAGTATTTATCTGGGAATCCCCTGTTCACATAGATGCATTTCTTGTAGGGCAGAACCACATTTATCTCAGCCTTCCACTCTGACAACGTAGGGGAGATCAGCCTCATCCACTTCCTTGCTATGAGTTTCTTAGCGGAAAATAGCATCTCTTGTAGAAATGTTTTTCATGGTCCGCCTAGAACGTCAGGGAATATCCCCAGGAGGCACTGTTTTGGGTCTAGGGCCACAGGGGATCCCATGTTATGTAAAAATGTCACCACCTGGGCCCAGAAGCCCTGGATCTTGGGACAAGCCCACAATAAGTGGAAGTTAGCAGCTTAATTTTAAAGAGATTTAGTTTAAGGAGGTAGTGCAACATCCATTTTGATATGCCAGTTAGGAGTGTGGGAGGAGACTGAAGGAGTGGGGTGAGGAGTAGACAGATTGGGCGTCATCTGTGTATAGATCGTATTGGAAGCCGTGGGCAGTTATCAAGTGACCGAGGAAAAAGGAGTAGATAGAGAAGGGGTCCAAAAAACAGAGCCTTGGGGGGGCCCCCAAGGGTTGTGAGCAACACTGAAGGAACGCTGTGATAAGTAGGAGAAGAACCAGGATAGAGCAGTGTAACGGCTACCCAAGTAGGGAGAGGGTATCAGCCGTTGGAGACGTCCTTTTCCCTGGCAAGTTGCTATGCAAGCAAGTCCAGTATAAGCTCATCCACGAGAGCCAGAGGGAGAGTCAGGTCCAGTTGTAAAACAAACAGAATAAATATCACATCGCATGCCCTTCAAAAACGAGACAGGCTACGTTTTGAAGGGCCAAGTAGACTAACTAATGGTACATTTCTTGGTTTATATCCAATTACAAACTTGTGAGTACTCAAGGAACAATGGAACTCTCCGCCCCCTCCCTCCACAGGGCACCCCCCCCCCCAGGTAGACACCCTGGCATCAGGCCAAAGAAAACACATTCCTTTCTTAAAAGGAATTCAATCAACCCCAGAACAATACTCAATCACTTAAGGATAAACACAGGTCTTACACACACACAAATAACCTTTCGGATAGACAGGTGCATTAGCAAACCTAATCCACATCTAGACAGAGGATATTTACACCTCATAATATCCCACTGCATGATTATTATAGATGTACAGGCAGAATACATAGTTCCGTTACACTGCTCCCCTTTTGTGGAACACTCCGGCAGACCCGGATTGATTCTTTTCGGGTCAACTTGGGGATGTCCGGGCTGCCGTTAGGGTAAAAGTTCCGTTTGCCTGGACAGTCCATCGGCATTGCCATTAAATCTGCCAGGTCGCTAGCTGATGGTGAATAATGGAATTTAGTTCTGGAACAGTCACTTGCTTTGCTCTCTCAATGGCTCCCAAAACCTGTTGCTGATGCTCTTGGGAGAGATAAGGCACCACCTGAGCGCAAATCCCATTTAACCTTTTGACAATTTCAGCCTGTTTGTGCATTTCAATGTTCAAGCCACGGGACATCTCATAATACATGACGTAGTGTCGTTGCATCTCCGATTTCTCACTGGCCAACGTGTCACATTCCCATTTTAGACTGATATTGGGCCAGATCTACAGTACATGTCGGGGCAGGTAGTTTTACCAGAGTCTCAGCAGCAAGCGAGTTGGTTCCAGCAACGCGGGTTGGGGCACAGGTAGTCACTGTGTGGGCTTCAGCAGGGCACATCGGGGCGTACGCAAAAACAAGGGGGGCCAAATTATTCCCCAGTAGTACATCTGCTGGCAAATCCTTCATCACCCCCACATTCACATGTCCCGAACCAACCCCCCAATCCAGGTGAACCAGGGCAACGGGTAGCCGGAAGACGGTGCCTCCTGCTACTCTTATGGCTACGGTGTCTCCGCTGTGCTGGCTCTCTGGGATGAGTTTCTTCTGTAGCAGGGTCATGGTAGCCCCAGTATCATATAGCCCATTGGCTGCCTTTTCATTGACCCAGGCAGTCTGCCTGTGTTGCTACCTGTTGTCCTGGTTAGCTGCTTGTATCGGATCTGCCTCGTGCAGAACGCCCCAATGTTCTTCCTCCCCAACGCAGTGGGCCGCAGGCATGGATGTGTGGGGGTTCCCCCTTTCTGGCTGTCTCCATGACTGACTGCCTGAGTGAATTTAATGAACAGTCTGACTTTTTGTGCCCTGGTTGTTTTTGAATCAGAGCGATAGTAGCCTCGGAATCTTAGGTCTTGTGCTACTTGTCCATTCACCCATACCTCCTGACGGTGATGCTGACAGTTATCTGGAGAGGCCGCTTGTATTGGGTCTGCCTCATACAAAATTCCCAGACATTCCTCAGGGCCCACCTCGGTCTCTAGGCAGTGGGCCGCAGAGGGCCGTGATGGAGTGACCTCTGTGTTGGGCGTCTCCAGTTATTTGTAGCTCTCAAAAGGGCAAAAATTAGCAATATGTCTTGTGTTGCTGCAGTGATGGCACGTCACCCTAGACGAATCCCGGGGGTAGTTGTTGGGTCCCTGAGGATATGGTGGTCCTGGAGCCCAAAACTCTGGGCGTGGGGTGGCGGTTGGAGTACGCGGTGAGTAGTACCCTGGCTTACTCATCTGCTAGCCGCGCCGCCTCGTTTAAGTTAGCGGGACGGCGATCTCGTACCCAGTCCTGTATGTCCGCGGCCAGGTCTTGGAAGAAATGTTCCATTAGGAATAGCTGCAATACTTCCTCCCCCGTGTTGGCCTTGCACCCTTGGACCCAATGGTATGCCACCCTTTGTAACTGGTTGGCCCATTCCATGTGGGAGTCCACAGCCTTCTTCTTGGATTCCCGGAAGCGACGGCGGTAGGTTTCTGGAGTTACGGCATATCGGGTAAACAGCGCCTTTTTCACTTGCTGATATTGTAAAATATCTTCTGGAGCAAGAGCCCGAAAAGCTTCATTGGTTTTGCCTCACAATTTCCCAGACAAAATAGTGACCCATTGGTCTGGTGGCACCTGGTGCAGTGAGCACTGCCTCTCAAAATCAGCCAAATATCCATCTATTTCCTCCTCACTTTCTACAAAAGCTTTAAATGCAGTGAACGGTATTTTCTTTCCTGTCGCAGCGGGTGGAGAAGTAGGAACTGCATGTGTAATGGGCTGTCTAGCTCTTACCAGATCCAGTCCCCTCTTGGTTTGAATCTCCTCTCTTGCTTCCCGGAACAGTTGGTTTATTAGTTCCGAGGACGTTTCTGGATACAAGGATAATCTCCGCTGTACAATATCAGTAATTATATCTTCCTCGCTGACAGGTTCTAGAGGCTCAGCTCCTTCCATGGATCCATCCATTTGGTCCAGCTCCAGCAGATCCGCTATCAGCTCCCTCCATGGTCTGTTACTGGCACTCCTACCAGGACTCTCCTATACGTCTTTTAGTGTGGTTCTTTTCAGCCTGGCATACTGAGACTCCATTCAGAACTTGCTCCTTGGATAAAAAGGGCCATCCCACCGATGCCAACCAATGTAACGGCTACCCAAGTAGGGAGAGGGTATCAGCCGTTGGAGACGTCCTTTTCCCTGGCAAGTTGCTATGCAAGTAAGTCCAGTATAAGCTCATCCACGAGAGCCAGAGGGAGAGTCAGGTCCAGTTGTAAAACAAACAGAATAAATATCGCATGCCCTTCAAAAACGAGACAGGCTACGTTTTGAAGGGCCAAGTAGAACTAACTTTAATGGTACATTTCTTGGTTTATATCTAGTTACAAACTTGTGAGTACTCAAGGAACAATGTAACTCTCCGCCCCCTTCCTCCACAGGGGGGGCCCCCCCAAGGTAGACACCCTGGCATCAGGCCAAAGCCACATTCCTTTCTTAATAGAATTCAATCAACCCCCAGAACAATACTCAATCACTTAGGGATAAACACAGGTCTTTCACACACACACAATAGATCAATTAACCTTTGGGATAGACAGGTGCATTAGCATACCTAATCCACATCTAGACAGAGGATATTTACACCTCATAATATCCCACTGCATGATTATTATACATGTACAGGTAAAATACATAGTTCCGTTACAAGCAGAATCTTGGAGGCCAAAGAGTTTGAGAGAAAACTGTTTAAAAGACCGCTGCGCAAATACAGTGCGACATAAAATATTACAAATGACCGACATTTTATTCTAGGGTCTCTGCTGAAAAAAAAAAAAATATGTTTGGGAGTTAAGTTATTTTATAGCAAAACAAAATACTGGATTTATTTGTAAACAAAAGGGTCAGAAAAGGGCCTGGTCTTTAAGTGGTTAAACATACTTGACGAGAATGTGACACCATCTGTCTAAAAGTTGAAGGTGAACCAAAAATAGATCTTTCAACATGATGATCCTAGAGCGGAAAAATATTGTTACTGCGCTGGTCTGAATACTAATATTTTTCCGCTCTACTATCTAGGCCTTCCTAAAGGCTTACACAGTACTGCAGCAGGTCAACATAAATAATTATTTTGCGCCGGTGACAACCATCACACTTCCCTAACATGATGATCCTAACCGCGCATGCACACACGCACGCAGACACACACCAGTAAATCCACTAAGCATGGACTCAAAAAATAAGTAGTAAAAGGGGGTTATCTGTCCTAGTTAAACCCTGACTTGAACCCCCACTGAAATGTTGTACAGGGACATTTGAAAATTTAAACATTTTTGAAAGAAACCCCACAAACATCTTGCAACTGAAAAGATTTTACACGGAGGCGTAATAAAAAGATTTATATCTAAATTAAAACTAGAACTTTATTTTTTTGGAGTGGAGAGGAATTACGATTAGGCCTTTTATTGCGCTCCGTGTACCCATTAGGGAAAATTCACCCTCTCCATTTATCCCACTTACCATTATCATTGAAAGTAGGGTTGTCCCGATACCGATACTAGTATCGGTATCGGGACCAATGCCGAGTATTTGCGGGAGTACTTGTACTCCCGCAAATACCCCCGATACCAAAATAGAATACTTCCCCCCCCCCCCGCATATCGCAGCCATGTCCTGTCCCTCATACTTGTAGATATGATGCCGCCGCATACCGCCGTTAATCCCCCTGCATTATAGTGTAGCGCACATTACAAGCTTTCGTTTTGAATACTTGTAATGCCCACGCCGCCATGTATTGACACTCCTTCTCAGGATTGGACAGATCCATTCAATCCCGAGCAAGGGGGGAGTGTCTATGCACGAATCCACGTATAGACACTCCCCCTTGCTCAGGATTGGACGGATCCCTCCAATCCTGAGAAGGGGAGTGTCTATACATGGCGGCGCGGGCATTACAAGTATTCAGAACGAAAGCTTGTAATGCGCGCTACGCTATAATGCAGGGGGGATTAACGGCGGTATGCGGCAGCGTCATCATAACTACAGGTATGAGGGACATGACATGGCTGCAATATGTGGGGCGGCATAACATGGCTGCAGTATGTGGGGCGGCATAACATGGCTACAATATGTGGGGGCGGCATAACATGGCTGCAATATGTGGGGCGGCATAACATGGCTGCAATATGTGGGGCAGCATAACATGGCTGCAATATGTGGGGCGGCATAACATGGCTGCAATATGTGGGGCGGCATAACATGGCTGCAATATGTGGGGCGGCATAACATGGCTGCAATATGTGGGGCGGCATAACATGGCTGCAATATGTGGGGCGGCATACATGGCTGCATTTGGGGACACATTTAATAAAAGTATCGGTATTCGGTATCGGCGACTACTTGAAAAAAAAGTATCGGTACTTGTACTCGGTCCTAAAAAAAGAGGCATCGGGACAACCCTAATTGAAAGTAAAAGAAAATCCCTAATTCTGAGTTGTCAATTACCCAGAATGCCTGCCTATAAGAAGCCATTGCTAGTGTTATGCCCGACACACACGACCGATTTTTCAGACAGAATTCTGCTCAAGCTGTCTTGCATACACACGGTCACACCAAATTCCGACCGTCAACAACGCAGTGACATTCAACGCTAAGGCGAGCCGAGAAAAACGAAGTTCAAAGCTTCCGAGCATGGCTGGTTTTTAGTGTGTCGGAATTCCATACAGACGATCGAATTTTCCAATAGGAATTTTTTTTCGTCAGAAAAAGAACATGTTCTCCAAGTCCGTCGGAATTTTGGATTGGGCATACACACGGCTGGAATATTTGATGAAAATTCCGACAGTGTGTACAGGGCATAAGATGCAATACCTGCATTGGGGGGAAAGGGTGTGCTTATCTTTATCACAAAACATCTCTTAATATTTTTGTTAAATAATTGGAAGCGCACATTTTAAGGGGAACACCTTTATCAGTAGATCCTCTGAGAAACATTTACGGTTTGCCTGTTTAATAACGTTAAAAAAATAATAATAAAAGATTTGATTAGGCTATACTGTTAGAGATGCTGATCGATTTAGAACTGTACAGCAGCACAGACTGGTAGAAAATAAGAAATACTAGCAGACATGCTGCTTGCATATGTAATGAAAAGGAACATGCTGACAGAGTGAGCAGAGCTGCCAAAGTTCTCCCATTGTCAAATCAGAGGTTAGGACAGCATTTAAAGTGGTACTAAAGGTTTGAATGCGTTTTAAAAAAACAAAAAACACAAACATGTTACACATAGCTCTGCTGTGCAGCTCTTATTGCACAGAGTGGCCCCGATTCTCGTTTAAGGTCCCTCTGCGGCTGTCTTGGCTCCTCCCTGGACCAGCTAACCTACTCCCCCGCCCCTACCCCCAGGAAGCGTTTTCCCAAGGGGTTCACCTGGCAGGTGCGCTCCCGAGTCCTGCATTTGCATCGATAGACACGAATGCCGGACTCGGCAGCACCCCCGGGTCATTGGATTTGATTGACAGCAATCTATTCAATGAAGAGCCGAGAAGAGCGGCCCGAAATCCAGCGCGTTCTCGATGGCTCAGGTAAGTAAATGGGGGGGGGGGGGGCTACTAAGCATAGGATGCATGAAGGTGAAAACCAGGAACCTTTTACAACCCCTTTAATCCAACTTTACTATTTACTTGTAGCAGAGAAAAGTCAGGTCAGGCAGTATAAAGTTGGTTGTAGTTATTTTCGGATTCCACCTCGATACACAGTGCAGGTGGACATATGTTCCACTGCAGCTATTGTATTTTAGCAGCCAGACCCAGGTGTCGAAATGCCGCTATTCAGCTGGCATACATATACTCACACATTTTAATTGTGTACTTAAAGCCCAACCTTGTGCAAAAAAATAAATGTATCCCTTGCAGTGGAGCTGTGCCCACACCACAAGGCATCTTTCACACTGAGGCGATGCCAGCGTTAGCCGAATAGCTTTTCAGGTGCTACAGAAGCGGGCACAGGAACAGTGTATACATTGCCCCAAAGACACTGCTTGCAGGACTTTTTTTCCCCCCCATCCTGCAAGCGCACTGCCCTAGTGTGAAAGCACTCATGCTTCCAGTGCAGGGCTATGGACCCTACACTGGTCTTGAGGAAGCCACCACCCTAGACCAGTGGAGTTTAAGGATAACAACACTGCATGGACCAGGCTAGCTGCAGGGAAGAGCAGAGGATCAGGTAAGTAAGGCTGGCTATACACAATTTTCTTGGACAAATTTTCTTTTTACCACATACACTGTAAGAACCTGGGACCCAGCACTATGCAACCAGCATATGACTATACAGGTAGCTGAAAGAAACATGGGCAAGTGACAGTGGAAAGTAAAACACGTATTCCGTTAAAATAAAATTTGCTTAAAATTAACAAAATTAAATATAATATAGTATTATTTTGTCAGTAAAACTACTGAAGTTAAAAACAGGACAATACATCACACTGTGCTGCTGTAGTCACAGTGCAGCACAGCATTAAGGTGTCCTTTTATGAAAGTGCGGTAAAATACCGCTATTCAGTTCTCAGGCATTCTCAGGGGAGATCGCTCTCCTCTGAGTGCCTATTTATGAAACTTTGTAGATCGCTTCTCATGTTGAGATGAGGAGCAATCTACAAACGGCTGGAAACTCCTGAGAACTGCTTCTCTCACTGTAATCTCACGTGATTTAGCAGGATTACAGTATGAGGAAGTGAAAAATACACGTTGAACGCGAATCAGCACACATTACACACCACATATTAATAAAGTTGCATTCCCACCAAACAATATACATTAACCTAATTATTAAAAAACATTGTTTTTATCAATATTTAAAGCTCATACATGTGCCTATTTAAATGTGAATGGTGTATAGTAAATGAATGGAATCCCACATATGTAATGCACCATGCATATGCTATACACCATTCATATAAATGAAAAAAAAAAAAAAAAAAAAATGATTATAAATGTATTTAAGTATACAAATATAAACCCTGTATAACTGCAATAGAACAGTCCATGGGTAAAACCATATTTTAGGGTTTACATTTTTTTTACTAATAAATTAAAAATGATATAAAAATTACTTTAATAATAGCATTTTAATGCAAGTAGAATTTATATATATATATATATATATATATATATATATATATATATATATATATATATATATATATATATTAATATTAATAAACATAGAAATAAACACAAACACATATATATGCTATATGATTATATATATATATATATATATATATATATATATATATATATATATATACACACACACACACACACACACACACTATAAATCTCTAACCTGCTCATTTTGGGGTGTGTAATGGTGGGGAAAATGTGTTCCGACTCTATGGCTGCTTGTGTGTGAAGCATAGAAGTCAAAAGACTTCCTTCTTCCTCCACAATACTCAGCCAGCTTCGCGCTTCTCTCTCTCTGATTCTCCACCTCTGAGATGGTGAATCAGAAAGTGAGAATTCTGTCACAGATCACCAGTGAGGTGCTGAGATCGCACCTTCATAAACTGGCCGTTTCTGTGACAGTCAGTTACAGATTCTCACTGTGCTGAGATAATCAGTGGAGACCATGTTCTCATCTGATTACCTCAGTTTCATAAACTGTTTATGACCGGAGAACAGCGGTGAGAGTCGGGTTCGCCGCTGATCTCACTTTCATAAAAGGACACCCAAACCCAAAAGCAACCATTATATTGCAGCTTACCAAAAACCCCACAACACTGCCAGGTTTTAGGGTCAGTTAGGGTCTGCGTCGCCCCAAGCAGCTTAGTGCCAGTAGCGCCAACACTCATCTTTCAGATTCAGGCTCAGAATACGATCCTGTAGACAGCAGCGGCTCCATGACAGACGACAGAGACCACAACTTCGTCGGCAGTGCAAAGGTCAGGCGTACCCGACCCCATTCTTCTGCTGTTGCAATAACCGCAGGGCTCTCGTGTGGGGCACAGAAGTACTAGCACCGCTCATTCTTATGGTGAACTGGTAAGCATCAGTGGCCTACTACACCCTGGTTGTACATCCAGCACGGCAGTATCAGGTGATGTGTCCCATAAGTGCAGTTCAAGCTGGCAAGCACAAGTAGTCTCCCTCTACCACCAAGAAGACAAAGACAGGGCCGTTGTGCCCATAGTGTCCTGCCTGCAGAATTCGCTGATCCCGATTGGGAGCCCACCACTTCTGCAGCACCCGTACTTCCCCCATTCACTGGCCAACCCAGAATTCAGATGGAAAAAGTTGATTTTACGGCACATGATTTTTATTCGCTGTTTTTTCACAGAAGATCTATTGTGGACCAAAGTTATTTGTATGCTGGTCAATTCATCACCGCTATTCCCCAATGATCCTCCCTTGCCAGACAATGGAAACCAATTATGGTTTCCAAATTTAAGACCTTTCTGGGCCTATCCCTTGAGATTGGCATAGTTAAAATGAGTAAGTTGCACTCATTCTGGTCCATTGACCCAATTTACCATATGCCCCCATTCTCTGCCTCCATGACCAGGGCACTATACGAGCAGATCTTGCAGTTCATGCACTTCAACGACAATGAACTCTGTCGTCCTCAGGGAGACCCTGGATACAATCTGCTCTACAAAATTTGGCCCAGCGTAAACCACTTCAATGAACGTTTTGTAGCCTTGTTGACTACCGATCAAGTTGTCTGCGTTGAGTTCCCAATAACATTTCCTGGCCGTTTGGTCTTTCAGACAGCATCTTACCAGCAAGCGTGCCAGATATGGGGTCAAGATGTATAAGCTCTATGACAAAGCCACAGGCTATACATATAGTTTTATGGTTTACAAGGGAAGAGATGGTCACGTAGAGCCGGAGAACTGCCCAGATTACATAGGGAGCGCTGGCAAGATTGTGCGGGACTTGGTGTCACCCTTATTCAGAAAAGGGTACCACTTGTATGTGTAAAATTACGAGTGTGCCACTTTTTAGTCACTTGTTTGATCAGCAGATTGGCACATGTGGCACCGTGCAACCTAATCGCGAGGGCTTACCCCAGCGACTTATAGATTCCCGTCTTAGGATGGGGGAGAGAGCCTACTTCAAGTGTAATAATTTGCTGTGAAGTGGAGGGATAATAAGAATGTTTTCATTCTTTCCTTCCTTCACGCAGACACGACGGTCCAAATTACGACGGTCCAAATTTCTACGGCGACTGGTGTTGTGGAGAAACCCCTCCGTGTCCACAAATAACCAAAATATGGGAGGGGTGGACCTTAACGATTAGTTGTTGGCGCTGTACCTAGTTGCCTGTAAGGCCAGATGCTGGTACAAAAAAAAAAAAAAAGGAGTGTCTGTATACTTATTTCAAGTGGGTTTGCTGAATGCTCATGTGCTATACAAAGCTTCAGGATGGCCTGGGTCCTTCCTTAAATTTCAGGAGGAGATCGTCAGAGCCATTCTGTTTCCAGACGGCACTCCACCTCACCATCCCAATCTAAATGCAGTAACCTGGCCGCATGAGATGCATTTTCCATATGTCCTCCCTGGCACCCCTACTCAACGAGCCCCCCCAAGGAAGATGTGTCTGTAGCAATCGCGGATATAGGCGTGACACCCGTTACGATTGTCCACGCTGTCCTGACAATACTGGTCTTTGCATTGGTGAATGTTTTGAATGCTACCACATACCTGTGGAGTGTTAGCGTAGGGTACACAGCGATGCACAGACTAGGTATCACCACGAAGGTCAGATCGAGGGCAGTAATTTTAGCAGTAGACCTCCTCTGTAAATATAAAGTTGTAACCTGTAAAGGCTTTTAAAAAGTATGTAGTTTTTTACCGCTGCATATTTGTGCACAATTTTAACTGCTTGCTGGCCAGTGCATGACTATTTACGTCGACAGCATGACACGGACAGGCAGAAGGACATATATACACAAGTCCCCTTTAAGAAACCGGCATTGCTGGCGTGCGCCGCAAGCTCCACGACACCGACCACGGGCATACCCGCGATCATGTCACGGTGAGGGGGGGGGGTGCTTATGTAAACTAGCATTTCCCAGGGGCGTGGCCTAGATGGCAATTGAGTAGGAAGCAGGCAGAGTGAGCTCCTCTTGATAAATATCCTTCCCGATATCCTCCTCACAAAATAGCCCTAAAAACATTACTGCCAGACAGTGCACAACAGTGGGGAATGGATCAGCACCATGTCGCCACCCAAAAGAACCACGGATGCAATGGATAAGCTGGAGAAATTCAGACACCAGGATAAAGGCCGGGCAGACCAAAATGGCACCGACATGTGCTCTGCAGCAGAACATCAGGGTGCAGACACAGCCAAAGTACTAGAGGCCATACCCACCCTCCAGGGGACACTTACTACGAAGATCGATGAGGTAAAAAATAAAAATAATAATATATCCCTGCTTAGACAAGATCTTTCTACTTTGACGGACCGGGTCACAGAGGCATAGACCCGCATAGGAGCAGCAGAAGATATACTGCAACCCTTAAGCCATACTGCAGAAGACATGCAAAGGCAAATACAACAACTGCATGCACATCAAGATGAAATGGAAAACAGGCTGAGAAGGTGCAAACTTTGGTTCATAGGACTGCCAGAGAGAACTGAAGGTAACAATCCCACTGAATACCTAGAGAGTCACTTCTCATTGACTAATATGGCAGGGAGGCTCTCTCTGTCATGTTTGCAGTGGAGAGAGCTCATCGCATCCCAGCAAAACCCCCTCTAGCAGGAGGTCCCCCCCCCCCCAGGACCTTTATAGGAAAGTTTCTCAATTTTAAGGATTGGGACAAAATCCTGAGGCTATCCAGAGAGAAAATAAATATTCAGCTTGATAACAGTCACGTGGCAGTCTTCCCTGATTTCTCCAACGAGGTTCAAAAGAGAAGGGCGCAGTTCCAAGATGTTAAAAGGCGGCTTAGAGCACTACATCTCAAATATGCCATGCTGTTTCCTGCTAGACTAAGAGTGGAGGAAGATGGCCATGTACAGTTTTGAAAATCCTAAGGCAACAGCAGCCTGGCTGGATCAACGCTGATAACAAGATGCAACATGCCGACTACAGAAACTGAGTACAACTACCTTTGCCCACAAATGATGGAGGATTTACCCCCCACGGCTCTACCCATTTCCCCAGTGTCACTTTACACACGGACCCCCCCCCCCCCCCACAGGACTGTCTGCAAGGGGATGGGGATTGAGAACATTAAATCATGCTCCGCACAAGGGGGGGGTAAAGACATCAGTCTTTATCTCCTTTGGGAACAATGCCCCCCATACACAGGGCATGCCTGGGACTTCACCTGCGCTGTGCAGTGAGCAAATCGCCCCCATCTCACATATACAGCCTATTTTGTTGTCATAGCTTTTTTTCATGCTATAACTGGTTCAAGTAGAACACCTCCAGTCAGTTTGGAAGGCTGGAAGAAAGTCTGAACACTGGTTCATGGGTATTGTATGCTTTCACCAAGTTGGGGAGGTGAAAAGCTGGGAGGGAAGGAAAATGCCAGATCAGCAGATCAGAGCATTGGGAATTGTTGCACCCTTGTGCATAAGTTTTTATGTTGGAAAAGAAGCCCAAAAATGCATGGTTATTGTGTGAATTGTAGCGATGCTCTTAGAATGAATGTGCAATATATATGTTAGTAAGTGACGCTACCCTGCAGGTATATGTACCCCCAGAAAGCCATGACCAATGGGGCAGATATTAGATTTATGACATGGAATGTGCGAGGTATGCGTGATACAATTAAACGAACAGTCCCGCATGGTAACACAATTATGCACTGAAAAGGCCAAACAAAGTATATTTTTCTGCAAGCAAAGGGTTTATGAGCAAGGGGAGAGGGCAGGCAGGTTATTAGCATATCTAGTCCACATGGACGATAGGCCTCCAGTAGTAGTCACCTTAATAGACACTGGGGGAAATAAACAGATTGCCCTGTTTTTACATGACAATATGGGTTCCCCAGTGGCATTAGACCCAAAACTATGTCTTCTGGGACTTCTGCCAGATGTAGAAATACCAAGCTACATTTCTAAATGAAACTCTGTTTATGGCCCGTAAGGGCATAGCCAAGGTATGGATGCAGGCTCAGCCTCCCTCCATACACCAATGGAGGAGGGACGTTGCACTACCATTTAAAAAATGAGTCTATGCCCATGTACTAGTGCGCGCATAAGTACTCAAAGGTGTGAGATAGATGGTTAGAGGATGGAAAAACATGTGCCTAAAATAATCCAAGCCCAGCAGACAGGCATACTTAGATGAATAAACGTAGAAAGTGACTGTCATATGAAGGCGTTAACCATGAAAATCTTAATCAGAACTGTATTGGTAGCTGAATGACATGAAGTTTCTTATATACTGGTTGTCTATACCCTCATAAACCTGTGCCTTAACATGCATGTACAAAGAATCTCACACAAAATGACTGTTATAATGTACTGTTTTATTATTCTACATAAGCAACTACTTTGTAAAATGACTTATCCAAATAAAGTTGGCCTTTTCCAAAAAAAATAATAATAAAAAAGCACAAAAAGCAGTTAGAACACATCCCTAGGCATACGTAATCCGTTCAGCACCACCTAGTGGTAACCTCTTCACTGCCGTTATCACAGTAATCAGTGCATTTTTATAGCACTGATCGCTGTAAAAATGACAATGGTCCCAAAAATGTGTCAAGTGTCCGCCATAAAGTCGCAGTCATGATAAAAAAAAATAAAGCCATAATTCTATCCCCTATTTTGTAGATGCTAGGGGCCAGATTCACGTACATCGGCGCATTTTTGGACCGGCGTAGTGCAACTCCTTTAAGTTAGACCGGCTTAATTTCGAGGCGCAAGTACCGTATCCTAGTAGTATTTTCGGCCAAATTTGCACTGGTGCAATGTAAATCCCGAGGCGTAAGGCGGTGTAATTCAAAGTGGGAAGGACGTGGGCGTGTTCCATTGAAATGAGCCGTGACCCCATGCAAATGAAGGGCCGGCCAGACTGGGCATGTGCACATGAAGCAGACTATGGACAGCACCTCTCTGAGCATGCTCAGAACTCGGCACGGCGCAATCAGTTAGATAGGAACTAGGCCCGTCAGACTTAGTGAGCTATGCATAGTGCTTAAATAGACCGAGAGAAATGCCCTTCCATTGCAAAAGTACATCCAATTTTTTCCCTTCCTGAAGCAAGGTGCTTTTATTCCGTTGTCTGTTGCCGTTTGGAGGTAGGTGTGTGTGTGTGGGTGGGTATGTGTGTGTATATATATATATATATATATTTATAAATAAGATTATAATATTAAAATTAGTAAATTTATAAAAAATATTATATGAATTATTATAAAATATATACTAAACAGAAAAAATGTATATAAATTTACCCATTAGGGTGAAAAGAGCCACTGGCAAGGAAATGGAGTGTTGCCAGTACCTTGCCCAGTGGCGGTCGGCATATCCTTTCCCGTGTAAGAACAGGGGAGTCCGCGCTATGGTGAATAAAGTAGCTGTTGCCTCCCAGTAGGATTCATATGTGGGGAACTAATATAAATATGGATAGTAGAAAGGGAAATGGCGCTGCTAAATTAATACCTTTGTCGGGTATATCCGTGGGGTGAGCCCAATGGTAATAGGCCCCCCTTTGGGCTGGAATTAGGGTGCAATTGGAGAGATACCCTGTGTTAATAGGAGGGTAGATGTTGGTTCCTCAGCTTCCACTAATTTCAGTGAAATTGAGTAAAGGTGGATTAATTAGGTCAGGAGCCTGTGCAGGCCAGCAGGCCCAAAGATTGATAAAGTAAAATGATCCTATGCTGCTATAAGGATGCCAGTTGTGACCGATGCACCCTAAACCATATAAAACAAAGGAAAAAAATGTTCCTGTTAGAGTCTAATAGGTAGGAATTCCTACTAGTGTGGTTACTAGTGTAATCAAACGCACTGTTGCTTTTGCTGACATGTAGACGGATTGTCTAATTTTAAGCAAGCTTTTATATGGTCTAATTTTAGATCGGCCGTGCAGCTGATAAGCACATCGTGTAGACTGCACCACACAAACTTACTTTTGTGGATTGGCTTATCTTCCTCATTTGCATAGCAAATCAATGGTGTGTCTAGTGCAGTTTTACACGCACGCTGCGCCGGTCTATCCAAATTACGTCGGTCTAAAAAATGTGGATTTCAGGCGTATATCATTTTGGGGATACGGTGCATAGATAAGCGTGTGCATTTTTAGACTTACGCGTGTCTAACTAGTGTTACTCCGGAGTAAGTGCTTTGTGAATCTGGCCCTATAACTTTTGCGAAAACCAATATACACTTATTGAGAATTTTTTTACCAAAAATAGTATGTATCGGACTAAAATGAGGGAGAAAAAAAAAAAAAAAAGCTATAGGATTTTTTTTGGGGGGGATATTATAGCAAAAAGTAAAACATTGAATTTTCTTCAAAATTGTTGCACTATTTTTGTTTATAGTGCAAAAATAAAAGCCACAGAAGTGATCAAATACCACCAAAACAAAGCTCTATTTGTGGGAGAAAAAAAGAAGTAAATTTTGTTTGGGAGCCACGTCGCACGACCGCGCAATTGTCAGTTAAAGCAGCACACTGCCGATTCGCAAAAAGTGGCCTGGTCTTTGTTTGGTTATGCCATGTTTGGTATCCACGTACATGGCCTAAGATCATCTTTTTTATTTACATTTGGGCAATATAGTGTGTTTTAGTGCATTACATTTAAAAAAAAAAAAAAGCAACACCCACCATTTTAATCTGTAGGGCCTTTGCTTTTTTTTTTAATATATAATGTTTGGGGGTTCAAAGTAATTTTCTTGCAAAAAATATATATATTTTCATGTAAACAAAAAAAAAAAAAAGTGTCAGAAAGGGCTTGGTCTTCAAGTGGTTAGATGAGTGGATAATGTGTGACAAACTTCTAAATGTTGTGCATAAAATGCCAGGACAGTTCAAAGCCCAATTTTGGAAAGTAGACACCCCAAGCTATTTGCTGAGAAGCATGTTGATCCCATGAAATATTTTATATTTTGACACAAGTTGCGGGAATTTTTTATTTTTTTGTCGTCACTAAATGATATATTGTTCAAACATGCCATGGGGTGTAATTACACATATGCCCAATACCCATTCTGTTGGTTTTCCTAAGTATGGGGATATCACATGTGAGACTTCTTGGGAGCCTAGTACGGGACCCTGAAAACCAATCACCGCCTTCAAGCTAAGGGTGTACATTTTTGATTTCACTGCCTATAACAGTTTGAGAGCATTGAATGCCCAGATGGCAACAAAACAAGTGACCCAATTTTGGAAAGTAGACACTCCAAGCTATTTGCTGAGAGGTATGTGGAGTATTTTGCAGATCTCGCTTTATGTCACAAAGATTTGAAAATGTTAAAAAAAATAGACATACATAATTTTTTATTTTCAAAAACAAATGAGAGCAGCAAAATACTCACCGTGCCTCTCAGAAAATAGCTTGGGGTGTCTACTTTCCAAAATGGGGTAATTAGGGGGGTTGCCATCTTGGCATTTTATGGCCATTCAAAACTGATAGGTAATAAGGAGTAGAAGTCGAGCGATATGGGTTTTTCTCTGGCCAATGCCGATATTTACAAATCTACAAAGAAAAAGTGTAGAGCTAAAAAGGAGGAAAGACTACTATTTAGATAGTCCTTTTAACAAATAGAATGTCCATAATGTGAAAAAAAGTTCATATCAACAATCCAAAACTTTTATTCACCACAAGTAGTGACTGAATAAATAACGAGGTGAGTATTAGAGGATCCGCCACCGGTGTAGTGAAACTTATTGAGGCTTACCAGAAAGTGAGGATCTGATTAAGCATATACTCATCAGATCAGAATTGCTTCAAACGATATCCGAGATCCAAATATGTTTATGGATGTTGTATACTCAATGGAACTCCTCTGATATCTTCATATGTGATACGATGAATCCACGGAGATTGGTTACAGATGTGTGAACTCAAGTGAAATTATTACTGATATTTAGAAATCTGGCCGGCCGATATATGATGCCGATTTTTGCGGCCAATATTTTAGGCCGATTTTTTTTTTATTATTTTTGGTGGCACTGGATGGCACTGATTGGCACTGGCAGGTTGCACTGGATGCCACTAAAAGATAATAGAAGATGGCACTGATTGGCAGGTGGCACTTATTGGCACTAACAGGCAACGCTGGCAAGTGGCACCAATTGGCACTGGGTGGCAATAGTCAGCACTGGTTGGCATTGGCAGGTGTCACTGGATGGAAGGTGGCACTAATTGGCACTGGATGGTGGCACTGGTATCACCACTGGCAGATGGCACTGGTGCAAAAAAAGTGTCACCCCCCTCAGTACAGACCCCCTCTCCCTCCAGTATAGACACCCCCCCCCCCTAGTACAGACACCAGAGAGCGGTGTGTGTCCCACGAGTGCGGCCCCCTCCTCCTCTGTGGGCGTAAATAGAGAGGAAGGCCGCCGCGATGGGTGTACCAAGATGGCCACAGCTCCAGAGCTGGGCCAAAGCTGCGGTCTTTCCTGATGCTATGACCGCCTAGCGGCCATGTAAAATAATCGGCCTAATTTGGATAAAAAATAAATCATCCAATGGCGATTTCTCCAAAAACGGACAAATATCGGCCGACCTCTAGTAAGGAGTGGAACCAAAAATGTATGCCCTTAGAAATCCTGAAGGCGGTCCTTGGTTTTCCGGGCCCCGTACGCAGCTGGGCTCCCAATGAGTCCCACACATGTGGTATCCCCATATTCAGGGAAGCAACAGAATGTATTTTGGGGTGCAATTCCACATATAACCATGGCATGGGAGCAACATCTCATTTAGTGACATTTTTTTTTAAAGAAAAATTTTCATTATTCAATTACTTGGGACAAAACAATAAAATATTCAATGGGCTCAACATGCCTCTCAGCATTTTCCTTGATGTCCACTTTCCAAAATGGGGTCATGGGGGGGGGGGGGGGGGGTTGTACTGCCCTGCCATTTTAAAACCTCAAGAAATTAGATAGGCAGTCAAACTAAAAGCTGCGTAAATTACAGAAAACGTACCCTAGTTTGTAGACGACATAACTTTTGCGCAAACCAATAAACATACGCTTATTAATTTGACACAAAGGGGTTTGAAAGGCTATTAAGAGTGCTTTCATACTTGCAATGCCCAAGCGTCGGCCAGTGTGAAGGGGGGGGGGGGTTCTTAAGGTAACCTTCCTCACCTGTGATCTGTTTGCTTGCAATTAGTGAGAGCGAGTGTATAAAAGGTCAATGAGTTTCTGGACTCCTGACAGATCCTTGCATCTTTCATCCAGTGCTGCACTAAGGTTTCTGGATTCTGAGTCATGGGGAAAGCGAAAGAATCGTCAATGGATTTGTAGGAAAAAGGTAGTTTAACTGTATAAAACAGGAAAGGAAAATATGCAAAGGAATTGAGAATGCCAATCAGCAGTGTTCAAACTCTAATCAATAAGTGAAAAATGAGGAGTTCTGTTGAAACCAAACCACGGTCAAGTAGACCGACTAAAATTTCATCAACAACTGCCAGGAAAATTGTTTGGGATGCAAAGAAAGACCCACATATAACTTCAGGGGAAATACAGGACTCATGTGAAAACATGTGGTGTGGCTGTTTCAAGATGAACAATAAGGGAGGCACTTGAAGAAAGATGGGCTGCATGGCTGAGTCGCCAGAAGAAAGCCATTACTGAGCAAATACCACCAAATATCCCACTTACAATACGCCAAACGGCACAGAGACAAGCCTCAAACCTTCTGGCACAAAGTCATTTGGAGTGAGGAAAGTAAAAAATTTAGCTTTTTGGCCACAACCATAAACACTCGTTTTGGAGGGGATTCAACAAGGCCTATGATGAAAGGTACATCATTCCTACTGTGAAACACAGAGGTGGATCGCTGACATTTTGGAGATGTGTGAGCTACAAAGACACAGGAAATTTGGTCAAGATGAATGCAGTACGTTTAAAAAAAAAAAAACTGGAACATTTGCATCATTCAGGAAGCTGGGGCATGGGACATACATGGACATTTCAACATGACAATGATCCAAAACACAAGGCCAAGTCGACCTGTCATTGGCTACAGCTGAAAAGTGAAGGTTCTGGAGTGGCCATCTCAGCCTCCTGACTTCAATATCATTGAGCCACTCTAGAGAGATCGAAAACGTGCAGTTCATGCAAGAAAGCCCAATAATTTACAGGAACTGGAGACTTTTTGCCAAGAGGGATGGGCAGCTTTACCATCTGAGAAGATAAGAAGCCTCATCCACAAAATACTTCAAGCTGTCATTGATGTTAAAGGAGACAATACACAGTATTAAGAACTGGAAAATGTAAACATTTGATCAGGGTCATTTGGGTAGTTTCTGTTGTCATTACGATTTAAAAAGGAGTAAACACAGTTGATTGATAAAAAAATGGCTTCAAACACGAACCATGAGTGACAAAAGTGTGTTATTCATATTCTCTGAAAAAAGGCCAAGACATCATAAAATCTGCCAGGATATGTAAACTTATTAACACAACTGTATGTGCTGCCCCAAACGCAGTCTGCATTCAAGTGTATACATTCCTACACACAGGTACAGATTAAATGTCAGCTGCCCTTGTGTTTCTCTGGCATAGAATTACCCTTGAATTTATGCAGCAAGGCCCTCTTACAACCATTTGTATGATTCATAGACAGAGCACAACAAAAAAACTGAACCAGAAGCAATTTTTTTTCACTGCAGTGCAGGTCCGTCAGCACCTACTGTACATTGGCATACTGTTCAGAATGAAAACGACTGCACCGAGAGGCAACACACCATGCACTGCTTCAGCATGTACTTTACTGTATGTTGGTATCAAGGTCATCTTAAAAAAAAAAAAGCACTAAAATACATAATATACTGAATACTAAAACGACGTGTATGCTCTGCATAGTTAGCAAAACACAGCGGGGGAGATTTACTAAACCCTGGTTCACACTGATGCGTCTTTATACATTCCAGAACACATGGAATTGCACAAGTGAAAAAACAAGCTTCTGAGCTCATTCACATACATGCAGTGCGAATCTGATGTGATTATAAGCTTTATGCACATTAGCCATTTTTTAAGCTCCTAGAGGGAGAGGGAGACTCATTCCAGTTCTATCTGAACCACATCAACTCGCACTAGAGCTTCTCCTCAAATTTTCACAGAAAAACTGATTCAACTCAGCATCAATTTAGTTTGAACCTAGGCTAAAACTAGGTCAGACAGAATCTGGAACAGCACTGCATAGTAACCCAATCAGCTTCTAGCTTGTTCATTTAAAGGGATACTGAACACACACAGGGAGGTTGATTTTCTAAAAAAGAAAAAATATTCTGTGCACTGCAAGTCCATTTGCTCTAGATCTAAAGCAGGGGCGTCCAAACTTTTTTCAAAGAGGGCCAGATTTGATGAAGTGAACATGCGTGAGGGTTGACTATTTTGCCTGACATTCTTTGAACCATTAAAATTCGGTCTAAGCGTGTTCGTCCGAGCACTAATACACTGCCCAACAAGAATTCTTTTGCCTTTATTGCTGTGTGTGGTGAAGAGATAAGTTCAGGTGTGTTATTTGGATATACTGTATATATTTCTTTTGTGGCCCCAACAAATCCCAGAGCGCTGCTCAGGACTAAGGATGAGCTTGGGCGTGTTATTTGGATATACTGTATTTATTGGCGTATAACACGCACAGGCTTACCATTTCCATGAATGCAGCCTCACCATTGCAACCTCACATGTGCCATAAATGCAGCTTTACCATTGCCATCAGTGCAGCCTGATCGATGCCCATGTGCAGCCTCGGAGGGGGCGGGATGAGTGCCGACAGATTACAAACAGGAGAATCTCTTGTTTACTCTGTGGCCTCTTTAATACAAAGTCCCACCTCCTATGATAGTCAAAACAGTCGTCCAATGGCATCCCAGGAGACGGGAATTCCAATAGAGGCGCTGCTGAGTAAACAGGAGATTCTCTTCATGTAATCCGACGGCGCTCATCCTGCCCCCTCCGTGGCAGCTCCAATAAGTGTGTGTGTGTGTGTGTATATGTATATGTATATTTTATGGCCCTGGGGGCCACAAACAATATATATCCAAATCCCCAGGGGGCCCATATTAATAAACAGGGGGGCTGAATTTGGCCCCTTGGCCAGACTTTGGACATGCCTGATAAGGGAAGCTCTGCTGATTTCTATAATCCAATCATGTGCAAGCAAAAATTGTTTTTTTATTCTCCTTGTGAAACTTTACCTTATTTACTAAGCTCTGGAACAAGTGCACAGTATATTTGCCTTTAGTAAATCAACCCAACTGTTTAAGTTACATTGTCCCTTCTATTTCTGTATGTGGATGAGGGCACTAATTATATATCTCCATACACACACTTTTTTCTAATCGATATACATCTGTCACATGACCCAACTCTTTCCCAGCCTATCTGCAGAGAAACTTGCAGGAAGAGCCTTTGGATTAGAGTGTCAAAATAAATAGTAGTAAACCGCCTAAAAAAATAAATAGGCACCGGGCAGCAAGTCAAAATGTGCTTGCACGCATTGCATACTAGCACATTATGACAGAATTACCTGAAAACGAAGCCCTCCAGAGGCACGCTGTCACAGCTGAAGGCGCTTCCATCTTCACCCAGTCTTCCTCCCGGGTTCACAGGCCTTAGCAATATGAATGGCAGAGCCAACAATGACATCACTCTCATGCATGAGCAAGGGAGTTGATGTTTACAGCATGGGTATTCCATTCCCTCAGAGCGTATGTGTCGGTGATGTCACCGGCTGCATCTAAAGAAAATATCTGCTAAACGGAACACATTTAGGAGATTTTTACTTTACTGTGCCTACAGGCAAGCCTGATTTTACGCTTACTTAGGGCAAAAAAATAAAAATCATACAAGAGAGTTTACTCCTACTTTAACTGCTTCCCAACCAGCCGTCACACTGTGGCAAAATGGATCATTCACGCAAATCGCCCCAGCTGTACATTAGCGCGGGAACTCACTTTGGTGGACACACGCTCCCATTGTGGCCAGTGGGGGGGGGGGGGGGGACTCAACGTCCGCCAGCCACCCGCGATCGTTCCCCCATACAGTTACAACACATTTAACCACTTGATTGCCCGTGATGTTGACCTCTTCCCTGCCAGTGTCATTAGTACATCGTCAGTGATTTCCCCCCCCCCCCCCCCCCCGATTACTGTAATGTCACTGGTCAAAAATGTCAGTTAGGTGTCACCTGTCCGTCGCAATCCTGAAAAAAAAAAAAAAAAAAAAAAAAAAAAAAAAAACCCACACACCACACTGACCAGTAAAAAAAAAAAAAATATTGCCATAAATCTATCCCCCCCATTTTGTAGACACGATAACTTTTGGGTAAACCAATCAATATACGCCTCTGTTGCGTTTTTTTTTTTTTTTTAAACCAAAAATATGAAGCAGAATACATATTGGCCTAAACTGAGGAATACATTTTTTTTGGGGGGGGGGGGGGGGTGTTATATATCAAAGTAAAAAAACATTTTTAAATTGTCACTTTTTGTTTATAGTGCAAAAAGAAATAAACCCAGGAGGTGATAAAATACCACCAAAAAAAATAAAAAAATCATGGGGGGGTGGGGACATCAATTTTGTTTGGGCACAGCATCACATGACCAGGCAATTATCAGTTAAAGCGACACAGTGCTGCATTGCAAAAAAATGGCCTGGTCAGGAAGGGGGTAAATCCTTCCAGGGCTGTAGTGGTAAAACATCTGCAGCGCCCCTGAGGATGGAGTTGTACCCATGCTGATTTTGCGCCTGGCAATTATTACTGCTGCCACAGGGGACTCAATTCATGCAAAAGGGGAGGTAGCACCTAAACCGCACCCATTTGTGGCACAACATAGGTTTAAAACAGGCGATGAGAAAGCAACCCATCACATCCCAGACCCTCCAAAAAGAGATCCACTGCAGATCGCCTTTCAGAGGTTGCCTTCACATGAGCACATGGAAGTAACTTGTGTAATCCACAAACACAATGAGCACCCTGTGTGTTTGTCACCCTAGCCTTGTGCAGTCGGGGTGGGTGTGACAAGCCTAGAATGTATAATGCAGTGTTGTGCTGGAAGCCGGACGATTCTGTACCTATGAGCGGGTATCCGCTGACTGCCCAGTCCTTTCCCGACTAGGAAATGCACGTCACTCAGCACCTCGTTGTTAAACAGAAAAGTGAAGCGTTCCCGCACCGTGGTCTTAGTGGCTTGCCAGTTATAGACGGGCTCTCGGTGCAGGAGGCCGGCGGCCGCAGGTAGAGGCGGAGGCGGAGCTGTTGGAGGCGAGGCCCCGGCCGAAGACGCTGCCGATGCAGTTTGGTTCCCCGGAGAGGAAACCGCTGCCCCTCCGCTGTAGTTGTACGAAGTGGACACCGTCCCACCGCGATTGCTAGGGGCGCTGTTGCTCACCACACCGGAGAACGAAAGGCCACCATTCCCACCCGCCGCCATCTTGGATGGGGGAGGCTCCTGTGGGCGGCTGGAGGCGGATATAGCTGGAAGTTCCCAACCACTGTTCACAAATAAAAGCGGGCAGCAGCGACGCATGGGGCGGTGTGGCCCTAAAATCGCTATGGCAACGGGAAAAGCGCAGGAATCAGATTGACTTAAAACAGTAGGTGGGTGGAACTTGTGACCTTGACTACGAGCGATGGGAATGATCGGTCCTGTTGATTGGACGAGGAAAGTGACGACTTCGAGCTCCAAAACTGCGGACACTTTGTTTAGTTCCTGTTTGTCTTCCAGGCGCCATCTTAGATCACGTGTTCAAAGACAAGGCGCGCTGATTGGCGCTTCCAACAAACTTCTCACGTTCACTCTTTCCTACAGTATGGACTGTCCAAGGATGATTTTTATTTGTCCTTAGCAAGCCATTTTTTTTGCTGGCAGTCATCTGGTTAATAATCTTTTGCCGTGCAGGAACTGCAGTCTGCTCATATAATTTATAATAAAAAGATCTTTGAAGCTTCCCTCTAACCACTTTGCATATTATGTTATATATACTGCATACCTCCCAACTTTCTCAGATGGAAATGAGGGACACCTATCAGCAAAAGTATGCAGGCATAGGACACACCCCTTGCCACGCCCCTTAAAGGAGAATTGTACAAAAACATACGTTTGGTTAAACCCACAAGTGCTTTTTTACCACTACTATCCCTTTATATTGGCACTTGGAATTTAAAAATGCAGCAATTTAGAAATCAGATGAAAGGTTCAGCACTGGAAAACACTTTTTGATAGATAAAAAGTGGATTTTATATACAACTATATAGAACAGACCAAAATGAGGGACACATGAGGAGAATGAGGGACAGATGGACATTGCTACAAATTAGGGACCGTCCCTCAAAATCAGGGACAGTTGGAAGGTATGATACTGCGATTCTGTTCTTGCCAAATATGCTGCTGAAATCTCCCTCCACTGAGGACCACTTAAAGAGGAAGTAAACCCTCAGGGACAACTTACACCTACAGGTAAGCCTAGCTTAAGGCTTACCTGTAGGTGCTTACAATATCTCCGAGATCTACACGTTCTCTGAGATATTTGCAATTTCCCCGCGGGACGCTTTTAACGGCGCATGCGCTGTCTTGAAAGGGCACGCTGTTCCGTTTCAAGCTGGGGTCATGCCGGTAAAGGCGGCTCCCGCGCGCATGCATGTCACGTGACTCTGGCCAGTCACAGAGCCGGAGTTCGCGGCCCCCAGAAGAAGAGGGGTGAAGAATGAATGCTCGCTGCCAGCGTGAAAGACGGTGACATCGAGGGCTTCTCCTGCAGGTAAGTGTCACATAATGGGCTACTATGCGATGCATAGTAGCCCATTATGCTTTACCTTTACAGGTAAAAAAGAAGAAGTAACACCCATCAGGGTTTACTTCCTCTTTAAGGGCCGAGCCTCTTTCTGAAATATGGTGTTTACAAATTAAAAACTTTTTTTTTGCTAGAAAATTACCTAGAACCCCCAAACATTGTATATATTTTTTTCAAACCCCCCAGAGAATAAAATGGCGGTCGTTGCAATACTTTTTGTCACACCATATTTGAGCATCTGTCTTACAAGCACACTTTTTTGAATTAACATATTAGACAACAGTAAAGTTAGCCCAATTTTTTTTTATATTGTGAAAGATAATGTTACACGAGTAAATTGATACCCAACATGTCACGCTTCAAAATTGTGACAAACTTTTACCCTTAAAAATCTCCATAGGTGACGTTTAAAAAAACATTCTACAGGTTGCATGTTTTGAGTTACAGAGGAGCTCTAGTGCTAGAATTATTGCTCTTGCTCTGATGATCGTGGTGATACCTTACATGTGTGGCTTTGAACACTGTTTTCATATGCAGGCGCTGCTCACGTATGCAAGGTCATCGGGACTAGGCGCTTTAAAAAAAATATATATTTTTTCATTTATTTTACTTACATTTTTTTATTTTTACACTGTTTTAAAAAATAAATAAATTGTGTCACTTTGTAAACATCCCATGTAATAGAAAAAGAATGACAGGTCCTCTTAAAGATCAGATCCGGGGTCAAAAAGACCTCAGATCTCATATTTACACTAAAATGCAATATTTTTAATTTTTTTATGTAATTTAAAAAAAAAACTCCCTTTAAGAGCATTGGGCGGAAGTAACATTTTGACGTTGCTTTCGCCCTACAATGATGGCTCAAGTAAACGGCGTAGGGCACGGGAGTGGGGCCCTCTCCCACCGCCGATAAAAGCGATCCCGTGGTGAATCTGCCACAGAGACCATTTTTATCTGAATGCGGACAGCCCGCTAAAGAAGAGGATACCAGGGTTATGGTAGCTAGCTGCTACCATAACAATGGTATTCCTCTTCAAAGTAGTGACGTATTCATGCAGCGGGCGGTCCATAAGTGGTTAACTGTGGGCAGCTGAAACTGCTGCCTGTTTACTTCCTGGATTTACACAGACATACAGAGGCACACCTCCAGCTCTGCAGCTCTCATTGGTGCTCTTATGGATCATCCTCCCTCCCTTCCTGGCAAACTCTCACAAGAGTAAGAAAGAGAGCTGTGCGTGATGTCATAAGCCTAGGCTTTTTATCAGACAAGAAACAGGAAGTGGGCTGTATAAGGTATTTACTGGCAGAAAAAAAAATGTTTTACTGTCCAAAGTTAACACAACAAGGACAGAAGATTTAATAGATGGAAGATGTTTCGCTTTAAAGTGGAACTTCCAATAGTATGCCTTTCTGTCACTTTTTGTTTACATGTAACAATTAGCATTTTTTGCTAGAAAATTTATTATGCCGCGTACACACGATCATTTTTCGGCATGAAAAAAAACGTTGTTTAACCACTTAAGGACCGCCGCATGTACATTTACGTCGGCACAATGGCACCGACAGGCACATCAATGTATATATACGTTGGTGCCTTGAGGTGGGTCGGGGGTCCGATCGGGACCCCCCCCCCCCCCGGTACATGCGGCGGTCCGCGCGGCTGCAGGAGCGATCCGGGATGAGGGGGGGCGGCTATTCGTTTTTGTCCGCCCCCTCACGATCGCTCCCAGCCAATGCACGCGCCCGCCCGCCCTGTCACTTCCTCCTCCTGTGTAAACACAGGAAGGAGGAAGCGATGTGATCTCTCCCTCGGCGTTTTTTTCAACCAATGCTGAGGAGAGATCACAACACAAGTAAGTCCTGCACTAACACTACACTGACACACACTACATATAGGCACATTTAACCCCCCCCCTCCCCCTGTCACAGTGTCACTGAATGCAGTAATCATACATGTATGATTACTGTACTTAGTGTCAGTGTGACAGTCAGTTAGTGTTAGGTCCTGGGTAGCCCCCGTACCCCCCCTAATACAGTTTTAACCCCTTGATCACCGCACTAGTTAACCCTTTCACTCCCTATTGCCAGCATCACTAAGCGATCATTTTTCTGATCGCTGTATTAGTGTCGCTGTTCCCGCTAGGTAGCTAATTTTTTTTTTATTGCGATTTTTTTTTTTACTAAAGACATGTGGCTAAATAAATTTTGGCCTAAATGTTTGATTAAAATTTAGTTTATTGATTTTTCTTATAACAAAAAGCTATTTTTGTATATAGCGCAAAAAATAAAAATCGCAGAGGCGATCAAATACCACCAAAAGAAAGCTCTATTTGTGGGAAGAAAAGGACGCAAATTTTGTTTGGGAGCCACGTCGCACGACCACGCAATTGTCTGTTAGGGCGACACAGTGCCGATTCGCAAAAACCCCTTGGGTCATTTGGCAGCATATTGGTCCGGGTCTTAAGTGGTTAAAATGATCGTGTGTGGGCTTCACATCATTTTTCACATGTCGTTTTTTGGGTTGTAAAAAATGATCGTGTGTGGGCTAAAAAAACGCGCATGCTCAGAAGCAAGTTATGAGAGCGCTCGTTCTGGTAAAACTACCGTTCATAATGGAGTAGGCACATTCATCACGCTGTAACAGACAGAAGAGTGCAAATCATCTTTTACTAACACGGAATCAGCTAAAGCAGCCCAAAGGCGAATGGAACTTCCCCTTTTTAGTGCCGTCGTACGTGTTGCACGTCACCGCGTAATGCTAGAGCATTTTTTAAAAACGATGGTGTGTGGGCAACGTCGTTTTAATGATGACGTTTTCATGCTGAAAAATGATCGTGTGTATGCGGAATTAGAACCCCCAAACATATATTTTTGAAAGCAAGGCCCTAGAGAATAAATTGGTGGGTTTTGCAATTTGTTATGTAACACTGTAGTTGTGCAGCAATTTTTCAAACTATTTTTTTTTTTGTGGAAAAAAATACACTTTTTTAAAATGTTAATGCAAACAAAAAAAAAACACAACCCAATTTTTGGTAAAATATAAAAGATGATGTTATGCGGGGTAAATAGATACCAAACATGTCATGCTTTACAATTGTGCATGCCGTTCAACGACAACAAACAACATACGTTTTACTATCCATAGACAATGCTTTAACCACTTGACCACTGGGCACTTAAACCCCCTTCCTGACCAGACCAATTTGCTCTCACAATTTGAATGACAATTACTCAGTCATACAACATTGTACCCATTTGAAATTTTTGTCCTTTTTTTCACACAAATAGAGCTTTCTTTTGGTGGTATTTGATCACCTCTGGGTTTTTTATTTTTTACACTATAAAAGAAAAACAACTGAAAATTCAGTAAAAAAAAAATCTGTTTCTGTCATATTAGCAGGTTATTTCTCACACACAGCATATGCATACCACAAATTACACCCCAAAACACATTCTGCTATTCCTCCCGATACCCCATGTGTGAGACTTTTACACAGCGTAGCCACATACAGAGGCCCAACATGCAGGGAGCGCCATCAGGCATTCTGGAACACCCAGACCAATTCTGACATTTCTCTCCTACATGGAAAAATCATCATTTATTTGCTAGAAAATTACATAGAACCCCAAAACATTATATATGTTTTTTTAGCAAAGACCCTAGAGAATACAATGGCGGCCGTTACAACTTTTTATCTCGCATGGTATTTTCGCAGAAATTTTTGAACGCGTGTTTTTAAAAAAAAACAGTTTTGTGCTTAACCAGTTAAGGACCCCCGCACGCCTATGTACGTCCACAACATGGCTCGTACAGGCACAAGGGCGTAAATTTACGTCCTCGCCTTAGTGCGGTTCGGGGGTCCCATCGGGACCCCCTCCGCGGCGTGCGGCGGTCCCCCTGGCTCTGGGAGCGATCGCCGACGAGCGGGCGGATGTCCGTGTTTTCCGCCCCCCCCGCGATCGCTCCCAGCCAATGGGAGCGCGCTCCCAGCCTGTCACTTCCTCCTCCTGTGTTTACACAGGAAGGAGGAAATGATCATTTCTCTCATCGCAGCGCTGTTTCCCAGCGCTGCTGATGAGAGAAGACATGCCAAGTAAGTGTGCACCAACACAACACTGACACACACTCACATAGGCATATTAACCCCTTGTGATCGCCCCCCCCCACCCCCCTGTCACAGTGTTACTGAATGCAGTGATTTAATCACTGCATTTAGTGTCAGTGTGACAGGCACTGTAAAAAACAGTTAGTGTTAGGTTCAGGATAGCCCCCCCACCCCCCCTAATAAAGTTTTAACCCCCTGATCACCGCCCTAGTTAACCCTTTCACTCCCTATTGCCAGCGTCACTAAGCGATCATTTTTCTGATCGCTGTATTAGTGTCGCTGTTCCCGCTAGGTAGCTATTTTTTTTATTACGATTTTTTTTTTTTACTAAAGACATGTGGCTAAATAAATTTTGGCCTAAATGTTTTACTAAAATTTAGTTTATTTGATTTTTTTTATAACAAATAGTAAAAAAATAGTGATTTTTTTCAAAATTGTCGCTCTATTTTAGTTTATAGCGCAAAAAATAAAAATCGCAGAGGCGATCAAATACCACCGAAAGAAAGCTCTATTTGTGGGAAGAAAAGGACGCAAATTTTGTTTGGGAGCCACGTCGCACGACCGCGCAATTGTCTGTTAAAGCGACGCAGCGCCGAATTGTAAAAACACCTTGGGTCATTTAGCAGCGTAAGTGTCCGGGTCTTAAGTGGTTAAAAAAAACAAAAACAATAAAGTTATCCCAATTACTTTTATTGATTACATGTTTTTAGTTACGGAGGAGGGCTAGGGCCAAAATGATTGCTCTCGCTCTAACGTTCACAGAGATACCTCACATGTGTAGCTTGAACACCGTTTTCATATGTGGGCGGGAATTACGTATGCGTTCAATTCTGCATGCGAGCACACGGGTACAGGGGTGCTTTAACCACTTCAATACCGGGGCTTTTATACCACCTCCATACCGGGCCTATTCTGACACTTCTCTCCTACGTGTAATAATCATCATTCTTTTGCTAGAAAATTACACAGTACCCCCAAACATTATATATATTTTTTTTAGCAGTAAATAGATAGCCAACATGTCACACTTTAATTATGCGCACACTCATGGAATGGCGCCAAACTTCGGTACTTAAAAATCTCCATAGGCAACGCTTTATTTATTTTTTACAGGTTACCAGTTTAGATTTACAGAGGAGATCTAGTGCTAGATTTGTTGCTGGCACTCTAACGCACAGGGCAATACCTCACTTATGTGGTTTAAACGGCGTTTACATATGTCGGCGGGACTTACGTGTGCGTTCGCTTCTGCACGCGAGCTATTGGGGACAGGGGCGTTTTTTTTTTTTTTTTTTTATCTTTTATTTTTTTTTTTGGCTTATTTTTTATTTATTTTTACACTTTAAAAAAAAAAAAATCAATTTTTATTCCTATTACAAGGAATGTAAACATCCCTTGTAATAGGAAATGTGTGTGACGGGTCCTCTTTAAGGAGAGATGCGGGGTCAATAAGACCTCACATCTCTCCTCCAGGCTGGAAACCATGAGATCGGTGAATCGCCATCCGGAGAAGCACCGGATGGCGGCGGGAGGGGGGGGATGTCCCCTTCCGCGGCCTGTAAGAACGATCAAGCGGTGGAACGTTCTTAGATTGTGCAGAATCGCCGGCTGAAGAAGAGGATATCTGGATGATGCCTCTGGCTGCAGGCATCATTCAGATATCCACCCGCAAAGCCCAGGCCGTCAATTGACGGCCACTAAGGATGGTAGATCCCATCTCTGGCCGTCAATTGTCAATGGCCGGGTATTGAAGTGGTTAAAAAAATGTGTATTGCAGAGTATTGGGGTATTGCAGAGTATTGGGGTATTGCAGAGTATCGCGCAGGGTATTGGGGTATTGCAGAGTATCGCGCAGGGTATTGCAGAGTAATGGGGTATTGCGCAGGGTATTGCAGATTATTGGGGTATTGCAGAGTATCGCGCAGGGTATTGCAGAGTAATGGGGTATTGCACAGGGTATTGCAGAGTATTGCGCAGGGTATTGGAGAGTATTGGGATATTGCAGAGTATCGCGCAGGGTATTGGGGTATTGCAGAGTATCGCGCAGGGTATTGGGGTATTGCAAAGTATTGGGGCATGGCAGAGTATTGCGCAGGGTATTGGGGTATGGCAGAGTATTGCGCAGGGTATTGGGGTATTGCAGAGTATTGGGGTATTGCAGAGTATTGTGCAGAGTATTGGGGTATTGCAGAGTATTGGGGTATTGCAGAGTATTGGGGTATTGCAGAGTATTGGGTTATTGCAGAGTATTGTGCAGGGTACTGGGGTATTGCAGAGTACTGGGGTATTGCACCGTATACTGTAGGGCAGGGATGGCTGAGCTGGGATGGATGGATGGCTGGATCTGTGACTGCATTTATCACAGATCCAGCCACAGCGCTGCTGCTGCCACCCGCTCCCCCCCCCCCCCCCCTCTCCTCTTACACTGTACCGAACGGTACAGGGAGGAGAGGGAGGAAACGGCATCATTTGACGCCGGTTTGTTTACAAGTGATCGCGCCGTCATTTGACGGAGCGATCACGTTGTAAACGGCCGCTATCAGCGGCAATTTACCGTGATCCGTGATGCGCTGGGTCTTCTAGACCCGACGAGCATGGACACTTCCGCGAGCGCGTCCCAGGGGACGCGCAAACACGGAAGTGCACGAGGACGTCCCAGGGACGTCGTGTCACAGTTACCCCACCGCGCTGTAGCAGTAAAATGTCTATGGCGCGGTGGGAAAGTGGTTAAAAGTCTTTACAGGTTACGGGCCAGATTCTCGTAGATCCGCGTATCTGGCGGCGTAGCGTAGCGTACGTCATTTACACTACCGGGCCGCAACTTACTGGAGCAAGTGCCATATTCTCCAAGCACTTGCTCCGTAAATTTGCGGCGGCGTAGTGTAAATGGCCCGGCGTATCCCCACGTAATTCAAAGGGGGCGGCTTGTATTTAAATTAAGCGCGCCCCCGTGCTGAACGAACTGCGCATGCGCCGGCTATAAACGTAGGCCACTGCGCATGCTCCGTAGTACGCCCCAAATACATTGGTTGCGACGTGAACGTAATTAACGCACAGCCCTATTCACAACGAGTTACGTAAACTACGGAAAACCCTGACGCTGTCCCGACGGCCATACTTAACATGGCGTACGCTGGACCTACGCAAAGTTAAAGCACCCTATAGCAGGTCTACCTTACGGAAACAACGTAAACTACAGCGAAGCAACACAAAAACGTTCGGGAATCGGCGTATCGGCTCATTTGCATATTCAACGCTGAAATCGGCGTAAACGCAACCAAGCGGCCCACGTATTATTGCATTTAGGATCCAACGGTGTAATCGGTGGATCCTAGCCTAATTCCGGCGTATCTTGTTTTGAGAATACAAAACAATGATACGCCGGCGGGATTTTCGTATTACGCCGGTGTATGTGTAGATACACCGGCGTAATTCCTTTGAGAATCTGGCCCTACCACTTTAGATTTACACAGGAGGACTGGTGTTAGAACTACTGCCCATGATCTGATGTTTGCAGTGATACCTTACATGTGTGGAATAATAGGTGTTTGCATGCGTGCGAGACCAACATATGCACAAGGGAACGGGGGCTAACTTTTATTGTGTTCACAGGAAATGTAAACATCCCTTGTGACAGCATTAGGCATGTGATGGTACTTTTTATGGAGAGATCTGGGGTCCCTCCTCTGCCCTTAAAAGCATTTGATTACACCAAGATCGTTTTGTTAAAATGCTTTTGATTTCTGAAAATGGTGCAGTTTACATCCAGGTAAACTGAAAGTGATGTCAGGTCATTGCTTCCAGGTTACCATAGCCCAAACACGAACAAAGCTGATCCATTCCTTGTTCAGTTCTGCGGTCAGCTGGCGGAAGTGCAGGCTGGTCGATCGGGACTCCCGGTGGGATGGGAGATCCCCGGTAAATCCGCAAAAAGGTTGCAGGAGGGGGGAACATCCTCTTCTGCTTCTACTAAAAGCAATTAATTGGCTAGTTAGCCTCTGGAGAGCTTTTACAAGAGAGCCAACCATCGGCTCTATAAAACAGTAATGGGATGATGCCTGCAGCTGCGGGCATCATTTAGGTATAACCACTTGAAATCCAGCGATGTACCAGGTACATAACTGATCATCAAGTGGGCTAAAGCGTAACTAAACTCTCCAATCCTTTACAGTCTTTACATCTTAGCTTTTTTCCATCTGTTTCATCTGCATTTGCCATGCTCTCAGTTGCACATGTGATAATCTATGACACTAGCCACTTAATAGCTTAAAAGAATTGTAACGGCAGAAGGTTTTTTATCTTAAAGCCGAGTTCCACCCAAAAGTGGAATGTCAGCTTTAAGCACTCTTCACCCCCTGCCTGACATGCCTGACACTTTGGCATCTCATTTTTTTTGGGTGGGGGGGAGTTTACCTTACTTTTAGTAGGACTTCCCGTCCCACTTCCTTTTTTGGGCCAGCTAGGCGGCGACTCCTCTCGCCCTAAGCAGCCCCTCCCTGCCAGCGATCTTCTGGGACACAACTTAGGTCCAAGAACATCGGCTGACCAATAGGAGAGCGCAGCACGACTTGCACATGCACAGTGATCGCCCAGCCGTAAAGCCATAAGCTGTCACAGCCGAGTGCCCACAGTTAAGATGACGGCGCCGAGGAGAGGAGGGGGAGAGGAGCGAGCCTCCGGGCAGCCACATCACTGGACCATGGGGCAGGTAAGTGTCGGTTTATTAAAAGTCGGCCCAATACTTACCCGAGCCCATCTCTATCTAGCAATTTTGCATGAGAGATTTGGCTTCCCGAGACTCTCCTCCTCATTGACTGAGACAGTAGCGGAACGCAATTGGCTCCCACTGCTGTCAAAGTCAGTGAGCCAATGAGGACAGAGAGGGGGACACAGAGCTGTGGCTCGGCTGGGGTGCCCCCATAGCAAACTGATTGCTGTGGGAGCACTGATCAAGAGGGAGGGGTCAGGAGAGCCACAGTGGGACTCAAGAAGAGGAGGATGCAGGCTACTCTATGCACAACCACTGCACAGAGCAGGCAAGTATAATGTTTGTTATTTTTCAGAAAGAAAACCAAAAACAAGGCGATCAAACACACGATCAAACCAAAATCCCCGCCGGCAGACAGCGCAGTGACGTGGCGGTGACGTTGACGCCGCCACGTCACCGTCACCAGGAGGTAAAACACTTCTGCGCATGCGTCGAATCCATTCGACGCATGCGCAGGCAGATATATCTGCTGGTTAGCATACTAACCAGCAGACATGTCGGACGGATGGGTTCCCAGCAGACAGATTTTAAAGCATGCTTTAAAATCTGTCTGCTGGAAAAACCTGTCTGTCTGCCCGTACACACAATCGAATTTGTCTGCTGAAACGGTCCGTCGGACCGTTTCCAGCAGATAGATTCGATCGTGTGTACGTGGCCTAACAGTTTGGGCCATGTTTACACTAATTCATTAAAGTGGGGTATCACCCCAAAAATTTTTTTTAACATTACATTCAGCCGAGTTGTGAGAATGAAATCAGGCAATTTTTTTTTATTTCATTGCCGTACATACCATATTTTTACCGCGGCTTCTGGGTATGTAATCTGCGGAACTGGGCGTTATTAATTGATTGACAGGCTTCCGACCAGCGCATACAGCGCGTCACGAGTTGCCGAAAGAAGCCGAACGTCGGTGCGCAGGCGCCGTATAGAGCCAACTCGCAGTCTGCCTTCTTTCGGCAACTCATGGCGCGCTGTATGCGCCGGTCGGAAGCCTGTCAATCATTTAGGAACGCCCAGTTCCACAGATTACATACCCGGAAGCCGCAATGAAAATACGGTATGTACGGCAATGAAATAAAAAAAAATGCCTAATGTCATTCTCACAACTCGGCTGAATGTAATGTTAAAACATTTTTTTGGGTGAACCCCCGCTTTAAGTAAAACACTTTGGGCCAGATTCACAGAGCCATTACGCCGGCATTACAGGAGATACGCGGCGTAAGTCTAAATCTGCGCACGCGTATCGATGCGCCGCATCCCCAAAACGATATACGCATGAAATCTAATTTTTTTCGACCGGCGTAATTTCGATAGACCGTGCATCCGTGCACGCAAAACTGCGCTAGACACACCATTGATTTGCTATTCAAATATGCAAATGAGGGAGTTACGGGGATCCACAAAAGTAAGTTGGTGCAGCGCAGGCTACGTGCTGTGCGCAACAGCTGCACGTCCTGTCCAAAATTAGTCCATATAGAAGGTGGAATAAAATTAGACAATCCGTCTACATGTCAGAGAAAGCAACACTGTTAGTGATGAGCTGAGCAGTCACACTTGCTGGACAACAAACTGTATGCCAACATGCCAGGGGCATCCATACTCATAGCTATACTACTGACTTTAGATGAGCAAAGAAGGAGGAGGGCACGGGAGAGGATTTTATTTTTTTTCCAAAAACTTTTTTTTTTTTTTTTATAAACATTACAAAAAAAATATACATACATATATACATCAATACATAACATACATACAAATTACAAACACGGTCTCACTATCTTTCAATAGCCCTTTAAAACCTTGATGGATATAATAATCTAATCTGATACAAGCCCCTCACTCTTCACTTGATGTATCACACACACATAGACATCTTTGGCATGAGTGATTCTGAGGTGTCTCGCATCTTCAGATTCCCCCCTCATGCCATCCTGGAATTAACCACAATCCTGCAGGAGGACAGCACCAGCCCAACACATGACACCACCCATGACACATATGACAGCTACATATACAATCCTAGCCCCATCCCCACAGATTTCGAACAGAACATGTATGGGGACAGCTGGCTGGTTGGTGAGTGACATGGGTGGCAGGCATGACTGTCCGCCCCATGATGCACACATCACAAGGGGCACATGCACTACTAACATCCTCCTGTCTTATCCCTTCAGGGTGACTCTGCATATGCACTGGGATCCCATCTCATAACTCCTATCCGGAACACCCCATGGTACCCTGTTTTATTCCCCAAACTTTGTATGCCAGATCATCGGTGCATGTTGCATGCTGCACAACTTTGCATTGAGAAAGGGCCTGGAGATTGACATAAGTGATGACCTGACCCCTGAACCAGACAATCCCCCCCTAACCGAGGCTACCCCGTCTTCTGAGGGAAGAGCAGCCAGCAGTGCCATCTTAAGAGCATTATAGGCCCCCGGGCAATACAGTGCACTGGGGCCCTGTCTACACAACCACGCACAAGAATTTACTGCCAAAAATCATGAAATTTACTGGCAGAACCACGATTTTTTATTGGCACTGCAAAAAAGTACCTAAAATTACAAATTTCTTCATTGGCATGAAGGTTAGGTTACTGTAACCCAGCCTGATCAGAGTTTCCTCTTGCATCAGAGTCTGCAGGATTCCCCCTTACAGTGAAAGGGAACTCTTATGTAAACACTGCAGATCATGATGTAAGGGGGAACTCTGATGTGGAGGGGGGCTCTGGTGACCAGAGACCACCTTATATCAGAATCCACTGCTTTCTCTTTACATCAGAGTTCCCACTTACATCACGGTCCTCAGACTGAGTTCCCCCTAGCACTGTAAGGGGGAATCCTGCAGACTCTGATGTAAAGGGGAACCACCTTCCGTAGAGTAAATACACTAAGGTAAGGGGGGGCACTAATATTTTTGTTTTCACTCCCCCCTTTCTTTAGCAACCACCCACCCTTAGACTGGCCTGGTGGTGCTATCACTGAGCTCCTCTCAGGTGCACCATGCAAGGCTCAGTCAGATGGCTCCAGTTTGGCTGCTCTGGTTTTATCCTATAGTCTCTTCATGTCTGACTTCTCTTGTGACCCCCATCCCAGCGGCGCTCCCACTCTTAACTCCTCTCCAGACTCTTCCTCAGAGACTGTAGGCACGATACAGTTCTACAGTTCTGACCCGCCATTCTCCACCATTTTTTACTGGGGTCGCTGGGCAGCCGATGGGGGCCCCCCAGGCAAGTGGGGCCCCCAGGCAACTGCCCAGTGTGCCCAATGGAAAAGACAGCCCTGGCAGCCAGGAGCCAGCTCACAATAGGCATGTTTGCACGTTAAACACACACATTAATCATGGCACAATGAGAATGCATGCATGCACACCACTGTGGTCCCTAGCTCAGATACATCACATCCTCATCAAATTGGATTAGCACAAGCCCACCATGCAGGACTTGTGAGCAGCAACGCCACGGCTCCAATTATGTCACTGTACATTCATACACCATTCACACGGACCTGGGGATTACTTCTCAACCACAAATGAGGGTGACACCCCTTTTCCGGCAGGAATGTCACCCCCACATTCCAAAATCATTCACAAACAGAACCAAAAAAAAAAAAAATTTTAAAATGACCAGCAAAAAATAAAAATGGCCAGCAAAAATATATTAAAAAAAAAACACAACAAAGAAAACACAGAAAAGACAAAAATCACTGTGCAAAACAGTCCCCAAATATCTCAAAGACACGTCACAAACAAACAAACGCTAATAAACAACAGAACAAAAGCACCTTGCTGTATAGGAAGGGATACAAAGGGATGTACTTTTGCAAAGGAAGGGCATTTGTGTCTGTCTATTTAAGCTCTCTGCGTAGCTCACTAAGTTGCCCGGGTCCACTTCCAATTTCACTGATTGCGCCGTTCCCGAGTTGTGAGCATGCGCACAGAACTGCTGACCATGGTCTGCTTCATGTGCGCATGCGCGATCCGGCCGGCCCTTCATTTGCATGGGGTCTCGGCTCATTTCAATGTAACACGCCCACGTCCTTCCCAATTTGAATTACTCCACCTTACGCCTCGGTAATTACGTTGCACCGGCGCAAATTTCTGCGCAAATACTACGAGGATACGGTGATTGCGCCTCTACATTGCGCCGGTCTAACGTAAAGGAGGTGCGATACGCCAGTCAAAATATGCGCCAATGTACCTGAATCTGGCCCTTTGTTTTACTGTTTGGGCTAGTGACCAGGCTGGCTCTAGCAGAGAGTAGTGCAATGCACATTTCAGGACACCACACTGATATATGCTAAATTTTTCTACAGCTCACTGCACCACTTATTAAACCAGGCTTGTGTTGTGAATGGTGTACTTTGAAATCAATTGTTTTCTATGTACCTTAGTGGTGTCCTGCATTTATCCAGTGCAGAAAAGCACAGGTCATCGCTGATAGTGTGAATAAGTCCTAAAGGAAGCAAGGGTAACTTTGAAACAGCAACACAGAAATAAAAGAGAAAGTTGTATTCAAATACTTACAAAAATTCACCCTTATACGACCACAACTCAAAACAAAACTAATCTTCTATCTGTCGAGGATGGTACCATCTCAGCCTCTGTTTAGACCTGCAGTTCCATGGTTCTGCACACGTGACTATCTATGACAACAGCCACTTAAGGGCTTGAAAGATCTGGTGAGAGCTGATAGCACACTGGTAACTTTGATGGCTATCTCCAGAGTCACGCTATGAATGTATCTTATCCTGCACATGAGCTAGTAGGCATAATGTAAACGAAAACACTAGAAAACATTGGTATCTTTGATTAGGGATTTAACTAGCATAAAGTGTGCATGCACATGACGAATCGGATTGAGTTTAATAACAAAAGAGGTATGGGTGCGAGGCAGGCAGGAAAAAGATGCTCCTTACTTTTTAAAGCGAAGGGTGACGATGATATCCGGCACATGCACATGGATGGGGCTTACTGCGCCCAAGGAAGGACCAGCGATCAATAATGCCCCCAAAGGCAGGCTAAGGCTGTCATACAATTTAAAGCTGGCATTAACCATTTATGGGATAGTAAAGGAATTTTTTTCTTTTAAAATAACATGTTATACTTACAGTACCTGCACTGTGCAGTTTGTTTTGCACAGAGTGGCCCCGATCCACATCTTCTGAGGTCCCTCGGTGGCTGTCTCTGGTCCTCCCTGCAAGTACTGACCACAGTCATGCGAGAGAGCTGGCATGGTGGTGAGTAATTGCGGGCACGCTCCTATGATACAGCGAGCGGCTATGGCCCCGCCCCTCGGCGCGCCGCATCACTGGATGTGATTGACGGCAGCGCCAGCCAATGGATGTGATTGACGGCAGCCCAGCCAATGGCTGCGCTGCTCTCAATCCATCCGCTCTAGCCAATCAGCGGCCAGGCTAAGCGGCGCAGAGGATCTCGGGACCGCGCGCGGGACTTTCGAGGGGTCAGGTAAGTATAACGACTCGGGGGGGGGGGGGGGGGGGCGCAGCATCAGATGTTTTTTCACCTTTTTTTTTATTATTATTCTTAATTTTTTTCAGAAGTTTCACGTTACAGATTATGACATTCCATATCATCCGTTTATATCAACTATATTCAAAAAAAGGAGGGAAGAGACGAGTAAACCCCCTTTCATCCCATCCCCCCTCTCTCTCTCCATATCTTCTCTGATTCCGTGTATCCTCTCATTTTCTCACAATCCTATTTCTCGCTATTTCCCTACCCTAAAAAAAAACGAAAAAAAAACCCTGTCGTTCGTCCCTCCCCCCTCTCGTGTCTCTCTCCCTCGCTCCTCCCTATACTTCAGATAAGGGACCCATATCTTCCGGTATCTCTCATCTTGGTCTTTCATTGTCATTGTGAGATTCTCCATTAATTGAATCTCTGCCACTCTCGCGAGCCATTGTGCTCTAGATGGGGAGGTCTCCTGTTTCCATAGGACCGGGATACATGCCCTCGCGGCTATAATGAAATGTCTTAACAGCGAGTTTTTATATTTTTCCAAAGACATAGGAATATCCAGTATTAACACTGCTGATGGTCTACATTCTAGGTCAATCCCTATGATTTTTTTTATTGTTTCTATTACTATTTTTCAAAATTCCTGTATTTTTGCGCATTCCCAAAAGATATGTAATAGCGTCCCTTCTGCTGCGTGACACCTCCAGCAAGCATCTGATATCTGAGGATATAATCGATGTAATACTGTTGGCGTTCTGTACCATCTAGTTAAAATGTTATATCATCCATCCTCATATTTACTTGCTACTGAGGCCTTATGTGTAAACCGCAGGATCCTATCTTTCTGTTCTTGAGTGAGTGTTAGTCCCAGATCTCTCTCCCATGCCTGTATAAACGTGAATTCTTGTGGTCTATCTAAGTTAATGAGTGTCTCATAGGCTTCCCCTCTAAACATATCTGCTCAAATTTTGACAAGGTTCTAACTTCTGTGTAAATGTTTGGTTTTGTCCGAAGGAATGCTTCTAGTTGCATCAGCCTAAAGAAATCTAATTCTGGTGTAGTTTCCCTTTCAATCTCTCTCCTTGTCATTAGTCGGTTGTCTTTTGAAAAGTGAATGATCCTACTAATACCCCTTTGTTGCAGAGCTTTTAATCTTAAATCTACCAGGCCTGGCTGAAATGCCTTAGTACCCAGGACCGGGGTCAACGGGCTCGGGTATTTAGACATGTTTGTTTTTTCAAAGATCTTTTTGGTTATTTGTATGGTAGCTCCTATCATTGGATGTTTCTTTACATCTGCTGTTATTTCCGCATCTGGAGTCCAGCCCAGGCCATCCAATGGTATTTCCACTGTAGCTTGTTCTATTTTTATCTATGGTTTCCTATTTCACCCACACCACTCCATTACTCTGACTAAGTGAGCTGCTTCCTGGTATTTTACCAGGTCTGGGAATCCAATCCCTCCTTCCCCCTCGTATTCTTGTGGGTTTTCCTGCCCATATACATTTCAGGAATCTTGATCTTAGTTCCCTTAGGAAACTTTGTGGGATCTTGATTGGTAAGGCCTGAATTAAATACAGGACTTTTGGGAGCACATTCATCTTCAATATGTTTGTCCGCCCAAACCAGGTAAAGATTTTCTTGTCCCATCTCACTAGATCTGATTTTTACATAGTTAAATTCAAATAGTTTATTTAAATTCCTTGTTATCTTTGTTATCTTTGTTCCTAGGTAGTTTATATGGGAGTCTGTCCACCTTAAGTCAAATTGCGTTGTTATCTGTTCCAGTAGTGCCGCGTTTGTTTCTATTTCTTTTGCTTCTGATTTCCCGTAGTTGACTATAAAATGGGACAGCTTTCCGTACTCTCTTATTTCTGCCAATAACGACGGTAGGGATATAACTGGAGATGTTAGATCTTCCGCATATGCCGCCAGTTTCTGTTTTTCTCCTTTCGTTTTTAACCCCCTAATATTCAGATTTGCCCGTATCTTCCTTAGGAATGGTTCGATTGTTAAAATAAAAATAATAGGCGACTATGGGCAGCCTTGTCTTGTCCCGTTTTGAATAGAGAATGATTTGGATATTTTACCCGCTATTTGAACTTTCGCACTCGGTTGTGAATATAGATTTGAGAACCAGCTCATCATCCCCTCTCCCAATCCTATATATTGTAGCATTACTTTTAGAAACATCTACTCAACTCGGTCAAAAGACTTTTCTGCATCACTAGATACTAATATCATTGGCTTCTTTTGTTTTTGTGCTAAGTATATTGCATTTACAACACACTGTGTATTTTCTCTCCCCTCTCTCCCAGGTGTAAATCCCACTTGATCTGGGTGTATAAGGCCTATGATATGTTCTACTAACCGTTTAGCGAGGATCTTAGTGAATATTTTTAGGTCTACATTCAGTAGTGATATGGGGCGGTAACTAGCACATTGTGATCGATCCTTCCCTTCTTTTGGAATAACTGTTATGTGTGCCAGCAATGTTTCATTTGGTATTTTCTTACCTTCTCTCAATGAATTATAAGCTGCTGTAAATCTTTGAGCCAATTTCTCAGAAAACATCCTATAATATGATAGAGTAAACCCGTCTGGGCCTGGTGCCTTGCCCAATTTTAATATTTTTATTGCTTCAGCAAACTCCTCTGTTGTTATCGGTTCATCTAATTTTCTAGCTATTCCCTCTGGTATTTATGGCATCTAAGTTTCATTAATCTATTCTATTCTATAGCTTTTTCCAATTTCTCTTGGTCCTTCTCCAATGAGGATTTCTCATCCAGCTGGTATAGTTTCTCCTAATATTCCTTAAAACATTTTGCGATCTCCTGCGGGGTGTTGACCATTTTGTCTTTGGATGTTTTAATTTGTGTGATATGTTTACCTATATGAGCTTCTTTTAGGGCATTTGCTAGCATTCTACCTGGTTTATTCCCATACTCATAAAATATTCGCTTCCCCCTTATTAATTTAGTGTCGGCTTTGTCGATCAGCAAAAAATAAAAAAATTCTCTTGTTTCCTCTAGTTGTTGTTCTATTAAGGGAGCCTGAGATTTTTACGTACGTTTTCTAGCTCTCAAATGCGTTTAAACATCAAATCTATCTGTTCATTAATTTTTTTTTCTATGTGCTCCCATTGTGATAAGGTTACCTCTCATTACGCACTTATGCGTTTTCCACAAACAAAAGGGGGTTGTTTCGCCTGTATCATTCGCTGTAAAAAAAATTCTAGTTGTTCCTTTAGCTTCTCTTTATATTCACTATATTTTAATAAGGTCTTATTTATCCTCCAGTGCCATTCTTTCTTATGTACCTCTCCCTATGTTATTGTACAGTCTGTTGGAGCATGGTCTGAGAGCGTAAAGGTTCCAATAGAAGCATCTACTAAGGATGATGCCAAATTCTAGGGAATTAAGAGGTAGTCAATTTTAGTATATAGAAAATAACGAAAAAGTTGCGCTAGATTTAAAAACAAATGTAGGAATATAGCAGCCAGCACCAACAATGGACCATGTTGTATACAGAAACAAAAAAGAAAAAAAGTGCATCGCTAAACAATATCTGGAGTGAAACCAAATATGTGATCAAGGTATTCAAATCAGGTGCCCCAATTATGGAGCAAGTATAAGAATGTATAAAATTGCACTAGACCAATACGTGTAAATATCAAATAATGTGCACAATTTTTTTTTAAAAAAAAGCTAAAAAAAAAAAATCGAAATAAGTGAGATACCAAATGGTACCACCAGGGTACTTCACACTCAAGTGAAAATGGATATGTATCACAAATAAATATCCTGGAAAGATACGTCCAAAGATAAAAAATCAAATGCTAATATATGTTGTAAATAGCAATGTAAATAAAAAGCAAGAAATGGAAACTCTGGTGATGAAAAAAGTCCCAATGTAAAATGAACAGAATCACATTAAGGCAAACGGAATTGCAAAAACGTGTAGAATAAGTCCATCAACACAGGAATCGGATACTTCGGTGATTTAAACAGGTAGTAAAAACCCCATCGGCGGTCAATCTCATATGATCCACAGCAACATCCAATCAGTACAGATAAAAGTTGGGTACTCTTACCGGATGGCGTGGACACACGCGTCAGCGACGGTGTGTCGATCAAGCGTGTACGAACTCCTGGAAAGCGATGATGTCAATGGGAGACCGTTGAGCCAATAGACAATCGATCATCAGAAGTTGAGTGGTTCCAAATGTGAGGGAAAATCCTTCAGGGGAAACTTATGGATAATGGCATTGTGGCAGGTAGACCCATCACAGAATCATGTAAGGAAAGAAAACACACACAACTACGCATAGTGTGGTTACTTTCAGTAAAAAAGGCCTTTATTAGGCATAAAATGATATACAGAAAAATAGGCAAAAAATAAATAAAAAATAGGCTAAAAAGTACAAGACTGCGGAAAGACCAGTACAGGTGATCACATGGATAGGTAGCGTGGTAGGCAAATAGCGTATGGGCTTATGTACCCGACATGTTTCGAGCCATAAGCTCTTCAACTGGGGCATGAACCCATACAAATGCCCCACGCCATATATTTATACTACTTTTATGAGCAATGATGACATTAAGTCGAAACAGCTGTGAATGGCAGCCAGGAGGTTTAGACCAATCACAGCGAACTCCTGCTGACAACACCCACTGCTGTCAGCAAGGAACGAATAAAAAAGTCCATCCCCCATTATCCATGTAGGCAAAGTCATTGGTCCATAGAGCGATCACAAGGCATACACACGTAGCCACGCCCACTCGCGGCAGCGTAAATACGCTACCGACGCAGTGTCCCCAGACTCTAAGCCAAGCATTGGTGGAGAGGGCCTACACGGGCACAGCTATGGATCAGAGCGCAGGTCGTGGGGAACACGCGCCTCATCACGAACACCCGCAGTGACACAATCGCGTCGCACACACGACAAGGCTGCGCTCCAAGCTGGACCGTGGATAGCCAATCATGGGAGACGGACAGCACGCTGTATGAGCAAGTCGGCGTCATGTTGTCATCACGCGGCGCCCTCCTTAAGCGTTCCATACAATCTCCCTAGTCAGATTACATGGCCAATAGAGATGGAAAACTCTGACTTGTAATTAGGGGAGGTGACATACTTATACTAGGTGATCCCTAGTGTGTAAATGGCTATATGGCATCATTGCTAATCCAACACATAATTAGAAACACAGATGACTCTCCGGTAGGCCAGACGAGAATCTAATACATATATATATGAAAAAGAGACCAACAACAAATGTTAAAAAAACATCATGACCCATGTATGACACTATAGATTAACAAGTGTCAAAACAGGAAAATATATATAATATTGATAGTATATATATAATATTGATACATCCCAGAGGTGTGTCCAAATGGACTCATACTACTCATACTCACACTAGGTGATCCCTAGTGTATATATGGCTATATGGCATCATTGCTTATCAGACACATTATTAAAAACACAGATGACTCTCCTGTAGGCCAGGTAAGAATCTATTACATATATATGAAAAAGAGACCAAAAAAATGTTAAAAAACATCCTGACCCATATATGACACTATAGATTATCAAGTGACAAAACAGGAAAGTATATATGATATTAACCACTTAAGACCCGGACCAATATGCTGCCAAATGACCCAAGGGGTTTTTGTGATTCGGCACTGCATCGCTTTAACAGACAATTGCGCGGTCGTGCGAGGTGGCTCCCAAACAAAATTTGCGTCCTTTTCTTCCCACAAATAGAGCTTTCTTTTGGTGCTATTTGTTTGCCTCTGCGATTTTTATTTTTTGCGCTATATACAAAAATAGAGCGACATTTTTGAAAAAAAACGATGTCAGAAACGATGCTCTTGGGTACCCCATGAAGCCTGACAATCTCTCTGAAGAAGATTCTGGCTGTCTCTACAGCGGAGGGAGTCCCCACCATGGGCAGGAAGTGTGCCATTTTAGAGAGGCGGTCAACCACGACCAGGATTGTGGTGAAGCCTCCGGACGTAGGTAGGTCTACAATAAAGTCCATGGAAATTTCCGCCAAAAGTAACGGGAGATAGATTCGGTAGTTTTCCATGCCCCAAAGTGACCTGCTAGTGTGCGGTCATGAAAGGTGCTCAAGACCAATTGTCTGGTTTCTGTTGGGACGAAAATTTTGCCTCGAGACCAAAGTAGATCATAATGCTTTTCCAATGAAGAGACCTCTGGATCAGAACATTGTCTGGATGCTGCCTTAATGGAGTTTAGCAAGTCAACTTGAGAGACCAGGAGAAAATTCCGGGAGGACAGACGGTACTCGGTTCTGCTGTACAGGGGGTTTCGGGGAACATCCTAGAGAGAGCGTCCGCCTTCCCATTCTTTAAACCGGATCTTTAGGAGATATGAAAATTTAAACCGTGAAAAAAAAGAGCCCAATGGGCTTGCCTGGGTTTTAAACGTTTCGCTGATTGTAAATACTCAAGGTTTTTATGGTCGGTGAAGATCATTATAGGCCGCTCCCTCCAGTAAGTATCTCCATTCTTCCAGAGCAAACCTGATAGCAAGTAGCTCCCTGTCCCCGACATCATAATTCCTCTCGGGGGGGCTCAGCTTCTGGGAGGCATAGGCCACAGGGTGTAATAGGGACTTTAACCCCTGTCTCTGTGATAGGATGGTCCCAGTGGCGGTCTCCGAGGCGTCTACCTCCAGGTTAAAGGGCAACATTGGGTCTGGGTGTCGCAGAACAGGTGCAGAAGAAAAGACCGCCTTGAGTTTCTCGAAAGCTTCTTGGGTCTCCTGTGGCCAGTGGAAGCGGTTAACCTGACGAGTCAGCTTGGTGATAGGAGCTACGATGGAAGAGAAGCCGGCGATAAATCTTCGATAAAAGTTGGCGAAGCCAATGAACCGTTGGACCCCCTTCTTGTCCACCGGTGCTGGCCATTCCTGAATGGCCTTGACCTTTTGAGGATCCATGGCAACCCCACTGGTGGAGATGATGAACCCCAAAAATTGCACGGAAGTCTTCTCAAACTCACATTTTTCGGCTTTTAGATACAGTTTATGCTCTCTGAGTATGGTAAGCACCCTTTTGACATGGCACCGGTGCAGCTCCACTGAGGCTGAAAAAATTAGAATATCGTCCAGATACACGACTAGGAAATCATCCAGGTGTTCACCGAAGATGTCGTTGACTAGATGCTGAAAGGTGGTTGGAGCATTACAAAGTCCAAAAGGCATTATGAGATATTCATAATGGCCGAACCTAGACCTGAAGGCAGTCTTCCACTCATCTTCATCCCTGTGTCACGATCCCTACCGTGCCAAGCAGACGGCGAGGCGTGGTCGCGCTCCAAGTGGCTCTGGGTGGGCTTAAACCCAGGACCTCGCCCTTGCTGCTTCAATACCTTGCCTCTGAGCCACTCCTCAGTTTGGGTTTCAGCTTGCTTTTCAGCTAAGGTGGTGCTGAATGTGCTGATCACCTTTAGTTGGATCTCATTGCAATCTGCACCTGAATATCCTGGTCCAGCTGAGGCAGGTTACCCAATTATCCAGGGTATAAAGCCCTGCCACACTCTGAGAGCCTGGTCAGTTCATTGTGCTCTGATCATCCTGTCTGTGCCAACGGTTCCTGTGGTTATCTCTAGCTACAAGACTGACCCCGGATTCTGACCTTTTGGCTTATCTACCCTGGAATGCTGCTGTCTCCTGCCCTTTGACCCCGGTCTGTACTTTCGGATTCTCCCTGCCTTCTCCAGCCCTATCTAAGGTAGAAAAAGAACGGAGGAAAGGCTATGGACTTTGTTTTTACTGTGGTGTAAGCGGGCACTTTATATCTCTTTGCCCAACTCGCCCACCTCGGCCAAAGATTTTTCAGGTGGGTACTATTGGGAGTCTTTTTGCTACCCCAGAATCTGTGCCTACTATGCAGCTTGAAGTTTCTCTGCCCCAGTCTGACGTTCCGGCTCCAGTGTCCCCGATTCCGGCTCCAATGTCTCCAGTCCTGGTGTCTTCAGTTCCAGTCCCGGTGTCTTCAGTTTCAGTTCCTGTGTCTCCAGTTTCAGTTCCTGTGTCTCCAGTCCCTGTGTCTCCAGTTCCAGTGTCTCCAGTTCCAGTGTCTCCAGTTCCAGTGTCTCCAGTTCCTGTGTCCCCAGTTCCTGTGTCCCCAGTTCCAGCTCTGGTGTCTCCAGTTCCGGGTGTCTCCAGTTTCGGTGTCCCCAAGTGAAGTTCTTCCACCTGACTGTACCTATGCCTCAAATGGTACCATGGTCCATAAACAAGATCTAGTGATATTTGAACAAGGTTTACTAGCAGTAAGTGCACCCCCTACCAGAACTTCAAAAGCAACAAAGACCAAAAAGAAAAAGAAAAAGTCTTCAGACTCTGTCGTCGGAGCTTTGTTTCCCCATGGGTTGGATGAGAACCGTGTGTATGGTATGGATGCCTATGGCAACATATCTCTCCTGTCGGACGATGTGTTTAGCTACTCTAGTGAAGAGGGTGGTTTGGACATTAAAGACTATACCTATGGGGAAGCTCCTTCCAACGCCCGGAGGGCGTTTTTAAGGGGGGGATCTGTCACGATCCCTACCGTGCCAAGCAGACGGCGAGGTGTGGTCGCGCTCCAAGTGGCTCTGGGTGGGCTTGAACCCAGGACCTTGCCCTTGCTGCTTCAATACCTTGCCTCTGAGCCACTCCTCAGTTTGGGTTTCAGCTTGCTTTCCAGCTAAGGTGGTGCTGAATGTGCTATTCACCTTTAGTTAGATCTCATTGCAATCTGCACCTGACTATCCTGGTCCAGCTGAGGCAGGTTACCCAATTATCCAGGGTATAAAGCCCTGCCTCACTCTGAGAGCCTGGTCAGTTCATTGTGCTCTGATCATCCTGTCTGCGCCAACGGTTCCTGTGGTTATCTCTAGCTACAAGACTGACCCCGGCTTCTGACCTTTTGGCTTATCTACCCTGGAATGCTGCTGTCTCCTGCCCTTTGACCCCGGTCTGTACTTTCGGATTCTCCCTGCCTTCTCCAGCCCTTGACCCACGGCTTGTGCCCCGTCTGCTCAGCTACAGGACTGACCCCGGCTTCTGACCCTACACTAAACTCTGGAATCCTGGACCCGGCTATACTTGACTATCCTTGGCTAATCCCTATCTGGCCCCGTGCACGGACTCACAGTCCAGGTAGTGTCTTACCTCATTACCGTGGGCTGTGGGTACCTGTAAGGGTGAGCTTACAAGTCTGCAAAATGGACTCCACTCAAGGTAAGCCCTCACACCCTGATCCTAACGAGGTTGTAGGCACCTCTCAAGTCCAGCTTGGAGAAAACTTCAGCTGATCGGAAATGCTGGAATAATTCTGGTATGAGAGGTAGCGGGTACCTGTTTTTGATCGTAATCTTATTGAGTTCTCGATAGTTAATACAAGGTCTTAAAGAGCCGTCCTTTTTTTCAACAAAAAAAATTCCTGCTCCAGCTGGGGAGAATGACGGGTGAATAAAGTTCTTTTGCAGATTTTCATCAATGTATGCCTTCAGGGCCTTTAGTTCAGTTTCAGATAACAGAAAAATACAGCCAAAGGGAACATCGGAACCGGGTAGAAGGTCAATGGAGCAGTCATATGGCCGGTGAGGTGGAAGGCAGTCGGCCTGCTGCTTGTCAAAAACGTCCTTAAACTCCAGGTAGACGGAGGGGACATGTTGAAGGTTCTCGGGTGGGGCTGTCATGGTGGAGCAAGTGGCAACTGTAGGTGCGAAACAATGTTGGGAAAAATAGGAAGACGTGAAGCCTTCTTTTTTAGCCAATTTATGCAGGGTTGGTGTGCCTGTAACCAGGGAAGGCCCAAGATGATGGGAAACAGAGGGGATGGAATGAGGTCTAGTCGTAGAAATTCCTGGTGGCCGGAGTCGGTGGTGGCATGGATAGGTTCAGTCTCTTGTGTGATAAGTCCAGACCGGGGAAGAGAACCATCTGCTAAATGAATTTGTAAATGGTGGTCCTTGCTACGAAGAGGAACATGCAGTTTCTGGGCCAATGTGGAATCTAGGAAACAGCTGCAAGCTCCTGAATCAACAATGGCCGGTAACTGTAAGGAATTAAAAAGGACAATGTGAGTCTGTGGAACATTTGCAACATGGTAATTGAGGGCAGGTTGAGGCTTGGACTTACTAGGTCTTACTGGGCAATTGCGGAGGAAATGGCCAGCACCTCTGCAATGCAGGCAAAGATTGGCCTGGAGCCTCCGTTGTCTCTCCTCAATGGTAAGAGGGACTCGGACCAAACCGAGCTGCATAGGCTCAGGATCAGGAGAGGAGGCGTTTTGAGGAGCCAAGGGAGGCGGTGGAACTGGGGTAGGCCTTGGACGTGTGGTTTGAAAATGCTCAGACCGCTGTTCTCGTAGGCGCCTGTCTAACTGGGTGGCGGACTGAATCAGGTCTTCTAGGGAGGCAGGAGTCTCTGTCCTTGCCAACTCATCCTTAAGGGCTTCCGAGAGTCCTTGGCGAAACTGGTATTTCAAGGCTGCTTCATTCCAGCCCGTGTCGGCCGACCACTTTCGGAACTCGGCGGGATAGTCCTCAACAGGCCTTCTCCCTTGGGTAAGGTTATGGAGGGTAGCTTCGGCCGTGGCCGTGCGCTGCGGGTCATCATACAATTTTGCCATGTGTTCAAAGAAGATATCGATCCTATCCAGGATCGGGCTCCATTGCTCCATTAAGCCGTGAGCCCATGGTTGTGGCTCCTTTGCCAGGAGAGATATCACGAACCCCACCTTCATGGGTTCTGAACAGAAAGTTCTGGGCTGGAGGGCCAGGTATAGAGAGCAAGCGTTCTTAAAGGCCCGATATTTCCTGCGGTCGCCTGCAAATCGCTCAGGAGTGGGGACCCGATGTTCCGGATGGGTCACCACCACGGCCGGACTTGGGGTGGCCTGAGGTGTTGAAGCTCCAGAAGGTGGTGCCGCAGGTGGAGGTGAGGGCCCAGGAGAACTGGCTAATTGCTGGAGACGGCCGTCTATCTGTAGGTATCCTTCTTGGAGTTTTTGGACCGCTTCGGTAAGCGCGGAGACCTGCTGGCAGAGGTATCGAAAGGTGAGCGTGCCCTGTCGGCCTCAGATATCTGGCTGGTTTGTACTGTCAGAGGTTAAGTACTTACAGAGGCCGAGATGCTGAGAACGGCTCACCTTTGCGACCTAGCGCACCCACTCCCTGGAGTTGAGACAGGAGGCGGAGGCGCAGGGAGGCACCGGTACCAGCGAGGTGGTTGAACTTGGTAGTGTATGCTGGAACGAGGTAGTTGCACTTGGAAGTAGATGCTGGACAGCAGACTGGGTAGGTAACAGGTCTGGCAGATTCCGGTACACAGCACAGGTTACTATTGAAAGGTTGGGAGCAGGTCCGGGGTGCAAGCCAAGGTTCTAGGGCAGGAGAGAGCAGCAGATCCATGTAACAGTTTAGAGGTCAGGGGTTAGAGAAGGCAGAGAATCCAGGGACGAGAGCCAAGGTCAGGTTTGGAGAGAGAGCATGGAAGTCCGGGTCAATAACACAGGTACAGCAGCAGGAATTAAGACAGGAGCTGACGACAAACCAGCAACCCGTCATGAGACAGGGGCTGGTTTAAATAAGGCGGTCAGGCCTCTGGGAGGGTCCTGGCATGGGCGCGCACCCTCCCTGGTCCTGGCGCACGTGCGCGCCCTACACACACGGGCATGCGCCGAAGCGCCAATCCACCGTGCATGCGCGCTACTCAGGGGCTAGCAGAGCTGGGTCCCTGACAGCGTAGATGTTATATTAGTCATATTTTGTCCTGTCAGCTAAAATTATCCAGCGAGAGGGGGGAGAGAGGGGAGCCCAGTGAAAAACATTAAGCAACCAGAAGGGGAGAGACAACCGACGAAACAAAAAGAAAAAAAAAACCTTCCCCATTCCTACCCTTTTCTTCCCCTCGTGGGAATACCTTCCTCACGTCTGTGGTCGCCTGATGTCACTCTGAGAACCAAGCTGCCACAGAAAAAAAAAAATCCAAAAACAAAAAAGAAAAGGAAAAAAATGAAAAATAAACCCTGAAACACCTGGCCTGTCCTCCACCCGGAGGAGAGATGTTTAATGTGGGGGTGCTGGAAAGCAGAACAGAGCTGATGCGTGGCGTCCCTCGGCAAGGCTCTCCTTCTTCGTATGCTTATACTAATTTGTTTTTCCCTTCTTTTGCATGTATACAAAAAAAAGAAAGAAACATACAGCTATTTCCGTTTTAACACTTCTTATGTACCTGTATACCAGTATACATATATATATATTCTCCTTATATTCAGGTTCCTTTCTCTTTAATCCCTTATTTCCTCTATGGTCTCCTTACTCTATTTACATCCATTCCCACATAGATCAAACTTTCCTCCCCTCTCCATACTACAAAAAAAAAAGAAAGACAAATTCCCCCCCTTCTCTCAACCTATTTGTTGTGCTCTTGTCCCTCTTCCCCTTCTTCTCCCTTAGGGAGGCACAGCCACTTGAGTACTCTCCCACTCCCTGTCTATTACCTTTACCACCTTCTATTTGTTCTATCCTCTTTGTGATCCCTGTGTGTTATCGTCCTTTTTTTTTTTTTTTTTAACCACATCAGGCTTAACCCAGAGTTTTGAGGTGTTAGAGGGGTTCATCTTTGTTCCGCCATTCATGTTTCCACCTCGGATTTGCATCATTTGTGGTTGATTCAATGTATTTTAATTATTTTATCTCTTTTTTTTTTATTTCTTTATTAATTTTTTTTTTTTTCTCTCTTTTATTTCTTTTTTTTTTTTAATATAAAAACAAAGGTATAGTTACAAGTAACTGCGCATACATGTGTTATTTAGCTCTTATGGGGTTATAAACTCCCGTTACTCCCCTCAGCCCCTACCTCCCTGGGTCTCTATATATATATATATTTTTTTTTAGTAATTATTACCCCCCCCCCCCCCTATTTATACCCCCCCCCCCCCTACTTCTTCCCTCTTTACCCTATTGGGTCGGATCAAAAGCATTTACTGATTTATTTCTGGTAGTATTAGAGTAAATTTTTCAGATGTTTTATAGTTTCTCCACTGGTCCCAGATCCTTCCGTCTCTTCCTCCCTCCTCCTCTCCCAGATCAGCCCTTTTTAGATACTCCATCTCTGCGATATGATCAACCCTATGTATGAATTCTTTTAGAGGTGGTTTATGTGGGTGAAGCCAGAATTTCGGGATCAATCCCTTTGCTGCATTTAACAGCACTGGGACCAATGTCGAGGCATATTTTTTTTCCCCTTTTACTAGGCCTTGTCTATGGAAAAGACAGGTCAAGGGATCTAACAGGATCTTTTCTCCGGAGATTTCCTCAATTAGTTTGAGGATCTCATTCCAGTATTCCCGGATTCTCGGGCAATCCCACCATATATGCAGTGCAGTCCCTACTTAATTACACTTCCTCCAACAAAGAGGAGAATTAGCTGGAGATATTTTGTTAAGTTTAACAGGTGTCAGGTGCCATCGCATCATGCATTTATAGTTGGCTTCTACTGTTGTTATATCTTTTGCGTAGTTGAATGTCGCTCTGGTCATTTGCGCTTCTTCTATCTTTTCTCCGATTTCTTTCTCCCATGCCTCTATGCTTTGTAGTGAATCTTTTGTCCCTATTTCTGTAAGGATTTTGTAGATTGCCGCAATTCCGTGTTGTAGTGGTTCTCTCCGGGTGCAAAGTTTTTCTATTGAGTTTTGTGCTCTTTCATCTCTTATTGGTGCTGGTAGTGTGTTTACGAAGTGCTTTAATTGTAGATATTCCCAGTCAGTTATCTGTTGTGCCCTTTCTGCTACGTGGATCTCTTCTTTTTTTTTTTTTTTCCTTGTGCGACTATATCCCCTAGTCTTTTACTACCTAATTTTTTTCCAAATTTAGTCCTATTTCCCAGTGCAAATAAATCTGTGTTTGCTAATGGGATTAATGGGGAATTATATTCCCATTTTTCCCTTTTGTGTACCAAGTCCCATATCTTATAAACCTGTTTTGTAATACTGTGTGTGTTTGGGTTAATTATTCAAAATTTAGGTGGGATCCATATATTTGTGTTTAGGTGCTGTTTACTTATCTCATTTTCCATGTGAGCCCATTTTTTTTATGAATTCTTATTTGTCCATTCGACTAGCCTCGCTAGAGTTACGGCTTGGTAGTATCTTTTAATGTCGGGGAGAGCCAGTCCTCCTCTTTTTTTTTCCCCCGGGTTAGAGTTGCATAGCTTATTCTAGGTTTTTTATCGTGCCATATGAATTGTGAAATTATAGGGCCAGATTCAGGTAGATGAGAGTATCTTTCCTCTGGAGTAACGCTTCTCATTTACGTTACTCTGAAGACCCTTTCAGCGCAAGTCCTGTAATTCACATAGCAGTTGCGCGTAAACTTGCGCCAGAGTAACGATAATGCGCTGGCGTAACCCGACGCAAGTGAAACTGGGTGTGATCATATGTAAATGATGGGCGGAGCCCAGCGCAGAGGCTTACGTTCAGCGCATCATCCACGGAGCATGCGCAGTGAGTGCGGCTCCACTCGCCCCCTTGTGCGCATGCTCACAACTTCCGTCGGCACCACTTCCTGGGAAACGTCAGCGCAATGCGTTCCGCTGGGCGCTTAAAAGCGCTGGCGGAAACGCCATTCCGGCGCAAAAGTAGTTCCATTTCCCCCCACCCCAGGGAAGATACTTTTGCCCTGTAATGGCTGCTCCCGCTGCCCCCAAAGAGAGGAGGAACCTAAATTATAATGCCCAGGAGGTCACAGTGATAATATCGGCTATGGAGGCATTTAATGATTTTCTCCATGGTAAAAAAAGCAGGAAGACCAGCCGGGAGAGAAAGCAGGCCATCCTGGACACCATAGCTGCCAGGGTCAATGTGCTGGGGTACTCCACCCGGAGTGCTTCAGACATTCGAAAAAAAATCAATGACCTGCGGCGCAAGGTGAGGGGCAAGGTGTCCACCATTAGGAGCCATGAGAGGGGCACAGGTGGTGGTCCCCCATGTCCTGTCACCCTGACCGCGGAGGAGGAGGTGGTCGCCCGCTGCCTGGACAGGGAGCAGTTGGAGGGGGTCCCAGGCTATGATTCCGTAGAGGAAGGCTCCAGGACAGGTAAGTGATTTTTACCCCCTTTTTGGTGTGTTGCATGTGGGGCGGGGGTGGGTACATGTGCCAAGTGTGTGGGACCACCAACATGTGTCTGCTTTGTGTCATCCACAGATGACGGTGCTGGGCCATCTCGTGCCGGCCAGTCCACCCCAACCCCCCAACGGGATGCTGAAGACGAGGCCCTGGGTGCTGGAGACACCGAGGTGGAGGAGGAGAGTGCCCACACCACTTCAGCAGAGGTGGTTGTGGAGGAGCCTGTCCCTGAACAGGAGTTCATTTTAATGTTGGAGGAGTCCTCCTCCTCTGCAGGGCCCTCTGTGATCCCCTCCCCCATCCTAGGTAGCCCCTCAAGGGCGACTCCATCCCCACGGGGACAACCTTCCTCTGCCCCCAGGAAGGCCACCCGGAAGACCAGGGGGGTGTGTGATTTGGTCGAAGACCAGGTGCTTTTGGACCACGCGAAACAGACCCAGCAAATGGGGGAGATGGCTGGCCACCTAGACAGGGTCGCAGACAGCCTGGGCTCTATGTCACAGCTGCCCAGTCGCGTGCAGGGCGTTGTGACCAGCCTGGGGGAGGTGCAGGCTGATATCCGGCACTTGACAGCAGCTGTTCGAGACAACACTGCTGCCATTCGGGAAGAGGGGAGGCAGCGGCAACGTGACCAGCGGCATCAGATCACCCGCCAGCTGAGGATGCAGGCCCAAACAAATTTGTATCTGAGCCGTATCGCTGTGGCATTGGAGGGCATGCAGCCAACAGCTCCCAGGAGTGGCCCACCCGGGGATCAGCCTCCTCCTGATGCCCCCCCACCACCACCACCCTCCAGGCAGATGAGGAGCCCGAGAGTGCCCCCAAGGAGGAGCCCCCGTCATCCCAGATGAGGGTTTTTTGTTTTTTTGGTTGTTATATATTTTTGTTTATACTCAGGACATGAGTTTATTTATTTTATTTATTATTATTGTTTATACTCAGGACATGAGTTTTTGTTAATTTTTTTGGTTCTCAGGTTATGAGATTTTATTTTTATTTTTTGATACTGCACACGTTGCAGTGTGAATGGTGTGTGAATGTGAGAGGGTGGCACTCCTGAAAGTAAGGGGTGTCACCCTCGGCCGTGGTGGTGAAGTTAACCCCACGGCTGAATGAATGACGTGTGAAAGGTGTGTGAATGGACAGTGACATCATTGGGGCCTTGACGCGGCGTTACTGCTCCCAACTCCTACATGCTGGACTTGGGCTAATCCAATGCGATGTGCATGTGATGTGTGTGATCTAGGGACATCAGTGGTGTACATGCGTGCACTGTCTGTGTTAGTAATGTTTTGGTTTAGTGTCCAAAGATGCCTACGGCGAGGACCCTCCTGACTGCTCTTCCATCAGCAGACTGGGTGTCCTCTGGCAGGTGGGGACTGTGTGGGTCGGGGGTCAGGTCATCACGTATGTCAATCTGCAGGCCTTTTTTCATAGCAAAGTTATGTAGTATGCAACATGCACCGATGATCTGACACACAAAGGTAGGGGAATACAATAGGGTCCCCCCGGACTTATCCAGGCAGCGGAAACGGGACTTCAGGAGCCCAAATGTTTGCTCCACCACTCCACGGGTTTTGATGTGTGCTTCATTGTATTTTCTCTCTCCTCTGGTTTGGGGGTTCCGGAAAGGAGTCATTAGATGGGGTCCCAGTGCATATGCAGAGTCACCTGTAAGGTAAAAGACAGGAGAATGTTAGTCATGCATGTGCGACTTCTGTTGTGCATCACGGGAGGGGATAGTCATGCCTGACTCCCATGTCACTCACCAACCAGCCAGCTGTCCCCATACATGTTCTGTTCGAATTCTGCTGGGATGGGACTCTGACGGTATATGAAGCTGTCATGGCTGGACCCGGGGTGTTTGGCACGGACGTGCCATATGAGGCGTTGGGCATCGGCTATCACCTGTACGTTGATGGAGTGCCAATGCTTCCGATTGCGGTATATGTGCTCTGTGGCACTGGGGGGCTGTAGGGCCACATGTGTGCAATCAATGGCCCCGATGGTGCGTGGGAATCTGGCAATGTTGTAGAAATCTGTCATTGCCTTCAGCCGCAGCTCCTCAGTGGTGGGTCTGATGAACTGGTTGGACATGCGTCTGAGGATTGCAGGGACAACCTGGTGCACACATCTGCTTATGGAGGACTGTGACATCCCAGCCACCACTCCACTTGTACGCTGGAATGATCCACTGGCAAGGAAATGAAGTGTTGCCAGGACCTTCACCAGTGGCTGCACTGCTTGTGAGCGGTGTGTCTTGCTGGTGATGTCACCCTGCAGGGTTGTGGTTAGTTCAAGTATTACATCAGGGCTGAATCTGAAGAGGCGATACACCTCCTCATCCCCCATGCCAAAGAGGTTCATACGAGTGCGGTATATCCTCTCACGTGCCCGCCTCCTCCGTAGCGAGGGACCCAGTACTAGTCTTAGGACCACGAGTGCCCCTGGCATGTTGGCACACAGAGGTGTTGTCCTTGCTAGTGTTGTTGTTCAGCTTGCTAGTTTCGTCGGTAACGCTGCTGTAGCTGCTCTCCTGCTGACCTGTGACCGTCTGGAGTAAAGATAAAGCAGCCTTTTGTAGAAATAACTTTGCGCCGGACGGACCAGATACGCGCGGCGCATGTAGCCAGCGTATGGTGCTAATCCGATCGTGAATTGGGAAAAATCCCTCATTTGCATATTTGCAGGGGAAATCAATAGGCGCGACTGATGCGCCCAGCGAAAATAAGCGCTGACGATACTCTGGCGTCGGAACGTTCCGCCGGTCGCAAATGACCCGTTATTGGGCGCATCTAGTTTGGTGGGTACGGGCACATAGAAAAGACGGCGCATCATCACAGTTACGCGGCGCATATCCAAATACTCCAGCGCAAGTGTTCGTGAATCTGGCCCATAGTTTTTATTACCTTAAAAAAGCTTTGTGGGACGTTTATTGGAAGCATTTGGAATTTATAAATTATCTTTGGTAGAACTGTCATTTTAAATAAATTAATCCTCCCAATCCAGGAAATCTGTTTGTGGATTAAGTTTTTTACATCTCGTCTTATTTCGTTGAGTAGGGGGATGTAGTTTGCCTCGAAGAGGCCACCTACTTTGGGGGTTATTTTTACCCCTAGGTAAGTGAGTGATTTTTGTTCCCACGTAAAGGGAAATGCTTTACGTAGAGCCTCCTCCTCCTTTTGTTCAATTCCTATATTCATAATTACAGTTTTTACTGGATGTATTTTAAAATTAGAGAGTCTGCCATATCTTCCTATTTCCTCTAAAATGTTAGGGATTGATATTTTGGGCTTGGTCACATACAAGAGGACATCGTCGGCGTATGCTGCCAGCTTCTGTTCCTCTTCTCCTACTCTCACCCCCCCTATATCTGGATTTTTCCTAATCTTGCACAGCAGTGGTTCCAAAGCTATTACATATAGGAGGGGGGAGAGCGGGCATCCCTGTCTTGTTCCGTTCATCATTTCTATCGCCGAAGATACCCTCGAATTTACCTTTACTTTTGCCGTAGGGGACTTGTATAGATTTCCTACCCATTTCATAAATCTAGGGCCCAATCCTATACTTCTTAGGGTTTCCATCATAAACCCCCAGTCGACTCTGTCAAACGCTTTTTCAGCATCTAACGACATGAGTACGGCTGGGGGTCCATCCCTTTTGTCATCTTGGAGCAATAAGAGTGTTCTTAAACTATTGTCCCTCCCTTCTCTGCCTTTTACAAATCCCGTCTGGTCTGAACTTATTAGGTCAGGCATATACGGTTTTATCCTTGTTGCCAATATCTTTGCAAAGATTTTTATGTCAGCGTTTAACAATGCAATTGGACGATAGTTACAGCAGAGGGTCTTATCTTTTCCTGTTTTGGCTATAATAGCGATATTAGCAAGAAGGGATTCTTTCCTTACTTCTTCTATTCCCCCTAGTTTATTAAAGTAAGTGCATATTTCTGGAATTAATGACTCTTTAAATTTTTTATAGTATTTAATTGGCAGTCCATCTGGGCCTGGGCTTTTCCCCCCTGGAGTTCCTTGGATCGCTTGACTAATTTCTGTTTGTGTAATTGGCTCTTCTATGGTTTCCGCTATTTCCTGCGTTAGTTTTGGTAAATTGGCATCGCGTAAGTATTCTCCTATTTTTCCTTCCCTGTTTGCCTTTTCCTCTTGCGTCTCGCCCTTTCTGATAGAGTACAGTGATGTGTAGTACGTCCGAAAAGCTTCCGCGATCTCGGACGTCCTAAACCGCATCTGTCCTTCCTGATCTTTTATTTTTTCTATATAGTTTAAGTTTCTCTTTTCTTTTGAGATCCTGGCCAAGTACTTCCCAGGTTTGTTCCCCCAGAGGTACCTTTCTTTCATGACATTTTTAAATGAGTTCCTAGTTTCAATCACCATTAGGTCTCTTAGTTGGATCCTCTTAATTAACATTTCCTGGTAAACTTTATTATTATTTTTTTGATTTTTATGTTTAGTTTCTAAGTCTTGTAGCTTATTAATCATCCTGATTCTAACTGCTTCTCTTTCCTTTTTTTTTTTTCGCTCCTAAGGAAATTAGTTTTCCTCGAATGGTAGCCTTATGGGCTTCCCAAATGGTTGCTGTACTTACATCAGGAGTGTTGTTAAGCTTAAAATATTCGTCTATGTCTGTTCTTATTATATCGGAGACTTCTGTGTCTTCTATTAACTCCTCATTTAATCTCCAGGGTCCCCTTCTCTCCTCAATTTCTGGGAAGTGTATGCACACCGTAATCGGGGCGTGGTCCGAAATTGTCACAACCCCTATTGCGGCCATATCTACATACTCTAAGGTTTCGTGGTCAACCATTATGTAATCTAGTCTCGAGTACATTTTGTGTACTGTAGAGTAGAATGTATATTCCTTTTTAGTTGGGTTGAGAACCCTCCAGGGATCTATTAACTGGTTCATAAAAAGTTTTTTTCTCACTATTTGTTGTTGCTTAGTGTTCCCTATGTTAACTGTCGATATTCTATCTAGTTGTAGGTCTAGGGTGAAATTAAAGTCCCCGGCTATTTGGGCAGTAAACATTGGCCAGCGTGTATCGTTTGCCTTGTAAAAAACCTCTTAAGAACATAAATCGACCTTCAGGATCCACTATCCTATCTTCAACTGAAAAACTTAAATTTTTCTCTATCCCTATGGCGACTCCTCTAGATCCTCTCTGCGGGGAGTCTCCGTAGTACCATGTTGGGACTGCCCGAGAATTAAGCCTCACTCTTGAATCGAGGGTTATGTGTGTCTCCTGGAGGAAAACTACGTCAGCGGAAAATCTCTCGATCTCTTTTAGGATCATATGTCTTTTACGCGGGGAACTAAGGCCCCTTACGTTGTAAGTGATTAGGTTTACCTTAGACATGTATGTATTTCTGTTCTCTTTTTATCTTTCCCTCATTGTTCCATCTTCTCGTTGTGTTCTGGTAATCGCCCGATCCTATATTACTTCCTCTCTTTTCCCTCTACATCAAGTGTCGGGGAGAGCCAGTCCTCCTCTTTTTTTTTCCCCCGGGTTAGAGTTGCATAGCTTATTCTAGGTTTTTTATCGTGCCATATGAATTGTGAAATTATAGTTTTTATTACCTTAAAAAAGCTTTGTGGGACGTTTATTGGAAGCATTTGGAATTTATAAATTATCTTTGGTAGAACTGTCATTTTAAATAAATTAATCCTCCCAATCCAGGAAATCTGTTTGTGGATTAGGTTTTTTACATCTCGTCTTATTTCGTTGAGTAGGGGGATGTAGTTTGCCTCGAAGAGGCCACCTACTTTGGGGGTTATTTTTACCCCTAGGTAAGTGAGTGATTTTTGTTCCCACGTAAAGGGAAATGCTTTACGTAGAGCCTCCTCCTCCTTTTGTTCAATTCCTATATTCATAATTACAGTTTTTACTGGATGTATTTTAAAATTAGAGAGTCTGCCATATCTTCCTATTTCCTCTAAAATGTTAGGGATTGATATTTTGGGCTTGGTCACATACAAGAGGACATCGTCGGCGTATGCTGCCAGCTTCTGTTCCTCTTCTCCTACTCTCACCCCCCCTATATCTGGATTTTTCCTAATCTTGCACAGCAGTGGTTCCAAAGCTATTACATATAGGAGGGGGGAGAGCGGGCATCCCTGTCTTGTTCCGTTCATCATTTCTATCGCCGAAGATACCCTCGAATTTACCTTTACTTTTGCCGTAGGGGACTTGTATAGATTTCCTACCCATTTCATAAATCTAGGGCCCAATCCTATACTTCTTAGGGTTTCCATCATAAACCCCCAGTCGACTCTGTCAAACGCTTTTTCAGCATCTAACGACATGAGTACGGCTGGGGGTCCATCCCTTTTGTCATCTTGGAGCAATAAGAGTGTTCTTAAACTATTGTCCCTCCCTTCTCTGCCTTTTACAAATCCCGTCTGGTCTGAACTTATTAGGTCAGGCATATACGGTTTTATCCTTGTTGCCAATATCTTTGCAAAGATTTTTATGTCAGCGTTTAACAATGCAATTGGACGATAGTTACAGCAGAGGGTCTTATCTTTTCCTGTTTTGGCTATAATAGCGATATTAGCAAGAAGGGATTCTTTCCTTACTTCTTCTATTCCCCCTAGTTTATTAAAGTAAGTGCATATTTCTGGAATTAATGACTCTTTAAATTTTTTATAGTATTTAATTGGCAGTCCATCTGGGCCTGGGCTTTTCCCCCCTGGAGTTCCTTGGATCGCTTGACTAATTTCTGTTTGTGTAATTGGCTCTTCTATGGTTTCCGCTATTTCCTGCGTTAGTTTTGGTAAATTGGCATCGCGTAAGTATTCTCCTATTTTTCCTTCCCTGTTTGCCTTTTCCTCTTGCGTCTCGCCCTTTCTGATAGAGTACAGTGATGTGTAGTACGTCCGAAAAGCTTCCGCGATCTCGGACGTCCTAAACCGCATCTGTCCTTCCTGATCTTTTATTTTTTCTATATAGTTTAAGTTTCTCTTTTCTTTTGAGATCCTGGCCAAGTACTTCCCAGGTTTGTTCCCCCAGAGGTACCTTTCTTTCATGACATTTTTAAATGAGTTCCTAGTTTCAATCACCATTAGGTCTCTTAGTTGGATCCTCTTAATTAACATTTCCTGGTAAACTTTATTATTATTTTTTTGATTTTTATGTTTAGTTTCTAAGTCTTGTAGCTTATTAATCATCCTGATTCTAACTGCTTCTCTTTCCTTTTTTTTTTTCGCTCCTAAGGAAATTAGTTTTCCTCGAATGGTAGCCTTATGGGCTTCCCAAATGGTTGCTGTACTTACATCAGGAGTGTTGTTAAGCTTAAAATATTCGTCTATGTCTGTTCTTATTATATCGGAGACTTCTGTGTCTTCTATTAGCTCCTCATTTAATCTCCAGGGTCCCCTTCTCTCCTCAATTTCTGGGAAGTGTATGCACACCGTAACCGGGGCGTGGTCCGAAATTGTCACAACCCCTATTGCGGCCATATCTACATACTCTAAGGTTTCGTGGTCAACCATTATGTAATCTAGTCTCGAGTACATTTTGTGTACTGTAGAGTAGAATGTATATTCCTTTTTAGTTGGGTTGAGAACCCTCCAGGGATCTATTAACTGGTTCATAAAAAGTTTTTTTCTCACTATTTGTTGTTGCTTAGTGTTCCCTATGTTAACTGTCGATATTCTATCTAGTTGTAGGTCTAGGGTGAAATTAAAGTCCCCGGCTATTTGGGCAGTAAACATTGGCCAGCGTGTATCGTTTGCCTTGTAAAAAACCTCTTAAGAACATAAATCGACCTTCAGGATCCACTATCCTATCTTCAACTGAAAAACTTAAATTTTTCTCTATCCCTATGGCGACTCCTCTAGATCCTCTCTGCGGGGAGTCTCCGTAGTACCATGTTGGGACTGCCCGAGAATTAAGCCTCACTCTTGAATCGAGGGTTATGTGTGTCTCCTGGAGGAAAACTACGTCAGCGGAAAATCTCTCGATCTCTTTTAGGATCATATGTCTTTTACGCGGGGAACTAAGGCCCCTTACGTTGTAAGTGATTAGGTTTACCTTAGACATGTATGTATTTCTGTTCTCTTTTTATCTTTCCCTCATTGTTCCATCTTCTCGTTGTGTTCTGGTAATCGCCCGATCCTATATTACTTCCTCTCTTTTCCCTCTACATCAAGTGTTGTAGCTGTTTCATAATCACAATCTGTCGCTATCTCTGATTGGGTTTCTGGGTTTGCTGAGCTGTTTGGGTTGATTAGGACTGGTTTTGTCTTGTCTGGTCTGGTTTTGTCTTGTCTTTTTTTTTTCTCCCTCTCCCTCCCATTCGTTCCCTGCGTTACATATTTGCTCATTGGCCCTGGGCTTTGGCTCAGACGGGGGGTCGAAGAGCCCCCCCCCCCTGGTGCCCTTCGCCCTAGTGCTCATATCTGTAAATTTTCACAGCTGGAGATAAAATTAGTTTAATATTAACTGTCTCGCGGCGGAGAGAGTTATTATATGATTAAGATGAGTTATTAGAATGTGTGGGAGCTAAATTGGTTTAGGAGTTTTTTTTTTTTTTTCTCTCCTTTTCTCTTCTCCTTTAATTTATAGGTGAATATCAATTCTCCTCCACATTAAAGTCCGGGTATATAAAGTACAAATTTTCGAAGGAGAGGAAGAGAGGGGGCAGGGCCCTTACGGAGTGATACCTAGTATTCCTCTATGTGGTACACTATGTAACAAGTATTTAGTGTATTACTATATGCTATATTTCTCTCTTTTCTCCCAGTCCTTTATTTACAGCTAATTATGGCGGCGATGGATCTCGCCCATATGTTAGGGAGAGAGAGAGAGAGAGTGATAACAGAGAGCAAAAAAGATTGCTTAGTGCACAACTAAATAAACTATGGCCCCCGCCGCCCTCCAAATATCTCCAGAAGGCTCAGGGGATTTTTTTTTTTTTTTTTAACAAATAGTATCTTGCTCACAGGCTGGGTATCCCACAGTCCACGGTTCTCACAGTCCAGACCCCGTATCAACCATATATCTCCATATAATAGTAGCGTTTATTTGGAGTTTAGTAGCTAAGTAAATAAATACTGCTATATAGGTTGATTGGTAAGTTGTAGTGAAATGTGATCACCACCGCTAAGTAGCGGGATTTTTTTTACCAGACAGTTTCACCCAGATAAATAAATCAAATAAATAACAGTCTCAGCTGATTGCAGTGAAGCTCACTTTTTGTTTTGTATCAGTACTCAGCAAAAAACAGCAGGAAAAAAAGAAAAGTAGGATGGTTTCTTACTCACAGTCCACTGGTCCCATGCACATGTTCCAGGTCGGCTTCATGATTATATACTTACACATTTGATGTAACTGTGATTTGTTTTTAGGCTTCGTTCAAACTTTGCACTGTGCGGCTGTATAGGCAGCCCTGCCTGGGGCACCGCACCTGAAATTTGTCTCCTTCCTGCCTTCTCCAACCCTTAGTCCATTCCCCTTGCCTCTAGCCCGCAGCAGCCTTCACCAGCGGGGACCAAAGAGCCGGACGCCTCCACCGCCTCCTCCAGCAGAACCCCCCGCCGGCAGCGCCTCGGCCGCGTGAGTCCCGCTGCGACCGATCAACCCCGACCGCAGACAGGCAGAGACGCTGCTTGGTCACGTGCACGTGTATGGATCGCGAACGGGGCCAGCGCAGCGCAGGACAGCAGCAGTCAGCGACGCTCGAATAGGGGTGCCGAAGGAGCGAGGACGGGCGAGGATGTGGACAAGGATCCGGACAGGGCGGCACGGGAGACCGGCTAGACGGTGAGTTAGGATGAGCTGTGAGTTTAGGATGAGATAGGATGACTTCAGCCGGGAGGGGGGTGCAGAGATGCCGCAGAGATGCCGCTCCGCAGAGGTGCAGGGAGTGACGGGGGATGTTAGGTGGCTAGATAGGCAGCCTGATGTTCGGCCATCTCAGCGTTGCGTTGCGGGTCCTCTCCTGGAGCTCCATCCCTAACCACCCTGGTGTGAGGTTCGCGCCATCCTAGGCTCCTCCCTCCTGTGTGTGTTATCGTCCTTAACCCAACCCGTGATCTGTGTTCCCTTCTTAATTTTTCCCCTATCTCCCTGTGAGTCGGCAAGACTTAACACAAGCCTTGTTAAGATTGATCAGTGTTTTAATTCCCCCTCTCCCCTCTCCTTATTGTCCCCCCACCCCCCAAAAAAAACACCCCCATGCGCACCTATAATCTTCTTAATGAAGACAAAGAAAAATGAATAGCCGCACTCCAAAACCTGATGGGTGGTCTTTTATTCAATAGACAGCATGTACAAAAATAGGGTCACAGCAGTGGAAACAAGGAACAGCCGACGCGTTTTGCACTGGATCAGCACTGGATCAGCACCCTCGGTATCCTGCACCACCTGTAACCATTTAGTGATCCCACCTGGAGCGGTGACTCCTTTCTCTCTATAATCTTCTTAAGTTCCCTATCTCCCTTCCCCTCTATTCCCTCTTAGGGTTGTGGACCCATAAGACTTCTCCCTAGTGCCGAAAAAAATAAAATAATTACATGCATAAGATATGTGAAAATATCCACCTTCCCCTCACAAAATAAAAAAATAAATATATAAGTAGATAGAATAAGTAAATAAATAAACCAACTCCCCCACACCATCCACCCCAAAAAAATCCATCTTACCACCCCATCACCCTCTCAACCATAAACTGACAGGGGGCAGGAAAAAAATAAAAAATAAAATCAGTTTGACCGTAGGTTGTGTTTATTATATATCCAATCGAAGGTACCATAGCCTGAACCATACTGAATTTTATCTTTATTTAGTTCCATCTGTCTTTTCTGCCCTCATACTGCCCTCATTATCTGATCTTTTAACCTATAGAAATGCACCCTACAGAGGAATTCTCTTTCGGATTCTTGTGTCGACTTGAGCCCTGTAGGGATCCTGTGTACCCTGTAAAGTTCTATATAATTGTTGGGGGGATTACTGAGTAGCTCATTAAAAATGGACATCACTCTCCCTCTTAAATCAGCTGTAGTAATTGCCTCTGATACACATTTGATCCGTATGTTATTCCTTCTGCTTCTATTTTCATTTTCTTCTGCCTGCAGTTGTAATGTTAGCAGTCTCTGGTGTTGTAGTCTAATTTTCTCCTCCAACTGATCTAAGCGTACATCGGTCTGTCCTTGTGCAGTTGTACAGATATTGATCCTTTTATCCAGCACTTCAGTACTCAATCGTATCTCGTCCATTTCCTCTTTCAATGGGCTTAACCATTTGCTCATCATCCCTTGGATATCCTCCTTGGTGGGTAAGGCACTTAGCAATTTTCTGATATCCAGCTCTTCTCTGGGGTCTCTCTCCCCTTTCTCCTGTACTTTTAAGCAGGGATCCTTAACATATCTTTCTGTCAAGCTACTTATATCTTCCAATACTGCCTTTGAGCCCTCTGCTCCCTTTGCTTTTAGGCTATCAGTCAAAGAGTCCTGATCGCATCTATCTGCCATATTATCCATACTTGTCTCAGTATCTTGTAATATACGTTGTACAATATTTATGTCTGATGGAGATATTACTGGGAACAATATTTTACTATGCTCAGCTCTTCTCTCACCTGGCATATAGTGCTGTGTCTCCAACGGCTTTTTTTTTTGTCTAGATGAAACTTTAAGGTTTTTTTTTTTTTTTTCTATTTTTTTTTAAAGTGTATTTTTGTGCGTGAACTCGAGAGAGAGGAGCCGGACTGCAGGAGTTGGCAGTAGGCAGACCCTCCCCCCGGAGGCAATCGCCATCCTTCTCCATGCCCCCGGTGGCAATGGCGGGTGTGAGGGGGGGCCTCCCACTCACCCCACCCTACCTGCTCCACTTGGGAGCCCGACTGGGGCCCAATGGGACCCCAACGGGGCAGAGGGACTCCCCCTATGAGGGAGTGAGGGGGTCTAGCCCACCCAGCCAGCCCCGTAGGTCCTTCGCCTCTCATTTTTAGGAGACCGCATGGCCAATGTGCGTGCGTGGTAAACCAATTTCGTGTGCGTGCAAGTGTGGTGGTTTTTGTGGGGGGGGGGGGCGTACTAAGCACAGGCGTACCTTGCATAGCACACCCACCGGGAGCCGGGCTGAGACCACCAAACTCAATTCACATGTAGCCGAGACCGGGATCCGAACCCTTGGCTGCAGAGGTGAACGGCTTGTCAGCGCAGTGCCAATCACGTTGAGCCACCACAGCTCCCTTCCAACGGCTTTTTTAGCTGCACCTTCACCTGGTGTGTTTGTCGGACTTGCTTTGGCTGCTTTAGCTGTTTTGGATGCTTCTCTGCTGACAAGTAGTGCTGTGGTTCTCTATCAGCTAACCCCTCTGTAGGTGGGTGAGACGGCACCTTGCGCTTCCACCGCTTCCCGCTTGGGACTGCAGACAAGTGCTGTATGAGTGGGAGGGGATACTTCTCCTACTCCAGCATGGGCCGCTTCACTCTCCCAGCTCTCCCAGCTCCGGCATCCGGCGTCTGTACTCTGCACTCCCGCACGTTTAGCTCTCAGGTCCCAGATCTCAGTCTTCGGGTGTCAGAGTCTCAGTGTCTCGGCAAGCTGGCCGGGTCGCGTCTCCATGAATCAAAGTACCTGTGGGTCGAATCAGATCACTGCACTTGCTCCGAGCGGGTCAGATCAGCTCCCCGCCCAGATCCCGCTTGGATCCCCATTCACAAGCACTCTGTTCCCCCCTCAAATTCAGCCCAGGTACCTCCACGGGCTTCTCCCGAGAGCCTTGTTGGACGCCTAGCTCTGCTCACAGCATCTCACTCCGCCATGCCTAGCCACATCCCGTCAGGCAGCATAGGATTCTGTGCTTAGCGTGCACTTAGTACACACTTCCAGCACCAGTACACACTTCCAGCACCAGATGTTTTTTTCACCTTAATGAAGGGGTCTCCAACATTTTTAAACAAAGGGTCGGTTTACTGTACTTCAGACTACAGTAAGGCCAGATCGTGGCCATCGATAGTGGAAATTTCTCTGGCATCAGTAGGAGTAAACATCACCACATTTGGTATTAGGTTAGAGGAATAGTGCCCAATCATTGGTATCATAAAGAGCAATAGTGCTCCATTATTAGTGTCAGTGGGAGAAATGGTGCTCCATTGTTGGTGTTCGATGGCAGACTAATGTCCTGTATTAATGGGAGGATTAGTGCCCCAAGGGCCGGATAAAAGCAAGCAAAGGGCCACATCCGGCCCCCGGGCCGCAGTTTGGAGACCCCTGCCTTAATGCATTAAGGTGAAATTTTTTTTTACTTTACAACTCCTTTAACCGCTTGCTTACTGGGCACATATACCCCCTTCCTGCCCAGACGAAATTTCAGCTTTCAACACTGTCACGCTTTGAATGACAATTGCGCGGTCGTGCGATGTGGTTCCCAAACAAAATTGAAGTCCTTTTTTTCCCACAAATAGAGCTTTCTTTTGGTGGTATTTTATCACCTCTGTGGTTTTTATTTTTTGCGCTATAAACAAAAATAGAGCGACAATTGTAAAAAAAAAAATGTAACTTTTGCTATAATAAATATCCAATTAAAAAAAAATATATATTTTTTTTTCTCAGTTTAGGCAGATACGTATTCTTCTACATATTTTTGGTAAAAAAAATTGCAATAAGCGTATAGTGATTGGTTTGCGCAAAAGTTATAGCGCCTACAAAATAGGGCATAGAATTATGAATTTTTCTTTTATTATTTTTTTTTTTACTAGTGATGGCGGACACATCGGACACTTTTGAGACCATTCACATTTATATAGCGACCAGTGCTATAAATATGCACTGATTACTGTATAAATGTGACTGGCAGGGTAAGGATTAACACTAGGGGGCGAGGAAGGGGTTAATGTGTGCCCTGCATAGTGTTTCTAACTGCAGGGGGAAGGGGAGTGACTGGGGGAGGTAACCCTTGTTTACACACAGAAATCCATGTCCCTGTCTCTGTGACTGCCGGTCGCGGGTGCCTGGTGGACATCGCAGCCACCAGGCACGCGCATCGGCACCTGACTGATGCGGCAGGCATGCTCACACGTATATAGACGGACTCCCGGCAGTTAACATCCACATTGCGGCCGTATATAGTCGCCTGGCCGGCTGGAGGTGGTTAGGGACCAGGCCTATTTTTTAAACTTGTTGTTTAAAGCTAAAATAATTTTTTTTTTGCTAGAAAATTACTTAGAACCCCCAAATTTACATACATTTTTTGTTCAGACACCCTAGAGAAAAATTGTCGGTCATTGCAATACTTTATGTCACACCGGATTTGCGCAGCGGTCTTACAAACGCATTTTTTTGGGAAAAAATACACTTTTTTAATAAAAAATAAAAAATAAGAAAACAGTAAAGTTAGCCCAATTTTTTTTTTTCCATTGTGAAAGATAATGTTACGCCAAGTAAATTATTACCCAACATGTCATGCTAGAATGTCGACAAACTTTAATCCTTAAAAATCTCCATAGGTGACGTTTAAAAATGTCTACAGGTTACCAGTTTTGAGCTACAGAGGAGGTCTTTTGCTAGAACTATTGCTCTCACTCTAAGGATCGCAGCAATGTATGGTTTGAACACCGGTTACATATACGGGCACGACTTAAGTATGTGTTCGCTTCTGCGCGCGAGCACGGAGGAACAGGACGCTTTACCCTTTTTATTTTTATTTTCTTATTTCATTTTTTTATTTTTACACTGTCCCTTTAAAAAACGTTTTTGGGATCACTTTTATTTCTATTACAAGGAATGTAAACCCTTGTAATAGAAAAAAAAGCATTACAGGACCTCTTTAATGTAAGATCTATGGTCAAAGACCTCAGATCTCACATTTACACTTGAAGTGGTTGTAAACCCTGATCAGTGAGTGAGTGAGTGAAAAACTTATATAGCGCTGCACCTGCTAACTGAATCGCCTCTGGTCGCTTGCTTGTTCCTTTTATCCTTTGAACTCAAAAGAGATGGGTTTTGATCTTTCTCCTGAAGGCCAAGTGATTCTCCTCCAACCGGATGCTGGTTGGTAGAGCGTTCCATAGTCTGGGGCTTCGGACCGCAAATCTTCGCTCTTCTTTGGACTTGTATCTGGCTTTGGGTATTTGGAGTAGATTTTGATTGGTGGATCGCAGAACGCAATTGGGGTTATAAACTTTTATTTTTTTGCATAGATATTGGGGGGCATTTCCCATAATACACTTGTGCGTTAGACAGAGTGTTTTGAAAGTAATTCTGTCTTTTACTGGCAACCAATGAAGGGATCTCAGCAAAGGTGAGATTGATTCCCATGTTTTTTTGCCAGTCACAAGTCTAGCAGCCGTGTTTTGAGCGACTTGCAGACGAGTGATTTGGTTCCCTTAGGAGTCCGAGATAGAGGGCATTTGCGTAATCCAGTCTGGAGTTAACCATTGTTCCCACCACAACTGCTTTGTCTTCTTTGGGAATAAATGCAATAAGTGTCAGGAAAGGTTCCATCCGCTGGTGCTATTTATGTTCTGTCTTGCAGTGCTGAGTCCCACCAGCAGGGGTCTTCTGGCAGTTCGGAGCTGTCAGGAGAACTTCCCCCTGCTGGTATATTACCTTTGGGACGCAGTACTGGCCTCCACCAGCGGATGGATCCTGGCAGTGTGGAGCACCTGGCCCTTGCTGCGTTCAGGTGTGACCTGAACGTAAGCAGCACACCCCCTATATATTGCCCTGGTATCCGTCTATTAACCCGATCCTGAGCCTGATATCTGGACCCTGAGCCTGTTGTCTCCATCCTGGACTTCTGACCTGATCTGATCCATCCTGACCTGATCCTTCTCCTGGACTTTCCCTTCTGCTTATTCCCCGTCTGCAGCCATTTTCTGATCCCCCGTGTATGACCTCGGCCTGGCCTGTTTATGATTCTGGTATTCCCCTTTGCTGTACATATCGTCTTTAGTGTTGTTTTTGTCACTGTGGGTCATTGATTGTTTTGCACTGAGCTTGTTGAAGGTGGTGGGGTGTTTCCCCATCTTCCTAAATAAATCACCCTTTTTACCTATATCTGTTTGGATTCCTCTTTGCAATCACATAGTGCTGGTCTATTTCTAATCACTGACAGTATACCAGGGCCCTCCTAGACCAGACGTGCTTGCATTAAGGAACCACACTGTTGGTGGTTCCTGAAGCATGGATTTCAATGAAATCTGTTACTTTTCCCTTACTGGCAGAGGAGGATGGGGAGTATTGTCGCCAGGTTTTGGAGGGGTGGACAAGGGACCAGCTGATGGAAATCATCCGATCAGCTCATTCTTTGGTAGATTAGGGTTATATGTCTTTTGACGATATTCACTCATTAATTCAGTTATGTGTTGAATTGGCTCCGTCTGTTATTCCTGATGGTAGTGATGACTTCTCTCCCCCTTCAGTCCTGACCAAGTTGAATCCCTGGTATGGTTGATGGAGGATGATCCAGCCTCCTTTGATGAACACTATTGCTCTTGTTCCCAGCAGAAGTTATCTGACTGCATTAGTTCAGTCTCTGATTAAACAAGGTGTGTGTGAACCAGCCTTTGTTCAACCTGTGCTGCAGGCATGGTCAGATCTCCTGATTCCAGCCAAGCCACTGCATTCCAGCCCTGCCATTAACCACTTACCTTCCCAAGGATCTAGCCGTCCATTGCCAATGACAACCTCAGCTATAGCCCAGTTAATTCCGCTTCCTACCAAGTATTATTACCCAGTCTCTACTTGTTGTACCTACCCCACCTTTAATTCACCTGTTTCTTCCTTTTCACCAGTAACAACTCCACAAAAACCTCCTCCAGTCACCATCCCTGTGTCTCTGCCATATTCCAATCCTTCCTCCTACTTAATTCCATCCTCTTCATACATCACTTCTGTTAGCAAACCTGCAGTGTCTAAGCCTAAAAAGAAACGGAAGTACTTCCCAACCCACGCCATCGTGCCAGTTACCCAGCCTGATGTTTCAGTGCCAGTTACCCAGCCTGACGTTTCCGTGCCAGTTACCCAGCCTGACGTTTCAGTGCCAGTTACCCAGCCTGACGTGTCAGTGCCAGTTACCCAGCCTAACGTTTCAGTGCCAGTTACCCAGCCTGACGTTTCAGTGCCAGTTTGCCAGCCTGACGTTTCAGTGCCAGTTTGCCAGCCTGACGTTTCAGTGAAAATGTGCCAGTCTGATGTTCCTGTGCCAGCTTGCCAGTCTGAAATCCCGTTACCTGCGGCCCAGTTTAAATTTCCAGTACCCGCTAACCAGTCTGATGCACCTGCTGTTCTGTCTGATGTGCCAGTGCCTGTGCCCGTTGCCCAGTCTACAGTTCCAGTACCTGCTGCCCAGTTTAAAGTTCCAGTACCTGCTATCCAGTCCGATGCACCTGCTGTTCTTCCTGTTGTGCCAGCACCTGCTGTTCTGTCTGACGTGCCAGTGCCTGTGCCCGTTGCCCAGTCTACAGTTCCAGTACCTGCTGCCCAGTTTAAAGTTCCAGTACCTGCCAACCAGTCCGATGCACCTGCCTTCCAGTCTGAAGTCCCACCAGTGCCTGCCTTCCAGTCTGAAGTCCCACCAGTGCCTGCCTTCCAGTCTGAAGTCCCACCAGTGCCTGCCTTCCAGTCTGAAGTCCCACCAGTGACTGCCTTCCAGTCTGGTGACCCACCAGTGCCTGCCTTCCAGTCTGAAGTCCCACCAGTGCCTGCCTTCCAGTCTGAAGTCCCACCAGTGCCTGCCTTCCAGTCTGGTGACCCACCAGTGCCTGCCTTTCAGTCTGATGACCCACCAGTGCCTGCCTTCCAGTCTGATGACCCGAAACCTCTGTCTGCTGCCCAGCTCGATGACCCGGAGCCTCTGTCTGCTGCCCAGCTCGATGACCCGGAGCCTCTGTCTGCTGCCCAGCTCGATGACCCGGAGCCTCTGTCTGCTGCCCAGCTCGATGACCCGGAGCCTCTGTCTGCTGCCCAGCTCGATGACCCGGAGCCTCTGTCTGCTGCCCAGCTCGATGACCCGGAGCCTCTGTCCGCTGCCCAGCTCGATGACCCGGAGCCTCTGTCCGCTGCCCAGCTCGATGACCCGGAGCCTCTGTCCGCTGCCCAGCTCGATGACCCGGAGCCTCTGTCCGCTGCCCAGCTCGATGACCCGGAGCCTCTGTCCAGCTCGACGACCCGGTGCCCGCTGCCCAGCTCGACGACCCGGTGCCCGCTGCCCAGCTCGACGAACCGGACCCGCTGCCCAGCTCAACGACCCGGAGCCTGCCACCGAGCCGGAGGTGTTCCCGTCTGCTGCCCAGCTGGTAAAACTTCTGTCCGCTGCCCAGCCTGATGTGTTTGCTCCCCAGTCTGTTCTACCCGCTGTTTGTCCGGATGTGTCCTCTTTCTACCCGGATGTACCTACCACTCGGCTCAAGCCTCCCATTGCCCAGTTGGTCACCTTGGACTTTCCCCGGCAACGGATAGTTGAAGCGTCCAGAGGCCGCTCTTTTGAGGGGGGGTACTGTCAGGAAAGGTTCCATCCGCTGGTGCTATTTATGTTCTGTCTTGCAGTGCTGCGTCCCACCAGCAGGGGTCACCTGGCAGTCCGGAGCTGTCAGGAGAACTTCCCCCTGCTGGTATATCACCTTTGGGACACAGTACTGGCCTCAACCAGCGGATGGATCCTGGCAGTGTGGAGCACCTGGCCCTTGCTGCGTTCAGGTGTGACCTGAACGTAAGCAGCACACCCACTATATATACCCGGCAAGCGTAATCATACCTTGCCCTGGTATCTGTCTATTAAACCGATCCTGAGCCTGATATCTGGACCCTGAGCCTGTTGTCTCCATCCTGGACTTCTGACCTGATCTGATCCATCTTGACCTGATCCCTCTCCTGGACCTTCCCTTCCTGCTTATTCCCCGTCTGCAGCCATTTTCTGATCCCCCGTGTATGACCTCGGCCTGGCCTGTTTATGATTCTGGTATTCCCCTTTGCTGTACATATCGTCTTTAGTGTTGTTTTTGTCACTGTGGGTCATTGATTGTTTTGCACTGAGCTTGTTGAAGGTGGTGGGGTGTTTCCCCCTCTTCCTAAATAAATCACCCTTTTACCTATATCTGTTTGGATTCCTCTTTGCAATCACATAGTGCTGGTCTATTTCTAATCACTGACAATAAGTCTGCGTACTAGGCGCAGCAGATGGTGTGATCGGCTGACTACTGACCCTATTTGTGCATCCATTGTCATTTCTTTAAGATGGCATCCAGTGTTTCTGTGGCTGTTTGCTATAGTTGGATAGTTTTTATTTTTTCCACTAATGTGGTTCTGAAGAGTTCTGAATGGAGCTTCTTCTGAGATCTAGTCCAGTGCGTTGTCACCGGTTTTAATCTTTTAGTTAAGGGGGCATTTTTGGTAATTGAGAATTTAATTACATGGTGGTCAGTCCATGGTAACGGCTCATTTTTCAGAATGTTTATTTCCAGATCTTGTCTGAAAAAAAGATCGAGCGTGTGACCTGACACATGTGTGGCTGCAGACCTAATCCTTCCAAATGGTTGATGCAGGCGTCGGCAACCGGATCCTGTGGGGAGTTGGCCCAGAAGTTGAAATCCCCGAGCAGCAGAAGATGTTTGCTGTTTAGGGTGTAAGTGGAAATTAATTTTGTCAAAGGTGAGAGAAGCTGCGATTTTGGACCCGGTGGTCTATAGCAGAGAAGAATGTGAACTGTTTCTTGGGGGTTTGTTTGTAGTTGCAGAGTGAGGGATTCCATGTATTGAAAAGGATTTTGAAGGGCTGGTTTAGTGATCATGAGGTGAGATTTGTGGATCACCGCCAGGCCTCTTCCTCTTTACCCCACTCTGTTTTCAGTTATAATGCGATAGTTTTCTGGCACCAGTTCTCCTAGAATGGTGTTACAGTCGGCAGTAAGCCAGCTTTCTGTAATAAAGAGGCAGTCTAAATCAATTGTAGGATGAGATCACGGATTTCTAGTCAGCGTTTTACTGCCGATCTAGTGTTGACCAACGCACATGATATGTGCTTAGGCTGGGTTAGGTGGGTGTAATTTTTGACTGTCGATTGTCGATTGATTCTCAACAGTTGCTCAAGTCTTAGAGCTTTTTTGGTGAAAGCTGGTAATGAAGGGGCAAATGGTTTTAGGTCCCAGATAGTTTCTGCGGAGTATCTCAAATTAGGCATAGTTGCAGAAAATGGGGTGGGAGGTAATGTCGATCGTGGAGGTATTTAATGGTAATGGAAAAGAAGACTTCGAAGTGGTAGCCACTTACCAAGTCCTCCCTCCCTGTTTGATCCAGAGGAAGGCAAAAAAAAACAGCTGTGCTGTACCAATCTGCATTGGCCAGGGTAAAAATTCCTTCCTGATCCCACCAGGGCAGTCAGATGAACCCTGGATCAAAGTACTGAATGGTTTAGTCGTTGTATTTATAGTACGTAGGACTTATGGGGGGGGGGGGGGTATGCGAGCACACCTGAATACACACCTGAATACCCAGGTTCTGGAGGTGAGAGTGAGTGGTGGGGGTGACTCAGTTGTATTGGGTGTAGTAAGATGGCCGCTGAACTAGGCCTGGACCCACGCCAGGGGTTGAGGCTCTGGGGTACTGGGGGGGGGGGGGGGTATACAGGTTGAGATCCTGCTTGGGCTGCGAGGGGTGATGGTGGAAGGCCCCACTGGGGGATGGTAAATTTTGTGTACTTTACAGGAGGGAGGTGGGTTTGAGTTGCTGTAAACGGAAAAGCCAGCCACTAGGCCGCGGTTGAAGCCATGGCCTTTCCTAGTTGCGGCTGCTGCGACATGGTTACGATTTGTAGGACAGACGCTGGGGATGGCTGGGGCGGTGCCGGTGGGATGGCGGGGGGATATTATAGCGGTGGAAAGATGGGAGCATAGACGGGTATGTGATGGCCTTTTGTACAGGTCATACCTCCGCTGGGCAGAGCCACGGCCTATCTTTAGAAGGACAGCCACACTGTGCCAGGGGAGGTGGGGGAAAACCGGCGCCCAAAGAGAAGCAGGCTTACCTGTGAGATCCCCCAGGAGAAACGTGCCTGCGGTGGTGGGGAGAGAAGATGGTCCGCGTTCCAATGCTGTAGCAAGTGCAACCGCAGAGGGCTGAGAACCCTGCCTGGCTAAGCCGACTAGTTTAAGGCCGGATTCACACCTATGTGAATTGATGCGGCTTAAGCAGCAGCCAATACGCAGAACATTTCTAAATTCATTGTTTTCAATGAGGCTGGTTCACATATGTGCGATGCATTCGCACTGCCCATTGCCAAAAAAACGTGTGTGTATTTTAGGCCTTGCGGTGCGGCTCGGGTGCGAATTCAGGCCCATTATCTTCTACGGGTACGCAGCTGATTCGCAGATGTGTTAATTTCTCTTCAGGAATTTCTCTCATTCAGCCCAATACACTTCCCCCCCACTCTCCTCTAACCTGTAACCTCTCCCAGGTCTCCAAATTCGCAGCTAAAACTGAGCTAATCTACTGAACACTTCTGTTATCTCTCTGCAAAGATAAGAGAGCTGAAATTCGCACCGCACAAGTGTGATTACGGCCTGAGAGCGTCCTGCTCTCACTATCCCTGGGGTGAGCAGTGCCTGTAAAAGTTCACTTACTTTTCCAGTCTCCGCGCAATCCTTCCTGCAATGTCTGATGACATTATCAGCGCATGCGCGGTCCATCCGTTCAGTCACGGCACGCTATGCATGCCGTTTCTGTCTCCTTAGCATGCTGTGTCATTTCTATTCCCTGTAAATGGCACAGCATGGAAGCATTGCGATAGTGTGCCCTTCTCCTCCACTTCCTGGTTCTCCCCTTGTGACTGAATGAGACATCACACGGGGAGTGAACCAGGGCATTAGTTCAAGTCATTGCCAGCTATGAACAGCGTAGCTCGGTTGCCATAGTAACAGTGATTGAGATAAAGGCTTGAATTAGACACAATCGCACATGCGTGATTGAGAAAATCAGGCTCTTATCCTTCTAGATTGTAAGCTCTAACGAGCAGGGCCCTCTGATCCCTCTGTATTGATTTGTATTGTAAGTGTCTTCCCCCATGTTGTAAAGCCCTGCCCAAACTGTTGGCGCTATATAAATCATGTATATTAATAATAATAACATCTCTTCTTCTGCGTTCGAGTGACCATTGATCCCAGCTCCACTTGCCTGCAGAATGCTAGTTCACCTGGCTGCCACCAGTCGCGCTTGGCTCATCTTCCTCCCAACTGACTCTTTGCCCCAGTCCAGCCCGACTGGCACGCACACATGCAGACCTCCCAGGGCAAAGTTAGATGAAGTTAGATAAATACCTGGCACAACACAGTCAAGAAAGCACTGTAACAGCTGATAACCTTTTCCCGTGTCTTGTCCCTGCACTGTGCTGACCTACTTACTGTACCTGCTTGCTCCTTCCCGATTCCTTTCTGGTATGAATCCTTCCACTTCCTCCTGTGTTGGATCATTCCAGGCCAGCATTCCTGAGCTCCCAGCCTGAGGTAAATCCCCTCCCGGACAGGGATCCCTCAAGGGCCACTGACAGCCTCTCCTCAGCACTGCTTTTCCATCTTCCGCCCAACTCCCTTGCTGGCATGGCCCATGCCTATTTATGGGTTATCCCAGGTCCTTGCCAGCCCATTTCTACCTTTACCCTCAGCTTCTTTAGCGAGGCAGTGGTCATCTTGGAGGTGTGTTTGAAGTTGTTATCATGTTGGAATATTGCCATGTGGCCCAGTCTCCAAAGGGAGGGGATCATGCTTGGCTTCAGTATGTCACAGTACATGTTGGCATTCATGGTTCCCTCAATGAACTGTAGCTCCCCAGTGCTGGCAGCACTAATGCAGCCCCAGGCCATGACACTCACACAACTATGCATGTGTCACAATAGAGAAGAAGGGAACTGCTGCTCCAGGTGAGTGCACTAAGCAATCAGTGTCCTCTCAGAAGCATGGGTGCAGGTAATGCATTGAACAAAACTTGAAAAGAAAAGGTTGGACAGCCGCAATCCTTAAAAAGGTTGCCTTGACTAACTGCTGACATTACAGTGCGAAACGCGTCACCTTATACCCCACTGCCTGCTGTGACTTGTAGTGCTGTTTCTTTTTAAGGATTTTTGGAAATGCGGCTGTCCAACCTTTTCTTTTTAAGTTATGCTTGTGTCACGGTCTGGAGTCAGGCTTAGAGGCCAGTAGCTATAGCAGCACAGCGGATATTTACACAGGTCACCCTGGCTGATGACACAGGTTCACCTGAGGTGCGGGGTCTAAGCACTTACCGGTATTCACCAGAGCTCCTGATGGTGGAGATGGGCTTTGCTGCGTGTTAGTGCCAGGTCACGATCCTCATGATAGCCCCACCAGGAGGTGAGCAAGCCGGGGGCCGGAAGCAGATATAAGAGGTAGGGATCAAGCAGAAGCGTAGTCGGGGGACGAGCCAAAAGTCGGCAGCAAGAGAGACAGGAGCAAGATATTGGCTGGTGAAGGCACAATATTCTGGCAACCAGGAAGTGCAGGGACATGGCTTTTATAGGAAATTCATGGGAGGAGCAAAAGGGTTCAAGGTTCAAGGCAAACGAGATTCAAGACAAGATCATTCAATGAACTATCTGAAGAACTGTCCAAGTCACTACCAGACACACCAGAGGTCCCAGGTTCAAGCCCAGGTCCTAACAGTACTACCCTCCTCCCAGGATGTCCCCTGGACGTCTTAGAGACAGGTTTCTGAGGAAACCTCTGGTGAAATTCTCTTGTTAATCTATGGGCATGAACATTGTTTTGAGGCTCCCAAGAATTTTCTTCTAGCCCATATCCTTCCCATTAAACCAAATATTGCAATTTGTTCCTAGAGATCCTGGAGTCAAGAATTTTTCCCACCACAAATTCTTCTTCACCCTGTACCTCAACAGCTGGAGGAGGAGGATGAATTCTTCCAGAAAAAGTATTTTCATAAAACTGTTTGAGTAGCGATATATGAAAAACAGGGTGAATCTTCATATTATCAGGAAGTTTTAGGCGAAAAGTGCCCGGGTTGATTTGAGCAGAAATGTCAAAACGTCCAATAAACTTTTGACCCAGCTTAGCACATGGAACCTGAACCTTTAAATTTTTGGTAGATAACCAAACTTTGTCCCCGACCTGAAAGGTGTCTGTGTCTGTCAGCAGCCTCCTTCAATGTGTCAGTCAATTTCTCCTGGATCTCATGTAATGAAGTTAGTCTGTTGGTAACAGCAGGAATTGAAGTTGAGATAGGGAGATCAGGAATATAAACTTGATGATACCCGGTGTTTAGGAAAAATGGGCTTTGGGAAGTGGAGCTATGTTTAGAGTTATTATAAGAAAACTCTGCCTAGAGATAACTCACGAAACATCGTAGGTATTGCTCCAGAGTTTGATTGGTCCTCTCGGTCTGACCATTAGACTGCGGATGAAAAGCTGAGGATGGATTAGTTTTTACACCCAAAGCTGAGCAAAAACGTTTCCAAAATTTTGAGGTAAACTGTACCCCTCTGTCAGACACCACATCATCAGGAAATCCATGAAATCCATGAAGTTTAAAAACTTCTCTAACCATTACCTAAGCAGTATGTTCAGCAGAGGGTACCCCCTTAACTGGAATGAAATGAGCCATCTTAGTGAGACGGTCAACGACTACCAGAATGGTGGTCATCCCTTTTGAAAGAGGAAGATCGACTACAAAGTCCATAGAAATTCACCCCCATGGTCTTGATGGAACAGGCAGTGGTAAAATTAACCCCAGAGGAGAAGATCAGGGTGTCTTATTGCGAGCACAGGTTAGACATGAAGCCACAAATCTCTTTACATCTTTCTTGTACCCAGGCCACCAAAAGCAACGTGATGGGAGTTCATCTGTCTTAGAAACCCCAAAATGACCGGCAAGTTTAGAGTTGTGTACCAACCTGAGGGCTTCTTCTCGAACTGATTCAGGTACATAGAGGCAATGTGCTTGAGTCCAAAAACCATTGTTGTACTTGAGGTTAATGTCTGTAGGAGGATTATTAAGAAGTTGGTAATTTTCATAACCCTCCTTGAGGAGATTAAGAACTGTCTTTGAACTTGTGGTCCCTAGAAAGTTCTTTTGAGGCAGGATTGTACATTCTGAATTGCTCCTAAAATGTAGTTCAGGATCTGGATGTACCAGTATTGGTGCAGAAGTGAAGAGAGTTTTCAGTTTACTAAAGGCAGCCTGTGCCTCAGGTGACCACAAAAAGGGCACCCCTTTCTTTGTCAGCTGTGTAATTGGAGCAATTACCTTGGAGAAACTCCTTATAAATCCTCTGTAAAAGTTGGCAAATCCAACAAATCGCTGTATCTCCTTAACATTCCTAGGGACAGGCCAATCCACCACTGCTTTGATCTTATCAGGATCCATGCTTACTCCTTCAGAAGAGATTATGTATCCCAAGAACTGGATCTGAGTTTGTTCAAACTCGCATTTATCTAGTTTGATGTAAAGTTTATTCCGCCGTAATCTCTCGAAAACAATACAGACATGTTTGCGGTGTTCTTCCAAAGCATCAGAGAAAATGAGACTTCCAAATATGCTATTACAAACTGATCAAGCAAATCTCAAAAAGCATGATTAATAAGAAAGTTGCAGGAGCATTACAAAGCCCAAAGGGCATGACCAAAGACTCAAAATGTGCATATTTGGTTCTGAAAGCAGTTTTCCACTCATCTCCGGGACAAATGCGGACAAGATTGTATGCCCCGTAAATCAAATTTGGTAAAGAGCTTGGCAGAGCGGAGTCTCTCAAGCATTTCTGGAATCAGTGGGAGTGGATAGCGATTCTTAATTGTGACCCGGGAGTGTACGGGGGGGATCTCCACCGCGTGTAGCGCGGCGTCCCCGAGTTTATTTTTTTTATTTTTTTTGTACGGTCTGTAGGTACGCTCTGTTACTTTGCAGCTTTGAAGTTTTGAAGCTCCGTGGTGGTGCACGCTGAACTGGGAATGCACGGGGGGGGGGGGGGGGAATCGGCGATGAGGTTCGATGCTGAGGCGTGAGGCGGCTGTCGGCTGAGCTCCCTGGAGGGAGGGAGAGAGAGAGACAGTGCGAGAACGCCCAGGCTCGTCCATCCGAGGTGATCCCCTAAGGGTTGCAAGGGAAAGCACGGGGTAGCTGTAAGATCCCTGAGCTAAGGGACGGAATCTCAGGAGGTAAAACAGCAAGTAAAACAGCAAGCGATCATATAGGAGGTAACATCAGCAGAAACATCACGTCAGCACTACATCAAATGTAAGTAAATGAAATCTTCAACCCTATAGACGGTGGTCTAAGGCTCCAAAGGCAACACAACTCAAGACTGTGAGTATAATCTGATTGTATTGACTCTAATGATAAATATTATGATAGACATTATGGGCCAGATTCAGCAAGACTTGCGCTGGAGTAATTCGATATGCGCCGCGTAACTGTGAATATGCGCCGTCGTTTCTATGTGGCCGTACCCACCAAACTAGATGCAACAGAAAACGTGGCATTTCCGATCGGCTTAACTTTCCGACGCCAGAGTCTCGTCAGCGCATAATTTCACTTGGCGCATCAGTCGCGCCTATTGATTTCCCCTGCAAATATGCAAATGAGGGAGATTTCCCAATTTGCGAACGGATTAGCACCATACGCTGGCTACATGCGCCGCGCGTATCTCGTCCGTCCGACGCAAAGTTATTTCTACAAATAGCTGCTTTATCTTTACTCCAGGCACCCTCAGATCAGCAGGAGAGCAGCTACAGCAGCAGCGTTACCGACGAAACTAGCAAGCTGAACAACCACACTTGCAAGGACAACACCTCTGTGTGCCAACATGCCAGGGGCAGTCGTGGTCCTAGCACTAGTACTGGGTCCCTCGCTACGGAGGAGGCGGGCACTTGAGAGGATATACCGCACGCGCATGAGCCTCTTTGGCATGGGTGATGAGGAGGTGTATCGCCTCTTCAGATTCAGCCCAGATGCAATACTTGAACTAACCACAACCTTGCAGGAGGACATCACCAGCAAGACACACCGCTCACAAGCAGTGCAGCCACTGGTGAAGGTACTGGCAACACTTCATTTCCTTGCAAGTGGATCATTCCAGCGTACAAGTGGAGTGGTGGCTGGGATGTCACAATCCTCCGTGAGCAGATGTGTGCACCAGGTTGTCCCTGCAATCCTCAGACGCATGTCCAACCAGTTCATCAGACCCACCACTGAGGAGCTGCGGCTGAAGGCAATGACAGATTTCTACAGAATTGCCAGATTCCCACGCACTGTTAGGGCTATTGATTGCACACATGTGGCCCTACAGCCCCCCAGTGCCACAGAGCACATATACCGCAATCGGAAGCATTGGCACTCCATCAACGTACAGGTGATAGCCAATGCCCAACGCCTCATATGGCACGTCCGTGCCAAACACCCCGGGTCCAGCCATGACAGCTTCATATACCGTCAGAGCCCCATCCCAGCAGAATTCGAACAGAACATGTATGGGGACAGCTGGCTGGTTGGTGAGTGACATGGGTGGCAGGCATGACTATCCCCTTCCGTGATGCACATCACAAGGGGCACATGCACTACTAACATCCTCCTGTATTTTCCCTTACAGGTGACTCTGCATATGCACTGGGACCCCATCTCATGACTCCTTTCCCGGAACCCCCAAACTAGAGGAGAGAGAAAATACAATGAAGCACACATCAAAACCCGTGCAGTGGTGGAGCAAACATTTGGGCTCCTGAAGTCCCGTTTCCGCTGCCTGGATAAGTCCGGGGGGACCCTATTGTATTCCCCTACCTTTGTGTGTCAGATCATCGGTGCATGTTGCATTCTGCACAACTTTGCTATGAGAAAAGGCCTGCAGATTGAAATGCGTGATGACTTGACCCCCGAACCAGACAGCCCCCCCCAGAGGAGACCCATTCAGCTGATGGACGAGCAGTCAGGAGGGTCCTCGCCGTAGGCATCTTTGGACAATAAACCAAAACATTAATCACACAGACAATGCACGCGTGTACACCACTGATGTCCCTAGATCACACACACCACATGCACATCGCATTGGATTAGCCCAAGTCCAGCATGTAGGACTTGGGAGCAGCAACGCCAGCGTCAAGGCCCCAATGATGTCACTGTCCATTCATACACCTTTCACACGTCATTCATACAGCCGTGGGGTTAACTTCACCACCACGGCCGAGGGTGATACCCCTTACTGTCAGGAGTGCCACCCCCTCACATTCACACACCATTCACACTGTCCCCTGCACTCCTGACCGTGTGCAGTTAAAAATAAAATAAATATCTCATAACCTGAGTAATAAAAAAATAAAACAAAAACTCATAACCTGAGTAATAAAAAAATAAAACAAAAACTCATAACCTGAGTAATAAAAAAGAAAAATAATATAAACCAAAACAAAAAAAAATCCCTCATCTGGGCTGACGGGGGCTCCTCCTTGGGGGCACTCTCGGGCTCCTCAGCTGCCTGGAGGGAGTGGGTGGGGGGGCATCTGGAGGAGGCTGATCCCCGGGTGGGCCACTCCTGGGAGCTGTTGGGTGCCTGCCCTCCAAGGCCACGGCAATCCGGCTGAGATACAGGTTGGTCTGGGCCTGCATCCTCAGCTGGCGGGTTATATTATGCCGCTGGGCACGCTGCCGCTGCCTCCCCTCTTCACGGATGGCAGCTGTGTTGTCTTGTACGGCTGCTGTCAGGTGCCGGACATCAGCCTGCACCTCCCCCAGGCTGGTGACAACGTCCTGCACACCACTGGGCAGCTGCGACATGGAGCCCAGGCTGTCAGTGACCCGGTCCAAGTGGGCAGCAATCTCCCCCATCTGCTGTGTTTGTCTGGCGTGGTCCAATACCACCTGTTCCTCGACCATATCACACACCCCCCTGGTCTTCCGGGTCGCCTTCCTGGGGGCAGGAGAAGGTTGTCCCCGTGGGGATGGACTCGCCCTTGAAGGGCTACCGAGGATGGGGGAGGGGATGACAGAGGGCCCTGCAGAGGAGGAGGACTCCTCCAACAATAAAATAAAGTCCTGCTCAGGGACAGGCTCCTCCACAACCACCTCTGCAGAGGTGGTGTGGGCACTCTCCTCCACCTCGGTGTCTTCAGCACCCAGGGCCTCCTCATCAGGATCCCGTTGGGAGGTTGGGGTGGACTGGCCGGCAAGAGATGATGGCCCAGCTCCGTCATCTGTGGATGACACAAAGCAGACACATGTTGGTGGTCCCACACACTTGGCACATGTACCCTCCCCCCCCCCACATGCAACACACCAAATAGGGTATAAAAAACACTTACCTGTCCTGGAGCCTTCCTCCACGGAGTCATATCCAGGGACCCCCTCCAACTGCTCCCTGTCCAGGCAGCGGGCGACCACCTCCTCCTCCGTGGTCAGGCTGACCGGACATGGGGGTCCACCACCTGTGCCCCGCTCATGGCTCCGAATGGTGGCCACCTTGCCACGGACCTTGCGCCGCAGGTCGTTGATCTTTTTTTGAATGTCGCCAGCAGTCCGGGTGAAGTACCCCAGCACATTCACCCTGCTGGCAATGGTGTCCAGGATGCCCTGCTTCCTCTCCCGGCTGGTCTTACGACTTTTTTTCCCATGGAGAAAATCATTAAACGTCTCCATAGCGGAGATTATAACTGACACCTCCTGGGAGTTAAAATTGAGATTCCTCCTCTCTTTGGGGGTAGCGGGAGCAGCCATCACAGAGCAAAAGTAAATTCCCTGGGGTGGGGGGAAACGGAAATACTTTTGCGCCGGAATGGCACTTCCGCTGACGCTTTTATACGCGCAACGGAACACATTGCGCTGACGTTTCCCGTGAAGTGGTGCCGACGGAAGTTGTGAGCATGCGCACCAGGGGGCGAGTGGAGCCTCACTCATTGCGCATGCTCCGTGGATGATGCTCTGAACGTAAGCCTCTGCGCTGGTCTCCGCCCATTATTTACATATGATCACACCCACTTCCACTTGCGTCGGGTTACGCCAGCGCATTATCGTTACTCTGGCGCAAGTTTACGCGCAAGTACTATGTGAATAACAGTACTTGCGCCGAAAGTGTCGGCGGAGTAACGTAAATGAGAAACTTTACTCCAAAGTAAAGAGGCACCCATCTACCTGAATCTGGCCCTATAAGGTCTGGATGTTTGGTGCTGGTGCTGGGGCAGAAAATGAGTGAGAAATCAATAGTGATGAGAAAAGAAGGAGAGAAAAGCTGAAATACAGAGACACCAACAGCTTGCTGATAATAACTCAAATACCCTAAGTCCAAAGGTAGAAATACTGGAGGCCAGGAATGTTGACGGCAAAGACTTTAAAAGGTTAAAGTGGTTTTCTGGTACTCAGGAGATTATTTCTGATTGGAGGTTACTATTTCTGATTATCTCTGATTGGAGGTTATTGCACTGATGGGAAGGATTGGAAGGATTATATAGCCGTAGACGGGCCGGATAAACATTGTAATATAAAAGCAGCCACCGATCAGCAGTGCGGAGTGGACCCGAAATAGAATAGAACATCGTGTCTCTTTTTTTTTTTTTTTTTTACCTACACAAACCTTTGTAAAAACCAAAGGGGGTACTAAACACACTTTAAGTACAAGGTAAAAATAGATCACAGAACCTAAGAGGTGGAGGTGTATTCTTTTCTCTCTATCTCTCCATGTTGGTAAAAGTCTCACGGGATAGACCGGTTCCCTTTTTATTAAAAAAAAAATAAAAATACTCACTTACCACAGTATAAAAAGCATCCTCAGAAAATACAGGTTCTGCAGTATAGAGGGGAATACAGGGAGTTAAAGGTTAACATACGCTCAACAACTAACTAAAAAGCCCCCACAGTTTAAGTTTTTTTAATTTTTTTCGAGGGAACTAGTAGATGGTAAAAAAAAAAAAAAAAACAATTACGAAAAATTATGTATATTCATCACAATACTTGAACAATATAAAACAACGAGCATTGTAGATTCTAAGAAAAATAACACCGCAGAACCTCAACGATAATAATGAGCACAAGGGCAAGAGGAGCAAGAGGCGGGGCGGCCTCAACCCCCCGTTTGAGCCAAAGCCCTGGTCCAATGAACAAGTACGTAATACAAGGGATAAACGGTGACAAATCAGCAGCAGATAAACACCAGGGGGGCAGAAGCTCTCAAGCTGAGAAGGAGAAAAAAAAGATCAAACTTACTCCAAATAATCCAATAGAACCCGATACCCAAGCTGAGACTTCGATGGACCATGAAATGGACTCTATGCACGTTCAGAGGGTAACCGATGAACTCCAAGATAGATCAGCATTACCAACAAAAACGGAAATACAAGGAATGTTTGCAGCTTTGGAAAAATCATTAAAAACGCAAATGGAGAGAATGGAGAGAAACATGGGGCTTATGCTGGAAAGACTAGAGGAAGTCAAAAAGAAAACAGACTATAATGCAAACCACATCAGAAAACTAGAGGAACAAATCAAAGGAATTAAAACAGAACAAAGGGAACAAGCGTATAAAGCTGAAGACCAGAAAAACAGAGATAGAAGGAAAAACATTAGAATTCGCGGAGTCCCAGACTCCTCCCAGTTTGAAAATCTTCCTGAAATCATACAAAAAATCTGTAATCCATTATTGGACAGGGAAATAACCTCCCCATTGAGAATCGAACGAGCGCACCGGATCAGGAGACCTAGAGAAATCCCACAGGAGAGTCACAGAGACATTATAGTAAGATTTGAAAGCTGGGAGGAAAAAAAACAACTGTGGAAAAATCCAATCCAATCCCCAATTAAACTCGACGACCACAATATTCAAATCTATCAGGACCTATCTCAAGAGACGCTTAGAAGAAGAAGAAACCTGAAACCATTATTACGGGAGCTGCAAGATGTAGGAATACAATATAATTGGGGTTTCCCGGCATGTTTGATCGGGAGAAAAAAGGGGGTCACTGCTAAGCTCAGATTCATAGATGAAGTACCGGAATTCTGTCAAAAACTTGATATCCCAATACCGTGTAGTTTCTGAAATGTGGGGATGGTGAAGAAAGGGAAGGAAGGACAGAAGAGGGGAGACGAGGGGGGGGGGGGTTGGCGGGAGATGGGATATGGGGTGCGGGAGCATAAGAAGGGAGTAGGTATATTAGGGTAAATACTAAAGAGAGACCCAGGTGCTGGAACCCACTACCACCTTGGAGTGATTCCCCTGGAATCAGGGGAAATTAGGCCGTGGCAAATTGAATTCCGCCTCAAGGGAGGGAGCATAAGAGCACAAAGGGGGTGCAAGAGGAGATAATCCCCAACACGACCTTAGGGTCAAGATTCCACCTAGGGAAAAGGGGAGGGCGTGATGGGGAGGAAAGGTGTAGGGGGGAGGGGGAGGACTGGGTCAAAGAGGGGGAGGTTAGATGGGGTGGATATAAATTTTAAATCGGTTATCTGTCCGAGGGTTGAAGCGTTAGTGAAAACGGAATAAAAAAATAAAAAAAAGAAGCATGTCCAATGTAAACTTTATCACCTACAATGTAAGAGGCCTCAGCTCCCCAGGGAAAAGACATATGATCTTGAGGGAAATCGAAAGACACTTTGCAGACATAGGGCCAGATTCAGGTAGATGGGCGAATCTTTATGTTGGAGTAACGTTTCTCATTTACGTTACTCCGCCGAAACTTTAGGAGCAAGTACTGTTATTCACATAGCACTTGCTCCTAAAGTTGCGGCGGCGTAGCAAAAATGAGCCGGCGGAATTCAAATTGGGCGGGTAGGGGGCGTGTATTATTATAACTAGGCGCGATCCCGCGGCGAACGTACTGCGCATGCGTCGACTGTCAGTGCGCATGCTCCAAATTCTTTCAGGGAACGTCAATGACGTCAATCCCCATTCACGGACGTTTTACGCAAACGACTCGAATATTTTTTTTTTCGACGCGATGACGACGGCCATACTTAACATAGGATACTCCACTAGGGGGCTGCTTTATCTTTACGCCGCGTATCTCTTACGGAAACGTCAGAAAGTCACTGCATCGGGCCGGAATACGATCGTGAATTGCCGATTCTCGCTAATTAACATATTCTCGGCGTTAATCAGCGGGAACGCCCCCAGCACCATTTTTAAAATTGCAGTTCCGATACGACGGCGAAATACAATTACGCCGCTCGTATAGAAACTCCAACCCGGCGTTTCTTGTTTTCTGCTTACTGAAAACAGAAACGCCGGCTCAAAGTGAGAGTTAGGCTGGAGTATCACTGATACTCCAGAGTAACTCTACCTGAATCTGGCCCATAGTCTTCCTTCAGGAGACACATATAACAGCTGACTCGGAAGTCAGGCTCTACTCTCGGGCGGTCCCGAAATGGTACTATGGAGATTCCCCTCAGAAAAGATCTAAGGGGGTCGCCATAGGGATAGGGAAAAATATCAACTTTGTAGTAGAAGATAGGAGAGTCGATCCAGATGGCCGGTATCTGTTCCTAAGAGGGACCCTTAAAAAAAATCTTAAATTTGTTAATGGACTTTAAGCAGGGCTATGTAGTATTGGCAGGGGACTTTAACCTCACACTGGAACACCACCTCGATAGGGCATCTGGGGTACCTGTAATAGATTCCAAGCAACAGCGTATGTTGAAAAAAAAACTTTTTAAGCATCAACTAATAGATCCTTGGAGAATTGCAAACCCAAATAAAAGGGATTATACATTCTACTCTACAGTACATAAAATGTACTCAAGACTAGATTATATAATGGTAGACCATGGAATACTGGAATATGTAAAAAAAAACCTCGATAGGGGTGATATCAATTTCAGACCATGCCCCGGTTACGGTGAGAATACACTTTGCAGATATCGAAGAGAGAAAGGGGGGTTGGAATTTAAATGAAGATCTAATTGACGACATAGAAGTCTGTGATATAGCAAAAATAGATATTGAGGAATTATTTGCAGTAAATAACACACCGGGAATGAGTACAGCGACTGTATGGGAAGCCCACAAGGCATGTATTAGGGGAAAGTTCATTTCCTTATGGGCAGGGAAGAAAAAGGCAGGAGAAGCTAACAGGAAAAAGATAATCAGTGAGCTACAAGATCTGGAAAATAAACATAAAAAACAAAAAGAAAGTAAAGTATACCAGGATATAGTAATCAAAAGAGCCCAATTAAGAGATCTAATGGAAATAGAAACTCGGAGTATATTTAAAAATGTATTAAAAGAAAGATATATATGGGGGAATAAACCTGGAAAATATCTAGCTAGGATTTCAAAAGAAAAAAGAAACATAAACTATATTGAAAAAATCAAAAACCAAGCAGGACAGATGAAATATAAAATGTCTGAAAAGACATTAGGAAAAAGAAAATCAGGGAATACCTTGAGGAAGCCAACCTACCAAAACTGCCACAAGAAACGGCGGAACTTCTGGAAGGCCCAATAACGCTGGGGGAAATAAGTCAAGCAATTCAAGAAACACCTGGTGGTAAGAGTTCAGGCCCAGATGGATTACCTATTAAATACTATAAAAAATTTAAAGAACTCCTGGTCCCAGAGATGTGTAATTACTTTAACAAATTGGGGGAAATTGAAGAAATAAGGAAAGAATCCCTCCTTGCCAATATCACTATTATTGCTAAAACAGGGAAAGATAACACTCTCTGCTCTAGCTACCGTCCAATAGCATTATTAAATGCCGATATCAAGATCTACGCAAAGATATTGGCAACAAGGATAAAGGCCCACATGCTGGATCTAATTAACGCGGATCAGACAGGGTTTATAAAAGGGAGAGAAGGGCGGGACAATAGCTTAAGAACGATTCTGTTGTTACAGGAAGATAAAGAGAAGAAACCCCCAGTCGTACTCATGTCAATAGATGCTGAAAAAGTATTTGACAGAGTCGACTGGGGGTTTATGATGGAAACCCTGCGAAGTGTAGGAATCGGACCAAGATATTTGAAATGGGTGGGAAATCTCTACAACTCCCCGACAGCAAGAGTGAAGGTGAATGGGAGTATGTCGTCGGCATTGGATATGATGAACGGAACAAGACAGGGTTGCCCGCTCTCGCCCCTCCTATATGTAATAGCTCTTGAACCTCTTTTGACCAAGATAAGGAATAATCCAGGTTTAGGGGGTGTGAAAGTGGGAGAGGAGGAGCATAAGGTGGCAGCGTATGCTGACGACATACTCCTATATGTGACGAAGCCTAGACTCTCTGTACCAAAGATAATGGAGAAAATAAGAAAGTATGGGGAACTTTCCAACTTTAAAATAAATCCCATAAAAACTGTAATCTTAAATTTGGGAATAGAGACTTCAGAAGAAGCAATCCTCCAGAGAGAGTTTCCTTTCTCATGGGAAAAAAAATCATTAATTCAGGGATCACACCCAGAAGCCAACTATATTCTCCTAGTTACTGAGATAAAACAAGATTTAAAAAACCTTGCCAAAAGACAGATCTCCTGGCTAGGGAGGATTAACGTATTTAAAATGATGGTTTTACCAAAGATAATATATAAGTTTCAAATGGTTCCAATTAACATCCCACAAAGTTTTTTTAAGATAATAAAAACCATAATCTCAAAATATATCTGGCAGGGTAAAAAACCTAGAATAAGTAATTCAATCCTTACCCGGGGGAAAAAAAGAGGGGGACTTGCACTTCCTGACATAAAAAGATACCACCAAGCCGTAATACTAGCAAGGTTAGTGGAATGGACAAATATAAATACACAAAAAAAATGGGCACAGATGGAGAGTAAAATAAGCTTGTCACAATTAAGTACAAATATTTGGATCCCACCTAAATTTAGAATAATAAACACTGACACACACAGTATAACAAAGAAGGTTTTTAAAACATGGGACTTATTATCTAAGCGAGAAAAATGGGAATACAATTCACCCTTAATACCATTGGCCGACACAAAATTTCTTACACCTGGAAATAAGACAAGAATGGGGAAGAAATTAGGTAATAAAAGATTAGGGGAAATAGTCACACAAGGGAAAATAAAGGAAAAAAAAGATATTCACGTAACAGATGGGGCCCAACAGTTAAGTGATTGGGAATATTTACAATTAAAGCACTTCGTGAGCACATTACCAGCACCGTTAAGAGAAGATAAAACACAGAATCCAATAGAAAAATTATGTTCCACGGGACAACCACTACAACATGGAATTGTGGCACTGTATAAGATACTTACAGACCTAGGGACAAAGGCTAGCTTGCTAAGCGTAGAGAAATGGGGGCAAGATATTGGGGAAAGGATCGAGGAGTCACACATGATAAGAGCCGTGTATAATCATGCAAACAACATCAATACAGTTGAAGCCAATTACAAATGTATGATGCGTTGGCATTTGACACCGGTAAAAATGAACAAAATACACTCAAACAACTCTGCCCTGTGTTGGAGAAACTGCAATCAAGCAGGCACCACAATGCATATTTGGTGGGAATGCCCGCGAGTCCAGGAATACTGGAACGAGGTCTTAGAGTATATAGAGGAAATCACAGGAGAAGAGGTTCCACAAAATCCCTTGACCTGTCTGTTTCACGGACCTGCTAGGGGGCTAAAAAAAAAGAACGGATCGACATTGGTCCCGGTGTTGCTGAATGCAGCAAAGGGCCTAATCCCTAAAAAGTGGTTAAACCCTCAGAGACCATCCATAAAAGAATGGATACATCGGGTCAATCATGTTTCAGAGATGGAATACCTGAGAAGGGTAGACCTGGGAGAAGAAGAGGGGGATAGTAGTAGAACCGTCTGGGACCAATGGAGACTATTCAAAACTACAGGAAAATTTGCACAGGCAATATCAGAAATAGACGGGTAAGACAACAGAAACAGTAGGAAAAAAACGTGAAAATCACCGGACAGAACCGAAAGATAGAATGAACCATGAAGCAGGGAGGGGGGGGGGGAGGAGGGAGTTGGAGGAAAAAAAAAAAGGAAGGAAAATCGGAGATACGGGGGGAGAAGATGATGAGATAAAAGAGAAAGGGTCGAGGGGGAATGTTATGAGCTATCTACCTTCTCTGGTTTGTCCTTCTTTCTTTTATCATATTTGATTTGCCGGAAAAAAAAAAACTGTACTGATGAGGAGAAGAGGGGAGGGAGGGAAGGGAAGAGAAGAAAAGAAAGGGGTAAAGGAAAAATGAAGATATAATTGTGTTGTTACGTAAACATAAAAAAACCATGTTGCGGAAAGAAATAAAAAAAATAAAAAAAAATATATAAAAAAAAAGAAAAAAAGAAAAAGACAAAAGACAAAAGAAAAATAATAATACAATAATAAATAAACAAACGAATAAATAAACAATAAGAAAATGAAGTACCACAAGTGATGCGAAGACCGTAGAGGAAATGCGAAGGGCGGAATTACCGTGAGCATCTCCCACGCCCCCATTCACCTGGTTGCGTCAGATGTGGGGAAAAAATAAATACAAAATTATCAGGATCTATGCTTACTCCTTCAGAAGAGATTATGTATCCCAAGAACTGGATCTGAGTTTATCCAAACTCGCATTTATCTAGTTTGATGTAAAGTTTATTCCGCCGTAATCTCTCGAAAACAATACAGACATGTTTGCGGTGTTCTTCCAAAGCATCAGAGAAAATGAGACTGTCATCCAAATATGCTATTACAAACTGATCAAGCAAATCTCAAAAAGCATCATTAATAAGAAAGTTGCAGGAGCATTACAAAGCCCAAAGGGCATGACCAAAGACTCAAAATGTGCATATTTGGTTCTGAAAGCAGTTTTCCACTCATCTCCGGGACAAATGCGGACAAGATTGTATGCCCCGTAAATCTAATTTGGTAAAGAGCTTGGCGGAGCGGAGTCTCTCAAGCATTTCTGGAATCAGTGGGAGTGGATAGCGATTCTTAATTGTGATCCTATTTAAATCTCTGTAGTAAATACACGGACACAGGGTGGAGTCCTTTTTCACCACAAAGAATAAGGCTGACCCAGCAGGAGAGGTTGAGTGTCTGATAAAACCCTTCTCTAGGTTCTCATTAATCCACTCTTTGAGCACCTTCAGTTCAGGTTCTGATAAAGAATAAAGGCCCCCCATATAGTATTTCTGCCCCTGGAAACAATTCAATGGGACGATCATAAGAGCGATGAGGAGGCAGCTGATCTGCCATTTTTTTTATCACAAACGTCCCAAAACTCAAGATATTGTGGAGGTAGCTCGTCGTATGACTTGATATTTGCCAAAGATGCTTGTAAATCTTGGGTTGGTGGAGGGCTTACTTGATAGGATTCTTTGCTATGTTTTTTGCTATGGTCAGATGTAAAGCTTAAAGAACGTATCTCCCAGTTCAAGGAGGGATTATGGATAGAGAACCAAGGAATGCCTAGGATAATAGGGAACTTGGGTGATGTGATCAGCTCAAAGCTGACAGTCTCCTGATGGTAAGTCTCAATTAGGAGTTTAAGAGGGATGGTCTCGGGAGATACTACTCCCTGAATTATTGAAAGTTTTCAATGATTCGCTGGAGAGGGGGGTACTCCCTGACTCAATGAATAAGGCCAACGTGATCTTACTGTTAAAGCCTGGGAAGGACCCGGTGGATCCGGGTTCATATAGGCCTATTTCATTGCTTCAGAGCGACGTGAAGATCCTGGCTAAGGTTCTGGCGCTGCGGGTCAATGGAGTAGTATCCTCAATTATTCACCAAGATCAGGCTGGCTTCATGCCGCAAAAGTCCACAGCCACTAACCTACGTAGGCTGTACTTAAACATGCAAGTGCAGGCGGACAACGGGGGCCGTAGGGCCCTACTGTTGCTGGACGCCAATAAAGCGTTTGATAGTGTCAGCTGGCGGTACCTGTGGGCAGTGTTGGGTAAGTTTGGCTTCAGAAAACGGTTTGTGGCCTGAACCAGGCTACTGTATGCATCCCCGCAGGCTTCCATAAGGATGACGAATAAGATGTCGCCCTCTTTCGCTTTGGGCAGGGGGACTAGGCAAGGGTGTCCCTTGTCCCCCCTGCTCTTTGCGATTGCTATTGAACCTCTTGCAGCTCTGATAAGGGCGAGCGACCGGATCGAGGGCTTCAGGTATGGCGACCTCCATGAAAAGATCATGCTCTACGCTGATGACATGCTGCTTTTCCTGGGGGACCCCTACCTGTCATTGCCGGGGGTCATGACTATCATACAAAGGTTTGGTCACTTCTCGGGCCTGACCATTAATTGGTCCAAATCTGCCCTAATGATGCTAGATGAGGACAGGAGGGTGACCCTCCCGGCCTCGTGCCCCATCCCTGTGGTAGACGGCTTTAAATACTTAGGTGTTCAAATCTCGCCCAAACTGTCAGACTACTGTCTGCTTAATGTATATCCATTGCTATCCCGATTTAGAGATAAAATTAACACGTGGAACAACCTTAAGATGTCTCTGGCAGGCAAGGCGAATCTAATCAAAATGATATTAATGCCTCAGTTGCTATACTTCCTGCACAACTCCCCGGTAGTTATACACTTGAAGGTTTTTAGAGTGGTGAACACCTTGTTTAGAAAGTTGCTATAGAATGGGAAGACCCCCAGGATCAGGCTGGAGCAGCTCCAGCGGGCTAAAGACAACGGAGGGTTGGCGGTCCCCAACCCTTGGGTTTACTACATCGCTGCCCAGCTACAGCATTTGGTGGGCTCCATGGCTCGGGACCCAGTGGGATAGGCGGCACGGCTGATGCTGTTTGCTTCTGGAGCTGAGACCATTCCCCTGGGCCTGGAGGCACAAATGTTCCTCAAGTCCAATAAACAAAACCCGACGTTAACGCTAACCCAAAAAATCTGGAACAAGGGTAGGCAGCTCCAGGGGGTGAGGGGGTTCACTGAACATAGTCCAATATGGAATAACTTCTCCTACATTGAGTTGGCTAAATTGCAGCAGGGATCTCGCTGGAAAACACATGGGATAACTATGCTGATGCAGATTTTTCACAATGGCAAGCTACTAACATTCCCCCAACTGCAGGCTCAGTTTGGAGTACCGGCGTGTATGTGGCTCTCATATATTCAGCTTAGGCACGCGGTCGTGGCACAGGGGAATGCAGTGGAGTGGACCTTGTCACCCACTCCGGTATTTCACTTGCTACGTTCGACTTCTGAGACCAAAGGAATTATCTCCCAGTGCTACCAGATGCTACTATCTGAGCACCTGGAGGCATACCCGTGTGGGGCGTTTTCCGCTTGGCAGCGGGACCTCGGCCAGGTTACGGGTGATCAGTGGGAGGAGGCCCTTCAATCCTTGACCACATGTTCCCTAAATGTTGCACAAAAAGTTTCACAATTGTATATACTGCTGAGGGTGCATTATACTCCGGTGAAACTGCACAGAATGGGTAGGCGGGTGGACCCGATGTGCTGCCGGTGCCAGCAACATGAGGGGGACCTTATACATCTCATGCGGCGATGCCCGAAATTGCACCGGTATTGGAATGGAGTGGTGGAGACAATTAACGCTGCTTTTCAGACTAGGGTTCCAGTTGACCCTGTATGCTGCCTGTTGGGGGCACTGGAGGATGTAGTCCCAGAGGAAACGACCAGGGTGGCTATATCTAGGACAATGTTTCAAGCTAGAAAACTAATACTGATGGGGTGGAAGTCTGCCTCCCCGCCAACCCATTCCTCCTGGATTTCTCATGTGGGAAAAGCAATGGTGATGGAAAAACATATTTATCAAAACAGAGAGTGCCCTGGCAGGTTTGAGAGAATATGGGGGATGTGGCTGGATACTCCGGGTCTGAGCCCCGGAGAGCTAGTCATGACCAGACTTCTGAGGTGCCTATAATCTGGTGCAATTGTGAGCTTACAAGAGGTGGCCTGTTTATTGTATTATTGGTATAGGGGTGGGGGGGGGCATGTATATGTGCTGGGGGAGGAGGACTGTTGCTGATGGGTGAAGCGGGGGTCAAGTATTTGCTAATGTCTGATGTAAGCCTTGGAAGAATCAACCTCAGTCTGTGCACTGGAGAGATGTACTGTTTGTTTAACTATGTTTTTGAATCAATAAAAACTTTTCTGATTAAAAAAAAAAAAAAAAAAAGAGGGATGGTCTCATGGGTAACTGGTCATGAAGACAAAGGTGAGCCATCCACAGTTTCCATATTAATAGGGGCGAGTTTACTTCTTATTTGAATGTTATTACTTTGGGCAAATTCAATATGCATGAAGTTTCCCCCGGCCCCTGAGTCCAACATAACAGAGCAAGGTATTTCATTGCTTTCAACGATAAGCCTTATTGGGATGACAAAATGAGTTGATAAAGAATTAACTTTATTTGCTTCCTGAATCAAAGGAGAGATGGACTGAGAAATTGAGTTTATTTGTTCAGATACTGAATTGGGAAAAAAGAGGAATGGGGGAGGGAAGGGGGGGGGGGGAAAGAAGGAGGGGAGAGAGGACACAGGGGGACAGCACTCGCATGGGCCACATCCGTAAATATAGTGCTAGGAGGGGAACAATAACTACAGGTAGATATTGATTGTCGGACTTTCAGGCCAAGGAAGTATATTTAAAAATCAAACTTTAAAGCGGAATTTCACCCTAAATATAAGATCTCCCATGTGATCCAGCATACTGGCGTCAGCGCCAGTATGCTGTTTTTTTTTTTTTTTAATCCCACACTTACTGTATTATCCTTTAATTTCATTTTTTTTACCCCGCGGTGGACGGCGCCTACGGCTATGGCGCGTCACGCCCTCCGAAATAGGACTCGGAGAAATACGGTGCCTGCGCAGTCAGCTCCTAGGTCTGTGCGCAGGCGCCGCATTTTCGCCGAGATTACCCGAGTCCATATTGGGTATTTTCGGAAGATGTGACGCGCTGTACTGGCGCCGTCCACCGCGAGGGAAAAAATTAAATTACAGGATAATACAGTAAGTGTGGGATTAAAAAAAAAAAAAAACAGCATACTGGCGCTGACGCCAGTATGCTGGATCACATGGGAGATCTTATATTTAGGGTGAAATTCCGCTTTAATAGCATTAAATATAGCACATTGATAAACAAAAAATATAAAATAAATATAAAGGCAGTGTAACGGAACTATGTATTCTGCCTGTACATCTATAATAATCATGCAGTGGGACATACAAAGAACCGAAGGACGTGTTACAATAGGATGAATGATATCTGGGACTACCTGAGATACGGATTATCCACATTATATTCTGAGATATCTGGAGGGCTGTTTTGGGTTTGTTAGTTCTGAGTTTAGAAGGTTAATTGTAGAGTGAGTCTTTCACTGCTGAATTCTAAATGTCTCTTCTCTCTTTTGTGTATTGTATTACAAATCTCCTGTCCGTGTATTGAATTAGCATGTCAATTATGTTCAAAAGAACTTTTCAGGCTTTGCGGTGCCGAAATGTTTAGCTACGGATGGGATTATCTGTGATTGAAGTCTATTGTGGCTTCTTAGCCTGGTGCCAGGGAGTCTAACTTGGGGCCCCTCTGTGGAGGGAGGGGGCGGAGAGTTACATTGTTCCTTGATTATTCACAAGTTTGTAACTAGATATAAACCAAGAAATGTACCATTAAAGTTAGTTCTACTTGACCCTTCAAAACGTAGCCTGTCTGGTTTCTGAAAGGGCATGCGATGGGACATTTATTCTGTGCGTCTTACAACTGGACCTGACTCTCCCTCTGGATCTCGTGGATGGGCTTATACTGGACTTACTTATATAGCAACTTGCCAGGGAAAAGGACGTCTCCAACGGCTGATACCCTCTCCCTATTTGGGTAGCCGTTACAGGCAGTAACCAATATAAGCAAAATCCTTAGAAGTCGTCTTCTAAGGCGCATGAAGGTAGAAAGATTTTGCGAGGAGGAGCTGAGACAGCCGCCGAGGGACCCCAGAAGACAGGGTTCGGGGACTGCACAGTGGAGGTAAGTATAACATGTTTGTTATTAAAAAAATTTTTTTTTGCCTTTAGTGACCCTTTAAGTGGTAGGGGCATTCGTGCATTAGTATCTACGGCAGCAGTGTCTCGGGCACGAAAGTCACGCAATTGTTTATTCAGATCAAGGATTTCCTCTTGTAGTGCTTTCACTTCAATTTGTAACTCAGAACATTTTTGCATGTAGTTAACACCAAACGTATGCAACTCAGCGATTTGCACCCTGAGAGTAGCTACAGCAGCTGCTACAACGGCCTCCATGTTTTGGGCCAGAATCTGGAGTCAGGCTCAGAGGCCAGTAGCTATAGCAGCAGAGCTGATATTCACCGGATATTTACCTGGCTGATGACACGGGTTCACCTGACCTGTATTCACCAGAGCTCCTGATGGTGGAGATAGGCTTTGCTGCATGTTACTGCCAGGTCGCGATCCTCAGGATAGCCCCACCAAGAGGTGAGCAAGCCGGGGTCCGGAAGCAGATATAACAGGTAGGAATCAAGCAGAAGCGTAGTCAGGGAACAAGCCAAAAGTCGGTAACAGATAGTTGCAGGTTGGGATTCAGCAGAAGTGTAGTCGGGGGACGAGACAAAAGACGGTAGCGAATGATAGCAAAGATCGGTCGGCAGCAAGAGAGACAGGAGCAAGATATTGGCTGTTGAAGGCACAATATTCTGGCAACCAGGAAGTGCAGGGACATGGCTTTTATATGAAGTTCATGGGAGGAGCAAAAGGGTTCAAGGTTCAAGGCAAACAAGATTCAAGACAAGATCATTCAAGGAACTATCCGAAGAAGTGTCCAAGGAGCTGTCCAGCATTCCGGGTGGCTCAGCAAGCAGACACACCAGAGGTCCCAGGTTCAAGCCCAGGTCCTAACAGCTTTGACTGTAGGCTAGGCACACTTGTCTTTGTACTCCGCCACACTTGTCTTTGTACTCCGCCATCTGAACCAAATAGGTTTATCTTGGTCTCATCAGACCACAGTACATGGTCCCAGTAATACATGTGCCTAGTCTGCTTGTCTTTTGCAAACTGTTTGCGGACTTTCTTGTGTATAATTTTTAGAAGAGGCTTCCTTCTTAGAGGACAGCCATGCAGACCAATTTGATACAGTCTGCAGCATATGGTCTGAGCACTGACAGGCTGACCCCCCACCACTTCAACCTCTGCAGCAATGCTGGCTGCACTCATATATCTATTTCACAAAGACAACCTCTGGATATGACGCTGAGCATGTGCACTCAACTTCTTTTGTTGTTCTGATTGGAACCTGTCCTGTTAAACCGCTGTAAGGTCTTGGACACCATGCTGCAGCTTTGTTTCAGGATCTTGGAAATCTTCTTATAGCCTAGGCCATCTTTATGAGCAACGATTCTTTTTTTCAGATCCTCAGAGTTCTTTCCCATGAGGTGTCATGTTGAACTTCCAGTGACCAGTATGGGAGAGTGAGAGTGATGACACCAAATTTAACACACCTGCTCCTCATTCACACATGAGACCTTGTAACACTAACGAGTCACAAGACACCGTGGAAGGAAAATGGCTAATTGGGCCAAATTTTGACATTTTCACTTAGTGGTGTACTCACATTTGTTGCCAGCGGTTTAGACATTAATGGCTGTGTGTTGAGTTATATTGAGGGGACAGCAACTGTAACTATGCAAAGATTTACCGTGCATGGACGTCTTCTTTAACCACTTCAGCTCCAGAAGGTTTTACCCCCTTCATGACCAGGGCATATTTTGATATTCAGCACTGCGCTACTTTAACTGGTAATTGTGCATCACCACTGACACCAATACAATGATCAGTGATAATACTAAACTGTCATTGTACTAATGACTCTGACTGGGAATGGGTTAATATTGCAGCTTAATCAAGGAGTTAAAGGGGTTGTAAAGGTTTGTTTTTTATTTTCTAAACAGGTTACTTTAAGCTAGTGCATTGTTGCTTCACTTACCTTTTCCTTCGATTTTAATTTCTAAATGTTTTTTTTTTGTCTGAATTTCTCACTTCCTGTTCCTCCTCAGTAGGGTGTTCAGTAAACTCTTCTAAATGACTTTCCACCACTCAGATGATGGTGGAAAGCTTACTGAGGAGAAACAGGAAGTGAGAAATTCAAACAAAGAAAAACATTTTTTTTAGAAAGGGAATCGAAGGAACAATGCACTAGCTTAAAGGAACCAATTTAGAAAATAAAAGATGAACCTTTACAACCGCTTTAAGTGTTAATGTGTGTATTATGTGCTACTTTTTACTAAAAACCTCTTTGTTCCTTCTCCCTGCTGTGCAGAGCCCTGTGTTGTTTGTCAACACAGGGCTCTGGACTGTGCTTGGACACAGCTGATCACCTGGTCCCGGCCATGAATGATTGGCAATCCCGCTGTGTCTAATCACAGTGGGGGCACACACGCCCTGTATCTGGAAGAGGTCAGTGATGTACAGTTACATTCCTGTGCCTGTATGGGCCGCCTGTCCGCAGTACAATGTGGTCGGGCCAGTCCGTTAACCTGCTCTGTGCAGTTATTTTGCACAGAGCATCCCAGATTCTCTTCTTCTCCCCCATTGGCGCTTCTGACCCCTCCCTCCTGCCCTCACAGCAAGCAGCTTACTATGGGGCACCAGAGCCGAGCCGCTGCTACCGTGCGTGTTATTTCAGACATGAAGACGTGGCACTGCCCCTCTCTCCTTTGTTTGTCGCATTGGCTTTGATTGACAAAAGTGGGAGCCAGTGGCGCCTGCTGTGTGTCTCAGGCAATTAGGTGGGAGAGTCCCGGACATCCGAGTCGCTCACAACATTGCTGTATTGAGAGGGGGACTCGGGTAAGTGTTAAGCTGCCACACACAGAAGTTTTTTTTTTTTTTTATCTTAATGCATAAAGATAAAAAAAAAACTGCTTTTACAACCACTTTAAAAGGAAACTCAAACACATGTTTTTGGATTTAAAAAACAAGTGCAAAATGGTGCATAAGCTACTTTACAGTGTGGTTGTGCAGAACACAAATCCACACCCAATATTTGTGCACCCTTTGGAGTGATAATGGCTGTAATGCAAAGCTGATTTTGTCTTCATAGACATTGAAGGAAGTGCCAGTACACTAGCACCTCAAGTGGGGGTGAAATTTTTACACTTTTTCACCTTAACAAATGTTCTCTCTTCCCAGCCAGGAATTTGCACAACTATGCACACACACTTGCAAAACAAACAAAAAAAATCACACGTATAAGTGTGCATAACTGCTTTAAGCGCAGTTCCACCTGTTTTTGTGTTTATTAAAAGTCAGCAGCTACAAAAAGTGTAGCTGCTGACTTTTAATAAACACACACTCACATGTCCCATGGTCCAGCAATGCAGCCAACCGAACCCAGTAGTGATGCCCGCGCCGGCATCACTACTGTAAGCATCAGGCAGTGACAGCTTGTGGCTTCAAGTGGGAGCTGGGTACCTTTGAAAACTAGGTACCCGCTGCCCCCCCCCTCAAAAAAAATGCAACTTTTGGGTGGAACTCCGATTTGAAGAGGATCTTCATCCTAGAAACAAACAATTAAAAGTCAGCAGCTAGAAGTACTGTGGATTATTATTATTTTTTATTATTATACAGGATTTATATAGCACCAACAGTTTAACAGCGCTTTACAAAATTAAGGCATTACAGTTACATTACAATTTTGTACAAGAGGTCACTTACCTGTTCAAGAATCTAGCACCGTCCACACCCAGACCGATCCCTCACTGGTCTTCAGGTCCCCAGTGCCGGTGTTCCATCAGAATCTGCAACTCGTCAGATTGGGTAACGGAAGTTATGTTCGGTCCGCTTCACATGTGCTCCACTTTTACCGGACATGCAGTCAGAAAAAGGTGGCAGCAGACATTTTACTACCTCCAGCTACGTCTTGAATTTCAGCATTAAAGTGAACGTTTAAAATACCAGCAGTAGGAAGGTGGCGGAGCCCATGTTGGTACACCCCGCACTGCTCAGTGCTAAACCTTTAGGCTTTCAATATTTAACATCCAAACACCGGCACAGATGTCAGTACACTATATATATTTTTTATATACACTCGCTTTATTGGTAAAATGACTGTGATATTCAAGACGTAGTAAGATGTCCGCTGCTGATGGAACATCACTTCCGTAATTACCAATTCTGATGGTAACACTGGCATTTTTAGTATGGGCCTTGCGGCTTCCACGCCTGCTTCTCATGGTGCTGCACTTTGTAAATGGTCCTGCATCCTTCTGAGACCTGTGGTAAGCAGCAGGGACTGGTGTGACCTTTACTCTCCAGATAGTGACTCCACTCTTTTCCTTCTACGTACGCAGCTCATGCAGAGGGAGTGACAGCAGCACTGCATCTGGTGGCAGACTATGGGTGGCAAGCGGCACTGCATCTGGTAACACTAACAAGTGGCACATTCACCTGACAAATAACCCACCATCGAATTCCCCATCAACCCTGAGACTACATTTCTCCCGCCCCCCATCTTTTTTTGGGGGAATGTGAGAGAGGGTGTGTGTCCCTTAATGGCACTTTGGAAATGTGGCCACCCTACTGTGGGCTGAGAAAGTAAAAACAGGTACCTATAAAAACTAGATAATTGTCATGCCGTAAAATAAAATAAAAAATGAAAATAAAAAGAGGAAGGAGGCAGATAATTGAAATTTCCTCTTTTCAGAGAAGTTCTGCTTTAAACCCTGCCTGTTTAAGATTTTACTAGGCATGAAGACGTAATTTTTAAAGGCGCGAACAAGGTTTTATATAGTCCCAGGACTCGGAAGTTATCCCTGAGCTCGCACACATTCAAGAATATCGAGCATCCTTCCTCTGCTCCCCTCACAGCATCCCTCCCCGCTGCCATCTTTAGTCATCCGATGACACTCAGTGCTGGCGGGGGGCGGAGCCGGCGCGGGCTCACGAGTTTCAATTAGAGAAGAAGGAAGCCCGGGCGGAAGCGGTCTGAAGTCACACCTCAGAAGTTTAGCGAGAGATGATGGATGTCTGAGGCGGTCTGGAATCGAAGGTAACCGGTTCCCTTCGGAGCAATGCGACTGAGAGACTTGTGTGGATGTGGAGAGGTCATTTAAATAATGAGGGCGGGAGCGCCGTTCTTGGTAATAGTATGTTGTTCAGCGTGTAATGCGGAATTGGGTATTTCTAGGCCATGGAGCCTGTAGGTGTACGGTACCAGGCTACCCATTTTGTCTTTGGCTTCGTTTTCTCCGGTATTTTTGTTCTCCTTATGTGGTGTAATAAAGTTTTACAGAGGCTCCTCTGCTGTAGGTGATGTTGGAATGCTGTTTTCTGATTGGTCGCCGGGTGTACATCATCGTCGTTCTATTTGTTGTCTATCGTTATCCTGGCTGACACAGTAACCGTTACAGAAAACGGACGAAAGTATACGGTTTTTGTAACCACAACCTGTGGAAGTGCTTTTCAAAGGTCACACCACCCTAATTAAACTGACTTGTAATTTCATGATAAATCCTAAAACGAGAGGCTCCAGCGCCTGCCTCCCAATTCTTAAATGGGTGTTCCAGCCAAATTTAGTGTTTATTAAAAGTCAGCAGCTACAAAAAGTGTGGCTGCTGGCTTTTAATAAACACACATTCACCTGCTCCACGATCCAGCGACGCGCCGACCAGGGCTCCGCTCCCCCCCCCCCCCCCCCAGCCGGCGTCTTCATCCTAAGTGTGGGCACCCGACCGTGACAGGCTTCGGCTTCACGGCCGGGCACCCACTGCGCATGTGCGAGCGGCGCTGCGCTCTCCTATTGGACAGGCGATCGCATGGGACCTGTCATGTTTCCCATGCGATCGCCTACAGGGAGGGGCTGCTGTAGGCGATTAAGCTTAATCGCCTAACCAGCCCCTCGGCCGAAGGAGGAAGTGGGACAGGAAGTCCCACTCCTCCTGAAGCCCCCCTCCCCCCCCCCCCCAAAAAAAGAAATTACATGCCAAATGTGGCATGTAAGGGGGTGAGGAGTGGGATTAGCGGAAGTTCCAATTTTGGGTGGAACTCCGCTTTTAAATCTCTTCTAGAATATGCTCAGCAAAATTCAGAACACTTTCTGCTTTAGATAGGGTGACCAGACATCCCCAGTTTCAGGGCACAGTCCCCTGATTGAGGACACTGTCCCCGGACCAAGTCTGTCCCTGGTTTCGTCCCCAGATTGGATTCAATAGGGGGCAGGGGCAACTAGCATAGGGGGCTGTATTTTTCCCATTATCTGTGCCCCTTATGTGCTGGTCGGAGCGGAGGGAATATTTATTTAGCTTCGCTCGCATGTTCTTCTGCACCGCATACTAGCTCATTATGAAATACTTACCTTAGACCGAGGCATCGGTAACTCACCTAGTCCACGCCGAGGTAGCTGACGCACTGCCTCGGCGTGTATTCCGGGTATCGTGGCTCCAGCGCTGTGTGTGGCTGGAGCCGCAACATTGTCACTCCCACGCATGCGCGCGGGAGACTTCTTTCCGGCAAGGTCCAGTGTCTGCCAGGCTTTCAGCCAAAAATCCCCTGTACGCATGCGCAACTGCAGTCAGCACTTCATTGCGAGGGGAATATCTCCAAAACTATACAGGTTTAGGAGAGGATTGTTTACCTACAGGTAAGCCTATAATAATGTAAATGTAAAAAATCTGACTATACAACCGCTTTAACCACTTAAGCCCCGAGCCTGTTTTTCAGATTCGGTGTTTACGAGACTAAAACACTTTTTTTTTTGTTTTGTTTTTTGCTATAAAATTACTTAAAACCCCCAAACATTATATATATTTTCTTCTAACACCCTAGAGAATAAAATGACAGTCATTGCAATACTTTTTGTCACACCGTATTTGCGCAGCGGTCTTACAAGCACACTTTTTTGGAAAAAATTCACTTTTTTAACCACTTAAGACCCGGACCAATACGCTGGTAAATGACCCAAGGTGTTTTTGCGATTCGGCACTGCGTCGCTTTAACAGACAATTGCGCGGTCGTGCGACGTGCCTCCCAAACAAAATTAGCGTCCTTTTCTTCCCACAAATAGAGCTTTCTTTTGGTGGTATTTGATCACCTCTGCGATTTTTATTTTTTGCGCTATATACAAAAATAGAGCGACATTTTTGAAAAAAAAACACTATTTTTTACTTTTTGTTAAAAAAAAAATCAAATAAACTAAATTTTAGTCAAACATTTAGGCCAAAATTTATTTAGCCACATGTCTTTAGTAAAAAAAAAAATCGCAATAAAAAAAAATAGCTACCTAGCGGGAACAGCGACACTAATACAGCGATCAGAAAAATGATCGCTTAGTGACGCTGGCAATAGGGAGTGAAAGGGTTAACTAGGGCGGTGATCAGGGGGTTAAAACTTTATTAGGGGGGGTGGGGGGGCTATCCTGAACCTAACACTAACTGTTTTTTACACTGCCTGTCACACTGACACTAAATGCAGTGATTAGATCACTGCATTCAGTGACACTGTGACAGGGGGGTGGGGGGGGGGCGATCACAAGGGGTTAATATGCCTATGTGAGTGTGTGTCAGTGTTGTGTTGGTGCACACTTACTTGTGATGTCTTCTCTCATCAGCAGCGCTGGGAAACAGCGCTGCGATGAGAGAATACATCATTTCCTCCTTCCTGTGTAAACACAGGAGGAGGAAGTGACAGGTTGGGAGCGCGCTCCCATTGGCTGGGAGCGATCGCGGGGGGGCGGGTATTCGCCGACATCCGCCCCCAGATCCCGGATCGCTCCCGGAGCCAGGGGGACCCCCGCACGCCGCGGAGGGGGTCCCGATGGGACCCCCGAACCGCACTTAGGCGGGGACGTAAATTTACGCCCTTGTGCCTGTACGTGCCATTCTGTGGCCGTATATGTGCGTGCGGGGGTCCTTAACCACTTGTCCACCGCCCACCGTCATATGACGGCGGGCGGAGGACTCCATTGTTCTGACATCACGTCATATGACGTGATGTCCCTTTAAAGCCGCGGGCGCGCGCGCGCACCCGCCGCTCCGCGGGGATCCCGTGCGAGTGCCCGGCGGCAACGATCGCCGCCGGGCACACGCGATTGCTCTGTAAGTGAGCTGGGACGTGCAGCTCTGTATGTAAACACAGAGCTGCACGTCCCTGTCAGGGAGAGAGGTGACAGATTGTGTTCCTTGTACATAGGGACACAATCGGTCACCTCCCCCAGTCACCCCCCCTCCCCCTACAGTTAGAACACTCATAGGACACACATTTAACCCCTTCCCCGCCCCCTAGTGGTTAACCCCTTCACTGCCAGTCACATTTATACAGTAATCAATGCATATTTATAGCATTTTTCACTGTATAAATGTAAATGGTCCCAAAAATGTCAGAAAAGTGTCCGAAATGTCCGACATAACGTCGCAGTCCCAATAAAAAAATCGCAGATCGCCGCCATTAATAGTAAAAAAAAAAAAAATGCCATAAACTATCCCCTATTTTGTAAACGCTATAAATTTTGCGCAAACCAATCGATAAACGCTTATTGCATTTTTTTTTTACCAAAAATACGTAGAAGAATACGTATCGGCCTAAACTGAGGGAAAAAAACATTTTTTTATATATTTTTTGGGGTTATTTATTATAGCAAAAAGGAAAAAATATTGAATTTTTTTAAAAATTGACGCTCTATTTTTGTTTATAGCGCAAAAAATAAAAACCGCAGAGGTGATCAAATACCACCAAAAGAAAGCTCTATTTGTGGGAAAAAAAGGACGCCAATTTTGTTTGGGAGCCACGTCGCACGACCGCGCAATTGTCAGTTAAAGCGACGCAGTGCGGGAAGCTTATATTTTGTCTGGGCAGGAAGGGGGTCTAGGTGCACAGTAGGTAAGTGGTTAAGTGGTTAAATTAAAAAATAAGACCACTATAAATTTGGCCCAATTATTTTACATATTGTGAAAGATAATGTTACGCCAAGTAGAATGATACCCAACATGTCGCACTTAAAAATTGCGCCCGCTCATGTAAACATCCCTTGTAATAGAAAGAAGTTTGACAGGTCCTCTTAAATATGAGATCTGGGGTCAAAAAGACCTCCGATCTCATATTTAGACTAAAATGCAAGAAAAAAAAATGACAAAATAAAAAAGTTTCTTTAAGACGCTGGACGGGACTGACGTTTTGACGTCACTTTCGCCCAGCAGAGCTATGGGGACGGGTGAGGGACATTTTTACCTCATTCGCATTCCCCAGTCAGCAGCCGACAGGACCCGCCGCTACCGATGGCTACGGTAAGCGGCGGGAGGGGGGCCCTCTCCCACCACCGATAGCGGCGAATCCGCCGCGGAGACTGCCGTTATCGTGTGCAGGACCGCCCACTGAAGAGATGGATATCTCGGTTGTGGCAGAAGCTGCTGCCGTTACCGAGATATCCATCTTTAAAGTGCCGATGTATAACGGCGGTGGGCGGTCGGTAACTAGTTAAAGCGGAGTTTCACCCTAAATATAAGCCCTCCCATGTGATCCAGCATACTGGCGTCAGCGCCAGTATGCTGTTTTTTTTTTAATCCATGTACTTACTGTATTATGCTGAATTTTATTTTTTTTACCCCGCGGTGGACGGCGCCAGTATAGCGCGTCACATCTTACGAAAGTACCCGAAAAGGACTCGCGTCAGCGCCAGTATGCTGTTTTTTTTTTTTTTTTTTTTTTTAATCCATGTTCTTACTGTATTATGCTGAATTTTATTTTTTTTACCCCGCGGTGGACGGTGCCAGTATACCGCGTCACATCTTACGAAAGTACCCGAAAAGGACTCGGGTAATCTCGGCGAAAATGCAGCGCCTGCGCACAGACCTAGGAGTTGACTGCGCAGGCGCCGTATTTCTCCGAGTCCTACGGCTATGGCGCGTCACGCCCTCCGAAAAACGCCGAAATAGGACTCGGAGAAATACGGCGCCTGCGCAGTCAGCTCCTAGGTTCGGGTACTTTCGTAAGATGTGACGCGCTATACTGGCGCCGTCCACCGTGGGGTAAAAAAAAAAAATTAAGCATAATACAGTAAGTACATGGATTAAAAAAAAAAAAAAAAAACAGCATACTGGCGCTGACGCACATGGGAGGGCTTATATTTAGGGTGAACCTCCGCTTTAAAGACTATAAGTACAAGTTACAAGTTAATATCAGTATTTTTTGCTAAAATTACTTAAAACCCTGAAACATTATGTTTATACTTATAGCAGAGACCCTAGAGAATAACATGGCAGTCATTGCAACCTTTTATGTCACATTATTTGAACAGTGGTCTTTCAAAGAAATTTTTGGGGGGGAAAAATACACTTCAATTAATAAAAATAAAAAAAAAAATAAATGTAAAATTAGCCCAATTTATTTGGCATAATGTAAAATATGTTACGCTGCGAGAATCGTGATCTTTATTGTAAGCAAAAAAATAATGTTTCTCATTTTATCCAGAATGGTGCAGCTCTACTGATGGCTGAAAACAGGTCACAGGAGTGCAGAACAAACTGCACTACTGTAATTCTTGGAGAAGTATGGCCAAAAATAATTTTGGCCATACCTCTCCTTTTAACATGACCCAGAACAGTCTTTTACAGCTCAGTCTCTCTGCTGGGAGCACAAACAGCAGCTGCCCAGTGACACCCACCTGGAACATATGTTACGGATATAAAAAAATAGTGTAGCCAAATTTTTAAACTAGCGGTGAGTTATGACAACATTTAATAGCGTAAATGAAAGTGTTACTAAACCCAGGACCCTGCATTCACTATCTGGTCTCCCACAGTACACAGAACTTGGAAATGCAATTATTTTAGTAAATCTAAACTGCTAAATACCTTTTCTCATCAGCAGTTTTGTGACTTCTATCAGTCTCTGATTAAAGCTTGTAGGGAAAGTTTTTATTTGTCCTCTGAGGATACAAGATTCCTAACCCTCTGGACAGTGCTGATTTGCCCTGTGCTGATCAAACCAAACTGAGCATGTGCAGCTTGCCTCCAAGACTGTGTTCTTTCGGCAGAAAGATTGGGGACTGTGGAAGAAAGGGCAGATAAGAGAAGACAGGATAAAAACAGTCGTTTTACATAATGCAGAGGATTAACCCCTTAGGTTCCACAGTGAGTATAACAAGCATGCGTTACTGTATATATAGACTGATTTTACTTTTGTGGGGTTAGTAACACTTTAAGCATGGAACTGAAAATCTATAAAAAGGCCAATTAATCAAATATTTCAGTAATGCTCTGCCCCTTAAAGCGGAGGTCCACCCAAATTGAAATTTTTTCTTTAAAAGCCAGGAGCTACAAATACTGCAGCTGCTGACTTTTAAAAAATGGACACTTACCTGTCCAGCTCGCCTGCGATGTCGGTGGCCGAGCAATCGCTCGTCTCTTGGCTGCCCCCGTCGCCATCCTCTGTGAGGGAATCCGGAAGTGAAGAGGTGCGGCTTCGCTGCCCGGTTCACTTCTGCTCATGTGTGAGCGGCGCGGCCCGTCCTCGCTGGTCCCTGCTCTCTCCTGGGAACAGTGTGTTTACCCTGAGTGTCCCTAACTGTGTAAAAGTGTATGTCTTGTATTTAATAAACCGTTTATGCTCTGCATGTTTAACCCTCAACACCTGTGTGGATTGTCTCGTGATTGAGGGGTTAAGGGGTTATGGCGAATCTATAGGCTGCGGGTGCGTTTGGAGGACAGAAGACACAGGTCTGGCGGCTGTGCCCACCTGGGGTATGCGAGATCCGTCACAAGGGGCATATGGTAAATTGGGTCAGTGGACCAATATGACCGCAACTTGCTCATTTTATTTATGCTCATGAGGAGCATGAGAAAGGTCTTGAATTCAGAAACTGTAATTGGTTTCCAATCTCTGGAAAGGGAGGACAATTGGGGATTAGCGGTGATAAATCGACCAGCATACAAATTGCTTTGGTCCACAATGGATCTATAGAGATCTTCTGTGAAAAACGACAAATAAAAATCAAGTGCCATAAAATTAACTGTTTACACCTGAATTCCGAGTTGGCCAGTGAATGGGGGAAGTACGGGTGCTGCAGAAGTGGTGGGCTCCCAATAAGGATTGGTAAAGGAAGGACCCTATGGGCACAACGGTATGTCTTTGTCTTCTTGGTGGCAGAGGGACACTACTTGTGCTTGCCACCTTGAACTGCACTTATGGGACTCGCCATGTCACCACGTGATACTGCAGTGCTGGATGTTCGACCAGGGTGTACAATGCCGCTGGAACTGGCACTTGTACTGCTCTGCTCCGTACGAGAGCCGTGTGGTTCTTGCACCTCAACAGCAGAAGAACGGAGTCGGGTACGCCTGACCTTGGCAGGGACCACAACTCTGTTGTTGGAGCTATCTGTCACAGAGTCGCTGCTTTCTACAGGATCGTATTCTAAACCTGAATCTGACAGATGAGTGACTTTCTCTTCACTATCTGTCATGCTCAGAAACGTGTAGGCCTCTTCACTAGTGTACCTTCGATTTGCCATTTTGGGCTCTAAATTTGTTAGTACACTAGTGAGACTGGCAGGAAAAGAAAAGCTCCTAGACTGTCAGCAACTATATCAAACACTACCAAAAAAAAAAAAAAAAATGTTAGTGATCGCAGGGATCAGGCCTGACTCTGTGAACGCTGCAGTTATGTGTTTTAGGGATTTTTAAGTGACCGTGAGAAGGGGGCAAACTGACATCTTGTTACACCCAACAGAGTTTTCGATTTTACAGTTATTTTCAACACAAAACTGAGCTTATATGCTTAGATACAGTATTTGGAAATCTGACGTAGTGTTTACATGTTAAATTTTAAAAGCAGCAGCAAACCTTGCATGCTTGCTGATAGGGTTGTCCCGATACCAGTATCGGTATCGGGACCAATACCGAGTATTTGCGGGAGTACTTGTACTCCCGCAAATACCCCCGATACCCAAATTGACCCAAGTATGTAAGGTCAGCAGGTTTGCTGCTGCTTTTAAAATGAAACATGTAAACAGTCTGTCAGATTTACAAATACTGTATTTAAGCTCCTTTCACCTACCTTACCAGAAGCCGAAGTGCAAAGAGGGCTTCCCTTACGACTAAGTGCGGAACGCCCCCTTGAGGTGACACGGGGTGCTCTGCCCAGAGATGCAAGGATTGCCAGCTGCGACTTGCTGAGTTGAAGTCGGCTGTATGCCAGGATACGTAGTCAGGCAGGGGTACCACGGAAGTACCAGATGAGGTAGACTGGCAGGAAACCCAGGGGCGGAGTCAGGAGCCAAGCTGGTAGTCATACACAGGAAGCAGGAAGTGACTGAAACAGGTCAGAAGGCAAGCTGAGGTCATATACTGGAACAAGCAGACCGGAACAGGACAAAGGATAAGCCGAGAGACAAGCCAAGGGTCATGCACGGAGAAGTCTGGTCAGGGAGGCTGAGTCGTCCACAGGAACAAAAGGAAACAGGAACAAGAACTCAGGATCACATCAAGGGCTGAAGATCATGCAGCAGTTCGTCACTGCTGCAGCAAGCCTTAAATAGGACACTGACGCCAGGTACTGGCACACGCGCGTGCGCAGTAAAGAACAATTAATTCACTGAGTTGTTTGTGTGCGCGCGCATGCGCATTGTGCTCGTTGGTCCGTGCAGGACAGGTTTGCTAGTTCTTCCATGGTTGGTTCTCTGACGGCTTTGTTTTGTGCTGAAAATAACTGTGAAATCTAAAACTCTAGTGGGTGTAACAAGATTTGTCTTGTGTGTTTTTTTTTTTTTTTTGCTGATCCGATCCGTGTCTCTGATCCGAGGATCAATCCATGATTTATTTATTTTTTGATCCGTTGCCTATGTGTACTGGTGTTGGTGTAGTGTTGTGCAACTCACTCTGAGAGGTCTTCTATTCTCAACTCCTGAGGAAAAAGGAAGCTCGAGGAGAGATGATCTCACTTCCAGGCAGGGGAAGCAGCTCATTTGCCAGGAACGATCTTGAGGGGGGAGCCATAAATTTGTGGCCTCCCCCTCAGGATGGATCGCTCCTGCAACGATGCCGACCACCTTGGGCACCAGGGGGCGCAATTGCTCCCTCCAGCTGCGGGTGGGCGGTAACGTATATTTACACGTTACTTTGCCTGCCCATGCCCTTCTGCCAATGCATTTCGGTGTGAGGTGGTCGTCAAGTTGCTAATAAGTGAGATTGGGCGGTAATTGGCGCAGTCCCCATGATCCTTCCCCGATTTAGGGATGACATGAATAAAGTCTGCATTTTCAAGCACGGCCAAAGCTGAGCCCTTCTTAAAAAAGGAGCAAAGGTGAGGTACCAGCAATTCAGAATACTTCCTGTATTAGTGACCTGAAAAAACGAGGCTTGACACGCATGTAGATAGGAGCCCTCCACTTCCACTTAGACAGCTGAGACTCAAGCTGTGAAACCGCAAACCACATAGTGATGACGGACCAGCTTCTGCTTCCCTATAAGCTGTGTTTTTATGCCTGCTGTACCTTACACTGTATATGTAAGTGCAATATTTTAAGCAATTAAAAAGCAATGTTGCTCTATCCTCGCCTTCTGTGGCTCTTTGTGGTGGAGCCAATGTTACAGAAACTTCTAAAGGGAGCTGGATGTAGCCAATAAAGGATACATGTGTTTGAAGAAAACCAAGTTTATATACCATTGCCGATTTGGATCGGGATCTGGTTTTATCTCAATACAGCAGATTGATGCTGATGTGATTTCTGAAGTAATTAGGATTTCCCTAATGCCTAATGGTCACTTGGTGGCCAAGGATATCTGGTGAGTGCATTATAATATCACTTTGGGTGAAGCACTATTGATTTGAAAATTGAAGCACATTGCACATTAGAAAGCACATGTTGGAGCATACACAGAGGAATTAACCATAAAGCCCCATACACACTATCAGTTTTCCTGACGGTTTTCTCTTCAGGTTTACCAAAACCATGTAGTACAAGGGCCTGCCTGATTGCATACAAATTGAAACTCTTGAGGTTTGACCTCATATTAAATGGTTTTGGTAAACCTGAAGAGAAAACAGTCAAGAAAACTGATAGTGTATGGGGCTTTAGACTGTTATGGGCTTTCTCATTATTATTGAATGATTATGCACTTTTTTTAGGGCTGCAACTAACGATTATTTTCATAATCGATTAGTTGGCCGATTATTGTGTCGATCGACTAATCAGATTAAAGTGTGGTGTACAATTTAGTTAATATGTAAATTAAAAAAAAGGCAATTTATTTTTAAATATCCATATGCTGTGGTAAATATAAATAACAAACTACAGTAAATGCAATGCCTTCTTTTACCTCGCCTTTCTCTGGGTTCAGATGCTGATCTTCTCTGCACAGTCTTTAAAGTGATTTTTTTTTTTAAACCTGCTCTGTGTAATGGTTTTGCACAGAGCAGCCCAGATCCTCCACTTCTGGGGTCCCTCATCGATGCTTCTGGCTCCTCCTACCTTAAGAGTGCCTCAATATCAAGCTGCAAAGTATAGTATAGAGTTAAAAAAAAACAAAAAACCTTTTGCCTTTAGAACCACTCACTTCCTGCCTAGGACTACATGTCCAATGAGACATTGCTCCTCACACTTGCACATTCACAGATTCTCAGGCACTTGGTGACATGTATGGATGGTGTACTGAGCTGTATGTGTGCTGCACTGTATTTCCTGATATGTAAACACATTCTATATGCAGGCCAACTAATCAATAGTTGACTATTTTCATAATCGATTAATCAATTTAGTTGTTTCAGCTCTGCACTTTTTTAATTCATTGATCACAGCCATATCCTCCTTCCTTGATGTAAGACTGGAGGAAGATTAGATCATAAAGCGACTCCTTTGCTCAGTGAAAAATTCCAATCCAGCCAGTTCTAAGAAATTCCCTTCATAGGATCTATCCACCATATTAACCCTTTTATGACTGAGCCTATTTCTGACATTTGGTGTTTTTAAGGAAAAAGATTTAGAACTCCCAAACATATTTTTTTTTTTTTTTTTTTATATATATATATATATATATATATATATATATATATACATACATACATACAGTGTGGAAAATAAGTATTTGAACACCCTGCTATTTTGCAAGTTCTCCCACTTGGAAATCATGGAGGGGTCTGAAATTGTCATCGTAGATGCATGTCCACTGTGAGAGACATAATAAAAAAAAAAAAAAATTCCAGAAATCACAATGTATTATTTTTTTAACTATTTATTTGTATGATACAGCTGCAAAGAAGTATTTGAACATTTAATATTTGGTACAGTAGCCTTTGTTTGCAATTACAGAGGTCAAACATTTCTTGTAGTTTTTCACCAGGTTTGCACACACTGGAGGAGGGATTTTGGCCCACTCCTCCACACAGATTTTCTCTAGATCAGTCAGGTTTCTGGGCTGTCGCTGAGAAACAGAGTTTGAGCTCCCTCCAAAGATTCTCTATTGGGTTTAGGTCTGGAGACTGGCTAGGCCACGCCAGAACCTTGATATGCTTCTTACAGAGCCACTACTTGGTTACCCTGGCTGTGTGCTTCGGGTCATTGTCATGTTGGAAGACCCAGCCTCGACCCATCTTCAAAGCTCTAACTGTGGGAAGGAGGTTGTTGCCCAAAATCTCGCAATACATGGCCCCGGTCATCCTCTCCTTAATACAGTGCAGTCGCCCTGTCCCATGTGCAGAAAAACACCCCCAAAGCATGATGCTACCACCCCCATGCTTCACAGTAGGGATGGTGTTCTTGGGATGGTACTCATCATTCTTCTTCCTCCAAACACGGTTAGTGGAATTATGACCAAAAAGTTCTATTTTGGTCTCATCTGACCACATGACTTTCTCCCATGACTCCTCTGGATCATCCAAATGGTCATTGGCAAACTTAAGACGGGCCTTGACCTGTGCTGGTTTAAGCAGGGGAACCTTCCGTGCCATGCATGATTTCAAACCATGACGTCTGAGTGTATTACCAACAGTAACCTTGGAAACGGTGGTCCCAGCTCTTTTCGGGTCATTGACCAGCTCCTCCCGTGTAGTCCTGGGCTGATTTCTCACCTTTCTTAGGATCATTGAGACCCCACGAGGTGAGATTTTGCATGGAGCCCCAGTCCGAAGGAGATTGACAGTCATGTTTAGCTTCTTCCATTTTCTAATGATTGCTCCAACAGTGGACCTTTTTTCACCAAGCTGCTTGGCAATTTCCCCGTAGCCCTTTCCAGCCTTGTTGGAGGTGTACAATTTTGTCTCTAGTGTCTTTGGACAGCTCTTTGGTCTTGGCCATGTTAGTAGTTGGATTCTTACTGATTGTATGGGGTAGACAGGTGTCTTTATGCAGCCAATGACCTCAAACAGGTGCATCTAATTTAGGATAATAAATGGAGTGGAGGTGGACATTTTAAAGACAGACTAACAGGTCTTCGAGGGTCAGAATTCTAGCTGATAGACAGGTGTTCAAATACTTCTTTGCAGCTGTATCATACAAATAAATAGTTAAAAATTCATAAATTGTGATTTCAGGAATTATTTTTTTTTGATTATGTCTCTCACAGTGGACATGCACCTACGATGACAATTTCAGACCCCTCCATGATTTCCAAGTGGGAGAACTTGCAAAATAGCATGGTGTTCAAATACTTATTTTCCGCACTGTATATATATATATATATTAGCAGAGAATAAAATGGCTATTGTTGCAATATTTTATGTCACACAGTATTTGTGCAGCAGTGTTTTAAAAGCAACTTTTTGGATAAAAAACACTTTCATGAATTAAAAAAAAAAACGAAACAGCAATTTTTTATGTATAATGTGAAAGATGGTACGCTGAGTAAATAGATACCAAACATGTCTCGCTTTATAATTGCATGCGCTCGTGCAATGGCGGCAAACTACGGTACCTAAAAAAAAATCTCCACAGCTGACGTTTTTCATTTTTATTTTTTTTATATATATATTGAGTGAGTGAAAAATGTATATAGCGCAGCACATGCAAACTAAATTGCCTCTGGGCGCTTGTTGTTCCTTTCTCCTTTGTCATCAAAAGAGATGAGTTTTGATCTTTCTTTCTAAAGGCCAAGTGGTTCTCCTCCAACCGAATGCTGGTTGGTAAAGCGTTCCATAGTCTGGGGCCTTGGACCGCAACATTTAATTGTAGGTGGTGACAGGTACTCTTTATGGAGAGATCAGGGGTCTAAAAGACCCCCAATCCCTCCTTTGCACTTCAAAGTATTCAGATCGCCGAAAACGGCGATTCTGAATACTGTGTATTTTTTTAATCTGGTGCCAATGGCAGCCGAGTAAACCGGAAGTGACGTTGTGATGTCGCTTCCGTGTTTACAGTCAGAATATTGGAGCAAAGCCATTTGCGGCTTCGTTACAGTCTGTGGCTAGGCGCCAGAAGAGGCGCATCATCGATCGAGTCTCCCGGTGGAACAGGAGGGCCGGTCAGAGCAGCGGAGGCGGTGAGAGAAGGGGGAGATGTCCCCTTCCGGTCCTCCGGGATAACAACCGATCGCCTTTTAGCCGCATCGGTTGTTATCACCGGAAAGCCGATCGCCTGCCCTAAACAACGGTACTGGGATGATGCCCCCAACAGCCGAGGACGCATATCTGTGTACGCTCGGCAAAAGAGGGGTTAAAGGGGTTCTTCGCTACCCCCTTTGAGACTCTAGATTAATGCTCAGACAAACACTAACACTAAAAACGCTGGTATTGGTTTCATGAGTGTAAACAAGGAGAGTCAGCGAGCTTCAGACATTAATCTTGGAACCATACTGTACAATCCTATTGGACAAAGTAATCCTCTTGCCTGACCCAGCCTTTCTACCGAAAGTCCCCTCACTGTTCCATAGATCACAGAATGCTATCATACCTTCCCTCCCAGCTAACCTCAAAAGCAGCAAGAGGGAAAACTACTCCAAATTTAGATATCGGGAGAATCCTGATGGCATACCTGGAAAGGACCAAAGGCTGGCGGAAGACTTCCTCACTCTTTGTTCTATACTGGTATATCAGTCCCAAAGTCTACGTCTGTCTGAGTGAATCGCAACCCACTCTACCAAAGCGTGGGCCTTTTCTTAGGCAGAAAAAGCAGGTTCTACACCAGAGCAGATCTGCAGGGCAGCGACATGGTTGAGCTTTAAAACCTTCGGAAGCCACTACCACACTGACTGTCCAGCCAAGATCAAACTTTCGGTAGGCAAGTTCTTCAGGTGGTAGACTGAGAGTCAACCCAATTGGTCCATATTTTATCGATTTTCTGGGGCAGTTGTGACTGGCATAAGTCATTTTATACAGGGGTAGCGCCTCACTAATTATGATCTTCCACCTTAGCACAGAGGGAGTAGATTGTGATTTCCATTTGAACAGAATATTCCTTCTGACATAGAGGGCAGCAGGCAAAAAAAACACATTTTAAAATAGTGGGAGGTCTCAATATTGGTAATATCAAGGAAAAAAAAAGGACCAACTAGCATGGCAAAATGTCCCACGGTATTAACAATGTGAATTGCCTCTCTCCAAAAGTCTTGTAGTTTGGGACAAAAGTATGTAGGGCCGAAACAACTAATCGATTATGAAAATTGTAATCGATTAATTTCATAATCGATTAATCGGCCAGTAACATAATGGGGTTAGAAAAACTAAAATTAGCCCTTTATGGTACAAAAAAGCAAATCGCTACTGTAAATATTACTTTCACTGTCCCACAGTAAAAAAATTAACTCCTTACAGTAGCGATCATTTGCTCTTTTTGTACAAATTTTTTTTTTTTTTTTTTTAACCCCATTATGTTGCTAAACATCTCAGGCCTGGGTCATACCTCTGTTTTTTGGTGCTTTTTGCAGAAACACACTACAGTTGATTTACATGTTTTCCTATGGGACACGTTCACATCCATGATTTTGTTTTCAGCTGCTGCGTATTTGGAAAGGGCAAGGACTTTTTAAACTCAAAACGGTGCTTTTTTTTGGTTCAATAGACTTCAATGGAGAAGCTGCAGAAAAGCATCTTGCGGCAATTTGTGTTTTGTAATCTGCCCAACAACAAATTGGCCCAAAACATTATTATTTTTTTTTTTTTTAAGGCCATTATCCGATTTAATATAAAAACAATAATCGGCCAACTAATCGATTATGAAAATAATCGTTAGTTGCAGCCCTAGTATAGTCCATTTCGAGTGCAGACCCCTCCAGGGATCATACAAATCTTCATTAGAAAATCTTATTTAGTCCCATTCTTTTGGTCTGTCCTTGATTGGAGGTTTCTATCTGGATCCATCGGTGCTTTGGAATCTCCTCAAATTATGAGTTGACCTTTTTGCATTTTACGTGCCTTCATTATAAATGTCTTAATAAATAATATATAAATTCCTGTGTAGAGAGATTTCTTCTGTCGGGGGGGGGGGGGGATAGGTTAATAAAGTGAGGGAAGAGTTAAACTTGGAACAGAATATTCCCTGATTTGGGGCTCCCTGAGCAATTCGGTTCCTGAGGAGATTTACTATTATATACTGTTGTGTATATAGTAAGCTAGTAAACAAGTAGCACCGTGCTGTGAGGAACTTGGAAACCTTTTTAACCACTTCCATGCCAGGCATTTTCACCCCATTCCTGCCCAGACCAATTTTTTTTTTTTCAAAAATATTTTATTGAGTTTACCAAATTAAAAGATACTAAGAAAACAGAAATGTAGTGTCCAGTCAACTGGTAATTAAATCAACTGGCAATTAAATACATTACAATGATGGATAGTACTATCGTGCATAGAGAGGTGACTTTACAAACATGTTAGAAGTCTACTGTTTCATAACCAGAGGACGGACCTCTAAAATAAAGGGTAAAGGGAGAGATAAAGATAAAGAAAAAAGGTGAAAGACGAGGAGAGGTAAAGAGGAAGAGAAGAGGGAGTCCTCATGTAGACTTGTTACAACATAACTAGGTCAGTATCACATTTTACAAAAATATATATATATATATATATAACGCATCTATCTAGACAATAGTAGGGTTTAGTAGGGGGGGGGGGGAAGGGCGGGAGGAGACCTCACAATGAAGCCATCGAGACCCCACTACGAGGCCCCCGAACCTTGAGCATGGGATCCCAACATGTAATTAAGGTCAAGGAAGGTGAAAGAACCAGAGGACAGGGCACTTTGTTCTGCAATAGAGAGGCAGTGCGTAGTGAAAGCAGACCATCTTTGTTCAAACCTGAGTTTAGAGTGTGATGGGGCAGAGAACATGTCCAAGTTTTCCTTAAGTAACAATAACTTCAACTCCTTTAACACGGACGATATGGAGGGGGGGATGAGGTGATCCAGTGTTGCAGAATAGTCCTGCGAGCTGTGAGCAGGGCTAGAAGTATCCATTGTCTGGTGTTTCGAGGCAGCCGGTTATAGGTGGAAGAGCATGGCTCTGTGTGAGGAGGGCATCCAAAAAGTAAGAGAGTAGGATCTTGCATGGGGCAAAATTGCGTTACTTTGGTTACAAGACGGATGACTGAGGACCAGAATTAAACAATTGGTGGACAAGACCAGAGTCTATGGAGTAAGGTCGGTTTGTTTGTCAAGCACCAAGGACAGGTAGGGCCTATTTCAGGCAATTTAGACGCAGAGAAGGGATAGTCTGCCCTATGCATGATTTTGAACTGAGTCTCTCTCCAGGATTCACACTGAATGATAGACCTAGTAAGATTGTATCCATGGATGATGTCCTCTATCTCCAAAAGACTTGGCAGGTCTTTGGCCCAGGAGGACATGGACGTATTTTGCAAAGGTGTTGAAAATTTGGCAAGCAGGGGAGTGTAGATAGCCGATATTGAGTGGTTTTTACTCTTTATAAGGATATCAATGAACAAGGTTTGAAGACTAACAGACTTTTTGAGGCAGATCTTGTTAATAAAATCCACATATTGCATGTAAAGAAAATAATGGTTTTGAGGAAGGTGGTACTTGAGCGACAGTTGGGAAAACGACTTAATAGTACCTGAGACATCTTGAAAGAGGGAACAGATCCCCACCAAACCTTTGTCTCTCCATTTAGAGAAGGGCTCGTACTGGAGACTGGGTGTAAACATAGGATTACCACAAATCGGAAGGTGGTTAGAGAATAAGGGGGATAGCCCCAATTTTTTCCTGATTTCTCGCCAGGCTACCAAAGTATCTCTAAACAGTAATGTTTAATCGTCACTGGCAATTTCTGGAGTGAGCTATGAAGCACAGCTGCAAGATCAAAAGGCTTAATCAGTGACGATTCTAGGTTGAAATTAGAGTATTTCGAAGAACCCAGTATCCAGTCCAACCCGACCCTTAGTAGGCAGGCCAAGTTATACAACCTTATATTGGGAAGACCCACTCCGCCTTCACCCTTCGGGAGAAAGTTTGGTTAAGGCTATCCTCGGCTTTGCTTTTTTCCAAATAAATTTAGTTATGGCTTTATTTATTAGTTGAACATCCTTATGCTTCAGCAATAGGGGTAGCGTTTGTAAGGGGTACAGCAGGCGGGCAAAACTGACCATTTTAAACAGTGCGCATCTCCCAAAGAGTGAAAGAGGCAGGTCCACCCAAGTTTCAAGTTCACTCACCACTCTATCAATCAGAGGAGGGTAGTTCAAAGTATACAGAGAGGATGGCGTTTTACCAATCTTCAAGCCGAGGTATGTAATATAGGAGTCAGTTATTCTGAGAGAGGAGGGAGGGAGAGTGTGGTGGAGGGAAGCAGTGCCTAGAGGAAGAATTCCTCAGGGGGATGAGGAAAATCTCAGTATGTCGTCCGCAAATAGAGCCACTCTCAAGTCCTCCCGTCCTATTGGTAGGCCATGCAAAAGAGGAGACGAAGATATGAGGCGTGAAAGGGGCTCTATGGCGAGGTTAAAAAGCAGGGGGGGGATATAGTGCATCCCTGCCTCGTCCCTCTATGTAGACGAAAAGGCGGAGATTGTATACCTGCTGCAGTCACCGTGGCGGAGGGAGCTGAATACATACTGTGGACAAAGGAGTAGAACGAACCATTTAAACCGAAGCATTGCATGACCAAAGACAGCCACTTGAAATTAACGTTGTCAAAAGCTTTCTCAGCATCAAGGGTGACTATTTCCGTATTATCAGAGGGGTGTGTCTTTGCGTATTCGAGGGCCATCAGTACTTTACGGATGTTAGCCGCCGCAGATCTTCCTTTTGTAAACCCCGATTGCGCGCTGTGAATAAGGGATGGCATTATCTCCCCCAATCTAGTGCCTACTATATTGGACATAAGTTTGGAATCAACATTTAGTAAGGATATGGGGCGAAATGATCCTGGATCTAATGGGTCTCTACCTTTTTTCGCGATAAGTTTGATGTTGGCCAGATGACCAGTGGGGAGATAAGGGCCTCCAGCCCATACGTGGTTGTATACTGAATGGAGAGTAGGTATAAGGTCTGGGCCTAGCAGTTTATAAAATTCGGATGTGTACCCGTCTGGGCCAGGAGCCTTTCCATTAGACAGACCCCCTATAGCACGTTTAATTTCGTCAGAGGTAATGGGTGCGTTCAGTTGCTCTAAATGACCTGGGTCGATCAGTGGGAGTTTAGTGTCATTTAATAAGGTTTCTGCTAGATCCATATCTATATGTTCTGCCCCATATAATTTGCTATAAAAATGTTCTAGTGTTTTATTGACATCTTTGGGCGTTGTGGATAGGGAGCCGTCGGGGTTTCTTAACTTGTTGATGTGCGTCGGTGTGTAAGGGCCCTTAGTAAGTCTGGCAAGGAGTTTCCCAGGTTTGTTCCCAAATTTGTGGAAAAGTAATTGAGTCGCCGATTGTTTTGTCCGTTCCACTTTTTCTGCCCAGCTATCAAATTGCTCTTTGGCTGCCAACCAAATTTTGAGATTGTTGTCCGTGCGATTATCATTAAGTGTTTGTTGTGCCGTTCGCAATATGTTGCTAGCTTCTATGTAGTGCTTTTGGGCATTTTTCTTGTACCCCGCTGTGAACGAAATGATCCTACCTCTCAGGTAAGATTTACCCACTTCCCAAAATAAGTTTGGGTTATCCAAATGTTGGACATTGTCCTGTGAGTATTCCGCCCACGCCGAGCTAAGCATCGCTTTGAGGTCGTCGTTGTGGGCCAAAAAAGCTGGGAATCTCCACTGTATGACAGATGAAGTCGGTCTACAAAAGTTGATCGAGATTGGGGAGTGGTCAGATATCACTAAATCATGTATGAGCGCATGTGTGCATAAAAAATAGTCAATCCTGGCAAAGGATTTATGTACCGGTGAGAAAAAAGTAAAACCCAAATCTATAGGGTGTTGTAGTTTCCAGGTGTCAATTAAATTAAGTGCCTGTGTCATGCGACATAAAGGGGTGGGGTGAGACGCTCGAGGTCTGGGTCTAGTCTGAGATCTATCCTCCCGATCATTAAGAGTTGAGTTGAAATCACCCCCCACAAGATGGGGGACAGAGTCATGTGGATACAGTTGTGGTGACAACCGCGTAAAATAGTCCTGGTCAGGAGAGTTAGGAGCGTAAATATTGGTGATCCGTAGCTCACCTGACAGGAGTTTGAGATGTATGCATGTATGTCTCCCGTCGCCATCATTGGTGACAGAGATCAAGTCGTATACTAAGTCTTTGTGCGATAGAATAAGCGTGCCTGCCTTACGGTTAATTGAGTCCGCCCCCACCACCTCCCCCACCCACAATTTTTGCATTCAAAAGAAATCTTTACCCCCTAGATGCGTCTCCTGTAGTAGCGCAATGTCAACCTTTAGTCTTTTGAGGTGCCTAAGAATTTTCATACGTTTTGCCGGTGATCTTAGCCCCTTAACATTCCAGGATATTACTTGTAAGTGAGTCATGTCAAATATGTAGGGGGGATAAAGGTGTGTATATTTGTATAAGTCTTACCCGGCTTCCAAGAGGTGACTTTAGATAGGCGTGACACAAGGTACCCTCGGTTCTTGAACTTAAAATGGCAGGACCATCCTCTCACAGGGAAAACAGAAATGTCAAGAGAGACAGAAAGGAAAAAAAAAACAGAAGAAATTAATAGCAGAATAACCACAAATCATACTACCAATTTCGCTTCTTTCCCTATGTACTCCCCACGCCGGATGTACCGCCAGTAGAGGAGACATATGTCCCAACAAAGCCTCATTGAGAGGGGCCGGTATAGTTACGGGTTTTCGGCCCTTGAACCAGTAGAACTTAATGGTGGTTGCGAGCGACCCTGCGGTAGGAGTACATATCAGCTGTTTCGCTAGGAGAGTGCTATAATATGTTATATGAACCAACAGTCGTTTCAACAGCAGCCATATTGGCCAGGCCTTATTGTAAACAAGGAAAATATGCCCAACAGCGACATTACGATAACAAAACCAACAACCAATAACATTAACATTACCAGCTGCGGTGCTATGCTGCCTCCGCACTAATCCGTGTGGATTGAGACCCTCTTAATATATACTTAGGGGTGTTTAGTGAACTACAGTGTAACCTTAGAGTTCTGACAGCCAAGGTTCCTGGGTGAAGTGCATAGCATCAAGGGGGTTGAAAAGTGCCTCCGATGTCGGGGCAGGAGTAGCAGAGTATCAACTGGATTCTTGGTGTTCGGATGGCTGTGTCTGCTTGAGGCGCTTCGGAGGTTCTTCTCTGATCTCATGGGCCTTGCTTCACTCGTTCCGCATATGTGGTTGTTGGTTCGCGCTCGGTTGATATAGAGTGAAGAAATGCCCTGGCTTTCTCGGCGGACTGGAATGTATGTTTCCCGTCAGGGGCCTGCAGGCGCAATACTGCCGGGTAGGCCAATGTGAAGCGGATACCATTCTTATAGAGCTCAGCACAAACAGATTGGAAGTCCTTTCGTTTGCGTGACACCTCTGCCGAGTAATCGGCGAATAATAAAATCTTATGGCCTTCAAACTCTAACGAGCGGGACTTACGAAAGGCCTGTAGCAGATCCGTACGGTCAGCGTAATTTAAGAACCTGGCTATTACAGGCCTGGGGCGGGTATGCTCCTCGGACTGGGCGCCAATGCGATGTGCTCTCTCCACAATACATCTATGGTTAAGGCCTAGAATTTGCGGTAAGGACGCCGAGCAGATGTCCATCAGAGAACTCTGTTTGTGAGTTTCAGGAAGGCCGATAATCCGCAAAATATTTCTCCTGGAGCGATTCACGAGGTCCTCCATGCGATCATGGAGGTGCTGCTGGTCTTGAGTGAATCGCTTCAGGACAGTGTCCATGGTGTTTTGATCTTCTTCTATCGAGGACACCCGGCGTTCGACCGTTTCCAGCCTCGCGGAGTGGTCTCCTATCTCCCTCCGCAGCTGTTGTATGCCCTCTGCAACCGCCCTTTCAACCGCCGCTGTGATGGTGGGTGAGAGCAGCGCCGCCACCGCTTTTGCAATTCGCTCGTGCGTGCTGGCTTGGTCCGGCAGGGTAGGGAGGGAAGTGTCCATTCCCTCTTGTTGGGATCCGCTGTCCGGCTGATTACTAGATGAGCCTGACTGCAGGTTGGCTTGTAGTAAAGGAGCGCCATGTTGTCTAGAGCCGTGCTCTCTACAGCTGAGTCCGTTGTGCCCGAGCCCCATGGCGCTCGAGCTTGTGTGAGGTAGCGTTCCATCTACTGAGGTCCGCACAGTGTGCAGGGATGCAGGTCGCCGCAATCCGGGGCTATGTCGGGGTTTTATAAGCCGATTATCCGAGCGGTGGATGCGGAGCCTCCGGAGCTAGCTTCCCCTACATGCGGCGCCGGAACCGGAAGTCGGACCACTTTTTAGTTTTCAGTGCTGTCACTTTGAATGACAATTTTTCCCACAAATAGAGCTTTCTTTTGGTGGTATTTGATCACCTCTGTTTTTGATTTTTTTGCGCTATAAACAAAAGAAGAGCGACAAATTTGAAAAAAAAACACTATTTTTAACTTTTTGATTTAATATCATAACAAAAAAAAATCCTCAGTTTAGGCCGATACGCATTTTTCTACATATTTTTGGTATAAAGAAAAACGCAATAAGCGTATTTGATCGGTTTGCGTAAAAGTTTCAGCATCTTCAAAATAGGGAATAGAATTATGGCATTTTTATTCATTTTTTATTTTTTTTACTAGTAATGACAGCGATCTGCGTGTGTTTTTTTTTTTTTTTTTTTTTTTTGTGACCGTGACATTGCGGCAGACATATTGGACACTTTTGACACGTTTTTGAGACCATTCACATTTATACAGCGATTGGTGCTATAAAAATGCACTGATTACTGTGTAAATGTGACTGGCAGGGTAGGGGTTAACACTAGGGGGTGCTGTAACGGTCACCACCGCTTACGACCTTCCATCCATCCACGACAAGCTTATCTGACACACTCCGACAATATTGCATACACGATCCATATCCTTTCCCAGAATAAGACGAGACAGAGCTCCGTTCTTGCTTCCAAAGATATGACAATTTATTAGTATTTTCTCAGCTTCTTATACAGTCTCAAGCATAATGCAGTTAATCACAGGACAATGCAATCTCCACCCCCCTTCACACCATGGGGGGCTTCAATCACACTCTAAAAGGCATTCAGGTAAGCTAACCATGTAGACCGGTCGGCACCGTCTCTTCAATAGTGTTCAATTAACCTTGAATAGTAACACAGACATCTAGTTGAATAAGTTCTATAGTCAGCTTTATCACACAATGATTTTCCCTTTTGAATAATACACAATCACAGATAATCTTCACACACAGAAAGGAAACCTCAATCACATTACCTAGACAGACTTATCACACAATGGCAGAGTCTTGTGAGAGTGAATGTCTTTACAGTGGTTAGCCAACACCTTAAGATATTTCAATAGCCTATTATACAAAAGGTATGACTCACTGGCTGACCTGGTCATGTCATCATGACTCCTTGTGATATCTCAGTCCAGAAATATGAAGTATTAATAATGTCCCATCACATGTAATATATGAATTATGATTCACTATTAGCCACCCTACACCCAAAAGGGCACAGGGTGGATTTCGACCCAAGAGTTATTGTTGCTGCTGGCACAGGAGTATCTCTCATCCTTCCAACGTCTCTGGGTGTCACGGGCCATTCTGTTACAGGTGCTAAAAGGGGTTAATATGTTCCCTAAAGTGTGTTCTAACAGTAGGGGGCGGGGGACTCACAAGGGGAGGACACCGATGTGTGTTCCTCTGTACTGGGAACACACATTGGTCTCCTCACCGCTGACAGGACATGGATCTGTGCGTTTACACACACAGATCCATGGTCCTGCCGTGATTGCGGGCAATCGCGGGTGCCTGGCGGTCATTGTGGCGTGCACCCGGAGGGAGGGTTCCCGCCGACGTCCTTTTACAATGACTCGGTAGGGAAAGTGTTAAAGGAGAATCGTATCAACTAGGACTTTTTCTTGCCATTGCTAAGGGATTTTCCCAGGTGTGGTTTTGTCAAGTGCAATGTTTTCATCTTTTGGTAATAATCCCCAGGTTTTCCTTGTCAATATATCTTTATTGAGGTGATAAAGAAATGTACAATTCAACAAAATAAAATAAGTTAATTACAGTCACAGAATCATTTCTTGGTTTACATAAGTGGTAAGTTCACAACAGGTGAGTCTGGTGGCTTCAATGGACATATTAATAGTACAGATAAGGTTATAACTAAGAGACCAATTTTCTGGAGTTTATTTAAAGATGCTTCGTTTCTTCCAACCAGCCCAGATGGTTTTAGGGCTGTGGTTTAGGCAAGAGTCCTGATGCGTCAACGTAAGTGTTTCAACCAAAATCAACCTTATAACAATGCTAAGAACATGTATAATAACGAGGTTCATAGTCAGAGCCCAAGGCGGGGGGAGGAGGGTGGGGAGGAAAGCGGGGAGGGGAGTAAGGGGTGTCTGCAGGAGTGGTCCGGAATTGGCTGTCAATATCAAATATACGCTAAGCGGTAGACTGTTAAACAGGCTGGGCTACCATGGTAATAATACAATATCATTGATTTCATTGGGTATTGCATATTCATACCACGGTTTCCAGGTTCTTTCGAATCCAGCGGTCGTGTCCATGTCGATTGCCATCATTTTGGCGTGAGTCATAGCTGGGTTCATTCTGTTCGTTACTTCGTTAATTGATAGATTAGGGGTTTTCCATGCTTTTGCCAATGTTTGTTTCACAGCTGTAAAGAGCTGTGTTAATAGTTTAAATTGTTTATGTGAGACATTTTTGGGTTTGAGGTTTAATAATGCGCTTTTGGGGTCCAATGGGATCCCCTTACCCGATAGTTGACTGATTATTGTGAAAATTTCTGACCAGAATAACTGTGCTTTAGGGCACGACCACCAGATATGAAAGAATGTTCCTGGAGATGAGCAGCCCCTGAAACAATGTTCAGGGTAGTTTGGCACAAATTTCGCAATCCTAGTAGGAACTAGGTACCATCTAGTAACAACTTTATAGTTAGTTTCACAAGCTAGTACATTTATTGAAGCAGATTTAGTGTTGGTCCATATTTGATTCCAGTCTTCTGGATCTAGTTCAATATCCAGGTCTAGTTCCCATTTGTTTACATAGGGGAGTTTCCCCGTAATAGAGTTAGTCAACAACTGGGAGTATATTGATGAGATCAAACCTCTAGAGGGAGGGGTGCTTTTGCAGAGCTTTTCAAAGGCAGATAGTCGGGGAGGGCTGGGGATGGAGTCTGCATAAGGTTTGAAAAAGTTTTTAATTTGGAGGTATCTAAATATTTCAGATTGTGGTATGTTATAGATTTCGCATATATCCGGAAAGGACCTAAATGTAGAGGAATCCAAGAATTTATACAGGCATGTACAGTCCTTTTTCACCCATTCTTTAAAGGTGTTGGGGTAGATCCAAGCAGGGTAGAACGATGGATTTTTATAGAATGATAAGAGTGGAACATGGGAGGATAAAAGGGAGTTTTTTATCTTTAAATTGTCCCATAGGGAAAGAGAGTGCTTAAGAATGGGGTTATGGATATGTTTGCGTGATTTGGATGGGATCCACATAATGTTGGAAATCGGGATGGGGTCGCATTCCACTGCTTCAATCGAAACCCAGAGGGGAGGTTCCTTTGTTGTGTGGTACTTTACTAACGTGGCTAATTGTGCAGCTCTATAATAGTTCAAAAAGTTGGGTAGCCCCAGTCCTCCTTTAACTTTAGGGAGATGCAAGATTTGATGTTTTAATCTTGGTTTGGAGGAGCCCCACACAAAGTTGGAAACTCTTTTTTGTACTATCCTTAAGTAGTATGATGGGATTGGGGCTGGGAGAACTCTAAAGAGGTAAAGGAGTTTAGGCAGAATTGACATCTTGATTGCGTTAATTCTTCCAAGCCAAGATAAAGGTAGATGAGACCAGGATTTTAAAAGATTCGATATCTCTTTTAGAAGGGTGCGGTAGTTGGCTGTAAATATCTCTGCGAAAGAAGCCGTAAGGCGGATTCCTAGGTATGGAATGTTTTTATCTGACCATTGAAAGGGAAGACCAGATTTAGCTGCATTAAGGTCTGAAGCCGAGAGTGATATATTGAGAGCCAAGCTCTTTTTGGGGTTTATAACTAGTCCTGAGAAAGACGCATAATGTTTTAGTAGGGACATTAGGTTTGGGCCTGTTACCTGAGGGGTCGCGAGAAAAAGGAGGATGTCATCATACATAGTTTATGCTTATGGCCCCCTACCTCTATACCTAAGATCTTGGGGTCTGACCTAATCTTATGCGCAAGTGGTTCTATGAGGAGGGCGAACAAAAGAGGGGAAAGCGGGCATCCCTGTCTTGTGCCTCTGCCAATGGAAAATGGGTCTGACTTGTAGCCTGCGTATTTGACGCATGCCTTCGGATTATTGTATAATTCCATTATCCATGTCATGAAGTTGGGTCCAAAGCCCCATTTTTGTAATGCATATTTTAGGTAAGACCAGGATATAGAGTCGAAAGCTTGTTTAATATCCAGTGACAGAAATGCCCCTTTTCTTAGCTATATGAGCTAGCAAGTACGCCCTTCTAATATTGTCACCTGCTTGTCGGTTCGGTATAAAGCCAACCTGGTCACGATGGACCAGTGAGCCTATTATTCTGTTTAGGCGCATCGCCAAGATCTTACCAAGAATTTTAATGTCCGTATTCAGCATTGAAATGGGACGAAAGTTTTCGCATGCGGTGTTATCGGTTTGTGGTTTTGGTATCATACAGATTGTGGCCATGAGGGATTCCTGTCGGAAGGATTTTCGGTTTAGCAAGTCATTAAAGGCCTCAGCTAGCCTTGGTGAGAGGAGTTCAGTGAATGTTTTGTAATATTTAGCAGTGAATCCGTCAGGTCCAGGTCTTTTATTTAGTTTAAGGTCCTTTATCGCGTTGCTTACTTCATTATGTGATACAGGTGATTCTAATTGCAATCTTTGGGAGTCCGACATTTGGGGTAGATGGAGTTGCGAATAAAAGGAGTCCGCCTCCTTTTCATTGATTACATTTGTATCCGAGTACAGTTTTTTCAGGTGGGAGCTAAATTTTTGTACGATTTTTAAGGGGGTTGCTAGAAATGATGTTCTTAGCCAATTTCAGTTTAATGGGGGTATAGGATTTCTTAAAGAAATTTAATGATCTTGCTAAATAAGCCCCCGGCTTGTTGGCTTGTTTGTATAAGGTGTGTTTGGACCTGTTTAAACTTTTATTGGCTGATTCTGTAAGGAATAGGTCGTACTCTAAGCGAGCTTTGTCTAGACGGTCCTTAGTTCTGGGTGAATAATTGTCTTGGAAGTCTAAAAATGCTAGATTAAATTATTTTTCCAATTTCATCGCCATTTGTTTCCTTTGTTTTTTGAGGATCCCTAATTGTCTCTGAATAGTCCCTCTTAGAACTGGCTTGTGGGCTTCCCAGAGTGTGAGGGCGGATATTTCAGGGCTCTCATTGTGGGTTAGATAGTCTCTTAAAGATTGTTCTATTTCTAGACAGTGAGTGGGGTGGTTAAGTAATAGCTCAGGCATATACCAAGACCGGTCATGCTTTTTTGGAATGGTTGAGGCAATAGTTGTAAGAACTGCGTTGTGGTCTGACCACGGAATAGGGACTATATTGGAGTGGAGGACTTCAGGCATCATTCCGGTTGTTAGGAATATGTGATCTATTCTACTAAATGATTGGTGCGGATTTGAAAAATAGGTGAAGTTGCGTTTTGTTGGGTTCATCTCCCTCCATGAGTCCACCAGGTTGTATTTTGAGAGGAGATTGGGAAGATTCCATTTACGATGGTGTTTGTGTTGAATATAGGGGGACTTGTCTAAGAAAGGGAGAAGAACCTGGTTTGAGTCTCCGCAAATCAGAAGGGAGCCAAGTTTATGAGCATTTATGGTTTGAAGAAGGTGAGACATGAATGGCATAGGATTGAGGTTAGGGCATAGGACAATCGTAATTGCCGTGTCTAAAATATAGCCTGTTAAGATCAGGTATCTCCCCTCTGGGTCTCTGATTTCTGTGTTCAATGTGAAAGGAGTCGAGCGGTGGAAGGCTATAAGGGTGCCTCTTTTCTTTACTGTGGCGGATGCATTGTAAACTTGTGGATAAGCTGTGTGAAAGTACTTAGGGGTTGTGCTTGGGGTGAAATGAGTTTCCTGAAGGCAGACTATGTGGGCCTTTTTTGACTGGAAAAGCCTGAAAGCTTTTGATCGCTTCTGTGGTATGTTTAAGCCTTGAACATTGAGTGACAATAAGTTCAATGGTGCCATGGTAGCCAAACCGACAACTCAATCTTACCGTGCTTCCGCTTGTAGCAATTACCCGGACCACTCCGTGCAGACTGGATGGGGAGAAGGGCAGGAAAGGAGGTTTCAGGGGAAAAATAAAAGACAACAAAGGTTAGTGCAACAACAGTTAACAAATTGTAACAAACATATTTAGCATAAGTCCGTGGTTGGAGAAAAGGATCCCCACCAGGGAAAATGGGGTCTCCGTCAGATCCCCACATATTAAGTTGGGGGTCTGAGTTAGACCAAATGGGGCACATGTTTTTCCAAGGGTCAGAGTGCCGCGTTCCGTAGTGTACAAAAAGGGGAGAGAAGAGCAATTGTAAGAGATGAGAGGATGCTCTTGGCTATGTAGAATATTACAATATTAGCTGAGCAAGGGAGGGGGGAACCCTATCGTACCTGAGGTAAATGGTACTGCCTAATGGGGTATAGGGTTCTTGGGACAGGCGGGATCACCCAGGAGATATACCGGGAGGTTAGGTTGGGAGTGGGAGTAGAGTGGAGTCTGGATTATTAGGGATAGATTAGAACAATAGGATTAAATCCATATTGCTGTCATCTATTGCGATAGCCAGAATGACTTGAGGGAGAGGGGGTGCAGTAGGCAACCGTTCGCTTAAAGAGTGGATTTAACAATTAAAGGAAAGTGGTCATGAATTTGTGCCGGTTAGGAGGGATTAAACTATTCTTGCTTTCTCTGGATTTTACCAAAGTTTCAGAGTACAGAGCCATGGATGTGGTTCCAGAAAAGGAGGGAAGGGTATAGTTGGGTAGGCTACTATGGGGAATGTGTGATAAAAGGGTAGGGTGGTGGTTACAATATTATTACCTAGTGAATGGATTTGGGGTCGTTACCAGAAGAGGGGGGGTCACCCTAAGGGTGGTACAAGCAGCTCAGATGCAAGTGACCAGAGTTCCAACCTAGAGAGAGGGAAAAATGGTTAATAATGTAAGATGATCAGTCCATTGAGTCTTCTCGTTCAGGAGGATGTGACACGAATCTGCCTCGTTTGCTTGACTGATGGAAGTCTTCATTTTGGTCCTGCTGCGTAGCATGGTTGTTGGCTGAGGATGATGGCGATCTTCTGCGTGTGGATGATGTGGCAGAGGGTTGCTCAATTAATTTGAAGTCACCAAGGGCTTGGTGTAACTGGTCAGGTGACCTGCAGACTATCTTTGTCCCTTGCAGTGTAAAACGGAGGGAAAAAGGGAAACCCCATTGGTATTTAATGTTGCGTTGCTGTAACTCAATCAGGAGGGGCTTCATGGCTCTTCTCTTGTTAATTGTCTGTTGTGAGATGTCTGCAAAAATTTGGTAGTTGTAGTTTTGAAAAGTCAAGATGTTTTTTTCTCTTGCTGCCTGCAGTATTTGCTCTTTGGACCTATAGTAATGAAATTTGGTTATTATGTCCCTGGGGGGACCGTCAGCCTTTTTAGGGGTGAGAGCCCTATGAATCCTGTCCATTTCTAGGCGCTCTACAGGGATGCCTGGGAGCAGTTCTTGGCATAGGGCAAGAATGGTGGATTGAAGGTCTACTACAGACTCTGGTATGCCCCTAAATCTCAGGTTTGACCTTTTTGCCCGATTCTCAAAATCCTCCAGTCTATTTTGCAGGGTTAAATTTTCTTCCTTGAGGGCATCTATATCAGACATGCATTCCTGAGTAAAGATTTCTATTTCATCTACCTTGGTTTCCAGGGCATCTGTGCGGTTCCCTATCTCCCTTATTTCTCTTGTGAGACTTGAGGTGATTTGTTCAGATGTCTGTTTAAGTGCTCTGTGAAGCATCTTTTCAAATTGTTTGAGCAATCCTGCGGGGATTTCCTTGTCACCTTTATCCAACTGTGGTGACACATTTGAGTCCTCTCCCTCACTATCTGAGGTAATGTTGGACAGAGATGCCATAAGATTAGTTGTTTTGGCAGTTTTAGCTGCCGTTTGCTTTCTCTGTTTCCCTGAGGGGAGCTGTTCTGAGGCGAGCAGTGCTGTCTTAGTGGTGCCTTTGCTCAGCTGAGGGCTGCTTGGAGGATTCGTTTTTGTCCTGTTTCTGGCACCTCCTATCACCATTCTTTCACCCAAATGTCCCCCTCACCTTCCTACAGCTTGTGGTCCGTTTATGGGATGGTTTGACCGGATCAAATACTGGGTTATCCACGGCTTTCTTCCCCGAGTAGCGGAGCTCTAGGCAGGCATGTCTGCTCCTCTAGAGCCCGCCCATGTGACTCCCAATCCCCAGGTTTTCAAAATTGTTATGCCATCTCCCATGTTGATGATGTATTTACTTCCTTCTCTGCCTCTCATCATTTTTGTAAGAAAAACCCCACTGATAGAGGATACTGTGGTTTGTGAGGATTTTTGTGATTTGAATTTAAGTTTTTGCATGCCAGGATTGTTGCTTGTGGCAGATCCGAATAAAGTATTATCTAATATTGTATTTTGAACTGTCCCCTGCACACAGCGTATTATGTACTGTAGATGATGTATGTAAATTTTACGTTGAACATTATTCTGAAAGACAATTTTTAGTCACTGCTTTTCTCAGATTGATGAACCTCTGCCAATCTTTACTGAGGCACTCTGGCTCTCCTAAATGCCATTTTTATACCCAGTCATGTTACTGACCTGTTACCAATTAACCAAATTATTTGCAAAATGTTCTTCAGCTCTTCCCGGTTAGTATCCCTCATTTTGCCAGCGTTTTGTTTCCCTGTCTTAGCTTTTTTGAGACGTGTTGCCATCAATTTTAAAACTACTTGTTTTCTCTCTCTCTCTCTCTCTCTCTCTCTCTCTCTCTCTCTCTCTCTCTCTCTCTCTCTCTCTCTCTCTCGCTCTCTCTCGCGCGCTCTCTCTCTCTCTCTCTCGCTCTCTCTCTCTCTCTCTCTCTCTCTCTCTCGCGCTCTCTCGCTCTCTCTCGCTCTCTCGCTCTCTCTCTCTCGCTCTCTCTCTCGCTCTCTCTCTCTCGCTCTCTCTCTCTCGCTCTCTCTCTCTCGCTCTCTCTCTCTCGCTCTCTCTCGCGCTCTCTCGCGCTCTCTCGCGCTCTCTCGCGCTCTCTCGCGCTCTCTCGCGCTCTCTCTCGCTCTCTCTCGCTCTCTCTCTCGCTCTCGCTCTCTCTCTCGATGTTTTCAAACAATTTTTTGGGGTTTGAGATTTGTAAGTTATTGCATTATGTTGTGTAGTTTTTTTACACACCACCCCAACTTTTTTTGTAGTAGCAGATGTACAACCAAAAAAGCTTTATCCATACTTCCACCCAAAAATGGAACCTCTGCTTTAAGTGATATTTATTTATGGCCAAATGGGAGGAGGAGGTCTATTCCAACAGGAGACCAGAGTTGGTCTTCTGGAGTATAGACATCCTTCTCCTGTGAAATGGTGACATGTTGTCATTGACTTTTATGCAACCATTGAATAATAACTCATTGGGCATTGTTCTGCAATTTGAGAGCAGTAGTAGTAAAATTAATTTCTTGGATCTTAATATACAGGTCAAGAATGGTGCATTTAACATCCACGTTCTTTAAGAGCACTGATGGGAACAGCTACATTGGACAGGGTAGCTCTCATCCTTCGAGGCTACCCAGGAGTCAGTTCCTCAGTTTGAGGCCACCATAGAGCTTTCTTTTGGTGGTATTTGATCATCTCTGCGATCTTTATTTTTTGCGCTATAAACAAAAATAGAGCGACAATTTAAAAAGAAATGCAATATGTTTTTTACTTTTTGCTGTAATAATTATCCCCCAAAAATATATAAAAAAGCATTTTTTTCCTCCAGTTTAGGCCGATACGTATTCTTCTACATATTTTTCGTAAAAAAAAAATCGCAATTAGCGTTTGGTTTGTGCAAAAGTTATAGCGTTTACAAAATAGGGGGTAGTTTTATGGCATTTTTATTATTATTTTTTTTTTTTTACTAGTAATGGCGACGATCATCGTTTTTTTTTTTTCAGTACTGCGACCTTATGGCGGACACTTTTGACACATTTTTGGGGCCATTGGCATTTTTATAGCGATCAATGCTAAAAAAAATGCATTGGATTACTATAAAAATGCCATTGGCAGTAAAGGGGTTAACACTAGGGGGCAGGGAAGGGGTTAAGTGTGTTCCTGGTGTGTTCTAACTGTATAAGGGGGTGGACTCACTAGGGGAAATCACTGATCTTCCGTTCATACATTGTATGAACAGAAAATCAGCGTTTCCCCCGCTGACAGGAACGAACGAGAGCTATGTGTTTACACACATAGCTCTCGTTCCCCGCTCTGTACCAACGATCACGTGTGACCGGCGGCAATCGTGCAGGACTCAGGGGGAGCGCGGGCCGCCGGCGGCGCACACGCGCCCCCTAGTGGCCGCAGAAGTTCCGACGTAGAGCTACGGGCTCTCGCCCAGGGGAGCCGACCTGCCGCCGTATAACTGCGGCGGCTGGTCGGCAAGCGGTTAAGGAAAAGACGGTACCCAATAAAACTAATGACAATTTCTCAATGGTGACCACCTATTCTCGACAACATTCTGATATTAAGAAAACTTTGACTAAATATTGGGGAGTACAAAAAAAGATACGTTTCTGGGTCCAGATCGGCCACAGATCGGCCACAGATCGTTTTTAGAGAAGTTCCTTCTCTTAGACTCCAAATATCACCCAATATTTTGGATGCTCCTACCAGGGTGTCATTGTTTGAGAAGTCAAAAGGTTATTAGCCCTGTTACAATTGTAAAGTTTGTGCAATCAATAAGGATAGGAGCAGGAAAATCTGCCAGTTTAAATCTCACACCACCTGGTAGGGTTTTTTAAATCAACAACTTTATCACCTGTACTTCCTTTAATGTGGTATACTTATTGATTTGCCCATGCGGCATTTTCGGGTCATATGAACATATCGCGAATATCAAGAAGGGATTTCCCAAACATACTGTGTCTTGGCACTATTTGGAGTGCCACAATAAAAATCCTAAAGGAACCACCTTTGTGACTATACAGTAGGGCTGCAACTAACAATTATTTTCATAATCGATTAGTTGGCCGATTATTGTTTTGTTTAATCGATTTTAATGGGTTAATAGCCTTAAAAAAAAAAAGTTTTTTTTTTTAGGCCAATTTGTTGTTGGGCAGATTATAAAACACAAATTGCCGCAAAAAAACATTACATGCTTTTCTGCAGCTTCTCCATTGAAGTATATTGAACCAAAAAAACAAAATGGCACCGTTTTGCGTTAAAAGTCCTTCCCTTTCCAAATATGCAACAGCTGAAAAAAAAAATCATGGATGTGAACGTGTCCCATAGGAAAACATGGGATTCTTGAATACAAATTACATTACTTCCGAATTTAATAGCATCTGTCCATAGAGCTCTTCTCTTGAACGGCTATTAAGGCCCTTCACATTCAATGACACGAGTTTAAGAGAAATCTTGGATATAGGGATAAATGCTGATGTGTAAAATCATTTATTTATATAAAAATATATATATATGCACAGTGACAGTGTTAAAATGAAAAAAAGCAGCATGGAGGTGTTGTACTAGAAAAAATAAAATGGTATAATTAAAACGATGAATGTCATGCAACAAAAACAGAACAAGAAAAAATTCCCTGGGATTGCCTCCCCTGAGCCACAAATAATTCCCGAGTGGTATCATTAGGAATAGTTATGATATTCCGGGTAAAAAGAATAAAGTGAAAACTGCGCTCCCCTGTGTTGTTGTTATTCACCTCCTATTATTTAATGGTGGAGTATTCTCCTTATTGGGGGTACTCTACCCTACTTGTACAATGTTTTATAGTGGTAATGGTGTGACGTGTTATACGTGAAAAAACTTGAAAGTTTCAAGTGATATTCTTATCAACATAAGCAACAAATGAAGACAAAAATATTTTTACAATTTAACACCTATATAAATCAAAAACGTGTCATGTGTGAGTTCATATGTAGTCCCGTATTCTACCCCAGCAGTGCTCCTCTGCGGTGGTTTCAGACTATTATCTGATTATCCTTAATGCGGGGTATCCCATCACCATTAAAAATGGACACTCACCAGATGTTGTAATATTCCAGGCCTGCGGTTCATTGATCAGGATAACCAATCCTATAGCGTTACTCCTCCTGCTGCCAGGTGAATTGGATGGGTTAATGTGTTGCCTTCTCCTACGGTGTCTCACAGGAAACGAAAGGTGCTCCACATAGTGTAATTATGTTTAAAATACATTTATTGTATAAAACTAAAAGATAATGCTCTCACATCTAAAGTGCCTTATGCTGGCATCAAGCGTCTCCAACCGTGTATGCAAGTTCATTGGGTGGGTAACAAAGCCGGTTCCCTAGGGTCCTCCCTGCTGTCCTGCAGTTAGAGTGTAGAGTTGTACAGCAGCCTCGACGCGTTTTCGCAATTCTTGCTTCTTCAGGAAGCTGCTGTATTGTTCCTGTCTGTCTGTATTTATAATGTGTCTAATTTGAAAGAGATCCGCCCCCTGTTCTTGCCCGGGATTTGGCCGACCGGAAGTGACACAACTTCCTGTGTCTCCTGGACCGGAAATGCTATCTATGCCATTTTAGTTCTTGGAATAATTGCCCCAAAGTTGTTTTTCTATTTCTTGTCTAACGTCTGTGTTGCCTCCCGTTTTTAACGTTTGTGTTGCCTTACGTTATACCTGCTATGTTATTCCATTCTTATGTCAGGGTTTTTCGATAACAAACTGGATAATGAAAATGACAACAGGGAGTGAATAGGGATAAAGTAAAATGGCGGCATGAGTGTTTCCGGCCGTGATAAAATCATTTCCCTAATCGTCTTCCAGGACAGCCCCTGAGAGATGGAGTTCCTCCCATCGAGACAGGAAACACGTTGCCACAATCTTTTAAAAGGAGGTCCCTCCAGTCCCTGGCCAGTCTTTGTGTTTCCTCCCTCGGAGGAGCATGTTGCTTAGGAACTATCTCTCAGGGGCTGCATGGAGGACTGGGTCTGACCATGACTGCAGCCTAAAAATTTTACTTACTCTGGGGCACGGGTACCGTCCAGCTGTTCGGAGCAGGCCCGTTTTTTCTCTCCCTTCCCAGTGCCGATGCGGGTCTGTGGGCGGAATGGCGCGCTTCTCCCCCGACGGGGGAATTCATTTTCGGAGACGCCGTTGCGTCATTTCCTGCGGAAGCGCGTCATAGCCATGCACCGAGGCCTTCCGGTTCCAGGTCTCGTAGGCGCGGGGGAATTGAAAAAGCCCACGCTGGGCCTGTAAATCCACCTGCAACCAGCGGATCGGTCAGGCGGTGGATCGGAGCAAGGGATCACCATGGAGGTTAATTCCATACACGCTCCGGAAGAGGCAGGCGCCCAGCATCACCCAGGTAGGCTGCTGGGCAGTTTTGTATGGGTGTTTTACAAGCTAGTGTGGTGGCTTAGGGTCGCTCCATGGGAGGTCACATCCCTGTAGTTGGTGTTGGGAGCACGGGTGAACCACAGGGGGATTAGAAGCCTAAAATTATATCCTCTTTTCTTCCAGGCTAAAGAGACTTCAAGGGAAGAGAAAGCTAGCCATAAAAAATGCCCTAATTGTGGTAGCAAGCTGTCATCTGGTTATGATGAGGCTTTATGCAAGCAATGTATTTCTAAATTGTTCAAGTCTGAGGCTGACTCTCCCTTAGTTAAGTTCCTTGGCTCCTTTAAGGAAGAAATGGCTTCTACATTTAAATCCCTTAGAGATTTAATCTCTAATGTAAACACTTCTGCGGTTCCCAGTAGTGCAGCTTCCCCTTCACCAAGCCCCACTATACCTAGCTCAGGGGAGCCCCGTAGAGAAAGGGAGCGTAGCCCCGAGGTGGCTAGAGCTGAATCCCCAGACTCCGAATCGGACCTAGAGGAGAGTCGGGTCGCAGCCAAAAGAGTAACGAAGTATAAGTTGTCTGTCGAAGAGGTAGACAAACTACTTGGTGCCATTTATGACACATTAGAGATTGAGGAAGAGGAATCTCAGTTATCCAGGCATGACGAAATGTATGCTGCCCTGGGGAAGAAGAAAGCTAGGGTGTTTCCTATTCATGAAGTACTATCTGATCTGGTTTGCAGAGAATGGCTGGAACCTGATAAAAAAAAAACCTTTTTTCCTAACTAGCTTAAAAGGAGATTCCCTTTTGACGAGAACCCAGAGGCAGTCTGAGACTCCAATCAGTGTCTATAGTACCGTATCTGGACGATTTACTACTCACGGCCCCGTCAGAGAAACGGCTCTGTCGAGACCTGGAGCTGACCCAGTGCAGTTTACAAAACTTGGGGTGGATCATCAGTTTGGAGAAATCCAAGATGATTCCTACTCAAGATATCCTTTACCTGGGTTACAGGATTCTATCAGTGGAACAAAAGATTGTTTTACCAGAAGAAAAGATCTCCAAAATACATCTAAAGATGTCTTTCCTTCAAACCAGTCCCACATGCACTATACGGGAAATTATGTCTGTCCTAGGACTGATGACAGCGGCCATCCCAGCAGTACAGTGGGCCAGGTTCCACCAGAGAATTCTTCAAAGTTTTCTGTTGGAACAGGCAAAGGGAAAGGACTTAGAAGATCCAGTAAGGATCCCCGCCAGGGTGAAACGTTCACTCTGGTGGTGGAAGGACTGGGGGAACCTAGAAAAAGGGGTTCTCTGGGGCTTTCCTATCTCGTCAATCCTGACCACAGACGCGAGCAGTTGGGGTTGGGGAGCCCACCTCGGCACCCTTTGGGTACAAGGAAGGTGGACACCGGAAGAAAATAAGCTGTCTTCCAATTGGAAGGAGTTGGCAGCAATTTTGAGGGCACTGTTAGCCTTTTAGGAAAGACTACAGGGTCATCATTTACAGGTCCGTTCAGACAACATAACGGCAGTAGCCTATGTGAACAAACGGGAGGAACAAAGAGTCCTCGTCTGATGTTACTAGCAAAACTGCTGTTTCTTTGGGCAGAGAGGCATTTGAAATCCATATCTGCAATTCATCTGAAGGGCGAGCAGAACGATACCGCAGACTTCCTGAGTCGACACCTAGTGTCAAATCAAGAATGGTCCCTACACTCAGAGACCTTCAAGCTCATAACCGATCAGTGGGGAGTACCAGAGATAGACTTATTTGCAACCAAACGGAATACCAAGGTTCCCGTTTTTTGCTCTCTATCTCCAGGAGATCAACCTTGGGCGGTGGATGCTTTACAGGCACCCTGGACGTTCAGACTAGTGTACGCATTCCCTCCACTGCATCTAATTCCGAGAGTTCTGTCCAAGTTTATGACAGAGGAAACTTGTCTGATTCTGGTAGCCCCCTTCTGGCCCAAGAGACCCTGGTTTACAACACTCCTAGGCCTGGCACATCAACCTCCTTTGAGACTCCCGTACAGACAGGACCTACTGTCACAGGGACCTCTATTGTATCCACATCTGCCCATGCTGAATCTCTCAGCATGGTTACGGAGGAAGAGATCCTAAGGAAAAAGGGCCTTTCGGAGAGGGTAATGCAGACCTTACTCCAAAGTAGGAAGCCAGTTACTAGGGCCATATATGGGAAAACCTGGAAAAAATGTAATTCTTGGTTATCAGATCGGGGGCTAACAGACAAGAGTATCGGAAACATCCTTCAGTTCTTGCAGGACGGGGTAGACAAGGGATTATCCCCGAGTACCATCAAGGTACAGATAGCAGCCTTAAGCATTTACCTGGATACACGGCTACAAGATCAAATGGTTTCTAGGTTTTGCAAGGCAATATCCAGACAGAAACCAATCAAAGCTAGAGTACCGCCAACCTGGGACCTGTCAGTAGTCCTAAAAGCCTTTTTTGGGTACTCCATTTGAGCCCATATCAGAGACCTCTCTAAGACTGCTCACTTTGAAGACGGTGCTCCTGGTAGCAATTACTACAGCGAAATTCAAGCGCTCTCTATCAGAGAGCCATTTTTACAGATTTTTGAGGACAAAATCATCCTGAAGACAGACCCTGGGTTCCTGCCAATGATATCTTCAGGTTTTCATAGGTCCCAGGATATTATTTTACCTTCCTTTTGCCAGAACGCCTCTAATGAGAAAGAGAGGCAGTTCCATCTCCTAGATGTGAGACGGTGTGTCTTAGAATATTTAGAGACAACAAATGTCTTTAGACTTTCAGACTCCTTATTTGTTCTTTTTTCTGGCCAACGCAGAGGACAGAAGGCTTCCAAAACCACGATAGCTAGATGGATTGGGTCAGCTATCCTAGAGAGTTATAAAACCATGGGTAAAGTTTGCCCGGGGGAAGTTAGGGCCCACTCCACTAGGGCACTTGCTACTACTTGGGCGGAAAGAGCTGGCGCCACCCTGGAGCAGATCTGTAAGGCGGCCACGTGGTCAAGTTTTGCCACCTTTACAAGACACTACAGACTGGATTTGCTGTCCAGCCAGGATCAGGCTTTTGGGAGTAAGGTCCTCCAAGCTGTGGTCCCACCCTAAATCTGGTGAGTACTTGGGGATCCTCTCAGGGGCTGTCCTGGAAGACGATTAGGGAAAAATGGAGTTAGTACTCACCGGTAACTCCTTTTCCGATAGTCTTCCAGGACAGCACGATCCCACCCTTCTGTTTAAGAATTGTTATGTAATGCATTTACATGTTAACCTGTTGTGGTTATATCTTGCAGTTCCATCCTTCGGTTCTTGGGGTAAGACTGGCCAGGGACTGGAGGGACCGCCTTTTAAAAGATTGTGGCAACGTGGACTCCATCTCTCAGGGGCTGTCCTGGAAGACTATCGGAAAAGGAGTTACCGGTGAGTACTAACTCCATTTTTCCGGCGGAAGAAACGCCCAACCATGGTAAGGGAATATTAGCTATACAAAAGGAGCACCAAGATGGCGGACGCGCTACTTCCGGTCAGACGCACCAAGATGGAGATTAAACCACTTCCGGCCAGACGTAAATGAAGAAAAAAAAAAGGGGGACAGAGACAGAAAATACACGGATTTAAATGGAGAAACCCCGACATAAGATCGGAATAACATAGCAGGTATAACGTAAGGCAACTGTCAGAGAATTGGCTGTGAAAGAACTGGCAGACCTGTCATGCGCGCACATACAAGCACAATGCCCGCAAATACGAGCACAAGGCGCATGCGCGCAAATACGAGCATAGGGCCCGCAAATACGAGCACCATGCGCGCGCATACGGGCAACAACACAGTGAATACGCTGTTCTTTACTGTGCACCGTTACGCACGCAATACGGGCGGGATTACAGGCGTCAGTGCCTATTTAAACCTGGTTGCAGCAGTTACCAAACTGCTGCATGATCTTCAGTCCTTGACCTGATACTGATTCCTTGTTCCTGATTCCTGTGTATGACCTCGGCTTCCCTTCTGACCTGTTCCAGTTACTTCCTGCTTCCTGTGTATGACCTCGGCTCGGCTCCTGACTCCGCCCCTGGGTTTCCTGCCAACCTACTGGTACTTCCGTGGTACACCTGCCGGACTACATATCCTGGTGCACATCTGTTCCCTGGCATCACTCCAGCAAGTCTCATCCGGCAACTCCTGCACCCCTGGGCATAGCGTCCCCTGTCTCACCTCCAGGGGGCGTTCTGCACTCGAGTCGCAAGGGAAGCCCTCTCGGCACTTCGGCCTCTGGTAAGGTACGTGACAGCAACACAGACGTTAGACGGCAAATAGAAAAACAACTTTGGGGCAATTATTCCAAGAACTAAAATGGCATAGATAGCATTTCCGGTCCAGGAGACACAGGAAGTTGTGTCACTTCGGTCGGCCAAATCCTGGGCAAGAACAGGGGGCGGATCTCTTTCAAATTAGACACATTATAAATACAGACAGGAACAGTACAGCAGCTTCCTGAAGATGCAAGAATTGCGAAACGCGTCGAGGCTGCTGTACAACTCTACACTCTAACTGCAGGACAGCAGGGAAGACCCTAGGGAACCGGCTTTGTTACCCACCCAACAAACTTGCATACACGGTTGGAGACGCTTGGTGCCAGCATAAGGCACTTTTAAATGTGAGTGCAATATCTTTTAGTTTTATACAATAAATTTATTTTAAACATAATTACACTATGTGGAGCACCTTTCTTTTCCTGTGAGACATCGTAGGAGAAGGCAACACATTAACCCATCCAATTCACCTGGCGGCAGGAGGAGTAACGCTATAGGATTGGTTATCCTGATCAATGAACCGCAGGCCTGGAATATTACAACATCTGGTGAGTGTCCATTTTTAATGGTGATGGGATACCACGCATTAGGGATAATCGGATAATAGTCTGAAACCACCGCAGAGGAGCACTGCTGGGGTAGAATACGGGACTACATATGAACTCTCACATGACACGTTTTTGATATTATAGGTGTTAAATTGTAAAAATATTTTTGTCTTAATTTGTTGCTTATGTTGATAAGAATATCACTTGAAACTTTCAAGTTTTTTCACGTATAACACGTCACACCATTACCACTATAAAACATTGTACAAGTAGGGTAGAGTACCCCCAATAAGGAGAATACTCCACCATAAAATAATAGGAGGTGAATAACAACACAGGGGAGCGCAGTTTTCACTTTATTCTTTATACACTACTGGTACTGGATTCCTTCTAGGCAAACAGACCCGTTTTTTTTTTTCTAAATTGCAGCACACCCACAAGCTTTATTGTAATATATATTTTTTTTTTTCACTTGCGCCAACCACACTCACATAAAAGATATTCCGGGTAAGACCATATTTTTGTTAGACAGATGACTTACATATTTTTCTTTCAGTCTTGGGGTATTGAACCAGGGGCACTAGTATCCAATTTATTGTTCTCTGTGTTTGTGATTAGACCCCATGAGCGAAGGATTTTAAGACCCTGGTCCATGCTGTTAATCGGGTGAGAAGATCCTTTTGAAGTCCACCAACAATTTTGCGGGGAACCCCTTTTTGTAGATTATTCCACGGTTATATATAGGCAGGGTTAAAAAGGCAGAATTTCCTCCATTGGCAGAGATCCTCCTTCTGTTTCACTGGGCTGAGAAACTCATCCTGGTGATCAATGTCGCTCTGTGTCTGTGAGACATACTGTTTCTCCTCATCCCTGTCAGAGCGTGCAGCATGTTGCTCTGTGTGATAGAAAGGGGCGGGATTAGCACCATCTTGGTGTCTCTGAGGCCCAGCCGGGCTGCAGAATGCGCTCAATTTATGGGGTCCCTCTCTGGATTTCCGTTTAGCCGCCATTACCGTTTTTGTTCCCACTTATGTCCGGAACAGATCAGTAACACTTGATGCTTTTATAGTCGCTCGGTAGTCGGCTCAGGAAAGTCCGATATTCAGAGCTCCCTCACACTGCAGCCATACACTTCCGCGACTATTTGTTATTTTCAACACAAAACGACGCTTATGTGCTTAAATACAGTATTTGTAAATCTGACGGACTGTTTACATGTTATTTTAAAAGCGGCAGCAAACCTTACATGCTTGCTAATGTGACAGAACACCTCTGATTTTCACATTTAGTTAAAGTGGTTGTAAACCCCAAAAAAAACATTTATTTTTTTGATGTCACAATGTAGAGTATAAGATTTCCTATCATCTGTGCCCAGTCTTGACACATCTGTGCCCAGTCTTGACACACAGAGTTAATCCAGATCTGAGAAATCCTCTTTTTATGTTCAGTGAAAATGAACAGCCTTCCAGATAAAACCCTGCCTAAAGCAAAAGTCTGTTTTCTCTCTTTTTGCTTTGAGTGAGAGGTTATTTACATATCTAGCTAGGACATGTTTATCATATGTTATGTTTTGTTTACAATAACATGAGGATGATTCAACATCATAACACATCCTGGTAATATACAATGAACTTTGGATCACCTCTAGTTATGATAAACATGTCCAAGCTAGATAGGTAAATGACCTGTTACTTCTAGGTTCCTGGACTGCTTCGATTTAACTGACAATTGCGCTGTCGTGCAACGTTGCTCCCAAACAAAATTGACGTCCTTTTTTCCCCACAAATAGAGCTTTCTTTTGGTGGTATTTGATCGTCTGTGCAGTTTTTATTTTTTGGGCTATAAACAAAAAAAAAAAAACACTATTTTTGCTACAATATCCCGTTTAAATTGTATTTATTTATCTCAGTTTAGGCCGATACGTATTCTTCTACATATTTTTGGTAAAAAAAAAATTCGCAATAACCGTATAGTGACTGGTTTGCGCAAAAGTTATATTGCCTATAAAATAGGGGACATCATTTTATTTATTTTATTTTTTACTAGGAATGGCGGCGATCTGCTATTTTATTTATTTATTTATTTAGGACTGCGACATAGCGGACACATCGGACACTTTTGACAAATTTTTGGGACCGAATAGTGCTATAAATATGCATTGATTACTGTATGAATGTGACTGGCAGGGGAGGGGTTAACCATTAGGGGGCGGGGAAGGGGTTAAATGTGTAGCCTAGTGAGTGTTCTAACTGTAGGGGGAGGGGGGTGACAGGAAGAGTGGCTTGGTTCACTACCAACATCTATGGTTGAACCGGAATAGGAAGAAGAGGGTGAACTACCTTACTGTGGCTGAAAATGCATCCTTTGCAAACCAGGGTGAGATGCGAAAGGTGTATACATTGGTGGGGGTCCTGCGTATGGGTTCACATGATATTGTTGACTTGGCAACGGTTTATTAAATGACCCACTAGGTGTATTAAAACCTTGAGCCCATGGCTGATATCTCGGATATGGGCGTTGCTCTTTGCACGCAGAAATTATGTAGGTTAAGTATGTATATATATCACCCCTGACTTCCGTACGCTTTTCAGCTGGAACTTCTCTGAGTACAGAAAGTAACATCCTTAAATACATCACATCAGGGTCCGACAAGTTGAGGAATTCATCATTTTTGGATGTTGGGTTTTGTGATTGTGATTGATTTCTCATCTCGTCAAGCAAACGATCAAAATAGTGTTCAAAAGGGGGTTCTTGCTGAGTGCGGCGTGGTCGACGAGTGGTAGCACTAGACTGGACTCTCCTATCAGAAGTTCCCTGCAAATAGAATATACAGATTATGCTTTTGAAGTAGAGTGGACAGCAACTGACACACCTGATGCTTGCCCAAAATATTTAACGCAGTGGCAGAGCTTGCAGCACCTGTTTTAAATAGATCAGGCACAGGCACCTGATTTTGTCTCCAAAAACTGATGTCACGATATTAGCAGCAAGACCTACAAAGCCAAGTATTGTGGACACCTCCAAAGAGTGAGTGGACACCTTCAAAGACTAATGTGGGCAAAAGCAGAGATGAATGGCAAAATTCATGTTTTTTATTTTTTTGACCAAAACCAGAAGCCGGTTTTGTTCCACCAAGATATACCAACACCAGTTGTGCCAATAAGTTGTGAGTTTTTTGTGGATGGAGGTAGTGAAATTTTGTAAATACATACCACAGGTTCTTGAGTGCCTGCTTGACTTTCATTGGGTACTGCCTCAAAATGTTTCTTGACTTGCATCATCGTTTTCTGGTGACGTACTTCTGGGCCTTTCTCTTGAGGAAAAACTTGAGACAGTTCTAGGTTTGAAAAAACATTACAATTGTAAAACAAAATACATACAATGGCTTGCGTGTTTTAGAATACTTTCACACTATCCTCCTTTTTTTCATGTTGTTTAATTAGACCCCTTTCACACTGTAGCGGTTTTGGACAGAAAAGATCACTTACAAACTGGCCATAAAATGCAGCTGCTGCCCAAAGGCTTTCACATGGTAGCGGTGCACTGGTAGGGCAGCATATTTGGAGTGGTGAAGGAGCATTGAAATGAATGGGGCACTGCGGCTATACAGCCACAATGCGTTAATAAGGCCACTTTCACACTGTGCGGGATGTGTGGTGATGGTGTAACGCCTGGATTTTCGGGACAATATGCGGCATGAGTATGGTATTTGGCCGCGAACGGTGCGGTATTTTAACCCCTGCTAATGCCGAAAAAAGGTTATTAAGCAAGCGCATCGCCTCAGTGTGAAAGCGCTCAGGTAGTGCATGTGCTATTTACACGCTCCAAAGCATAGCGCTAAAACTGCCTGAAAAAATACACAGTGTAGAGGGGGGTTCTTACAAATAAAGTTAAAGTATAATATACTCAGACGCATCTTGGTGGTATCCCTTAAAAATGATAAAGCCTCAGCATGGGGGCTAGATCTCCAGCGTGTCAAGGGTGCCCCGCTTCGATCAGCAGACTTCTCATTAATTTTATTTTTTGTAGCGGTCACGTAGAGATCTCCATCTAGTGTAAATATCCTTTCCTGAAAATATATATGAACAAATGTTGAGTGACGCACTGCTCTATTGCAAATAATGGCCTGGTCATTTATGGGGTAAATCTTCAGTAACATAACAAATGTAGCACTCGCCTTGACTATCTTGTTCACTAGCACAGTGTTTTTCAACTCCAGTCCTCAAGGCACACCAACAGGTCAAGTTTTCAGGATTTCCCTCAGATGAAATGGCTGTAGTGATTACTAAGCCTGGGTTCACACTACACTACACGACTTTCATCCTACTTTGCTCTGCGACATTGGTCCTACATTGGTCCTACATTGGTCCTACATTGGTCCTACATCAATCCTACTTTCATGAACAGGATACTACTTTGGTCCTACATGGGATAGACTGACTTGTTCTTTGACCAATCAAAACAATCCTAGAATGAGATAAATTCCTTTTACTGGTGCTGTAATCACATGTCAGATGGCAAAAGTCGGATGGTTAGGACAAGGCTCCTACTTTGGTCCGACTTCAATGATATTCAATGGGCTGAAGTAGGATCAATGTAGGACCAAAGTAGTACAGGGAGTAGTTTCAAAGTCGGACCGACTTGTGTAGGACCAGTTAAGACAGCTCTCATAGGGAAACATTGATTTTCACACGTCATGCTACATGAGCTCCCAATGTAGGAGCGTTGTCGGAACAAGTGTGAACCCAGCCTCAGGCAGTGAAACTGATCAAATCACATATGCAAAATAATGGAAAGCCTGAAAACATGACCTGTTGGTGTGCCTTGAGGACTGGAGTTGAAAAACACTGCACTAGCAGACCTATTGTCCTAATTCGGTGTCAGAAATCGATAGACTTCCTCCCACTTCAACCTCTTCATTACCCTGTCGGTGTATCCTGGACATTCTGGGTCCCAAAGCTCTGGTCGGTCATGGACAAGGGCTATTATAGCCTCGTGTGAGATGTCCCTTGCTGCCATCGCCATGCTGCACTCTCCTCTTTCCTCTAGCACACTCATCTACTTTCTGTGTCATTTCCCAGGTATACCTAGCGATTATGATGTGATTCCTGTTTTTTTTCCCCACCTTCACGCTGCTATCCACAGATGACAAAAATCACTGCGATTACCTGCAGTTGTTTGCGGATAGCTGCGCAAAGCCGTTCCTGGACTCAGTGAAATCTATTTTTTCTATCTGCACCAAACCGCATGTAACAAAACCGCAGCTAAACGTAGTGTGTGAATGGGGCCATAGAAAAGCATTGTGTGCTTTCAGCTGCGGTAGAAAATAAGATCTGCACCTAAAAGCACCATCCTATCCGCCCGTGTGAAAGGCGCCTAACACTGATAAGGCGATTTATTAATTTAAAAACAATTACACTTACAGCAGGCTTGTTTCAATACAGCAAATACCGTGTAGTACAGGATATCTCTGCTCTCGGCCGTGAGGAGATATGTCACCACCGGCTCGTCCTTGTTACGCGGCATAATCCTATGATTAAGCGGCATGCACAGCCACGTAACGAGGAAGAACCGGTGGTGACGTCATCTCTGCTCAGGGCTAAGAGCAGAGATATCCTGTACTACACATCTTAATTATTACCTTATTGCCCTCGCCCTTTATCAACTATTATTAGTGTGTGATCACTTATTGTCGTGGCTGCTGCTTAGTGTATTTTCATTTTATTTTAATTATTTATTAGTATTGCTCTATTTAGTGTGGTTTTGCGCATTAGTTTGCCCCAATACTTAATTTTGTTTGGGAACCATGTCGCAAGACCGCGCAATTGTTAGTTAAAGCGACACAGTGCTGAATTGCAAAAAGGGGACTGGTCTTTTAGATGTATAATGGTCAGGGGCTTAAAGGGGTTGTAAAGTTTAAAAAAAAAAAAATTCCCAGGAGAGTCAGGACGCCCACTAACACACAGCTCCTTTCTCTATCTGCAACGTAGGGAGCGTCCTGACTTTCCTGCTCGCCCCCTCCCCCATATAAGGAGGGGGCGAGCATGACACTCCACACCAGAGAAGAAGCCTTGCATTACTGTGTGGAGTTACAGGCAGAACGAGAAGTGAGGATTTTTTCAGAAGAAATAAGGACATTTAAAAGCAAAATTGAAGGATGAGGTAAGTGAAGTAGGTAAAGAAAGCTATTTAGGAAAAACATATTTTTTTTACCTTTTACAACCTTTAAGTGGTTAAGAGGCTTCCTTCTGGGACGACAGCCATGCAGAACAGTGTTCGGCGTATGGTCTGAGCACTGACAGGTTGACCCTCCCCCACCCCCAGCAATGCTGGCAGTACTCATACGTCTATTTCCCAAAGACGACTTCTGGCTATGGCGCTGCGCACACGCACTCTACTTCTTTGGTCGACCATGGCGAGGCCTGTTCTGAGTGAAACCTGTCCTGTTAAGCCTAGGCCATCTTTTATGGCAATTCTTTTTTTTACAGATCCTCAGTTATTTGCCATGAGGTGCCATGTTGAACTTCCAGTGACCAATATGAGAGAGTGAGAGCGATAACACCAAATTTAACACACCACCTCCCCATTCACACCTGAGACCTTGTAACACTAAGGAGTCGCATGACACCGGGGAGGTGAAATGACTAATTGTGCCCAATTTGGACAGTGTCACTTGGGGTGTACTCACTTTTGTTGTCGGCGGTTTAGAAATTAATGGCTGTGTGGAGTTATTTTGAGGAGACAGCAAATTTACACTGTTATACAAGCTGTACACTCACTACTTAACATTGTAGCAAAGTGTAATTTCTTTAGTGTTGTCGCATTAAAGGATATAATAAAATATTTATAAAAATGTAAGGGGTGTACTCGCTTTTGTCAGATACTGTATGTACATCAGTGCTGCATTACCATACAAAATGAATGGCACCACAACGTGCTAACTCAAAACATTGTGTGTGTTATGCTAATGCAAGTGTTATCCTAAGAGCCGATTCACACTCCCGTGGCACGACTTAAGGGGCGACTCTGCAAGTCGTCCTGAGGACGACATCAGAGGTGACCAGTAAAATGACTTCTGTATAGAAGTCAATGCAGGTCGCCCCGAGCCGCCCCCGAAGTCGTGCAGGGACCTTTTTCTAAGTCGGAGCGACTTGCGTCGCATTAAATGGGACGCGATTTGTCAGGCGGCTATGCCGTTTCACACAGGGGCAACACGACTTCCAGCGCGACTTTGGGAGGCAACTTGGACACGACTTGAGTATGAATCAAGGCAACTTCAAGTCGGCTCCAAGACAGGAGGCTTTCCAGTGGCCAATCAAACAACAATCCCCTCTGTGGGAGGGAGGGGTTTGCCTGAGAAATGTATGTTCTCTTCCTGTATTGTTGCTTCAGTTAAGACAGTGATCAGACTTCTGAGGTAACTTCCATTGAAATCAAAGGGTACAAGTTGCCTACCAGTCTGATTGAAGTAGTACAGGAACCTTTTCGGAAGTCTGAGCGACTTCAGTAGTGTATTAAGACGGCGCCATTCACTTCCATTGATTTTCTCAACCACACGACTTGGGACAACTTCAAGTCGGATCCCAGGTCACCCCTGTGTGAACCGGCTCTAAAGGAGAAGTTCATCTTCTCTAAATATGTCACAATATATTTAGGGCATCACATGTTTCAGCTCCTGCCCTACTGTTACATTCTCTTGTGAAAGTGGGCTCCTCTCCTCTGCAGCAACTGTCACATTTTAAAATCTTCCCACACACCCTCATTCATTCAGAGGTCTGTGAATGAAGAAACTACAAGTCCTGTCTTGCATCCTCCACATTGGCTTGTAGTTAATGGACTGCGAGCTTGCAGATCAGCATGCTCCTAGTCCATTCACTCTTCCTCCAGCTTTCAAACTGAAAACTTGTACAGAGGCATGGGCAGAAAGCTGGAGAGAGGGACAATGTGCAGAAGCATGACATTGTACCGTGCTCCACTGATAACAGGTGCAATGCTTTACAGGCTCCTGGTGGGGGGGGGGGGGGGTATGCAGTTTTTTTTTTTTTTCCTACCTGCAAAAATATGTGCATTTATTTTGTCTCCTAAAAGGTGAACTTGGCCTTTAACTCAATGCAGCACAGATATGTTTTTAAGCCCTACAAATACACTATACCCATTATTTCAGGGGTCGACAATATCCGGGCACCAGGTTGCAATTGCGACAAGAAATTGTGATCTGGCCCATGGCAGCTGGTAATTGTGACTGGCCGCCACAGGCCCGCTGCGATCGCGAGGTGGGGGGCGCACGCAGGTACAGGATCCTGTGTCTCCGTGCGCCGCCACCTCCCCCCGCCACGCGATCGCCGGTAATTGAGGCCGCGGCCTTGTGAAGTACCTTCTGTGACCTGGCACCATCTGGTGGTCGCCGTTGGCATTACAAGTTAAAGCGGAGTTCCACCCTGAAAAAAATCTTTCCACCAAAAATGTTTTACTTAACCTAAATAGCTGTTGCTATGCGCAAGTGCCGAATCTGCCTTGTCTCTTCTGTGGTCGATTCTTTTCCTCCTCCTACAGTCTGTTTCTTCTTGTGAATGGGGCGCGCTGCATTCTGGGAACTGTGTGTATCCCAGAAAGCAGCCAGCCCATTCACAAAGCGCCGCGCTGCTCGCACATGCGCAGTAGGAAATGGGCAGTGAAGCCGCACGGCTTCAGTGCCTGGAGCTGACAGGATCGAGGATCGGCCTTGGCGGGGGCCGACATCGCTGGCAACTAGGACGGGTAAGTGTCCTTATTAAAAGTCAGCAGCTACAGTGTTAGTAGCTGCTGACTTTTAATTTTTTTTTGAACGGACCAAAACATTTATATATATTTTTTATTCTAACAGCCTAGAGAATAAAATGGCGATCATTGCAATACTTTCAGTCACGCCGTATTTTCTTGCGCAGCGGTCTTACAAGAGCACTTTTTTGGGAAAGAAATTTTTTTAATTTTTTAATAAAAAAAAATAAGACAACAGTAAAGTTATCCCAACTTTTTTTTTTATATTGTGAAAGGAAATGTTACGCCAAGTAAATTGATACCCAACATGTCACGCTTTAAAATTCATTCCACTCGTTCAATGCCGACAAACTTTTACCCTTTAAAATCTCCATAGGCGACGTTTAAAAAAATCTACAGGTTGCATGTTTTGAGTTAGGAGGTCTAGAGCTAGAATTATTGCTCTCGCTCCAACGATCACAGCGATACCACAAGTGTGGTTTGAATACCAATTACATATGCGGGCGCTACTCACGTATGTGTTCACTTCTGCGCGCGAGCTCGTCGGGGCAGGGCGCGTTTTCTGGCTTCTAACTTTTTTAGCTGGCTCATAGATTCCAAGCAAATTTGTCAAACCCTGATTTATTTGATAATAGTTAAAGTATTATGTATTTAATGTACCTTTTTTCATTTGGTTTGTTTTAACAGTGTTTTTTTTTTTTTTCCCCAGATCAAAAGCCATAGTTGCTCTATAGTCGTTTGGACGGTCAAGTAAAAAGCTGACACAGGAATCTGTTTTTTTTTTTTTTTATTGCAGCCATGTCCAATCCCCTCAAACAGGTTTTTAACAAAGACAGAACATTCCGCCCCAAGCGAAAGTTTGAGCCAGGCACTCAGCGATTTGAGTTGCATAAAAAAGCCCAAGCATCTCTCAATGCAGGTCTAGATTTGAAGTTGGCTGTTCAACTACCACATGGAGAAGACTTAAACGACTGGGTGGCAGTTCATGTTGTGGATTTTTTCAACCGTATTAATCTTATTTATGGTACAGTCAGTGACAGCTGTACTGAGCAGTCTTGTCCTACTATGTCTGGTGGTCCAAAATATGAATATAGATGGCAAGATGAAAACAAATATCGAAAACCTACAGCATTGTCTGCTCCGGAGTACATGAATCTTTTGATGGATTGGATAGAAGTTCAAATAAACAATGAAGGACTCTTTCCTACAAATGTTGGTAAGTTTTTAGCATTTTTACTTCTGTTATAGAAACCTAGAAGAATGACGGCAGTAAAAAGACCAAGTGGTCCATAGAGTCTGACTCCTTCTTCTTCTTTTTTTTTTTTTTTTTTTTTACTGTTGACTGACTCTCTACCTCTGCTGGAAGTCTTTTTCAAGTATCAACCACTCTTTCGGTAACACAGTACTTTCTAAGATTAGAAAGAAAGTTTACCGCTCAGAGGTCTCAGGGAACTGCAAGGTGGAGTCCAAACACCTGGGTGCAGGCACTGCAATAATATGCAAAAATGTATAGAGAAAAACCGGGACAGCCGCACTCAAAAAAAATGGTTCCTTTTAATAAAACTGGTCACATGTACATATCACAGCAAAAAATCAGAAGAAAAGCTGACGCGTTTCACACTATCATACAGTGCTTATTCATAGCTAGTGAATAAGCGCTGTATGATAGTGTGAAACGCACCAGCTTTTCTTCTGATTTTTTTGCTGTGATATGTTCATGTTGTGACCAGTTTTTTTAAAAGGAACCATTTTTTTGGAGTGCGGCCGTCCCGGTTTTTCTCTATACATTTTTACTTTCTAAGATTAGTTTAGCATTTCCTCCTGCTTGTTTGAGGTCATATCCCCAAACACCCTTATTTTGTTTGTTCACCATGTTTCTGATATGTCTGTTGTGGACTAGGCACCTCACAAGGCTGTGTTAAAGGGCAAGCCCACCGTTTGGAACATTAGTAGAGCGAACATCAGTGATCCCCTTTACATCCTTACAGGATACAATCAACATTATTATTTTTTTTTATTTTTTTCATAAATTGTTATTATTGCAATGTTTTAAAAAGATACAAAGACAAGCAAAGAAGAAACCAAACAACCTCGTAACTAACTAAAATGAAATATCCCAAGAATATTGTTGCTGAGGTCGAGGATTAACGAGTGCTCAAGTACACTTGGGATGTAATTACTAATGATAACTGGTCCAGAGCCACCCGGAGGGAAGGCACTGAATCCCGAAGGAAAAGCATGTCATCGGCGTACAAGGCCAGCTTTTCCTACAGGAATCTGACCCTCACCCCCCGGGCCACCCCAGGGGATCTAATAGCCGAATCAATGGGTTCCATCATGAGGGAAAACAAATCCGGGGATAGAGGGCATACCTGCCTAGTGCCCCTTTTTGATTAGAAAGGGAGAGGCAAGCGATCTGCCAAGTTTAATTGGGCCCTCGGCTGATGGTATAAAAGATAGGACCAAAACAATAGACTTTGGGTACCTCCATATAGATCCAGGCAACAGAATTTTAATGTTTTTTTCCTGATAAAGTGCAACCAGCACTCTAGTACCTTGTTCATCAAAAGGAATATGCAAATTAATAAAAACTCTACAGATATTTACATTCGTAGACTTGCATAGTTCCATAGTCAGGTTGACAAGACACAAGTCTATCTAGTTCAACCATAAAAAAAATATCGTACATTCCCATATACCCAATTCTATACCCACAGTTGATCCAGAGGAAGGCAAAAAAAAACAGCAGAGTATGCTCCAATTTGCTACAGCAGGGGAATAAGAATTCCTGAATTTTACCTATAAATGTTATTACCCAGTTATATTATGTATATTTAGGCAAGTATATTGACTATCTGCAACCATTAGTTCAGAAGATCCCATCATACAACAGTGACACTAAACGGGTCATTAACCTGTTGGCCAATGTCACCCAGAAGAGGGGATTGTGGCTGGTTATGGCAGATGTAACCTCGCTCTACAGTTATATCTAACAAGAGGGTCTAATTTGGTTTTGCCACAGATTGATTTTATCATGAAAATATTAGAATATGCCACCAGCCACAACTATTTTTGGTTTAACCATTAATTTTATCACCAGGATAGGGGTGTGGCAATGGGGGGGAAAGATACGCCCCTAGCCTGGCTAATTTTATTTATGGCCAAGTGGGAGGAGGACGTTGTCGATACCCACAGAAGACCGGACGTGATCCTGTGGGCCAGGTATATTGACGACTTCCTCCTCCTATGGGATGGCCGTGAATCTGACCTCCATGGTTTTATGTAATTTCTTAACAACAGGGGCATTGGGCTCAATTTTGAAGCAAGCCTGGAAGAAATTAGATTTCTTGAAGATTACTGTGAAAGAGGAGAGATTTGCGACTTTGACTTTAAGTCGACGGACAGAAACTCGTACATTTCGTTGGACGGCTGTCATTATGAGCTCTGGCTGATAGCAGTTTACACGTCTGAGGCGCAAATGCACAGAGGTGGAGAGAGACTTTTGACAACCAGGCAGCGGTGCTCTCAGGCAGGTTCATAGAAAAAGGTTATTACCAGACACTGCTGTTCCAATTGGTGAAATCCATTCGGGAGACCGATAGGGTTTCACCTTTGGCCGATAGAGCAAGAGGTACTGTTGATAATGAGGTTTATTTACCATTTATCACAAATTTTTCGGTACAAAACAAAAGTTTTTTAAGAGGCTGATCCAAAAACATTGGCATGTTCTGGGGAGTGATCAGATTTTGGCCAATATCTTACCTGAAAGACCCCAGATAGTGTTTAAATGGGCATCTTCTCTGACCAATTGGATTGCCTCTAGTGTCCAGGATCCCCCTCAGGAGAATAGATCCTTCTTTCAGAACCTCACAGGGTATTACAGATGTAAAAACTGCCAGGTATGTTCCCTCAACAAATGTAAAGATAAGAAAATTTGCAATTTTGTGTCCACTAGCACTTTGCGGTCCTATGAGGTGGAACCATTCATCACTTGTTCATCTGAGGTGGTGGTCTATCTCATTCAGTGCCCCCTGAGAATTGCAATACGTGGGGATGACCAAAAAGGCTCTGTCAGATTGAATGAACACATTGGTAATATCGGAAGAGGCATTGACCAACACTCTCTAGACATTACGACCAAGTGCACAATAGAGATCCCTCCAACACGCTGTACATGGAGATAGACAAATATAGGCCCCATTGGAGAGGCAGCTCATTGGTCAAAGAAATTTCCAAACAAGAAATGGCCTGGATATACCGAATCAAAACGTATGTTCCATTCGACCTTAAAGCGGAGCTCCACCCTAAAGTGGAACTTCCGCTGATCGGAACCCCCCCCCCCCACATTTGACACCTTTCAGGGGGGTGCAGATACCTGCTCCCACCTTGCACCCACTTCCGACCACAGGCTGCGGGCAGGACGTCACCTCCCCACCTTGTGTTCTGGGAACACTCGGCTCCCAGAGCACAGCGGGAGCCAATCAGCAGGTGCAGCGCAACTCGCGCATGCCCCGTAGGGAACCAGGCAGTGAAGCTGGAGCTCTTCACTTTCTGGTTCTCTCAGCGAGGATAGCGGGGGGCAGCAGAGCGACGAGCGATCAATCGTCCTCTGCTGCGGACGTCTCTGGACTCCCAGGACAGGTAAGTCAGCAGCTGCAGTATTTGTAGCTGCTGACTTTTTTTTAATATTTTTTTCAGCGGACATCCGCATCCACTTTAATGTTGATACGGATGTAAATGCCTTCATTAATAATTCATGCTATCTGTCTAGTTGGTATCATTACTGTTTTATGTTTTTTTTTTTTGGGGGGGTAATTTACCATGCTTTGGTGTATTGTAATTGGTCTACCACTCTGGCCTGGAGTTTAAGGAGAGCTGCGTTCAGCTCAGAAAGATCGTCTATATAAGCCCGCTCGGCTAGAGATAACTCTGCAATTGCTTGGTCAAATGCCCCCGAGGAGTCTGTCTTCAATTTAGTAATACGAGAGATCAGGCGTGAACAGGCATGTAGCTTGAACGATTCCCATACAACCGATGGGGTAGTCGAGTGGTCATTTTCAGCAAAAAACATCCTCCACTCCTCCATGAGATCATTCCCCTCAGGAAGTAAGGATAACCAAAAAGGGTTCAAGCGCCAGGACCGAGGAGGCCTGTCTAGAGACGCGCTTAAAGTGACTGAGTATGGACTGTGATCCGAAAGCAGTCTGGGGCCAAAGGCCGCGTCTAAAAGTCGCGACACTAGACTCCCAGACAGGAGGATGGATGTAATCTATCACAGCGTTCTGTGAGTGGACGAGAAGCAGGAGTACGCCAGTGTGTCAGGAAATTTATATCTCCAGGAATCTGTCAGGTGGAAGGTAGTAGCTATTTTTGAAAACTTGGTCATCGTTGTGGTTCCCGTCGAGGGCTGGGAGGGGTGTAACCTGTCAAGAGCGTTGTTCATTGTGGCATTAAAGTCTCCCAACCATACTGCCTGTACCGAAGGGTGCTGTGCCATGAAGGCTAGGCCATCATTGAGAATGGAAACACTAAAGGGCGGGGGGGGGGGGGTGGGATATAAAAGGCCAAAATAAGAAAGGGTTCCCCAAAAAGTTTGGCAGACAAAAATACATAGCGACCCTGCGGATCTGTGTGCACCTCCCCCCCAGGGTGAAGTGCACAGACCACAAAATAAGTACCGACACCCCCCTGGAGTGAGAGGTGTGGGTAGAATGGTACGCCCAGCCCACCCATGGGCGGCGGAGCGCCATCTGTAGCTTCCCCTCTATATGTGTTTCCACCAGGACCACCGCATCAGCTCAAGGTTTCTTCAAGAATGCCAGAACAGCTGCACGCTTTATTTTGTCGTGCAGCCCCCTCACATTCCATGTCAAAAATTTCACCGATTCCATGTTGCGTCATCCCGGAAGAGAACACATAATATTTCATAAGTGGGAGCACCTGCACCCCCCGGAATCCCAGCATATTGAATCGAACCCATAATACCTGTAGCTGTAGGTGAGCACTACCTAACAAATTGAACCACATATTACCATATCCAAGTTGTATCAAACCTGTAGTACATGCCTCTGAACTTATGAACATAAACCCACCCCCCTCCCCGCCCTGCACCCCCAAAACTGATGCAGGCATTATCCCATAACAAAACACATACTGCCATCCTGGAATTAAGAGCAACACATAGTACTAAGATGCACAGCAATTTACACAAGTCCCAGAGACCCGCCACGTCTCGAGAGGACCGAGTAGTCACAAGGAAATACAGTACATACAAAAAAGAGTAGCATCTTTTGGGAAACAGGGACGGACAGGAGCTTGATCTCCTAGTGTTCCCTCTGGGAAGTTTAAGAGGAATCCGGGATGGACATGAACATATTCGCTGCACTGTACATGTAAGTGGTAGGACAGCCAGGGTCTCCAGTCTCCCGCTGCCGGCCAGTCACAGGATGTGTGAGAGCCCTCCAAAAGACCCCAAAGACATGTTCATGGTCACAAAGTTCTTCTTCACAGTGACTTGTATACATTAAGCAAACTAAACCATATAGGAGTCAGGAGGGAGTTGCCACAGTAACACCACATGGGGAGTGATAGGCCCAAAGGAGCCCCAAATGAGCAAACAGAGCCTCACAACAGAAGTGGAGTTAGGCAAAGCGGCATTAAGGGCAAACATGGAATTGTTCACTGAGCATTATCCCCAAGGGCAGTAGCAGAAAACAGGTAAAGGAGCACCACAAACATACTCGCAAACTCTTTAGTCCCCGCCACCCGGAGGAGTGCGGCGTTCCAACCAGGCAATCGCATCTTCAGGGATTTCAAAGAAGGATGCTCTGCCATCATGTTCCACCCGAAGCCATGCAGGGAAAAGCATGGCATACTTGAAGTTATGGATCCTCAGCCGGCGTTTGACCTCCATGAAGCTCTGGCGTCGTCGCTGGACCTCCGCCGAGAAGTCAGGAAAAATAGCATATGGAATATTACCCTTCACTCTAGCCATTCTGAGTGCAGCATCACGATCTCTGAAGTTGAGCAGTTTCACAATAAACTTGCGAGGAGGTGCACCCTGTGGCGGAGGTTTGGTCGGCATGCGATAGGCCCGCTCAACCGTTAGTAGGGGGAGAAGGCCTCTCTTTCATAGGACTTTATGAGCAACTGCTTCAGGAACGTGGCTGGATCTCTCCCCTCTGCGCCCTCCGGTAAACCTTTTAGGCGGATATTGCACCTCCGGAGCCTGTTCTCCATTTCATCCTCTTTGGAGAACAGTTGCTGGATCTGTTGCTGCATGTGGTCAGCACCTGATTGCAGCGGCAGGAATGCGTCCTCCATCTCACTCAGACGAGTCTTCGCGGTCTTCACACGATCATGCAGGCTGTTCATGTCTTGCCTGAGGAGGGAGATGTTCACCTTGACCTCCTCTATCTGTGTGGCTAGAGTGGTACGGCATAGAGTTATGGCCTCGAGCAGCTTCGCGGTGTCTCCCGCCGACCTCGCGTCCCCTGCCTGGGCCGCGCCACCATCTTCCACCTGGTCTCCGGGGTCGTGGCGTTACTTTGCCTGGGCCGATATCTGTGCTTTTTGTGGCGACATGACGGCCAGAGTCTGAAGTGTCTGAAAAGGTGAGTGTTGTAGCTTGTAGTCAGATGTGAAGAGCAGGATGGCATAGAATGCAGGATCAACGGCCGGAGCTCTGGAGAAAGCGTCCTACTCTATGTACCGTCAGGCCACGCCCCCGGTAATTTACTATGCTAATTGATGGTTAGTTGGTTATGAAATACTGTGACAATGAAGTTTTGTGTTATGTTGGCTTTGATTTTAATATCAATATAAGTTCTATGTGGGAACTCAATTGTCCCATTGACTGTTAAAGAAAATTTAGTATCGGTCTTGGCTTCTGACTCTTGTCTGTTGTCTACTGCCAACCCCTAATCACACATTTTAGTTCAATTATTATTTTCATTTAGTTGTGCGTACACCTTTCAGATGCTGTCGTCCACTAGATGTCACCTTGTCTGGCAACAATACGGTTTTTGTTTTTGTTTTCCTGTTTAGGAGAAGAGGATTTTTTTTTTTTTTATGTACTTGGCTCTGTATACAAATTTTAAATATGTGCCACATCTTTATTCAGTTTTTAACATTGAGGTATTAGTTTCTAGTATTTTTTAACCACTTTACCACCGGGCTAATTTTGGCAATTCTCTCCTTCATGTAAAAATCTAAATTTTTTTGCTAGAAAATTAATCAGAACCCCCAAATGGAGGTCTTTGCAACATTTTTTCTCACACGGTATTTGCGCAAAAAAATTCAAACGCCGTTTTTGGGAAAGATGTTACGCCGAGTAAATAGATACCGAACATGTCACTTTTTAAAATTGCGCACATTCATGGAATGGCGCCAAACTTCAGTACTTAAAAATCTCCATAGGTGATGCTTTAACATTTTTTACAGGTTACTATTTTCGAGTTTCAGAGGAGGTCTCACACACGCAACGATACCTCACATGTGGGGTTTGAACGGCGTTTACATATGTGGGCGGGACCTGCATGCGTGTTCGCTTCTGTGCAGAGATTTTGAATTTTGTTATTTTACTTAATTTTATTTTTTTTACACTTTTTTTTACACTTTTTTTTACTTTTTTTTTTTTCACTTTTATTCCTATTACAAGGAATGTAAACATCCCTTGTAATGGGAATCGTTGTGACAGGTCCTCCTTATGGAGAGATGTGGGGTCAATAAGACCCCACATCTCTCCTCCAGGCTTACAAGCATGAAATCGGTGAAAAAAAAACCCACCAATCACATGCCGACATCCGCGATTGCGGCTTTATTTACTTCCGGGTACCGGGCGTGACGTCATAAATTCGCGCCCGGTCCTCCGACGATCATAGAGATGACTGACCGTCTGGTCACCAGTTATCTCTATGGTTCTTCAGCAAGCACCGTCCGATTCGCTCTCCGGGCCCCCGATGGCACGGGAGAGCCCGGAGAAGCACGGGAGGGGGGACGTCCCCTCCCGCTGCCTATAAGAACAATCGAGCGGCGGAACCGCCGCTTTGATGTTAGAAACAAGGGAGGTGACGTGGCGCGCCGCCCCTGCCGCTGGACGACGTCACTCTATTACGAAACGCGTAGAGTAGAGCGACTCGCTGACGTCATCACCTGTCACTACTCGTACATCCAGACGGACGGGTTTGCCTGTTTGTAAGTGAGATGCTGTGCTTTTATTCTTTGAAATAAATCATAATGTTTTATACTATCAAAGCATTCTTTTACATGCCATGCCATTTCCACACGGGTCTGATCATCCATGGAGCGTGTTGACTAGTGGTGCAGCAAGTCTCGGGTGTCTCTGGAAACGAGCTGTGTTATAATTTAAGCTTCTCCAGATCTTCTGTTATAGGGGATCACAGAGCTTTGGTTAGCAGGAATTCCTTCCATATCGGTGGTGCCTTTTTTGTTTTTAACATCTGTGGAGTCGGATGGACTTTTTTTAAAAAAAAATTATGGATGGACTTTTTTAATTTTTTGCACGAGTGGACAGTTCTCATTCATTCAATGTTTATGAACACTCAATTTTTGTTTTTTCACTGTATGACAGGGCTCGACAAAATCCTGGCGCCCGGTCGCAATAAGCTTCAGAGAAGGAAGCTTAGGCCGCAAAGCCGTGGCCTCAATTACCGGCCATCGCGGGCCTGCCGCGATCGAGCGGCGGGGGAGGTGGGGGGCGCACTGAGACACAGGATCCTGTGTCTCCGTCAGGCCTGCCGGTAATAGACTTTTACCCTTTAAAATCTCCATAGGCAATTCTACAGGTTGAATGTTTTGAGTTAGAGGAGGTCTAGGGCTAGAATTATTGCTCTCGCTCTAACGATCGCGGAGATACCTTACATGTGTGGTTTAAATACCGTTTACATATGCAGAGCGCTACTCACACGTGTTCGCTTCTGCGCTCGAGCTTGGTGGGACAGGGAGCGTTTTCTGGCTCCTAACTTTTTTTTAGCTGGCTCCTAGCGTCCATTCAAATTTGTTAAACCCTGCTGTATGATAATTTTTTCTTCAAAATTCGTTACAGCTGTTACACAAGTTTTGAACCATTCACTTGTTTTTGTTCACTTTTTAGTGTTTTGGTATTCATAAGTGGTTACACTTATATTTTGTAATATTTATAGGTTAAGCGCGACCCCATTTATTTTTCGTATTCGTTCACTGCTCCAAGATCATCTTCTCAACTAAGATCTCGGGGGTCATGTTGTGGACTTTTCCGTCCACCTCTTTCAGCTGCAACACAACCGTCTGTTTCATCCAAGGCTGCAGTGGAGGAAGCCCCACTGCGGATGTCCCTTCAGGAGTTCTTTGGTGGCTTTCTTCTGGTTCCTCAATATCGTTTTTTTGCAGTCTTTACAAAGGCTCATGAGCGTCTACTACCTGAAAGTAGTAACGCAGAGTTGGGGAGGGGGGAGGTTTGCAAACGCATTCCCTGTGGCGGCTAAGCCTCTGCACAATAGCAGCAAGTAGGTGAAGCTGAATTTAATCATCGATCCTGGGAGGCCGAGCAGAGGTACAACACAAGGACCAAATGGCTTGGATAGGTACAAATGGCATTTAACGTCTTACCTGTGAAGCAGACACCTCTAAAGCCTATAGTCGATACTACACTTGATCTTGGCCAAAAGCTCCTTACCACAGCCAGAAGTGTTGGATCTACAAGGGCTGTCCATGAAGGAACCCTTCCTATTGATAGTCATAGTCGCCCTCAGACCAGACCCTTTGTATCTACCAAAGGTAGCATCCTTATTTCATAGGATACAAAATATATCTTTACCGTATTTTTGTGATAAACCAAAAACGAGAAAGGGAAAAAATGGATCAGGAGAGCTGTCTCATTGGCTTATGGAAGAGTTCTGGAGTTCCAGCAAAGGTTAAGGCCCATTCAACCAGGTCACTAGCAAATTCCTGGGCTGAAAAAGCAGGGGCCTCCTGGGAACACATCCACAGGGCGGCCACCTGGTCCAGTCAGGATATGTTCCTCAAGCACTACCGTGTGGAGGTGTTGTCGCAGCAAGACTTGGCCTTCGGCCGGAAGGTCCTACAAGCTGTGGTCCCACCCTGAAGGTAGGCCTGTGTTTACTTGATTATCCTCTCAGGTGTGCCGTACTGGAACATGATGGGATTATCCTCTCAGGTGTGCCGTACTGGAACATGATGGGAGAAAACCTATGTTAGACTTGCCAGTAATGATATTTCTATGAACCTTCCAGGACGGCAGGCCTATTTCCCACCCTATGTGGAGAAAAAATGTGTTAAACACTACGTGGTGAGTACCTGTGTGGCGTGATTCTCCTTGTGAATCGGTTCGGGATTACTTTATTACAAACTGGGGATCAAGGGGAAGGGGACTTGTACTAAGCTGTCAATTGATTGTGCTTTCTGTAGGGAGGAGCCCTAATCTCTCAGGTGTGCCGTCCTTGAAGGTTTGTAGTAATGCCATTACTTGTATGTCCAACGTAGATTTTTATTTTTTTTGTGTGTGTGCTTGTGTGTTTGTTTTTATTTGTTTGTTTTTTTAAACCCAGTTGCCGACCCAGCCCTAGCCGAATGACGGCTACATCGGTCGGATAACTCTGAGAGGGTGTACTATGACGTCCTCCCAGAATCTCGCCCCTGGCAATGTCTGTGATCGTCGGGTCTTCAAGACACGCCATATCGTGGATTGGGGTAAAGGGCCAATGACGGCAGCCATTTACCTGATCACGCCATCCAATGATGACGTGATCACTTGTAATGAAACTGGAGCATGTCTGGTTCGGCTCCTCCCCTCTTCTTATGCCAACGGCACAGCACATGAGGAGAGGGGGGAGTCGGGTGCTGCAGCACTGTGGGCTGGATCCTAAGTGCCCACAGAGCTGATCTGTGCTTTTCCATCCATGCTTCATCCATGGCTCATCCATCCATGCTCCATCCATTGGCTCATCCATCCATGCCACATCGGTGCCTCACAAAAGTGTAATAGGTAGTCGAATTAGACTGGAAATGTATGTCCCTAGCACTCCTAATGGTGCTCCCTGTATGTGTAAAAGTCTCGTTTGTGGTTTCGCCATACTCGGGAGCAGAAGATTACATTTTGGGGTGTAATTTTTGCCATGCACGTGCTATGTGTTGGAAATATCTTATAAATGAACAACTTTGTTAAAAAAAAATAATGCGTTTTCATTTTCTTTCCACATTTTCCACAAACTTGTGGGAAAAAAAGACCTGTTCAAAAGACTCATTGTGCCTCATAGAATAATCGTTGGTGTTTGCTTTCCAAAATGGGGTCATTTTTTTGGGTGTTTCCATTGTCCTGGTGCTCCAGGACCTTCAAAAGTGTAAGAAGTTGTCCAGAAATTGTATGTGTAATTTATGATCCTAGAACGCCTGATGGTGCTCCTTGCATGTTGGGCATCTATATGTGGCCAGGCTGTGTAAAGGTCTCATACTTGGTATCGCCTTACTCAGGAGTAAGAAGAATGTATTTCAGGGTGTAATTTGTGGTAGGCATGTGCTCTGTAAGAGAAATAACTTGTTAATAGGACAATTTTGTGGGGGACAAAAAAAATCGTAATTTTGCAAAGAATTGTAGGAAAAAATTAGAACTGCAAAAAACTTACTGTGCGTCTTACTAAATACCTTGGAATGTCTACTTTCCAGAAAGCGGGCAATTGGGTGATATTTGTACTTTCCTGGCACTTACTCTAAAGCTGTCACCCACAGCGCGACCTCAACACGGCTTGTAAACCACTTCTTTAACCACTTAAGGACCCCCGCACGCACATTTACGGCCACAACATGGCTCGTACAGGCACAAGGGCGTAAATTTACGTCCTCGCCTTCGTGCGGTTCGGGGGTCCCATCGGGGAGCGATCGCCGACGAGCGGGCGGATGTCCGTGTTTTCCATCCCAGCCAATGGGAGTGCTCCCCCTTCGTGTCAGTTCCTCCTCCTGTGTTTACACAGAAAGGAGGAAATGATGTCACCTCTCATCGCAGCGGTGTTTCCCACCGCTGCTGATGAGAGAAGACATCCACAGTAAGTGTGCACCAACACAACACTGACACACACACACATAGGCACACTTAACCCCTTGTGATCGCCCCACCCCCCTGTCACAGTGTCACTGAATGCAGTGATCTAATCACTGCATTTAGTGTCAGTGTGACAGGCAGTGTAAAAGTCAGTTAGTGTTAGGTCCAGGATAGCCCCCCACCCCCCTAATAAAGTTTTTAACCCCCTGATCACTGCCCTAGTTAACCCTTTCACTCCCTATTGTCAGCATCACTAAGCGATCATTTTTCTGATCGCTGTTCCCGCTAGGTAGCTATTTTTTTTATTGCGATTTTTTTTATTTTACTAAAGACATGTGGCTGAATTAATTTTGGCCTAAATGTTTTACTAAAATTTAGTTTATTTGATTTTTTTTATAACAAAAAGTAAAAAAATAGTGATTTTTTTTCAAAATTGTCGCTCTATTTTAGTTTATAGCGCAAAAAATAAAAATCGCAGAGGCGATCAAATACCACCAAAAGAAAGCTCTATTTGTGGGAAGAAAAGGACGCAAATTTTGTTTGGGAGCCACGTCGCACGACCGCGCAATTGTCTGATAAAGCGACGCAGCGCCGAATTGTAAAAACACCTTGGGTCATTTAGCAGCGTATGTGTCCGGGTCTTAAGTGGTTAATAGAAGTCAATGCAAGCTGCTCTGCAGTCGCCCGAAAGGAGCGCAACTTGTCAGGCTGACAGGTCACCTTTTTGTGAACCGTCACTGAGGCTGGGTTTACACTGGTACGACAAATGCTCCATCATTGGGAGCACCTACTGCATGACGTGTATAAATCAATGTTTCCCTTTTTGAGAGCCGTCTTAACTGGTCCGACTTTGAAATCGGTCCCTGCACTACTTTGGTCTGACTTTGATTCTACTTCAGCCCATTGAATATCATTGAAGTTGGATCAAATTCAGATCATCTTCTTAACTGATCCGACTTTGGCATGCGACTTGTGCTCTGAGAATCTTGAAGGGGGAACTCCACACCAATTAAAAAAAAAAAAGGCGTGGGGTTCGCCCTCCAAGACCATACAGGAAGATTTTTAAGGGGGAAACCCTATACCAAAAAATCCCCAAAAAACAGGACATCTCAAGATCTCTATTTAATCCCCCTCACAATCTCTATTGCAGAGTTTCCCAATTCATTCATGTAACAAGCATAGAGACTTCTCTACTCATACTGGCAGTCTGCCAAGATTTTAACATCGTCTGTGCTAGTAGATAAGTAGAAACATAGGAACTCTCTTCCTTCTTAGATCAAAGTGATAAAACTTGTGTGTAAATGAGGGAAGTTTAACTACTTTAAAGTCTAAGCCCCGGATTCACATACATCGGCGCATATTTATGCAGCCGTAGCGTATCTCTTTTACGCTATGCCGACACAACACAGAGAGGCAAGCATGGAATTCACAAAGCAAATGCTCCCAACGTTGCGCCGGCGTAACGTAATTTCGTAGGCGTAAGCCAGTGGAAGTGGGTGTGACCCCCATGCAAATGATGTTTTACGCCCGGCGTATCATGGACGCATACGCCGTGACGTGAACATATGTCCCGCTCCCCTCTGCGCATGCTCACAACTACGCCCGGCGTAACCCCTAAGATGCGCCGGCCCGCCGCCTACGCCGAGAGCATAAATTCACCCAGACATGCGCAAAAGTACACCAGCAGCTTTTCTTCCGTGGTGCAGGTACTTTTGCCTTCTTAGCGATGTCTGCTCCTGCGACTGAGAGGGAGAGGAGGAAATAAAACTTTTCTTCTGAGAAGAGGGTCATCCTGATATCTGCCATCTCAAGGTACGATGTGTACCTCCATGGAGCCCAGAGTCGCATTACCAGTAAGGCCAGGACGATGGAGATCCTCCAGGAGGTCACCCTGGAGGTCAATGCCCTTGGGCATGAGAGAAGGACATCTAAGGACATTGCCAAAAAAATCAGTGACCTGGGTCGTCATGTCCGTGAGAAGCTGGCTAAGGTGAAGAGGCACCTCAGGGGCACGGGAGGCGGACCAGCCAGTAATGTGAGGCTGACTGTCGATGAGGAGGTGATCGCCCGATGTCTGGAGCAGGTGACGGGCTATGACTCCTGTGAACAGGCCTAGGACAGGTAAGTGTGTAGCATGTGAGGGGGTGCAAGGGAACATGTGACAGATGTACTGGAGGGAGCGGGGCCGTCGTCTGCTGCTGGACGACCCACGCCATCCCCGGAGGAGAGTGCCCACACTTCTCTAGAGGTAGTTGAGGAGGAGCATGGTGATCTAGAAAAATATGTCTACCTCGAGGAGGATAACAACTTCATCGAACCCTCTCCCGGTCTCCTCCATCCAGGGGAACCCTCTCCCGGTCTCCTCCATCCAGGGGAACCCTCTCCCGGTCTACCCCATCCAGGGCTACCCCTTTCGGAAGGACACAAGCCTTTCCATCCCCCAGGAAGGCTTTGAGAAAGACCAGGGGTATACCCGGATCCCTCCAGGAAGGGCTGGCGAGGGAGCCGGCCCGGCAGACACGCCATATGGGTGCTCTTGCTTGTGACCTGCGCCGTATGGCAGACAGCCTGACCTCCTCAGCCAAGACCTAGGCTGAGTGCACAGTGGCTGTGCAGGGCACTGCAGTCACTGTGCAGCAGGCTGAGCAGAGCAGCTCGATCTCTGACTGCCTGCTGGATGTGAGCACAAACTGCCCTGCCATGGTGACCTGCACGGGTGACCAAGCCCAGACCCTGGAGGCCATGCATCACCACGTGGTGGCAGGGGGACCCTCACCATCTGGTGACCAGGGCTCCAATGTGCAGGCCAGCCTGGAGCAGCATACCCAGGCAATTGGGGGGCTGCAGGCCTCGCGGCGGAGGTGAAGAGCCTGGGAGTGGCTGTCCAGGCCAATACTGCTGCCTTCGAGGCGGAGAGAAGGCAGACCATGCGCCACCAGTGGCAGACCACCAGCTGTGGATGCAGGCGAAGACTAACTCTGTCCTCACACGCATTGCCCTTGCGTTGGAGGGCAGGCAGCCAGCATCTTCCAGGAGTGACAGACCAGGGCATGAACCTCCTCCTGATGCCCTACCCGAGGCTCCCCCCGACAATTTAGGAGCCATTCCCGTGGCACCAGCCCTGGCCCATGAGAGGGCAAATGACTGCTCTCTTTTTATGAGCCTGGACTTGGGCTAATCCAATGTGGTGTGTGTGTGTGTGTGTGTGTGTGTGTGTGTGTGTGTGCTAGGGACCACAGTGGTGTGCATGCGTGCATTGTCCGTGTGCCATGATGAATGTGTGTGTGTGTTTAACGTGCAAAGATACGTTCCACGAGGCGACGTCTGTTTAGCAGACGGGGTCTCCTCAGGCAGGGGGGGGGGGAGACTGTGTGGCTGGGGGGTCAGGTCATCACATATGTCAATATCCAGGCCCTTTCCCATGGCATAGTTGTGCAGCACACCACATGCACCGATGATCTGGCAAACAAAGTTTGGGGAATGCAACAGGGTCCCCCCGGCTTTTATCCAGGCATCGAAAACGGGACTCCAGAATGCCAAATGTGCGCTCCACCACTGCACGGGTACAATATGTGTGCAGTATTGTATCTTCTCTCTCCTCTGGTTTGGGGATCCCCGTATGGAGTCAGGAGATGGGGCCCAAGTGCATATGCCGAGTCACCTGGAAGGCAAAAGACAAGGATGTTAGTCGTGCATGTGCCCCTCGTGATGTCTGCATCATGGAGTCGGACAGTCATGCCTGACTCCCATGTCACTCACCAACCAGCCAGCTGTCCTTGTACACGTTCTGTTCGAATTCCGTTGGGATGGTGCTTTGACGGTATATGTAGCTGTCGTGGCTGGCCCCTGGGTGTTTGGCACGGATGTGCCATACGAGGCATTGGGCATTGGCTATCACCTGTACGTTGATGGAATGCCACTGCTTACGATTGCGGTAAAATGTGCTCTGTGGCACGGGGGGGGGCGGTAGTGCCACATGTGTGCAATCACTGGCCCCCACGGTGCGTGGGAATCCGTAAATTCTGTAGAAATCCTCCATTGCCCTCTGCCGCAGGTACTCATGAGTGGGTTTGGTGAGGATTGCTGGGACAACCTGCTGCACGCATCTGCTCATGGTGGATTGTGACATCCCAGACCTGACTCCACTTGTACGTTGGAAAGATCCACTGGCAAGGAAGTGTTGCCAGTACCTTGACCAGTGGCTGCTCTGCATGTGAGCGTTGTCTGGCTGGTCATTTCCTCATGCAGGGTTGTGGCTAATTCCAAAATGGCATCAGGGCTGAATCTGAAAATGCGATACACCTCTGATTCCCCCATGCCAAAGACGTTCATGCGTGTTCGGTATATCCTTTCCCGTGCCCTCCTCCCCTGTGCCTGTGGGCACAGTAGTGCTGTGACCATGGCTGCCCCTGGCATGCTGGCATACAGATTTGTTGTCCTGCAAGTGTGGTTGCTCAGCTCGTCCGTAACGGTGCTGCTGCAGCTGCTCTCCAGCTGACCTGTGCACGTCTGTTGCTGAGTTACACCTGCTTTATGAGGAATAACTTTGCGCCGGGCGTACAACTTGCGCGCACATTGCGTATCCTGCATCGGGCGCATGTACGTTCGTGAATCGCCGTATCGCAATCATTTTGCATATTTGAATACAAAATTAATGGGAGCGCCAAATACGTCCAGCGTAAATATGCGCCCACGATACGCCGGCGCAGGCAAGTTACGTCGGTAGGATGAAGCCTATTTTCTGACGTATCTTGGTTTCTGAGTCCGGCGCATAGATACGAAGGCGCATATTTGCACTTGCGCGGTGTATCTGTAGATACGTCGGCGTAAGTGCTTTGTGAATCCGGGCCCAAACCTTTTTCTGAGACTTGTTTCTTCTTCGTTAAAATCAGAATTTTTTGCTGGAGAGTTACTTGGAACCCCCAGACATTGTATATATATATTTTTTAGCAGAGACCCTAAGGAATAACATGGCGATTGTTGCAATATTTTATGTTGCACTGTATTTGCATAGTGGTCTTTGAAACGCAATTTTTTGGTAAAAATACAGTTTTTTTTTGTTGTTTTTTCAAATATTCATTTTATTGAACACCACAAAAAAGGGGGGGGGGTCCCCTACAGTACAAGAATAATGCGAACAGCAAGAATGTAATAGAACATACTTAAGGGTACACAGTCGCTAGAAACTAACAGTACAGTGTTAGTAACCATGATGGCGAAAAGACTGTGGACCATGTGGCCCCAAGGGGGGCCACGCACATAGGTTAGGCTCCATAAACACGTTCATAGGCCTAGGGCGTCCTCCCCTTTCCTTTTCACCTTTTCCGAACATACACTTACAAAACAAAAAATTTAATAAAATAGAAAAAATACCAAGAAGGGAGGACAAACGAAGAACATACCAGGGTGGAGGGAAAGAGACAACACAAAGAATAAAGAAAAGGAAGAAGTTCCCCCTAGAGGGAGGCGGGGGAGGGGACAGCACATACAGGGGGGAAGGGGGAAAGGTGTAGCGGTGACCGTAGGGCGTGAGTCCAAGGCCTGAGGCACATAAATCTAAGTTCCCAAGAGACGTCCGGTAAAAATACACTTTAATGTATTTAAAAAAAAAAATAAAAAAAAACGAAACGGTAAAGTAAGCATAATTTTCAATTTTTTTGTTTAATGTAAAAAGATGATGTTGCGCCGTGAGAATCGTGATCTATCTTCAAAGCAAAAAAATTGTGATTTCTCATTTTAGCTAGAATTGTGTAGCTCTAACGTGTTGTGTCGTGTCCCCCCCCCCCCCCATCCATATCGGACTCTTCCAAGCACGCAGGTTAGGAAAGAGGGGACTAGCGAGGACCCCCACTCCCTCTTAAACCATACCGGGCGGCATGCCCTCAACATGAGGGGGTGCTTTGGGGCAGGGGGGCCCACCCCAAAGCACCTTGTTCATGTTGATGGGGACAAGGGCCTCTGGCAGGTGGTTGATGGGGTCTGTGGGTGGGGGGGGGCTTATCGGAATCTGTAAATCACCTTTAACGGGGGGGGGGGGCAGATCCTGGCCTCCCACCCTATGTGAATGAGTGTGGGGTACATTGGATCTCTTTCACCTTTAAAAAAGTGTCAAAGCTAACAGTAGTACAGAGGTTCTAAAGTAATTTTATTAAGGCAGCTCTGGTGTCTCTTGCGATTTTCTTCTCCCTACTCCACTGATGTCTGCCTCTGCCAGATCTCTTTTCGCCGCTGTCTTCTCCCTCTGTTTTTCCTCTGATCTTCTCTTGACCCTCTCTACTGTTCTAATGCTAAGACCACCGTGTGCTATGACTTAAATAGGCATGGGGCAGGACCACGCGCTGATGTCGTCCAGCAGCACCGCCCTGGGGCATGAGCAGTGATGTCTCAAGGAGAGGGGCATATGATGTCGGTAGGTGGCCCCGCCCCATGCCTATATAAGTCATGGCACATGACGGCCCTAGCATTAGAGCGGGAGAGAGCGTTGAGAAGATTGGAGGGAGAAGACAGTGGAGAGAGGAGACCCAGTGGAAGACAGAGACAAGAAGGACCGTTTTCTTGGCATTAGGGGTTCCTCCTTTAAAATCCATACCACAAGTACTGTATTGAGACTGTACAATGACAAGTTGTGACTTTAATATTTTTGTATGGTAAAACTTTAATAAAAAATCATTGAAACATAAAATCCATACCAGACCAAAGGGCCTGGTGTGATCTTGGTGGTGAGAACCCCATGCCTTTTTTTTTTTTTTTTTTTTTTTTCTTTTTTTTTTCATACATTTTTTTTGGTGAGGAGTTTTTCCCTAAAGAATCATACCAGGTGCCTGGTATTGTCGGGATCAATGTCGGATCCCGTTCATTGAACTCAGACTTCAAGTCGCAGTGCAAATTTGGATTTATTGTCAAAAGGAATGAGATGAGCCTTCAGTACGTTTTCAATGATTGGCACCATAGTTTATAGACTCTCTAAATTTCACAAAGACCAAATAATTTACACGGATTTGGGTTGTTGTTAACAAAGATATGTAGCAGTTTAACTTTTGGCTCAATTTTATGGAAAAAAAATGCCAATTTGCAAAATCTTATAACCGAAACAAAGAAAATGCATTTTTAACAATTTATAGCGCAAAAAATAACCCAGTGGTGATCAAATACCACAAAAAAGCTCCTATTTGTGTGAAAAAAACAAACAATTTTCATATGGGTACAGTGTTGCATCACTGAGTATTTGTCATTCAAAATGTGAGCACGAAAGCTGAAAATTGGTCTGGTTAGGAAGGGGTTTAAGTGCCCAGTGGTCAAGTTAAAATTAAAAATCTGATATACTTGCCTGCTCTGTGTAAAAATCTTGCACAGAGCAGCCCCTTTCCTATTTGGTTGTCCAAGGCCAGTGCTGTTCACTCTCACTCCTCTCCTCAGAGTGACCCACAGCAAGCTGTGTGCTATGGGGCACCCAAACGGGTGCTCTCCTGAGCCAGGCTGTGTGCATCACAAAGCTTGCCCATATTTGCTGATCACTGGATTTGGCAGACAGCAGCAGGAGCCTATAGCTCTCACTGCTCGGTGTAGCCTGCGAATCCAAGCACAGAGAGTGATGCTGCTGGCAGGGACAATGCTGGCTTGTAAGAGGTGTCGGGTAAGTGTTTTTTGGGGAGGCAGGAAACCGTGTGTGTGTGTGTGTGTGTGTGTGTGTGTGTGTGTGTGTGTGTGTGTGTGTGTTCTAAAAAAAAAAAAAACTTTAACTCATTCTGTATATAGTGATTTTTATTTTTTTTACATATTCCTTTTTTGTTTTTCTTTTGACAGGTACTCCTTTTCCAAAGAATTTTCTGCAGGTAGTGAAAAAAATTCTGTCAAGACTTTTCCGAGTCTTTGTTCATGTCTACATTCATCACTTTGACAGAATCATCCAGATGGGTGCAGAGGCACATGTGAATACTTGCTACAAACACTTTTATTATTTTGTAAAAGAATTTAATCTGATTGACACCAAGGAACTGGAGCCATTGGTGAGAACATTTTACTTTCTCTACACGACATCGTCTTGCGTTCCAATATGCCATCTAAAACAATGTAAGGATTACCTGAGGACTTGTTTAGAGGAACACTGGGTGTCAAATTAAATTGCTAAGCTTTTAAAGCTATCCAGAAAGCACTGCTGCTGTTAAGTCAGAACATTAACTTTAGATAGATAGACAGATCTATATCTCTCTATCTATCACATACACACACACACACACACACACACACACACATACATATATATATATATATATAACACATATGTATGTGTGTGTGTGTGTGTTTATTTATATATATATATATATATATATTGTAACAGTAGGCGCTACTGTAACTATAAAAATGATGATGAAATGGACACACGGTCTGCATATAGCCAGATTGCAGAGCTGCAGAGCGCTGGCAGTTTTCTCATATTTTTTCTGTTGCTACATGGGGCTCTATGGCTTGGAGATCCTTCAGAGATCTGGGTGGGGCTGGATCTCCAACCTGTGTCCAGGTTTTGAAGATAGCCTGCAAGCTGCCTTCCCAGGTGCAGACAGCTCATTAAAGGAAGGGCTGGGGAGAGCAGATAGGAGAGGAAGGTGGAGTTGGAGCAGTGGCTGCTGGTGAGTGTCTCTGTGTGAGGACAAACGCTGTGTGCGTTGAAGGGCTTCAAAGCCGTGTGCGCCCAAGAAGCCTAAAGCTGTGTGCATTAAGGGACTTCAAGCTGTGTGCGTTTAAGAAGCCCAAAACTTGTGCATCCAGGACTGTGGGTCTGGAGGAGCTTATGGTTTGAGGAACCAGTACCTATAACAGCAGTGCTGTTGAAGAGTAGCCAGGTGGGCTGGTATTTTCATTTATTTTTGGATAACGTTTAAACCCCTGCGTGGGATTCCTGAATGGACTTTTTTTTTCGTTTTTTCTCCTTTAATAAACATGGGCTACCAGGCCCTTAACATTATATATTGGAAAAGATGGGGGTAGTGGCGCTACCTAGAAAACCGCATTAAAAACCATATGTACTCAAACAATAGAACAATCTAGGAGTGTAGGTCAAGTACAATATGGGGCGTGAGCCCAATGAAATGGCTGGGTGTACCCAAGACAGAGTGAGTGTCAGTATGCCAGTATGTACTGTGCACGGTGAAACTGGTAGTGAAACAGGGGAGGGGCTCAGAACTAGCCCTCTAACGCCTGTAACCTCACTGTGGGTGTTATCTAGGTGTATATAATAAGTGTATGGGGCTCTGGAATACGCCCAAAGGTGAATATCAAGCCACGAAAATGTGTAATAGTCACCATCCACTGAATAGTACAAAATCAATAACACAATATGTCAGCATCAGTAAAACATCTCAGCATGTGCGAAATGATAATAATAATAGTCCGGTGATAGTAAAAATATAATGCTATGAAGTAAAAAACTAGCAAAGAGCTGCACATGAGTCTCTCATTCACAGGTCATCATCTATTGTATTATAGTCCAGCTATTAAAGAAAATAGGGGGGGGTGTGTGTCTTGCTGTGGAGGGGGTGCTTCTGTGTGCAAAACAGCCGACGAGGTGGTCCCGGTGCTCCCCTCAGGGTTCCCCACTCACCAGACGGCCAACCCCACCAGGGGTAGCAAGCATGTATCACAGAATCCTCAGATCACAGCTGGTGTTCACTCCTCCCCAGGACTGCGGCTCTCCGATAGTTAATCCGGCCGATTTTCTCCTTGTGGGTAAGTGATGAAAGTTCCTCCGTTCCTCAGAGGGAAAAATAATAAAAGCTGGGAAGCTGCAGGCCAAGCGTCAAGGCACTCTGTACATACTGGCATACTGACACTCACTCTGTCTTAGGTACACCCAGCCATTTCATTGGGCTCACGCCCCATATTGTACTTGACCTACACTCCTAGATTGTTCTATTTTTTGAGTACATATGGTTTTTAATGCGGTTTTCTAGGTAGCGCCACTACCCCCATCTTTTCCAATATCTATCTTCACCTACCCCCCCCTTGAGGGGCTAGGCTTAGGGGGGCAGCAGCCTAGACTTGTAGTCCCAGACTTATAGTCCCAGCGCAGGTTTCTATCTTACATCTAACCTTAACGTTATATGCCTGTTTGGTGTTGACTCACTGCACAAAAAACGCATCTGTCACAAGAGTTAATTACCCCAAACGTTTACAATATATATATATATATATATAGCTATATATATATATTTTTTTTTTTTTTTTTTCCTGCCAAAACACTTATGCTTTTGGATGCACTTGCAGTGTTTTTTTTTTTTTTTTTCCCCTGCATCTAAAGTCTAAAGGAGCTTAGAGGCCAGAAAAATAAACAGGTGCCCCTAGGAGCATGTCCCAGTGTACACAAGGCCCAAGATGGCACAACTGTCAGGCAAACTTATGGTTTCCACACTTGTCATGGGTATCGAGCATTACAGAACACTGGTTTATGTTTTTAACTCTAATGTAAAATGTTGTCATCAACCGGGTGGTGTCCTTTTATGAAACTGCGGTAAAATACTGCTAATCAGTTCTCGGGCATTCTCAAAGGAGATTGTTCTCTTCTGAGTGCCTGTTTATCAAGCTTTGTAGATCGCTTCTCATCTCAACATGTGAAGCAATCTACAAACCCTGGGAACTCCTGAGAACGGCTCCTCTCACTGTAATCTCGCGTGATGTAGCGGGATTACAGTATAAGGAAGTGAAAAATACAAAGTTGAACACTAATTACCACACATTACACACCACATATTAATAAAATAATAAGTTGCATTCCCATCAAACAATATACATTAATATATTATATACACACATAGAAATAAACACACACCATTTGTGTACGGAGTACAGTGCCTTGCAAAAGTATTCGGCCCCCTTGAACTTTGCGACCTTTTGCCACAATTCAGGCTTCAAACATAAAGATATAAAACTGTAATTTGTTGTGAAGAATCAACAACAAGTGGGACACAATCATGAAGTGGAACGAAATTTATTGGATATTTCAAACTTTTTTAACAAAAAACTGAAAAATTTGGCGTGCAAAATTATTCAGCCCCCTTAAGTTAATACTTTGTAGCGCCACCTTTTGCTGCAATTACAGCTGTAAGTCGCTTTGGGTATGTCTCTATCAGTTTTGCACATCGAGAGACTGAAATTTTTGCCCATTCCTCCTTGCAAAACAGTTAGAGCTCAGTAAGGTTGGATGGAGAGTGTTTGTTTGTGAACAGCAGTTTTCAGTTCTTTCCACAGATTCTCGATTGGATTCAGGTCTGGACTTTGACTTGGCCATTTTAACACCTGGAAACGCTACCCCTGGGTGTTTTTCTTGGTGGATGCAGTTCACTTTACTCCTTTCTTTATTCATGGAGGACTGATTGGACACACTATTTTCAATCCATGCCACATATGTTTCATATGGTGTTTATTGTCAATCCATTGTTTTGTGCACCATTGGTGAATTTTTTATTCTTTGGTTGCTTTCCTATTCAATCTTTATTATCTTTATACTATTTATTGTGTATAGTATATGTATAGCACAATAATCCGCTCACAGGATTGTGTTTGAAATTTCATGAGCGCTGTATCATTCCTTTTTTCCCCTTTCGTCTTCCAGGACAGCCCTGAGATATAGCTCCTCCCTCCGGGACAGGAAACACATCAAATGTAAAAGTCCTCCAGGCCTTCTCAGTTTTGTGTTTCCTGCCGGACGGGAAGGAGCACATTTAGGAACGTGCCTCTTTGGAGGTGTTTTACCTTAGGCTTCAGGGCCGTGGTAAGAGACATCTCAGGACTCTCCTGACATAGATGTCGGTGGTTTTTGCCTTACCTTTCCTGCAGCACTCCTCTGGCCCCTAGGGGTAGAGAGCGTAGCTGGGACCACCGCTGCCATAGCTCAGCGAGAGTCGGACCCCTGGTGACGGCGGAGAGCTTCTGTCCACAGATCGCTGCATCCCTGACAGCGGTGAAGGCGAGAGACGCCAGGCAAGCTGCATGTGTCTGTGGACTTCCGGGAATGGCGCGGGGGGGGCGGAGCTTCTGCGTTCCAGCAAAGGGGAAGTGACGAATTTTCCCGGCGGTAGTGCGTCATCGGGGGGGCGCCTGGAAACGTCGTTCCAGTTTCAAAAGGCGTGGCGTTCAGGAAGCCGGAGCTGGTGTACAGAGATTCAGAGCGCTGAACAAGACACCACGAGCTATGGAGACTGCAGCGGCACATCTCGATGCTGGTTCAACAGGCTCCGGTGCCTCTCAGGTAAGCTTGGTGAGAGCACATGGCTTACTCTGGGGAGCAGTGAGCCGTTGGGTTTAATACCCCCCCTGGGTGGTGAACCTTGTTGGTGGAGGGTTGGGCACTTTCTAGGAGCCATGCACAGCGGTGAAAAGGCTTAAGCTGGTTGTAATTGGGTTTATTTTTCTCTGTCTTCTTAACAGGTCAAAACCCACCAGATCCCTAGAAAAAAGTGTGCCGTGTGTGGAACAAAGTTAGGCCCCAGTTGGGATAAACCTTTGTGTCCAGAGTGCGTTAGTAGCTTGGTGAAGGAGGACTCTGTAGCTACTTGCCATAAAATTTTGTCATCAGTAAAGGATGAACTGGCATCTACATTTCAGTCTTTCAAAGGACGGATGGATAGAATGCAAAGTCCAGCCTCTCCCTTACCCAGGGCTTCCAGCATGCCCTCCTTAACTCAAGCTCAAGAGGAGGAGGAGGAAAGGGAAAGGACTCCCAGGTCTGTTGCTTCCTCACAGGCAGGTTCAGCCACAGAGTCGGAGGGAGAGGAGGATTCCTCCAGGGGGGCTAGGTACAAACTATCCTTAGAGGATGTAGGGGACCTACTAAAAGCAATCTACGATACACTAGATATTCGGGAAGAACAGGTTCAGCTCTCCAAGCACGACCTTATGTACCAGGGGTCTTGTGCAAGTAATCCCCGAGCCTTCCCGGTTCACAAATCCTTGGTTGACGTGATTTCGCGGGAGTGGGAGCAGCCGGAGAAACGTCCTTTCTTTTCAGGCAACCTTAAACGTAGGTTCCCATTCGAGACGGATGCATCTCAGCCCTGGAATAAAAACCCCAAGCTGGATGCTCCGTTAGCCAGGGTCTCAAAGACAGATCTGGCTTTTGATGATTTAGGGTCCCTAAGTGACCCAATGGATAAAAGAGGTGATCTACTGTTAAAAAGAGCATGGGATGCCTCTTCCATTGGTCTAAAGCCTGCGCTGGCAGCGTCTTGTGTGGCCAGAAATCTTGAGTGTTGGCTTAGACAGTTATAGGCCCACATTGTTGCTGGTACTTCTAGACAGGAGCTGGTAAAATCTTTTCTGCTTTTATTTAAGGCAGTAGGGTTCTTGGCGGACGCTTCAGAGGAATCTGTGAAGCTGGCGGCCAGAAGGTCAGTTTGGTTGAAGAGGTGGGCAGGTGATGCCGCTTCCAAACTAAAATTATGTGGTTTACCTTTTTCAGGAGACCATTTGTTCGGTTCGGGCCTCCAGGAGGCGCTAGAACGAACACAGGATAGAAAAAAGGCTTTTTCGGAGAAAAAGAAGAGATCAGAGGGAACACGCTTTTTTTGGGGGTTCAAACAGCAGAACCAACAAAATGAAAGCCAGCCCAAGAAGCATTGGGCAGGACACAAGGGGCGGGGGAGAGGAGGAATCCTGTTCAATCCTCCTCCAACCCACCCCAAAAACTCAGTGACTGTTGTGTCCCAGTGGGAGGAAGATTAGGGCAGTTCCTCCCACAATGGACCAAGGCGACTTCAAGTCCGTTCATTTTAGATCTAATAGAGAACGGATACAGGTTGGAGTTTGCATTAACGCCCCCCTCCAAATTTATGATCACACAGCTTCCCAGAGAGAAAGTGAAGGCAGAGGCGCTAAGCTTGTCTCTGGGGGAGTTGGTAGACCAAAGGGTACTGATTCAGGTGCCCCAGAGGGAACAAGGGCAGGGAGTATACTCTCATGTTTTCGTGGTCAGAAAACCATCAGGCAAGTTCAGGATGATCCTGAACCTCCGACCCCTAAACAAATTCCTCAAGTACAAACGATTCAGGATGGAGTCCATCTTCACAGTAGCAAGGCTCCTTTTCCCCAAGTGTTACATGGCAACCCTGGATCTCAGGAATGCATACCTACACATCCCGATCCATCCAGATTTTCAAAAGTTCCTCAGAGTAGCACTCGGATATTCGACACTACCAATTCCGAGCCCTTCCCTTCGGTCTGGCCTACTCACCGAGAATTTTTACGAAGGTGCTGGCAAAAGCCTTGGCCCCATTAAGAGACAGGGCGATAACGATAATCCCTTATCTGGACGACCTCCTGTTTGTGGCAGGGTCAGCCCAGCAGTTGGAAAGAGACTTACGGGAAGCCCAGAAGTTTCTGTCCTCACTCGGGTGGATAGTCCACCGAGAAAAGTCACAGTTGATCCCATCCCAGGAGGTTCTATACCTGGGGTACAGGGTTTCCTCAGTGGAAAGAAAGATCTATCTCCCCGAAGAAAAAATAGAAAGGGTAAGCCAGGCAGTTGCCCAGTTACAATCTACCCAAAAAGCTTTGGTCAGGGAAGTAATGAGGGTTCTGGGAATTATGACGGCATGTTTTCCAGCTGTGCCTTGAGCGAGGTTCCGTCAACGTCCCTTGCAGGAGCTCATGCTTCGCTTCTGGAACGGCCTAAGTCAGGGCTTAGAGGAACAGATTCCAATCTCTTCAAGAGTCAAGAGGACCTTGTGGTGGTGGCGAGCGCACCAAAACCTAAACAGGGGACTAGATTGGGTCATACCGGTGGAAATAGTAGTCACCACAGACGCCAGTGCCTGGGGGTGGGGAGCTCACTTAGGGGAAGCAGTGGCCCAGGGGTCATGGTCCCCAGAAGAAGCAAGCCGCTCCTCAAACCAAAGGGAACTTCTAGCAGTCCTCAAAACGATCGAGGTGTTCTGAGAAAAGATAATGGGTCGACACCTGCAAGTACGCACAGACAACGCATCTGCAGTGGCGTACCTGAACAAGCAGGGGGGGACAAGGAGCCCGGCCCTTCAGGGCATATCCAACAAGATCCTTTCCTGGGCGGAGACTAACTTGGCCTCACTAACAGCGGTCCATTTAAAAGGGGTACAGAACACTCTGGCAGACTACCTGAGCCGCCAACCGGTGAGACAGGACGAATGGGTGCTCAACGAGGAGGTCTTTGGGCTAATAGTGCAAAGATGGGGTCTCCCAGAAGTAGATCTTTTTGCAACAGGAAAGTAACCCAGTTCTTTTCAACCCATCCTGGAGACCAGACCAGTAGGATAGATGCGTTCTCCAGACCTTGGAGGTTCAACATCAGCTACGCATTTCCTCCAGTGAGGATGATTGCTGCAGTTCTCCAAAAATTTTGGTTAGAAGAGAGGGATTTAATTTTGATAGCACCCTTTTGGCTGAAAAGACCATGGTTTTCCACCTTGAAGGAACTGACCATTCTCCCACCATTTCGGCTGCCCACCAGGGAGGACCTGATATCTCAGGGGCCCATCCTTCACCCGCAGGTGGACAGATTGAACTTAACGGCATGGTATCTGAGGAACAATTATTAAAATCTCAAGGTAGGAAGCCAGTAACTAGGGCTATCTATAATAAGGTTTGGAAGAGGTTTTGTTCTTGGATAAGAGAGAAAGCTCTATCTTACCCAGGGATATCAGCAATTCTTGAATTCTTGCAGGCGGGGGTAGACCTGGGTCTTTCACCAAGCACCCTGAAGGTACAGGTGTCCGCTCTTAGCGTGTTTCGCCAATGTTCCCTTCAGCAAAATCGTTTTATCAAGAATTTTTTTCACAGCCCTGTCAAGGTCCACACCAGTGAGTGTCATCCTGTCCTTCCTGGGATCTTTCTGTAGTACTTAAAATCTTATCAGGAGGTCCATTTGAACCTCTGGAGGAATCCAGTCTGAAATGGGTTACCCTTAAGACAGTACTCTTAGTGGCAGTAACCTCAGCTAGGCGGGTTAGTGACCTAGAGGCTCTTTCTATTAGAGAGACGTTTTTGTTAGTTTTTGATGATAGAGTTGTGTTAAAAACAGACCCCATTTTTCTCCCCAAGGTGGCGTCAAAGTTCCACAGGACACAAGATATTGTCCTGCCTAGTTTTTGTTCCCCTTCGGGCCCTGAGTCATCATCTCCCAATTTATTAGACGTCAGAAGGTGTATTTTGTTTTATTTGGATGCAACCAGAGAACTCAGAAAGTCGGATTCTCTTTTTTTGTTAATTTTTCAGGGGTTAGAAAGGGGCGTAAAGCTTCTAAAGCTTCCATAGCCAGATGGATCAGGATGGCTATTCAGAAGGCATATGAGTTAGAGGGTTTGCAGGTCCCGTTTGTGAAAGCACACTCTACTAGGGCGGTCTCGAGTTCGTGGGCAGAGAGGGCCGGTGCCTCACCAGAAGAGATTTGTAGAGCGGCGACTTGATCCAGTTATACCACGTTCGCTAAGCACTATCGCCTGGATATGATGTCGGAGAAGGATCAGGCATTTGGCCGAAGGGTCCTCCAGGCAGTAACCCCACCCTAACAAGTACGTTTCTTGTTTATAATCTCAGGGCTGTCCTGGAAGACGAAAGGGGAAAACCGAAGTTAGGCTTACCGGTAACTCTTTTTTCAAGAGTCTTCCAGGACAGCCTGGTTTCCCACCCGGTGTTTTTCTAAGTAACTGGAGTTGGATGAATGTACTAACGGTGTCTTAGTATGTTATGTTTTTCAGAGCCTTCAGGATTTCTTGGATGAACTGAGGAGAAGGCCTGGAGGACTTCCTTTTATAATTTACATTTGATGTGTTTCCTGTCCCGGAGGGAGGAGCTATATCTCAGGGCTGTCCTGGAAGACTCCTGGAAAAAGTTACCGGTAAGCCTAACTCCGTTTTTTTTTTTTTAACACCTGGATATGTTTATTTGTGAACCATTCCATTGTAGATTTTGCTTTGTTTTGGATCATTGTCTTGTTGGAAGACAAATCTCTGTCCCAGTCTCAGGTCTTTTGCAGACTCCATCAGGTTTTCTTCCAGAATGGTCCTGTATTTGGCTCCATCCATCTTTCCATCAATTTTAACCATCTTCCCTGTTTGCTGCACTGAAAGTAAAGGGGCTGAATAATTTTGCACGCCCAATTTTTCAGTTTTTTATTTGTTAAAGTTTAAAATATCCAATAAATTTTGTTCCACAGAGGGGGGGAAACATGAGATTGTGTCCCACTTGTTGTTGTTTCTTCACAAAAAATTACAGTTTTATATCTTTAAAGCCTGAAATGTGGCAAAAGGACGCAAAGTTCAAAGGGGCCGAATACTTTCGCAAGGCACTGTATGTGTTCTGACTGTATGGCTGCTTGTGTGTGAAGAATGGAAGTCCAAAAACACTTCCTTCTTCCTTCACAATACTCAGCCAGCTTTGTGCTTCTCTCTGATTCTTCACCTCTGAGATGGTGAATCAGAAAGTGAGAATCCTGTCACAGATCGCACCTTCGTAAACTGGCCGTTTCTGTGACATGTTCTCCACTGATTACCTCAGCTTCATAAACTATTTATGACCTGAGATCAGCGGTGAGACTCGGGATCGCCGAGGATCTCGCTTTCATAAAAAGGACATCTTTGCTAGCTTTGTCAGAATGCAAATGCAGAAAAAATATTTATAACTATCACTGCATGTATTGGGTTTTTAAAATGCAAAGGGACATGTATTGAGCAGTCTTTCACAGGTTTGTGACTTAACACAGATTTAATATTGTATATTGCAGCTTAGCAGTCTTTAAATGTGATGGCTGCATGTTTCCCCCTTTTATATTCCTCTATTAATTTTGTTGTAACACACTTACTGCCTTGGGTAAAGTAGTTATTCCTGCGCTACAGTGAAAACTATGTGTGCAGAGGGTAAAGGTGGGGCAACTACCGTATGGGCTTGCCACTACCCACAGTGAGACATGGGAAAAATCAAGAGATGGTGTTGCGCTCCAATAGCATAGAATGGTGTAAGTGGTAAAATGTATAAATAACCAAAATGGTATAATTGATAAATGAATGTGCAAATAGACTAACAAAGATAAAAATCGCTATAAATGCTAAGATAAGGTGCATCCAAAGGTGTACTGAATGAATGTGAAAACAGTGCAGATAAGGTGACTCGGGTGCATAAATAAAATCACAACGTAAAGATAATATATGCAGTCGCAGAGAAAATCGCAGGATGGTGTTATGCGCCAATCAAAATGAATGACTGGACATAACTGATATACAACAATGATGGATGAATAAAACAGTAAACTGAATGAAAGTGCAAATACATACAAATAGGTGACTGTATAATGTAAGTAAAATCACATCATATGAATGGTGGATGGAACCGCAAGATTGTCCAATTGTTACAAAGTGTAAATGGTGCAACTGCGACTCGGTTCAAGAGATGAAGAAATTGCAAGATTCAAGTAGAGTGCTGGGTGCAGAAATAGAATCGCAACGCAAAGATAATATATGCAGTCGCAGAGTTAATCGCAGGATGGTGTTATGCTCCCATCAACATGAATGACTGAACATAACTGATACACACCAATGATGGTTGATGCAACTGCGATTCAGTCCAAGAGGTAATGCAATTTAATCAAAAGAAATTGCAAAGTGCAAGTGAAGTGCTGGGTGCTAAATGACATCAGCAGGTGGCAAGGTGACTTGTTGGTGAATCTTTGGTGTATGGTGACACCCGAAGGTGTGCTAGCAAATTGCCTTAAGGCTGCAAGGTAAGCAGCATTTAATAAAACCAACGGAATCGCTTGGGGGTAGAGGGGATAACTCTGATCCGTTCTTCCAGTAGTGTGGCGCCTAGGGGGTTAAGGCTTCCTTCAATGCTGGGTGGTCGCAGGGTAAGACAGCTCCAAAGTGTCTCACCAGGCAGGGTAGAGAAAACAGAGGAGGCTCTCTAGTGTAATATGTTTTAAACACTCAGCAGTTTATTCAAACATATATAACAAACTGGAAACTCGCATTTAAAACAGTAATGCAGTGTATAGCAAACGAGCAGCGATTTTACACTCACTTCTGGCGTCTGACGCGTATCGTCGCATGACTTCATCGGAGATGCATTCTAGACGTCTGAAGTGTCTTTATATAGTGAATAGGAAAATTGCAAATCGGCCATTTTCTTGTAGCCCGCCTATAGTTGGAATAGCAGCAGCCAATTTCTTTTTTTTTTTTTCAAATATGTATTTTATTGAGAGAACACATGTGAAGAAGTTCCAACATTATAACAGAAATATACATGTCGTCAAAAAGTAAAATAAACAAGTACAGAAGGGTTTATGGACATTTCAAACATCCCTATAATATGGCACTGTATAGAGACATACGTGGAAAAAGATCCAACGACACTCACATTGCAATTCAAACAAGTAGGGATAACAACAATGAGTAGGAACCTCTCCGTGTTCAATTTTATATTAAGGAGGGATCAAAGTGATAACAAGTGAAGTAGCAAGAAAAGAAAAAGAAGGGAGGGGGAGGACAAGAAGGGAGGATGGGGGGGAATGTAGAGGAGGAATGTAGACAAGGCGAGGGCTGTGAGTGGCCACGTCATCTCTGGTCAGAGCGGCGTTAAGACCCTAGTAGGGAAACTCCCTCATCCGAATAAATAAAAATATTCCAGATGCCCCAGACCTCAGTTAAGGTCTCATGTTTATGCTGTGCAGTAAGGATCAAGTCCTCCATCTTTCGTGTCTCCTCCACCTTCCGCAGCCAGCAACCAACACTCGGTGGGCATTGCTGCTTCCAATAGCAGGGAATGCAGGCGGCTGCATTCAAGAGGTGGCATACCAACGATTTTTTGTAGGATTTGATTGGCATTGTTGATAGGTGTAGAAGAAAAAAGGAAGCATCATCTGGGATCTTGTACTCCGTGAACTTTTGTGTGACACGGCGAACCTCTGACCAGAAGCTCGTCAGTTTTGGGCAGGACCAGAAAATATGCAGTAATGAGCCCGCGTCCACCCCGCACCGCCAACAGCGGTCCGAGGTAGACGGGAAGCACACATGTAATCTGGTGGGTGTGAGGTACCATCTGGCGAAAAGTTTAAAGTTAGATTCTTGCATTCTAGTGCAAGAGGAAGACTTTATAGCTAAGGTGACGATACGTAGTTTCTGTACCTCCGAGAACGTCCGGTTCAGGTCCGCCTCCCATCTCTCTAAGCATCGCAAGTTAGGCTGCATGGGGGGAGAATTTAAAAGAGAGTACATTTGTGAAAAAGTCTTAGACGCAGGCCCGGTATCCGAGCAGCACTCCTCAAAGGTCGTCAGTGGTCGTGAGAACTTCTACGGGTCGGGGATAGAATGAAGGAAGTGGTGCAATCGCACCGCATTCCAGAAGGGGAGGCTGAAGTCACCCTCAGGGTCTGACCGTTCAGCTAATGATGGCCAGCGACCCGACGCAACAAACTGAGATGCCTGCTCTCGTCCCCTACCCCTCAGACCTGGGTATTCCGTCGGGCTAAGGCCTGGTGAAAAGTCTGTCCGAGGACAGGGAAGAGCGGGGAAGTCCTGGATGACAGAAGTGTCTTCAAGGTCACTTGGGAGCTTCATTTTAACGTAGTCCCTATCAATGGGTTAGATTTCAGTCATGGGGGAAGAGCGTTGAAGCACCACAGTGCACTTTTTAGAGGGATCGTGGTCTGAGACTGTTCGATTTTAATCCACAATTTATGTGTACTGTTGCGTTTCCAGTCTATTATTCTACTCAAATGGGCAGCTTGGTAGTATCGTTTGATGTCGGGTACAGCCAGGCCTCCGTTCTGTTTGGGTAGGGTCATTTGGGTTCTGCTCAATCTGGGTTTCTTCTGGGCCCATATAAAACGCGTAAAGATACCCTGCACTTGTTTAAGGAAGGGAGTAGGCACCTGGATGGGGAGGGCCTGGAGCAAATACAGGAATTTGGGGAAGATGCACATCTTTATGAGGTTGCATCTACCGAACCAGGAGTGTAATCCCGTATGCCATTTGTCAAGCAGGGAGCGGGTCGTTGCCAGCAGTGGAGGGAAGTTAAGGGCAAAAACGCGTGACAAGTCCGACGGAATTAACGTTCCTAAGTATTTGAGGGCTGTATTCGTCCACCGAAAGGGGAAACTCGCCTGGATGATGGACATGCACTGGAGGGGGATAGCCACACCCATAGCCTCCGATTTGGAAACATTTATTTTGAGATTTGAGACGGTGCCATATGCGCGGAATTCCTTCAGAAGGTTTGGCAGAGAGATCGTTGGGTTCGTCAGAGAAAAAAGGGTCTCATCTGCGTAAGCAGAGACCTTGCAGTGCAAGTCACCTGTCTTAAGACCTTGTATGTCGGGATTCAACCTAATTCTACACAAAAAGGGCTCCAGAGAGAGGGCAAAGAGGAGGGGGGAGAGCGGGCAACCCTGTCTCGTGCCATTTGTTATAGGGAATTGGTCCGATAGGAGTCCGTTCACCTTCACCTGGCACGTCGGGTTGGAATAAATACCGCCTATCCAGGATAGCATCCGCCCCCCCCCCCCCCCACCCCAATGTGTCTAAGGACAGAGATCATAAAATTCCAATTGACTATGTCAAACGCCTTTTCGGCATCAGTACTAATAAAGACACATGGGGTGCGGTTTACGTTTGCCAGGTGTACCAAGTTCAAAACCTTGATGGTGTTATCCCTGGCCTCCCTTGTAGGGACGAATCCTACCTGGTCTAAATGTGACAGGGATTGGAGGTGGTGCGCTAAACGGTTGGCCAGGATTTTGGTAAACCGTTTTAAGTCTGTGTTCAGGAGGGAGATCGGCCTGTAACTCCCGCATGCCCCTGCGTCCTTACCCTCCTTATGTATCAGTGTGATATGGGCCTTAAGGGTGTCTCTGGGGAACTGCGACCCTGTCCCTATGGCATTAAAGAAAGAGACCATCCGCGGGCCCAGGATCGGGAGGAGGGATTTGTAGTATTGGACGGTAAAACCGTCTGGTCCCTGGGCCTTATTTGGCTTCATGGAACCAAGGGCAAGTTGAAGTTTCTCCAATGTGATCGGAGCCTCCAAGTCATCCAGAGTGTCTCGGGGAAGGGAGGGCATTTGTGAAGTCGATATGTATTCGTCAATGTCGGCTTGCGTCGGGTCACTGTTCGGTAGGTTATAGAGTGAGTGCTAGAAGTCCCTGAATGTCCGCGAGATATGTTGTGGCAGAGTAACCCTCCTTCCACCTGGTCCGACAATGTGGGGAATATAGGCCGCCGATTTTTGGTCCCTCACCGCCCTGGCTAACACCCTACCATATTTGTTTCCCGCCTCATAGCCTATTTTCCGACAGATCTGCACCGCCGCCTTCACCCTATAGTAAAGTAGGTCCGTGATTTGTTTGTGTAAGGTTCCTAGCTCCGTCTCCGAGACTGGCGTGGGCCTATGTTTGTTGGGATTCCGCTGTTTGGAGTTTAGACAATAATGTGAAGAGTTGGGCGTTGCGTTCCCTCTTAATGCGTGCTCCATGTCTGATGAGAACCCCTCTCATGACCGACTTGTGGGCCTCCCAGAGGGACCCAGGGTCACAGTCTTGGGTGTCATTTTCTCGGAAGTACAGGGGGAGCTCTTTCAGAACGTCTGCTAGAACCTCCGGAGTCTGGAGGAGGCTCTCATTAAGGTGCCAAAATTTAGCCCTAGGTGGGATGCCTCCATCCAAGGTATACGTTAGGGAGACGGGTGCGTGGTCTGACCAGGTGATGTGACCGGTCGACGAGTCGGATACGGCGTGGAGCTGGTTATGGGGGATCAAAAAATAAATAAATTCTAGCGTATACTTTGTGGGGCGTGGAGTAAAACGTGTAGTCACGTTCCCCGGGGTGTTGCAAGCGCCATACATCAACTAGTTGTGCTTTGTGTAGTGAATTGGCTATTCTTTTTCTCTGCGCCGGGGGTACCACCGAACTCCCGGATGAGGTATCGGAGGTAGGTATCAAGGGGACGTTAAAGTCTCCTCCGAGGATCAACTGGCCCTCCACAAAGTCCGATAGTTTGTCTAAAGTGTGAGAGACGAATTTGGCTTGTTGGTCATTCAGGGCATATATTGTCGCAAAGGTAAGTAATGAGGTGCCCACCCGGCCCTTCAAAAAGACGAACCGACCCTCGGGATCTAATAGTTCTGCCTGGCATTTCCACAGTAACTTGTTAGAAAGCAAAATAGTTACACCCTTGGATTTGGCTGTGGGGTTGGTGGAATGATAAGTCATAGGAAAAAGCCTACTTTTGAGAATTGGAAGTTTGTCATGTTTGAAATGAGTCTCCTGGATGAAGGCAACATCCGCTCGGGCTTTCTTCAAATCATTCAAGAGCATGCGCCTCTTTTCCGGGGTGTTCAGACCCCTGGCATTCAGAGATACAACCCGTATAGAGTCCATTGCCCTGTCTACAGGGAGGGGGGAAGCAAGAAAGAGAGGAAGAGGGAGGAAAGAGAGTGGCGGAGGATCAGGGGGGAGAAGGAAGGAGAAAGGAGGAGGGAGAAGGAAAAAAAAGGGGGGGGAGGCGTCTGAGGCCTCAGGCGCCTCCCACACTAAGGAATTAGTACAATTGAAAGACCTGCAAAAGTTAGTAGGTGTGCACAACTAAGTAAGTGGGCACTAACGTGCCTAGACACTCACCAGAACAAAAGCTGGTATTCGAGTGTCGGCCTAAGTGGGGGATTGGAAAGAGACAGTCAGTGAGAGTCTCACCGGCCACCCCGGCTCAAGGACATACCATAGTGGTAGAAATGTTAGAAATTCTAGCATGCAGGCAAATAACATTTGACAACCGATAAGTGCTACCAGGAACAGTTAAACAATAACATTGCACAGTTTTAAAATCAAATGAACAACCATTGAGCCCCTGAACAAGGTCGACCCTTCCCCCCCCATCTAGGGTTGCGCGTCAGACATGCCTCAGGGTCGGTGCATACGGCGCCGCCCCCTCCCCTCCGGGGGTGAGCGGGCAGACTTCGGATCAGCGAGGGCCCCTCACCAAGGAACAGCTCAGTATCCCTCCAGTCCCCCATAGGCTCACCCCACATTAAGACTCGCAATAGCAGATGTCCAGGGGCAGGAGGTCAGAGCGGGACGTCAACAGAACCCATCCCCTCAGGTGGAGCATGGGAGGGAAGGGGGACATTAGATAAAAAAGAAACAAATAGATAATATACCGCTAAGGGACATAGGTCCCAGGGAACCCTAAATTTGCAGGGTGCCCGGCGCGAGAGACAAGCGACCAGGTGGGGACGGAAAAGGCCCAGGGGCTCCCCCTTAAAAGCAAATGCAAACCCTCCCCTGCATGACGGGCTCAATGGTGTTGTCACCAAGGATGCTGCTCCCCCTCCCCCTCCCCAAAAGCAACCAGCCATGAGAACACAAAAACTACACATCAGAGCTGCCAGGCGCAATCCAGATTAAAGCATGTAGAAAGTCCGTGCATCAGATCTCAGGAAGACATATTGCTGCTGTGGAGACCCGGAAGACTCCTGGGGAAGCGAGCAGCGATTCAGGATCAAGGACCTTGCTCGGTGACTGTAAAGTACATAGTCCTATGTAATGGGCAGCACAGTGTCAAGTTAGATAGTGCTCCAGGAGCCCCCACTGCGGACACATCAGAAATAGGGGGGGGGGGCAGGGCGGATCACATAGGGGAGATCATCAACAGCCCTAGTTTCAAATGGGAGGAACGGTCTCGGTGAGCGCCAAAACAGGCGACGGGTGGGGGTGGCTCAGAACAAAAAAAAAAAAAAAACTGTGCAGAGCATCATTTAGTCTAGGTAGCCTAGGACTCACGTGACCCCTCCACGGAAGATGGTGCTTGCGCCCTCCTGTTAGATCTTTGTTGGCGAGGGGCTGGACCGCCTCGGTACGATCCGGTGTTTGGGCGATGCGGCTGGTGGGGCAGAATGACCAGCCAGTTTGGGACCTCCACTGGATCCGATCCCAAAAAGTTGAAAAGGGCAGGCAGATCCGCCGGAGTGCGGACCGTGAAAGACGCCGTCATCTTGCGGAAAGTGACCGCTAGGGGGTAACCCCAGCGATAAGTACAGCCCGCCCTCCTGGCAAGGTCGAAATCGGTCTCATCATGGCCCTCCGTTGTAATGTAGCCCTGGATAAATCCGGGAGGATCTTTATGGCGGCCCCATCAAAATTAACCTCCCCCTGTTCCCAAGCCTTTCGCAAGATTAACTCCTTGTGGGCATAGCGGTGTAGCCGGCAAAGTACATTTCGAGGGCGGTCTGGGTCCGAGGGTCTGGGGCCAAGAGTGAACCCGATCCAACTCCAGGAGAGGGGGCGAATCTCCCAGTAAGCCATGGAAAATGGCTACCACTGATACCGCCAGGTCCTCTGAGCCAGTAGCCTCCGGCAGGCCCCGCAACCTCAGGTTGTTGCAGCGGCTACGGTCCTCCAAATCCTCTTAGTGGAGCTGCTGTGCCTGGGTGTTCTCTAGCGCTGACACCCTCTGTTCAAGCGCGGAGATCGAGGCTTCCCCGGTCTCCACCCGATCGGCTATTGTGTGCAGCTCCTCTTACCTCCTGCATATCGCAGCCGCGGGCCTCCTCCACACGGCGGACAAGATCCTCGATGTCGGCCTTAGTGGGGAGAGCCTGGAGGATGGAGCGGAGGTCGTCCGGCAAAGCGCCTGGGTGCTGCGATGAGCTCTGCATGGACGGGCGGAGAGCCGGCAGAGTCCCCTGAGACAGGTCAGCGTCCATCTCGGGCGGGGGAGGGGGGACAGCGCTGAAGTGGTGTGGAGCAAAGGAGGAGATACACGTGGAGTTCCTGTAATGGCGCCGGCTAACGGGCTCTGGGTATCGCATAGGAATCTCCCGATGCCGCTCCTTAGAGTGATCGGTCGGTTCCTGCGTTGTGACGGTCCAGGTCTGGGTCTTTTGCTGTTTAGCATGCCGTATTCAGTGAGCAATAGAGTTCGCTTTATGCCAGGGTGAGCCGGGGGGAAGCCAGGAGCTCACGAGAGAAACGTCTTTACCTGGCCATCGCTAAGCCACACCCCTCAGCAGCCAAATTGTATGTGATATTATTCTAATGGTCTACAAACACGGCCATTTTGTTGTGGTTATATATTGACATACAGGCACTGATGGCTTCTTGTTGTGAATTGTTTACAGGTATATAAATAAAATCGTGACGTGAGCCGCACAGAGTAACTTGTATCATGGGGCAACATAGATTTACCAAAGATTTACCAATAAAGGCTACAAACAAGACCCGATTAAACAAAAAATTGAATAAGTGAAAAGAATGGACAGAGCAACACATATCAAGGATAAAGGGAAGGATGACACCAGAACTATTGCAGTACCAATCGTTTTAGATTACAACGCTCAACACAAAAATGTCAAGATTCTAAAACACCATTGGCACATCTTACTGACAAAATTCTCCTGCGCTCTGGTGTATCGCCAAACCCGGGTGATGTAGTATAGTCTCACGGTAAAGTCGATAATCTTGCAGCCCTCCTCAGAACACAGGGTATTCATAAAGCTAGAGAAAAAGAAAAAAGGGAGGGCGCACCGACCTTGTGCATTACCACTAATATTTTATTAAAAACAGAATACAAACATGGTCTTATGGTCTTACTCACAATGAGAGCTGAAATGAGCGCTTTTCAGACAGCTAAGAACTGAACCTCACGGCACCTGCCAGTGGAACCACAGACATAGACGGCTTGCGCATTTCTGGGGCGTACCCCCTTCCTCAGAGCCTAGGTGGTGATGGCTCTCTCCTGTGTCCTCTGATATATATGTGTGCAGGGAGGGCCCCATCTCAGGTGGCCATCGATTAGCTGGCGCCCCACACCCGCCCACAGGGATGGGTGACCACAATTAAGTCATAGGAGTTCTATGGCGGTAGTCTTAGACCTGTTCTCCTTTTTTTCTTTTATACGAGTTGCTATCACACTCTACGAATAGGGACCAGGCCATGGTTCATTGAGCTCTGGGCTATGTCTACCACTAGTTGGTTTCCCACTTGGGTGGTGTCTTCTGGGGCAGTTGTTGGTACTGCCAGATAGACATCTCCCTATGTAAGTAGTTACAATAAGATGATTAGGAAACGTTAGCCAAGTGGGTCTTTAGGTGTCATGTTAAGGAGTTAGTTTTTGGTATCCTGGGTTAGTGTCTAGGGCTTTAATGGGGGGCGTGTTTGTAACAATGTAATATATCTGACAGTCTCATTGCTCTAATTAGAAGTGGGAAATGGCCTCTCTTTTGATCTATGCGATATATTCCGTGGGTTGGTGCAATTTTAGTAGCAGCGCTGGTGACTTTGTGTGTGTTTGTTTGTTTTTTTTATATACATGTTTGTATATTTTTATGAAAATCCCTTTTCTGTGTGTGTATACGTATGATTTTATCTATTTTACTATTTATGGGAAGATCGACTTCATATTGAAGAGTCTGTCACAGCGTTTGCCTATTTTCTGCATCTCTTGGGACCCACTAATTACCAATTTATAACTAATTGCCAGGCTAGTATAGCCAAACGGTTATATGCGATAGCATGGGGGTTCCCACCCACTGTGTGCCCCTGATGTTCTAGATGTGTGTGGATGTGCTCTGGAGATTACCTGGCCAGCTATGTGTGCCCTTCCATGTGTATATTTTTTCCATTCGCAGCCCCCCCCCCCCCTCGGGTGCCCATTTTCTCGTAGGGGTATATACCTTCACTCTGCGGGCGCGTGCGCACCTATTTACCATTTGGGATTAGCATTTGGAGCTGGACCGGAAGTAGCGGGTGGAACGCAAGTACACCCGCACTTCCTGGTCGTATGTGCCTGCCACATGCGCACACACTGGGGGTGCGCGTGCAGGTTAGGTAGTGTTATCTCGGCGCGACCGGAAGTCCGGGCTGGAACGCAGGAGGCACCCCCACTTCCTGGTTGCGATACGGCGTGCATTCCAAAAGGTGCACGGGAAGACTAGGGGCATCCAATCCATTGGTATGCCCACTGTCTGTGGCTCCACCGCTGCCTCTGGCGACTTGCAAGGAGGAGCTGGCTTGAGGTAAGGATCATTTTTGTTTTGGCCGTGTATGGTGTGGCTTGCCATACTTTTTGCTCCTCCCATCCACCTCCCTTCTCTTCCCTACCCTTAAAATCGTAATAAACTTTTATCGCAGCCGGTCCTGCTCCAGTAGACGTGGCCTATGAGGACATATTTTGGATATTTAAAAGGGGTGAGTTGCCACGGTATTCTCCTTTTGGCCATTACATTCTGATCTACCTTCTAGGGAGTGAGATTGTGGGCGATCCATCCCTGTGGGCGGGTGTGGTGGGCGAAGAGGGGTGGGGCCGACTAATCAATGGCCACCTGAGATGGGGCCCTCCCTGCACACATATGCACACATATGCACATGTATAACAGGAGAGAGCCATCACCACCTAGGCTCTAAGGAAGCCGTCTATATGTCTGTGGTTCCACTAGCAGGTGCTGTGAGGTTCAGTTCTTAGCTGTCTGAAAAGCGCTTATTTCAGCTCTCATTGTGAGCAAGACCGTTGTTTTTATGCTGTTTTTAATAAAATATTAGTGGTAATGCACTAGGTCGGTACGCCCTCCCCGTTTTTTTTTTTATATAGCTTTTTTACATCTTACTGACACACATTTAAGAGAGCTCCTCTCACAGACACCAACATTACCCATGCAGATGATGTTTTGCCTGCACAAAGTCCAAAAAAAAACGCTGAAAAAAACATTTAAGTTCACTTCCACTACCACTGGTAACACATATGAAGTGATGGACTTTATCTGTTGCAATACAGAGGGAGCTGTATATGCCCTGGAGTGCAGCTGCGGTTTACAATACATTGGACGCACAAAGAGACCACTGAAAGTACAAATCAAAGAACATATACAAAACATTAAGGCTTTCAACACGTTTGAGATTCTGGGGCATTGAACCCTATAAGACACTGGAGAGAGGGACATAAAGTTAGAACCCTGAGCCAACTTGAGTCCAAATGGATATTTGTTTTAGACACATTTACGCCCCGTGACCTTAACATAGAATTTCATCGTCATTGTTTTATCAGTGACTTTTAAGATCCCTTGCCTCCTTTTATAGACGCACTTCCTTTGGTCTATGCGCAATTTTTTTTTAGATCCCGCCTCCTTTTATATATTTATTATATTGGTGTTTACCAGTCTTCTCAAATTTTATCATATTTGGCCCTCCTAACGGCACAATATATACATATTTTTTTTTACCGCAATTTATTTTAGAATATCTATGGCTACTGATTTTATTAGGCAATTGATTTTATGCCGCCTTCTGCTATAACATCACTTCTGGAGTCCTAATTTAAACACCCGTTTTTATTTACTCTGACCATGGCTACCCCTATTATTATCTTGTTCATCTTGTTTTTTTTTTATCTTCTTAATACACTAGTTTTTACCCGATTTTATCAAATTGTATTCTTCAATTTTATTAATTTATGTTGCCCCGTGATATAAGTTACTCTGTGCGGCTCACGTCACGATTTTATATACCTGTAAACAATTTGCAATAAGAAGCCATCAGTGTCTGTATGTCCATATATAACCACAACAAAATGGCCGTGGTTGTAGACCATTAGAATAATCGCATCGAAAATGGCTGCTGCTATTCTAACTATAAGCGGGCTACAAGAAAATGAAAAAAAATTAATACGTATAAATATATATTAGTGGGAGCGCTAATTAAAATGATGTACTAATTAATTAATAACATAATAAAAACACATATTTAGAATACACAAACGCCAGCCTGCCTAAACAACTGAATTGTTGATAGGCCTTGGATATATATAGTGTAGTGATACGCTGATATAGTGAATTGAGGTCTGGAAATACACAAAGTGAAACCATTACACAAAAAAAATCACCAAAGTGCAGAAAATGTGTAAACATAAACCAATAAAAATTGTCACATATGTGATAGTCCCCAAGTCACAGAGCTGAAACCAAACCTGAAACAAATCCTACTGGCGGTAGGTAAATAAGTGAAAGTGATCACTTAAATATTTGTATCAGAGGCAAAAAAAACTTGTGACAGTCCTAATAATCCTCTGGATAGATAGCAAATAGTGAACAATGGTGTAATCTGAAAAACGTCCTGTCGAAATCAAAATCCAAAAGGGGTGTCTTGCTATGTTCACCTTTACCAAAAAAACAAATAACACCCAAACGTGCTCAAAGTAAGATGGCAGCTTACCAGAGAGCAATGACCCTTTTAATTAAAAAAGAGGTCAATTGCACTTGTAGTAAAAATATGTTGCTGGCATGGATGGATGGATATAGATGGGTGCGGATGGACTCGAACCCCTGCCTCAGTAATAGGCTCAGATCGGGATATGAAAAGGAAGGTACACAGCAAATAGTGTAATTCCCGTTTTAATAGGTTAAAAATATACGAATAAAAGCCAAATGGCTGTTTCGATTCTAGGGTGCCAAGTGACCTGGCACTGAGGCTGGATGGCGATCTTGTAAGTGGCAATGAAGCCCCGAGTGGAGGTATCCTGGCGTGCGTTCCACCTGTGACAGCGGAGAGCCAGCGGGACCAGAGGTTACGTTTAGTGCAAGACCTAGTGACGCCTCAATGGGCTACAAGAAAATGGCTGATCTGCATTTTTCCTATTCACTATATAAAGACACTTCCGACGTCCAGAATGTATCTCTGATGAAGTCATGTGACAGTGATGATACGCGTCGGACACTAGAAAACTGGAAATGACGTTTGCACAGTGTGAGCTTGCTGCTGGTTTCTGATATACACTCCATTACTGTTTTAACCACTTGCTTTCTGGGCACATAAACCCCCTTCGTGCCCAGGCGAAATTTCAGCTTCCGGCACTGCTTCGCTTTAACTGGCGGTTGTGCGACATGGCTCCCAAACAAAATGTATGTCCTTTTTTCCCCACAAATAGAGCTTTATTTTGGTTTTATTTGATCGCCCGTGCGTTTTTTATTTTTTGCGCTATAAACAAAAAAAGAGCGACAATTTAAAAATATATATTTTTTTTTACTTGTTATAATAAATATCCCAATTTAAAAAAAAAAAAACTATTTTTTTTTCTCAGTTAAGGCCGATACGTATTCTACGTATTTTTGTAAAAAAAAAAAATCGCAATAAGCGACTGCTTTGCGCAAAAGTTATAGCGCCTACAAAATAGGGGACAGGATTATGTTTTTTTTTTTTTTACTAGTAATGGCGGCGATCTGCGATTTTTATTGGGACATTACGGCGGACACTTTGACACATTTTTGGGACCATTCACATTTATACAGCGATCAGTGCTATAAATATGCACTAATTACTGTATAAATGTGACTGGCATTGAAGGGGTTAACACTAGGGGGTGAGGAAGGGGTTAAATGTATTCCCTGGTTGTGTTCTAACTGTGTGGGGGGAGGGGTCTAACTGGGGGAGGCAACCGATGCTGTGTCCCTATGTACAAGGGAAACGGCATCTGTCTCCTCTCCCTGACAGGACGTGGAGCTCTGTGTTTACACACAGAGCTCCACGTCCCTGCTCTGTCACCGCCGATCGCGTGTACCTGACGGACAAGGCGGCCGCCGGGTACACGCATCAAATCCTCAGCGGTGCGACGGCACTGTTTTTCCCCGCTTCGCGCTACGCAGTGGCGCGTGCGGGGAATTACAATAACATGACGTCCAAAGACGTCAACCCGGCACTTCAGGTCTGCGCTGTGGACGTCTTGTCTATAGCGCGGATCTGAAGTGGTTAAATGTGAGTACTCTTATTATGTTTGAATAAACTGCTGAGTGTTTAAAACATATTACACTAGAGAGACTTCTCTGTGCTGTTGTTTTTTGTTGGGGGAGTTGCTGTATGTGCTGGGCTGTGTCTTTCTGCTGTTACACTGTGTTTTAAACACGTGTATGGCGGCCATTTTGCCGCAGACGCGGTATGCTTAGGTCGGCGGCCATTTTCTTGTGGCTCGCATGCTGTTTTTTCTGCATACGGTGGCCATTTTGGAAAGGTCTTGGCCTCTAGTGCCTAAGATAGCGCAGCAAAAACCCGCAAATCACTTTGTGAGGGACAGCGCAGCCAGCACTTCTCAGCGATTCAGCTAACACTGCAACCGGGTCGGGTGGTGAGTTCCCTGGGGGTCCCCTGCTCTCTGTTTTGCAGCCGGGAGGGTGACCGGTGGGTGTCTGCCTTGCAGTACTAAGAAGGCATAAGCGGTGGGTCAACATGGAGTCTGAACCAGAGGCTTCTACCACAACCATTTGGTGCCCCTGCCGCCTCTGTAGAGGCTATGACTGCAGTCCTTGAGGCGTTTCTCGCCAGGATTGAAGCGACAAGTGGTCAGAAGGGGGGTAAAAAGCGTCCCCCTCCCTGCGCCGGCTTCTAGGGATGGCTCTGACACAGAGCCAGATGCTGCTATTGCGTCTAGCTCTGGTTCTGTAATTTCAGATGATGCAGGCTTAGCCCACACGGACAGTGAGAATGACTCTGCTTCAGGGTCGGCACATGATAAAGCGTTTATTGGAGCTCTCATCACTGCAGTGCGGGATACTCAAACTTTAGGATTTGGCGGAGGCATCATATGTGCCGGTCCCTTTCGGGTTCCGCAAGCCACCCCGCACCCAAAAGTGTTTCCTTGTGTTCCATATCTGGACAAACTGTACAAGGAGTGGGATAAGCCGCAGAAAGTTTTCGCTGTTCCAAAATACTTTGCGGCCCGTTATCCTAAAGGAATTTTTAAAAAAAATTGGGTCTCTCCTCCGTCAGTGGACCCCCCTGGGTCCAGACTGAGCAAAGCCACCACGTTGCCTGTGAAAGGGGCTCCCGCCTTACAGGACCCCGCAGATAGGAGAGCTGAGGCTGTGGCCCGGTCTATTTTCACAGTAGTGGGTTCAGCAGTGAGACCGGTTTTGGCCCGGGCTCTGGTGTCGCAGACACTTACCGAACGGGCAAAGGTCTTGTTACAGGAGCTGGAGGCGCAGAGTGCTTCCGAGACCTGTGTGGACCTGGCTGACCAGTTGGTTCAGGGCTTAAAGTTTGTGAGTCTAGCCTGGATACGCTCCCCTTGCTCTCCAGGGCCTCCGCCTACGCGGTGGTACTCCGTTGCCTTGTGTGGCTGAAGTGTTGGTCTGCAGACCAGTCCTCAAAGAAGACCTTGGTGGATTTACCCTTTAAGGGTCAACGGCTTTTTGGGGCGTCCCTGGATGACATTATAAAGGTTGCCACAGGTGGTAAGAGCACACTGCTCCCACAGTCTGGGAACGGTAAGGAGCCTCGCTGTAAGCATGGTCCCGCCTTTACTACCCCCCTCCCCCCCCCCAAGCGTTTTTTTCGCCCGCCCAGTGCGGCAGGGAAAAGTTTTCAAGGTGCTAAGACTCCCGCTGCAGGGCAGAAGCGCACCTGGTACCGCAAGCTTAACAAGCCTGTGGACAAACCTGCTTCCGCATGAAGGTCTGCCCCTGCCCGTGTCTCGTGGGGGGGGGGGTCGGCTTCACAAATTCACGGCTCGTGGAGGTCTCTACTTTCCAACCGTTGGGTTTGCGAGGTAGTTTCATTGGGGTACAAAATAGTTTCTATCTTGTCCACCAAACAGATTTTTTCCTTCCAACCTCCAGCTTCCTCCTGATCGCCGGAAGGATCTGTCGGGGGCTGTCCAGGATCTACTGGTCAGGGGAGTGATTGTGCCAGTTCCCTCCATGGAATGGTTTCAGGGGTTTTACTCCAATCTGTTTGTACTCCCCAAGAAGGAAGGGGTCCGACCTCAAGGCCCTCAATTGTTTTGTCAAAGTGCAAAAATTCACGATGGAGTCGATTCGCTCGGTAGTGGCAGCGCTCCATCAGGGGGACTTTATGGCATCCTTGGACATCATGAACGCATACCTACATGTTCCCATATGCACAAAGCACCAGAGGTTTCTGCGCTTTGCGATCGGAGAGGACCACTTTCAATTTGTGGCCCTCCCGTTCGGCCTTGCCTCGGCACCACGGGTCTTCACCAAGGTGCTTGCTCTGATTCTAGCCCTGCTGAGGCAGCGCAGGATCGCTATCGTAGCATACCTGGACGACCTTCTCCTGAGAGCTTCCTCAAGCCCAGAGGAGAGTTTTTTTCTCCCAACGAAGAAACTTCAGACACTACATTTATTAGGGAGGCACACGAAGCTCATCTGCAGCGATAGAAGTCCCGCACATCCTTCGGTGGGCTGAAAGGTCCGTTCCGGCTCTGTCGGCCGTGTACATTCCGGGAGTACAGAATTGGCAAGCCGACTACCTAAGTCGCCAAACACTAGACCAAGGAGAGTGGTCACTTCACCCGGAGGTGTTTCAGAGTCTGCCGAAAATGGGGCACTCCAGACGTGGACCTCCTGGCATCCCGTCTCAATCGGAAGGTGTCACGGTTGGTGGCCAGGTCAAAGGACCCGTGGGTGGATGTGTCAGACGCATTGGTGACACCTTGGGGTCACTATCGCCTAATCTACGCCTTTCCTCCTCTGAAGCTTCTTCCTCGCCTGCTGCGCAGAGTGGAAGCCGAGGGGATTCCAATGATCCTGAATGCCCCAGATTGGCCGTGCCGCTCCTGGTACGTGGACCTGGTGCGTCTGGTGGCAGATGTCCCTTGGCGTCTACCCTTGAGGGAAGATCTTCTGTCGCAGGGTCCGATCTTTCACTCTGCTTTACAGTCGCTGGCTTTAACAGCGTGGCTGTTGAGAGCCAGGTACTGAAGGACAGTGGCCTGTCAGGCTCAGTGATCTCTACCATGCTACGTGTACGTGGAAGGCCTACATCTCTGTGTGAAGAGATGAAATGGCATCCCTGTACATGCGTGGTGTCCAGGATTCTGCTGTTCACACAGTGTGGAGTGGATCAGGCTCTCGCCTTAAGTACGGTTAAGAGTCAGATTTCGGCTCTAGCCGTTTACTTTCAGCGACCCTTGGCGGCGCACTCTCTGGTGCGTATGTTTGTGCAGGGGGTCCGGCATGTTGACCCTCCTGTGCGTCCTCCACTGCCCCCATGGGACCTGAATTTGGTCTTATCGGTGCTTCAAGACTCTCCCTTTGAGGACATTCGAAAGATCCCTTTGTTGACTCTGTCACAGAAGGTGGTTTTTCTGGTAGCAATTACCTCAGTCAGACGGGTGTCTGAACTGCCGGCCTTGTCCTGCAAGGCTCCCTACTTGGTCATCCACAAGGATAAGGTGGTGCTGCGGCCGCAGCCGTCTTTTCTCCCAAAGGTCGTTTCGGATTTTCACATTAATGAGGACATTGTGTTACCATCTTTCTGTCCTTGCCCGAAAAACCCAAAGGAGGCCACTTTGCATTCCTTGGATGTGGTTCGGGCCCATACGGGTGTACTTATCTGCTACGGCTCCGTTCCAGAAGTCGGATTCACTGTTCATGTCGGTGATTGGTCCTAAAAAGGTCTGACGGCCTCGTCGGCCACCATTTCTAGGTGGATCAGACAGGTTGTACTTCAGGCCTATGCCCTGAAGGGGCGGGCGCCTCCCTTTCCGGTTATGGCACATTCGACCAGGGCGATCGGTGCCTCTTGGGCTTTCCGTCATCAAGCGCCTGTGTTTACAGGTGTAAGGCAGCGACCTGGTAGTCAATCCACACCTTCTCAAAATTTTACAAGGTGGATGTGAGTGCATCTTCGGATGCCTCCTTTGGCCGCAAGGTGTTGCAGGCGGCAGTTTAAGGTTGGAGTTCCTCCGTTGAGAAACTCAGGTTTTGTTTGGGGTGTAGCTTGGTTTGCTGTGGTGTTTTCCCACCCCTCAATTTTTTTTTGACACCGCTTGGGGACGTCCCTTAGGTCAATGCTGCTGTGTCCGTCCATGAACGGAAGAGAAAATAGGATTTTTGTACTTACCGTAAAATCCATTTCTCTGAGTTCATGGACGGAAACAGCACCCTCCTTTTGTTTGTACTGCTTGTTACGAACTGGAGCTGGTTATACCCGGTGGACCACGCCCCCTGGGAGGAGTTGTACTGAGGAAAGTGTTTTTAACACTTAAAGTGCTGTTTTCTGCCTAGTCTCTCCTGGAAGGAAGGATATAATACCCTAAGGTCAATGCTGCGGTGTCCGTCCATGAACTCGGAGAAATTAATTTAACGGTGAGTACAAAAATCCTATTTTTTTTAAAATGCCCCTGTCCCCGGTAGCTCGCGCTCAGAAGCAAACACACATACAAGTCCCGCCCACATATGTAAACACCGTTCAAACCCCACATGTGAGGCATCGTTGTGTGCGTTAGATCGCCTCTGTAACTCGAAAATAGTAACCTGTAAAAAATAATTAAAGCGTCGCCTATGGAGATTTTTAAGTACCGAAGTTTGGCGCCATTCCATGAGTGTGCGCAATTTTAAAGCGTGACATGTTGGGTATCTATATACTCGGCGTAACATCATCTTTCACATTATACAAAAAAATTGGGCTAACTTTACTGTTTTTTGTTTTTTAATTAATGAAACCGTTTTTTTTTCCCCAAAGAAAGGTGTTTGAAAAAATTTATTGCGCAAATACAGTGCGATGAAAAAGTTGCAATGACTGCCATTTTATTCCTTAGAGTGTCTGCTAAAAAAATGTGTTTGGGTTCTGATTAATTTTCTAGCAAAAAAATTGTGATGGAGAGAAGTGCCAAAATAGGCCCGGTGGTCAAGTAGTTAAGTTGCATTGGTGAAATAAATTAAAGGAACACTAAAGGTTTATTTTTTATTAGATCAATTGATTGCTGTAAGCTAGAGCATTTAAATATCACTTACCTCGTTTTTCCTTTTGACCTCCAAAATACAGTAATCCAGGTTTGAAAATGCCATTTCCTGTCTCTCCTCTTCTTGCTTTCCACCAGCACCTGCATGGTGGAAAGCAGAATGTGCTCACCCCCTCCCTATGACTACAGCCCTGCGTGAAGATGCTCTCTTATCCCTCACAGGCATGGAGACTAAGCCTAATAGGAACTGTAGTTCCCATTAGGCCGTGATGTAGCAAGAATGAATGCGCACCGCAAACCAGGAAGTCAGTGAGAATAACAATTCAGGAGTGACGGAGGTGAATAAAACAGCTCGATTTCAACAGGTATCAAACTAGTTATAATGCAAAACATTACTTTTTACTTTATCAGCTTCTGTCAGACTTTCATTTAAGAGGAAAATATTTTTGTCTTTACAACCCCTTTAACTTTTGATATTTGATATTCAAATTTTTCGAGTTTCATCTGTATGTAAACTGCTCCACATATGTGTAGGCGGCATGCATTAGGCCATATACCTCTATGGAAGCGTGCATTCATGAATTCATACAAATATGCTTTTAACGAATAACTTTAACACTACGACAAGCCGATAAAATTAAGTTCAATGCTTCAGAGCATGCATTAAATTGTTTCCGAGCATGCCTTGGAATTGCTGCAGGCAATCGAATTTTTTCCGTCTGAAAATTTGAGAACCAGCTTCTCAGTCTTTTGTTGGCGGAAATTCCGACAGCAAAAGTCCGATGAAGCATACGCACGGTCGGAATTTCTGTTCAAAAGCTCACATCAGACTTTTGATGTCGGAATTTCAGATCGTGTGTACAGGGCATTAGCCTTGCTGTGTGACAGAATTAATGCATAACCCCCAATATTTTTCACGATGGTGGCCTCATAAAGATACAAGTGCTAGGGATGTCGTCGTGATCCCTGCTTTACTATCTACTAAAGCACACATTCCTAATCTGCAGCTGCAATATTTACATATTGATATGCTTGATCAGGGATTAAACAAATGGTGAAGAAAGGATAAGGATGGCAGCCACAGAGCATGCAGTTTCCATATTTCAATTGTGACCAGTTCCTTTTTATCAAATTTGCCTAATTTGGATCAGTAACTACTTTTTATTTTTCCTTTAACAGAAAGAAATGACATCGAAGATGTGTCATTAAGATGTGAATGACCTTTTCTCTCACCTGATCTTGCCACTTATGTTGCCTTTGGAGCCCGTCCAGAACCGCAGTTCTATATTTCTGCAAGGAGAGGGTCACACTGGATAAGACTATTGTCGTTTTATTAATAGATGTCTATATAGGATATTTTTAATCTATTTTTTGATGTGCACTCCTAGATTTTATTTTTTTAACTTTGTATTTCAGATTTTCCTTTTTGATGCTGAACTGTACTCGCTTCCACCTGTGATATTTTAGGGTCTGCATTGTGTGAATTATGCCGCGTACACACGATCATTTTTTGGCGTGAAAAAAACTTAAAAAAAAAAAAATGATCGTGTGTGGGCTTCACTTTTTTGGGTTCTGAAAAACGTTTTTTTTTCGGTTCTGAAAAACGATTTTTTTTCGAACATGCTGCATTTTTTAACAACGTTTTAAACTGTTGTTTTTCGGATTCTAAAAAATGATCGTGTGTGTGGGCTAAAATGACGTTAAAAACCTGCGCATGCTCAGAAGCAAGTTATGAGACGGGAGCGCTTATTCTGGTAAAACTACCATTCGTAATGGAGTAAGGATATTTATCACTCTGTAACAGACAGAAAAGCATGAATTGTCTTTTACTATCAGGAAATCGGCTAAAGCAGCCCCAAGGGTGGCGTCCTCCGCATGGAACTTCCCCTTTATGGTGCCGTTGTACGTCACCGCGCTTTGCTAGAGCATTTTTTAAAAATGATCGTGTGTGGGCAACGTCGTTTTAATGATGAAGTTGGAAAGAATTACGTTTTTTCTACATGCCGAAAAACATCATTTTTTTTCATGCCAAAAAATTATCGTGTGTACGCGGCATTACATCTCAGGTTTCTTTGACACTTTTTTATACATTTTACTTCTTTTCTAGCATGTTCACTGCCGTTCATACCCAACATGTAACTTTACATGTTTTTTTTAAATGTCATGTATTCACTAATTTACAACTATAAAGAGAGCATTTTTGCATTGCTTTGTTTACAATAAATTTTTTAAAAAGAAATCGGTATTTCCTGCAAAACTTCTGTTTGATTTGTCAAATTATGTGCATTGCTTTACTCCTATTCAGCTACTATTGCACTCTGCTACGCTCAAGAAAAAAATGTATTTGATCACCAGTGCAGCAAAAATATTTACCAAAACAGGACAAGGAGACCGCAAAAGGCATTGCATGTTAGGAAAAGTGATGCTAAGGTAAGCGTTGTTTTAATGGGCTAATAAAAAGGAGGAAAAAGCACACCAGTAGAGTGTAAAAAATAAAAATAAAATCCCTATGTCTTCAGAACTGTAAACTCTATTTAAGCATTTACAGGCTTCATTAAAAAAAATGGTGTTTATTCCTTGATAAAATAGAGAGGCACACATTTTGAACAAGCCGGTTCCTTTAAACCAGGGCGGCCAGGGTTGCAACAAAAAAGGGAAGAAAAAAGTCACAAAACGAGGAGAGGGGGCAAGAAACATAGAAGAGCCAAACTAGAATCGTTATCCACTACGCGGCCCGCAAATTGAGAAATCGAATGTGATGAATTTTTTTTGGAAAACTTTATTTGTTTTCTGCACGTACATATATATATATATAAAGAACAAAGGCACAATATCGGTTACTGCACTCTTACAGATTATCACAGAGACAATGTTATACATGGCAGAAGACATCACATCCCATGGATTAGTACCTCAGGCCCCCAACAGAGGGACCATAACAACAAGCGTTCCAGGATAAATACCGTGGGCCGAATTGGGCTCCACACCGTATAACCTATGAAACATTAAGAAACCCAACCAGATGCAGTACATTCAAACTAACTACACTCACACTCGGTCAATCACACACAAACAGCCCCGACCATCCACCCACCCACCCCCACACCCAAATCCATGCACACCCCAGCCCTCTCCCATCTTTCCAGCAACCACCAGAGCACCCCACATGCTTTCAGCTTACAGCCCCCTACGATTGAGAGAGTGGGGTATCCTTCCAAAAGGAGTCCGCTACATCAAGCCAGGGCTGCCAGATCTTACTAAACTTTTGAGGGCAAGCCCTACTCATATATATGCATTTATATACCGGTAAAACCTTATTAATCATACGATACAACATTTGAATATCAGGAGCAAAGGCACTCTTTCAATGCAGCAGAATCATTTTCCTAGCATAGAACAAAATCGTGCATATCAGAGTTCGAGCATGTGTTGTAGATACAAAGTCATTAAGCACTCCCAGTAACCCAACCTCCGGAGTGGAGGGAACAGGAAAGTGCAGGGTATCCTTAAAGAAAGAAAACAAGTCCTTCCAATACATGGACAGAGCTGGGCATGACCAAAACATGCCAATAATCGGCCTCAGAGGAGCTACACCTAGGGCAGGAGGCACTAGAAAGTAGCCCCATGCGGGTCAGCCTGGCTGGAGTATAGTGCAACTGGTGAATACATTTTAATTGAACATACCTGTCATTTAACCCAAGAAGATCAAGGAAGCAGACCTCCGAGGCCTCCTCGCACACCCCCGGAATGTCCACCTCCCACTTCCGCTAAGCAGTCTGAAAGGGTTTAACCTCCCCCCAATGCAGGCGGTAATAAACTGTCGTGACTAGTTTCCCTATGTCTGAATAGGACATGAGTGCCTCGAGAGGCGATTCAGTGAGCTCCTGGGTCAGACCCCTAAATTGTGCCCGCACCGCATGACGGAGCAACATATATTTGAACAAAATGTTTTCCGATACCCCACTTCTTACCATTAGATCCTCAAAAGAAATAAATTTGTCATTGACAATGATGTGGAAAACGTGTGGCTCCCAATTGGGTCCACCACCGAGAGTCTGGGTGACCCAGGAGCTCAGGGAAGTTCGTTTTGCCACAGGGGAGCTCTGGGAGACACCCCTCCCGTATCTGTGAGCAACCCATTACCTTCATGCCAAGCCAGCCAGAATGTGATGAATCTATCGTCCCGTGTGTTGTCGGCCACGGATGTTGCTCTGTTATCTAGAGGTTTAAATTTTTGTCCCTCACACCATTTTAATTTATTTGACACCATTTTGGATGTCAGACTGGCACGAACACTTACGCTACAGAAACATTATTTTTGTGTTGAACAGAATGACGAACTGTTTCCTCCTTGGATAATTCTTCACTGGGTGAGTCCATTCCTTATTCCAATTTATTTTCTGATGTATGTGCTTTAATTGATTTGACTGGTCTTGCCATTGAATCGGGCACACATTTTGACCATTTAGAACAGGGGTCTTCAAACTACGGCCCTCCAGCTGTTCAGGAACTACAATTCCCATCATGCTTAGTCATGTCTGTGAATGTCAGAGTTTTGCAATGCCTCATGGGATGTGTAGTTCCACAACAGCTGGAGGGCGTAGTTTGAGGATCCCTGATTTAGAACATCATAACAATGGTCATCATCCAGTCTCTTTTTAAAACCAGATCGGAATTTTACCCCATACAATCTAGGGGCAAAGACATGGATCTTTATCAAAAAATGGTAGAAAGAGATTTGTTCTAGCCAAGCATCCATCCAACAAAAGCATTGAGAATTTGTCCATTGCAGAAAATAAATCACTTGATGATTTACATGCTGATTCTTCTATAGTAATTAAAAGCGCGTACAAGGGTAGAATGGTGGTAGTTTTGGATTCTACCATGTACAGAATAGAAGCCTTACAACAGTTATCCGATTCTAACACCTATCAGAAACTCAGAAGCGATCAACTGATTTGTTTAAAAAGGAACTTTTGTCATTATTGGATAGAGCTATAGAAATCGGAATATTCACTAAAAAGGTAAAGAAACGCTTGTTCCTCCTTTCCCTGTCATGCCCATCTTTCATCATCTTCCCAAATTGCATAAGGGACTTTCTCCCATAACTGGTAGACCAATCGTGGCCTGAATTGATTCTTTAAATGAACGTTTGAGTAGATTAAGAATTACAGCCATTAGTTCTGGATTTACCAGGCTATATTGGTGACACTAGCGATTTATTGAATAACTTACAGGAAATTGCATGGCGTGATTATTGGTGGGTTTCTTGTGATGTTTCTAATCTTTATTCCTCTATACCTCATGCTTTAGCTTTACAACCTGTGTCATTCTTTTTAGATCAGGCAGTTTTTCAATTCTTATCAGCAGTACCTTTTACATTGATCAGCATGAACCAATTTCTCTATCTCCCTCTTTTTCATGCCTTTTGCACCCTTATTGTCCATGAACCGACTGTGAACGGTCCGGTCCAGTTTGCGTCCCATGAAGATTTGGAAACAAAGGCCTTTACCATAATCCTGTCTCCAATTTTCAAGCTAACAGGAGGCCTTTCAGGCTGCTCCCTTTCTTTAGGTGCCATGTTATTTGCAGCAAATTGCAAATACCCCTGTACCTGTTCTTGCAGCTGGACCATAAATGTGTCCCTTTCAGCACTCTCTCTCACTGGGGTGCTAAGTATTGAGTCTGCTGGATTGCTAAGGTTCATCATTCTGCCTGTCGTCAACTGATATGGGGTTAATGATGTACCTTTCGCTGCAGACCCTCATACAGCCATCAGGATTGAAGACAGATGAATCAGCCAGTTCTTTCCTGATTGCAGTACCATCTTTTTAAGTCTCTTTCAGTGTTCGATTCATCCTCTTAACCATCCCCGCTGATTGTGGATTGTATGGTACATGGAACCTCTGTTCTACTCCCAGCAGCTCCCAAATATTTTTCATGACCCTGCCGGTAAAGTGAATCCCCCTATCAGATTCCAGGACTTTGGGGAACCCCCATCTTTAAAAGACATCGGTCGAAAAAGCTCTAGCTGTGGCAGTAGCAGAGTCCTTCCTCAGGGTAGAGCCTCCACCCACTTTAAAAAAAACATCCACAACTACCAGCAGATATTTGTATCCTCCAGTGGCACTTGGTAATGGACCAACAAAGTCAATCTGCAGGTTTTCCCAGGGTCCATCAGCTACCGGTACCCTTGCCAAGACTGGTTTCTGTCCCTTTGGTCTAGGGTTCATTTGTGCACAGATCAAACATTCCTGCACTACCTGTGACACTGTTATCCATTGCCTCCCACCAGTATCTAGATTGCACAAATTTCAAGGTACCCTAAACACCCATGTGGCCTGTTAACCTGCGATTCTCCCAGACTAAATCCTTCTGGTACTGCAAACCGTCTTCCTTCCTTCTGAAGTCTCTCTTAATAGTATATCGTCTTGCAATACATAATTTTTTTTAACTGCTAAACATATGGGTTAGGCATCCTTGGCACTGGCAGGAGTTCATGTGAACCTGCTTTCACCTCCTGGTTCTCAAAATTATATTCCTCCCCGGCCTGTCTCCCTTCAGCATCATAGGGTTTCCCCTTGACTCCTACCAGGGCTGCCTCATTTCCCAGCTCATCTGCCTTGTTGTTGCCCACAGTAACCTCCTTTCCACCTTTTTGGTGAGCTCTCACCTTAATGATAGCCACTCTCTGAGGTTTCATACTTGCTCTTTCCCATATATCTCTTAGCACCGCACAATGTACCAAGTCTTTCCCAGAGGCATCACTGAAGCCCATTGACTGCCATAAAGGCATGTATTTGGTCAGAGACATTGTTACATAGGCGCTGTCAGAGAATATGGTTATGGGACCTGAACTGAAATGCGTCATGGCCTCTCTCACTGCCTCCAGTTCAGTTCAGCTCTTTGGGCAGAAAAACTTTTAGGGCATTTGGTCATAATTTTTTCATTGGTCTGGGGACACCACAGGGCATACCCTGTGTGAAAACTTCCTTCATTCCAGTATCTTGATCCATCCACCCAGATTTTAAGGTCTCAATCACCTGCTGCTAACCTGAATACCTCCTGTGTTCTGGTCCGATGTACATCCCCACAGTCATGCTGCTCCCCCTCATATTGCATCAAGTGTGGGAGAGTGTAGGTGGCATTGTGGGTCACAGACAGATTTCTGGGTGTTAAATCCACTAGCCATCTGGCTACCCTTTGGGAGGATACTCCACTGAGGGTACGTTCCAAAAGCATTTTAATTGGAGAATGGGGTGTTTCCCCTGAAATGTAAAGGCTAGCTTGTATTGGCTATTCTCATGTACGGGAATGGAAAAATAGCCATTTGATCTGTCAATTGATGAGTACACCTTTGAAGGTTTCAGTGCTGTCATCGTGTCCGGCATCTTAGCAACTACATTTGTAATAGATGGGGTGCATCTGTTTAGCGCACAGAATTCTACAGTGGGCTTCCACCCCCCCCCCCCTCCTTCTTTGCTGGCCAGAGGGCTGCATTTGTTTTAGATTGGCACTCTTTAATTACATTTTGTGCTAACAAATTCTTCACTGTGTTCTCTAGGTATGGGATAGATTCGGGTGGAATTCTGTACTGACGCTGAGGTGGCGGATCAGGGCCTTCAAATTTAACAATCATGTTTGAAACTCTACCACATTGTGCTTTAGATGTTGCCCATACTTCGCTATGTTGCCACAAGATTTTAGCCAATATTTGGTCCTCTGTTTTCAGTAGTGCCTGTGGGTCAAGGATCAAGGATTTCATTTGTTTAAACTGATGTAACCTCCCAGCTGTCCATGACCATGTGCACCTTGCCTTTGTATCTAGACCCTTTCCACAGTACCCAATTACATGGATCTAGAATCAGTCCATGTGCCCCCATGACATCAGAGGCCAAAATAGTGACCTCATGCGTTGGGGAAAGAAACAAACTGTGTTCCACACATAACCTCTGTATTTCTATGGGTACAGGTATTGATTGCTCAGAAGGTACTAGTTGTCCTCCGAATACTCTAAGGAAGATTTGTTTCCTATTGGGAACCTTTTGAAGTTTGATATTCGTTACACTTAAAGCAGCTCCTGTATCTAATAGTACATTTGTGCGATGGCCCCCTATTGCCCCTTGGATACGTGGTCTTGCGCGTTTGTCCCTCTCCAGGTGACATACTAGGGAAAATACCAGGGCCTGACATCCCTATGGTTTAAAAAAGGGATTGGTTGGGGGTGGGGTTTTATACTTCTGGTTTTCTTAAACCGCTTGCGTTATCTTCTCTAACTCCCGAAAAAGAGGACTATACTGTAGCATCAGGTGCCTTGCTCGGCTCCATTGCCACCTTATCTGATCCAAGTTTTTGCTGTTCCTTCTTATGCCAAGGCCTCTTCTCACCCATGCTCCTCCTAGGCAATTGACAGTCCTTCATTACATGGCCTGTATTTCCACATCTGTAACACCTGCCTGCAAATCTCACTCTACCTTCACTTTTAACTACCTCTGCCATTCTTTTGTGGGGCCTATTGTCTTGATCTATCTCCCGAACCCAGTCCCTTAATATGTTTATAAAGGTCTAGTATAAGGTGGCATTCCTCACTGCAATTCTGGTATGGTAATCAATACATGTGCACTTATTAGTCATAGAACACAGAAAACTACTGTCATCATGAGACATATCAGGACAATTGTATGTGGCTTTATAAATGGTGAAGTATTTACTGCAAAAGAGTATTGGATCAATTCCCCTCCTAAATTTTGTATTCTCTAGGGCAGGGGTGTCCAAACTTTTTTCAAAGAGGGCCAGATTTGATGAAGTGAACATGCGTAATGGCCGATCATTTTGCCTGACATTCTTTGAAACATTAAAATTTGGTCTAAGTTTGTTCGTTAGAAAACTAATACACTGCCTAACACAAATTCTCTTGCCTTTGTGGCTGAGAATTTGGTGAAGAGATGAGCGTGGGCGTGTTATTTGGATATACCGTATTTATCGGTGTATAACACACCCCTTCACTTTAGGAGGGAAGTTTCAGTGAAAAAAAATGTAAATAAAAAAAACTGTGATGCAAAATAAGGGTCATTGCCCATCAATGCAGCCTAATCAGTGCCCATCTGCAGCCTCGCCATTGTCATGAATGCATCCTCTCCATTGCAATTAATGCAGCCTGATCGGTGTCCATCTGCACCAACAGATTACATACAGGATAATCTCCTGTTTACACAGCAACCTCTTTAATACAATTTCTCCCGCCTCCTATGATAGACAGAGGAGTTGTCCAATGGCAGCCCAGGAGACGGGACTTCCTATTACAGATGTCACTGAGTAAACAGGAGATTCTCCTGTATGTAATTTGACAGCATTCGTTCCCCCTCTCCCTGTTCCTTCCAAGGCAGCGCCAATAAATACAGTATATACCCAAATTACCAGGGGGACCACATTAAACTGGCCGCAATTGGCCCCTGGGCCGGACTTTGGACATGCCTGCTCTAGGGCATCTGAACCCCTAGTATCCCTTGCTCCCATTATGTGCTGCATTTCCCTCATTCTATCTGCCGAGTTCCCCCAATTTGAGTTTAACTCGGGAGTTAGACTTCTATGATTCCCGACTGGTGGTTGCAGTTTTTCACACAGTTGCAATGGAAGCCATGCGTGGAGGAGTGCGTATGCATCCCTATTGTTTAAAATGTATTTTCACTACAGCTTCCAGCCTGTTTGAGAGACTAATGGGTGAAGCACTTGTGTCAAACTTTCCCAAAATCTGGCACAGATTTGTGCGATCTTGTATGGAGAATGTCATGGATTGGGTGCTACCCTCCATTTTTTATAATTTCAGATCCTGGCCAAGTCCTTTCTGATGCAGGAGTAAAGAGAGAAGAACTCTGATCTGGGGGCTCTTCAGGACTGTCAGCTGACCATACTGGTTGCTATTCGATCAGCATCCTTTCTCCCTGCAACCTGTGTCACACTGGACTGTGTATCCTTGTTAGCACAACAATGGCTGTGCACTTTCTCCATTGCCTGTGCTTTTAAAGATAGAATGGCATGATCTTTGAGTTTTACATTCGTGTCAGCATTCGCAGCTATAGCTGAAATATCTATACTCCCATTTTCTATCCTTCCTATTCTTTCCTATCTTTACACCACTCCAATTCTGTCTGCTCTGCGATGATTTTTTTTTTTTTCATTTTCAATAACATGCATACCACATTTAAAAATAATTTTCTAATAAAATTTAATATGATTAAATAGAAAAAATAAAGTAAATTTAAAAATCGATAATTCTTTAAAAAATGAAATAAAAATCTATATTTCTCCCACTTTTTCCGCAAAGATGCGTGGTTTATCCTGTCACTCTGCAGGCTATATCAGATACCCAGGGATGATCAATCCCTCACTCACCAGTACAATTAACTGGCTACAGGCCTAACGCACATTAACAATACAATAAACGTTTAACATATACACATATATCAGCCAAAAATCTCACCGGTTTTTGCGCGTCCGCTTTCCACTGCATAGCTTGGTGTCATCTGCAAAGACAGAAATTTTACTTTTGATCTCAGACCCAATATCATTTTTAAAGATATTAAAAAGTAAGGGTCCCAACACTGATAACCTTAGACCATTCAGAGTAAGAATCATTAACCACTACTCTCTGAATTTGATCTTTTTGCCAGTTTTCTGTCCATTTACAAACTGCTCTTTCCAATCCGGTAGACTTTACCTTACACATGAGCCGTGTGTGGGGAACTGTATCGAACGATTTTGCAAAATCCAGGTATACCACGTCCACTGCCACGCCTCTGTCCAAGGTTTTACTTCCCTCTTCATAAAAAAAATCAGGTTTGTCTGACAGCTTCTGTCTTTCATGAATCCATGCTGTCTGTTGCTTAAATAGTTTTTTTTTTTCAGCAAGAACTCGTCTATGTGGTCTTTTTATTAATCTCTCCAGTATCTTCTTAGCTATAGAAGTTAAACTAACGTATTATACTATAGTTACTTGGTAAAGACTTTGTTCCCTTTTTAAATATGGGCACCACATTGGCCCTGGGCCAATCCAGTGGTACTATTCCGGTCATTGAGTCCCTGAATATTAGATACAGTGGCTTTGAAATGACAGAGCTCAATTCTTTTAGGGTCCGTGGGTGGATGCCATCAGGCCCAGGTGCTTTATCCACCTTTATTCTGTCTAAATATTTCTGGACCATATCACTTTTGAGCCATTGTGTATTATTTGGGGCTTTGTCACTACCACCCCCTTTATGGACATGAGCTCCCCCATGCTCCTTTGTATACACAGAGCTGAAGAATGTATTTAATAAATTAGCCTTCTCTTTGTCCCCAGTCACCCACTCTAGATTATTTTGTAAAGGGCCTACATGCTCAGACTTGACCTTTTTACTATTAATATATTTGAAGAATTTATTGGGGTTTGTCCTACTATCTTTTGCAATCTGTCATTTGTTTTGAATTTTTGAATCCTTGATTTCCTTTTTACATATCCTGTTGTATTCTTTGTAACATTTACACAACACTAGTGTTCTTTCATTTTTTGTATTTTTTAAAAGCTCTTTTATAGCTTTTTGAACTTTGGCCATGAGCCACAAAGTTTTAATTTTTAGCCTTTTAAACTTATTGCCCGTGGGAATATACTTACTTTGCAGTGAGTTCACAAACAGTCATTTTGAGGAATTTCCATTTCTGTTTCGTGCCCATTGATGCCAATATTCTCTCCCAGTCTAAGTCCTGGAGAGCAGCCCTCATCCTTGGAAAATTTGCTCTCTTGAAATTAAGTGTTTTTATCTTTCCCATATGTGGTTTTTGCATACAGCTAACATTAAATGAAATCATGTTATGGTCACTGCTACCCAGGTGTTCTTTTATCTGAACATTAGTAATACGCTCTGCATGGTTTGAGATTACCAGGTCCAACAGAGTATCATTCCTAGTTGGGGCCTCAATAAACTGGACCATATAATTGTACTGCAATAGGTTTATAAATTGTTGCCCTTTACCTGTCCCAGCAGAGCCATTACTCCAGTTAATTTCGGGGTAGTTAAAATCCCCCATTATTATCACCGTCCCAGCCTTTGCAGCCCTTTCCATCTGTTCAAGGAGCGAAGTCTCCACCTCCTCATTAACATTGGGTGGTCTATAACAAACTCCAATGATTAACTTTGAACTATGCACATCTGTATGCAGTACCCATAATGCTTCAGCCTCATCACACTCACCATCAGCCAGGTCCTCTTTCACGCTTGCTTTGAGATCACTTCTCACATAGAGACAGACCCCGCCACCTTTCATTTTTACCCTGTCTTTCCGAAAGAGTGCATAGCCAGGAATATTTATAGCTCAGTCATGTGAGGAATGAAGCCAAGTTTCAGCAATACCGTTTACATCATAGCTCTCCTGATGCACCAGAGCTGCTAACTCACCTATTTTGCTTGTCAGACTTCTGGCATTGGTGAACAAACACTTTACTGCAATAATATATTTTGATCGGTCACATACTATCCTCTTTGGTGTTCCGAGATTGCAACTTGGACCTGCTACTCTACTTACCTTGGGTTTATGTGCTTTGGTTACCCTACCACTAATGCCCCTAATGCTATCCTTTTGAATATGTTCCACACTGACTATCTCTATCTCTGGACCCCCCCCCCCCGTCGCCTAGTTTAAAAACCCCTCTAACTTTTTTGCAATTCTTATTCCAGGCTGATCTGCACCCTCATTTAGGTGCAGTCTGTCCCTGCTATAGTACTGGTTATTGACTGAGAAGTCAGCCTAGTCCTCCAGGAACCCAAACCCCTTTTTACTACACCAGCTCTTCAGCCACTTGTTTACTTCCCTAATTTCCCTCTGCCTTTCTGGTGTGGCTCGATGTACTGGTAGTATTCCTGAGAATACTACCTTTTTCCACCGGTACCTCTGGTAATGGAAACCCTGTTAAAAATTGCAGGGGAGAACGTCCATACAATTTTATAATTCTGGCCAGGGAGAGCCATGGCTCCCTCTGCTCCCGCAGATGGCGGCAGTTCCCACAATACGACTGCCGCTGAAGAGAGACCTTCTACTACAGGGCCAGTGGTATCATCCCAACCCGGGCAGGTTGCAACTGATGGCTTGGCTGCTGAATCAGCCAGACTGCAGTCGCAAGGCATCTCAGAAGAAGTAATTTTGACACTTCTCAAATCTATGAACAAATAGGAGTATAGCCTCATGTAGGAATTAGTAATGAATAATAATAACTTGCCATCTTCCTATTCTCTACTTCTAAAATCTAGAAAAGCCACAACCAATGTCATTTACAGAATTTGGAAAAGGTTTACAGCGTTTGCTTTACAACAAAACTTTGCCCCGTTGTCCCCAAACATTGCACAAGTGCTGGACTTTTTACAGTCAGCCCTAAAAGTGGGCTTATCCTATGATACCATAAAGGTCTAAGTGTCAGCCTTAGCATGCTTTACAGGTCACAAGTGGGCAGACGAACCACTAATGAGAGAATTTCTCAGCCATAATGTTGAAACCACCAGGGAAATCCCTGTTTCCAGCCTGAGACCTAGGAAGGGTACTAAAAGCTTTCCTCCTACACCCTACATTCGTGCCTTCGGAGACATGTCCGCTTCGGTTCTTGACAGTCAAGCTTGTCTTCCTTACAGCCATAACGTCAGCAAGGAGATTTGCAGAACTGGCAGCCCTATCTTGCAAAGAGCCATATTGCATCATCCTCCTGGACAGAGTGATCCTGAGGCCCTCACCGACCATAACCTCTAAGATGGTCTCCGAGTTCCATGTGAATTGGGAGGCGGTTGACCTAGCTTCACACAACCACCAAAACAAACGGAAAAGCTAGATCTCAGGCCACTGGACTTGGTCAACTTATTCTCAATTTATCTACACCGCTCACTACAGTTGCGCGAGACTGATACCGTCTTCATCCTGCTATCAGGGCCTAGAAGAGGACAAGCGGCGTCAGCAAGAATCATAGCTACCTGGATCACCAAGGTGATAAGCCTTACGTATAAGAAACGGGCTGACGCCTCCACAAGTTATTAGAGCTCATTCTACAAGAGGGGTGACAGCCTCGTGGGCTAAGATACCAATCGAAGACATATGCAGGACCGCTAGTTGGAGCTCCTGCGAAACCTTCGCTATACACTATAGTTTAGATGTCACAGCGGCTAGTGCATCAAATTTTGGGAGCGCAGTGGCGTCTGCACCAGCAAAATAAAATATTCACTAAAGCAGCATTCTCAGTTGTTGTCCGGGCCTTATGTTTTTTTTTCCCACCCTATATCAGCTAAATTAAATCCCATTGTGTGCTGACGTGAGGCTGGCCAGGAAACCGGAAACTTTTTATCAATACTTACTGTAATTTTTCTTTCCTGGCCTGTCCCTACGTCAGCACAAGCTCTTTTCCCTCCCTATAAGCCTGTCGTCCACCAGTTAAAGCGGTTGAAAACCGCAAAAAAATATATTTTTTCTTTTAGACCTGCAAGGGAAAAGCCATAATGAGCTAATATGCACCGCATATTAGCTCATTATGGAATACTTACCTCGGAATGAGGTGTAGGGAACTTACCTGGTGCACGCCAAGCGAGACCTCATCTTTACTCGGCGTGTCTTCCGGGTATCGCCGCTCCATCGCTGTGATTGGCTGGAGCAGCGATGACGTCACGCACGCGTGCAGGAGATGTAAATCCGGCCAGGGTCCGGCAGATGCCGGTCCTTTCGCTGTGGATTCCCCCTGCGCATGCGCCGCTGCAATTAGTACAGGTTTAGGAGATATTCTTTATACCTACCGGTAAGCCTTACTGTAGGCTTACCTGTAGGTAAAAGTTAAAAAAAGTGGTTTACAACCACTTTAAGTGGAACAAGGGCAAGGGAAGAGGGGCCCCCTATTTATCAGCTAAATTAAGGTGGTACTGGAAGACCGGAGGAAGAAGTTAACCCATTGTGTGCTGACGTGAGGACAGGCCAGGAAAGGAAAATTACAGTAAGTATTGATAAAAAATCAGTTTTCTGGACTTTTTGTCCCCTCCCACAAGTGCAACACCCCAGTGTGAAAAGGCCCACTGGAATGAATGGGAGGCGGGTTTCATGCACTTACAGAGGCTATTTACACCTCTAAAGCACCATAAAACCGTTACTTTTTGAAAGGGTTCTCTAAGGCAGCTGTCTACATCACCCCCCAAACAAAAAGGGAGAAAGGACTTATGTGTTGCCACAGTCACCTCAGGAGCTCTCTCAGTCTCCTCCGACTCTTCATCAGAACTTAGATCTAAACAAAAGACAAAAAATGAAGCATGACAGCACATTGCTAAACTTCAAACAAAGTAATCTTGGTCTTGGTCTGCTGTTCCCTAAATTATTGCGGCTTCACTTTCTGGTTTCCTGCTGTGCTATCCCACAGGTCCCTGGGACCAACTCAATCCCAGAGGTGATCTTTGGCCGGAAGTGGGAGCAAGGTTGCAAATGGGACACCAGAGAGGGGGGTGTTCCAAAAAGCACTAAAACCCAGAGAGACATACAGTAATTCCTTATGCCTGGTCAATAACTTGAACATCTACCCCTACATAACCTACACACACTGTTGTTCATTAATGTGTAAAAAGGTACTTACAGACTACCTCAGGGAGGCCAGCAGCTTCATCTTCCTTCTCCTCCTCTTCCTGGAGCTGCATGCTCCTGTCTGGACTTCCAACCACATAAAGAGCAACACACAAACACATTTCACACAACTAACCAAATATTTTAGACACTTTTACAACAATACACTAAGATGTTTATTTACTAAAGCTGTAGAGTGCAAAATCAGGCTCACTTCTGCATAGAAACCAATCTTCTTCCATGTTTTCTTGCTAAAGTTTATTTGAACAAGCTGAGGTGAGAAGATGATTGGTTTCTAGGCAGAAGTGAGCTGGATTTTGCACTCTCCAACTGTAGGACAATAAAAGTTAACATTCCAACTTACAAGTTTCCTCTGCCCCCTCTTCCACCTCAGCCCCCTCTGCCCCTCCACCTCTTCAGAAGAATCATCAGCTACATAAAGCAAAACAAAAACACATTTTAAACCAGTTGCAAGTTTCTACTTTACTGTCCCCTCAAAAAGACAAATGTTTGACTAATCAGGTCTGGGAAATGCTTGAGCCCCCCCAAAAAAATAAACTCCACTTTGTGGAACACCTGCTGGCTCTGCTTGCCCATGTGGGCATTTCTAAATGCTTGTCCACTATGTCAAAATAAAAGTTGGCTGGACACTGGACTTGCAGCTAGGGAACAAACCATGCTCATTCCTGCTGCTCTCAATCTCTGTCCTCTACAGAAAGAGGAGATGAGATATTTTGACAATACATCAAGATAGAGAGATATAGATAAGAACACACCAGGCTGATCAAATAGTGCTTACCATGAATAATTTGCAGGGGCTGGTGACTGGTTGCCCCTGCAGCCACATACTTTAGGTAGGCAGTCCTTTTCCCTGGGGAAATGGTCAACACCACCTGAGGCAGTCTGCGACCGGCTGTGGCTAGGACAAGAGAAAAAGCAAAAAAGATCTACAACTGGCACACCAAGGGTAAACAACACATACCATACTCAAAATCCACAACACAAATTCACCCGCAAAGTTACTACAGACTTCCTCACAAAGATCATTTGCAAACACCTTTTGAGTATATTGACTTACCATGGACGTCCTCCCAGAATCTCGCTCTCGCGCGCCCCTTGGTGCACGCACACGGGAGTGTCCGTGACCACCGGGTCCAGAGGACCCGACGGATCGCGGTAAATTGCCGCTGATAGCAGCCATTTACCACGTGATCGCTCCGTCCAATTACTGAGCGATCACATGTAAACAAACCGGCGTCATTTGATGACGCCGGTTCCTCCCTTCTCTCTCTGTACCGATCGGTACAGTGTGGGAGGGGGGAGCGAGGGAGTGTCCGTGACCACCGGGTCCAGAGGACCCGGCGGATCGCGGTAAATTGCCACTGATAGCGGCCATTTACCACGTGATCGCTCTGTCCAATTGCGGAGCGATCACATGTAAACAAACCGGCGTCATTTTACTCCCTCCTCTCTCTGTACCGATAAGTACAGTGTGAGAGGGGGGAGCGCGGGTGTCAGCAGCGATGTGGCTGGATCTGTGACTATTGCAGTCACAGATCCATCCATCCCTGCAACCCCCGCCCCAATACTCTGCAATACACTCTGCAGTACCCCCTGCGCCAGTACTCTGCAGTACCCCCTGCGCCAATACTCTGCAGTACCCCCTGCACCAATACTCTGCAGTACCCCCGCACAATACTCTGCAATACCCCCTGCACAATACTCTGCAATACCCCTGCACAATACTCTGCAATACCCCCCACACCAATACTTTGCAGTACCCCCGCACCAATACTCTGCAGTACCCCCGCACCAATACTCTGCAGTACCCCCGCACCAATACTCTGCAATACCCCCCGCACCAATACTCTGCAATACTCGGCCAATATTCTGGGTGAAAATTTGTTTTAACCACTTCCCGCCCGCCGGCTGTCATGACGTCCTTGACTTTGTGCAGGGATATCTGAATGATGCCTGCAGCTACAGGCATCATTCAGATATCATCTTTTTCAGCCGGCGATCCTCTACACCATAAGAACAATCATGCCGGCTGTTCCGCCTCTTGATTGTTCTTACGGGAGGCGAAAGGGGACGTCCCCCCTCCCTTCTCCCTCCGGTGCTTCTTCCTACTCACCGCTACAATCGAAGCCAGGATCGTTTTTTTGTTTTGTTTTTCAGGCTTCCCAGCCTAGAGGTGAGGTGTGGGGTCTTTTTGATGTCACAATGTAGAGTATAAGATTTCCTATCATCTGTGCCCAGTCTTGCCACACCGAGTTAATCCAACGCTGAGTAATCCTCTTTTAAAGTTCAGTGCAAATTAACAGAATTCCAGATAAAAACTTGCCAAATTATAAAGTCTGTTTCTCTGTTATTGCAAGGAATATTTCAAAAATGCCTTTTTCCTTTTACAGTGGAACATTGGATTACGTTCATAATCCGTTCCATGAGAATGCTTGTAATCCAAAGCGCTCACCTCTGAAAGCGCGTTTACCCCATAGAAGTCAATGTAAATGAAGATAATTGGTTCCACATTGACTTCTATTGCATGCAATACCGCTTGTGGCTAGAGGTGGGGGGAGAGCCGGAGAGACTTGCAAATACTTTTTCATATAGCTCAGTTGAACTCGCACAGGATCACTCCCACAGTGTGAACCTGGGATCAAGATAGTAACTTGGGGGGGGGGGGGGGGGTTACTCAGCCTGTAAAGTGGTGCATCTTGTAGCATGACCCATTTGGGTCTGGAAAGGCTTAAAAGGAAAATCCTCACTTGAAAAAGACCTCCCCAAAATCTAAAATATTGTGCCCCTCCCACACATTAGCAAACCCCTAGCCAAACACAGCAGGCCAGCCCATGAAAGGGGGGGGGAAGTGCCTCTTCCACACAAGCCTAGACTGGGGTTGTGGGGGGCTCCAGACAGGAGGTCTTTACAAAATGTGTAAAGCCCCTTTAAACCAGTGTGTACAAGGTGCTTTGTGCTTGGTATTGGGCTGAGCCCAACATGGCCCAAAGGTAGCCAGCTATGTTGAGTGCATGCATGTGGCCTTAAATGGTTCGGGAGGGAGTTGAGCGCTCCCTCTTCTCACACCTTTCCTAGCAGGCCCTGTTGTTTGCTCTGAAATAGTATGTGGTTTAGATTGGTGAAGGCAGCTCACAGTGTGGAGTTCCCCTTTAAAAGCAAAAAGTAGTCCAAAACTAACATATGCATTCGAAGGGGGAAAAAAGATCATTGGAGAGTGGAGTTCCCCTTTAAAAGCAAAAAGTAGTCCAAAACTAACATATGCTTGAGAAGGGTGAGACACAAACATTGGAGTGTGGAGTTCCCCTTTAAATGCAAAAAGTAGTCCAAAACAAACATATGCATTAGAAGGGGGAAAAAAGAGCATTGGAGTGTGGAGTTCTCCTTTAACCACTTGCTTACTGGGCACTTAAACACCCTTCCTGCCCAGAGCAATTTTCAGCTTTCAGCACAATTTGAATGACAATTACTCAGTCATGCAACACTGTACCTAAATTATTTTTTTGTCCTTTTCTTCCCACAAATAGAGCTTTCTTTTGGTGGTATTTGATCACCTCTGGGTTTTTTATTTTTTGCGCTATTAATAACAAAAGACCAAAAATTTTGAAAAAAAAACGTTTTTTTCTTAGTTTCTGTGATAAAATTTTGCAAATTATGAATTTTTCTTCATACATTTTGGCCACAATTTATACTGCTACATGTCTTTGATAAAAAATAACCCAACATTTTTCGAAATTATTTGGTCTGTGTGAAAGTTTTAGAGTCTACAAGCTATAGTGCAAATCATAATAAATTATCACATCTGATCACACCTGATGTACTGAAGGCCTATCTCAAGGTATTTATTAAGAGGCATGGTGAGGTATTTGAAGTTGTATTTTTTTCCCACAATACTTTGCAAAATTAAGATTTTTATTTTTTATTTAAAAATGTTCTCAAAATTGTCCTTGTAATAACTTATTTCTCTCACATGGCATGTGCATACCACAAATGACACCCCAAAATACATTCTGCTACTCCTGAGTAAAACGATACCCCATGTGTGAGATTTTTTCAATGCCTGGCCACATACAGAGGCCCAACATGCAGGGAGCGCCATCAGAGTTTTAGGAGCATAAATTGCACATCTAACTAGTTGATTACCTATTACACTTTTGAAGGCCCTGGAACACCAGTACAATAGAATTACCCACAAAATGACCCCATTTTGGAAAGCTAACACCCCAACGTATAATCTATGAGGCATAATGAGTCTTTTGAACGGTTCATTTTTTTCCAGAAGTTTTTGGAACATGTGGAAAAAAAATTAAAACGCATTTTTTTTACACAAAGTTGTCGGTTTCTACACATAGCATTTAGATAGCAAAAATTACACCCCAAAATACATTCTGCTACTCCTCCTGAGTATAACGATACCACATGTGTGAGACTTCTACACAGCCTGACCACATACAGAGATCCAACATGCAAGGAACACCGTCAGGTGTTCCAGAGACACATAGCATGCACATACCAGGAGTTACACCCCAAAATACATTATGCTGAGCAAAGCGTAAACAAAAGATTACCTGTTGTAATAGTAGCGCAGTTCTACACAGCAGGATAGCACTGGTCCAGGCAGCAGGCAGGGACTTGGTCAGCAACGGCATACACAATTGTCCAGGCAGGGATACTGTCCCGTCAGGGTTAGTGCAGGTGGTCAGTTCATGCAACAGGCAGAGGCATGATGGCATAGGTCCTACATGCAGCAGGCAGAAGTAGGGCCTCGTTCAGGACAGAATGGGGACAGGGGTAGAGGCTTCTCCCCCCAAATCTCTTTGAAGCCTCCAGGCAACCAGACCCTAATCTAGAATGAGAAAACAAAAACAATTGTTTTCTTCATCCAGAAAAACAATTCTGGAGCCCCTCACATATGTGAGACCCATGTGTTATGAATCCCACTAGTCCACCGGCAGGGTAAAAGATCAGTCCAATAGGCAGGCAAAAAGAATGGTCAAACAGTCCAGGGTCAGTTCCAGACCAGGCAGAGGTAGAAACAGAATCGGTAGGCATAAGCGTGGTCAAATAACAGTCCAGGGTCAGTTCCAGATCAGGCAGAGGTATAAACAGAAGACAGGCGTGTGATTTGAATGTACGGAGGGAGTGCAGTGTGTTCTGTGGAGGATAGAACGGGAGGATTCAATCCTGCTCTGCTGCCAATGGGGATCAACAAGTGACCTGACCCTACATCTTCCTCCTAGTGGATAATCATACGCTATCTGGGGTTCTCTTTTAATTAAGGGGCCACCAGAGTTCTGGTAAGCGGCCATCATTTTCTGCAAGGTGGAGGATCTTCTATCAGCACTTTTTTGAATTAGAGTGTCACCCTGTTTATCAACATTATTCACATTCCTTTGCACTGGTGTTGACCTTTTTTCATTTATAACTTTGAAATCCATTTGTTTTTTGATTGGATCAAATGGACATCAATCTTATGACTATCACCTGTGGACACTTATTTCGTTTTAAATTAATGTTTGTAGCGCATCGTGTTTTTTATCAAGAGGTATAAACAGAATCAGTAGGCAGAATCGTGGTCAAATAACAAGCCAGGGTCATAAGCAGAGGCATAAGTGGTGTGAAGGTAAATGGCAGGAAGTGACTAATAATTTAGTGAGGTATGGTAACGGGTAAAAAAAAACAACTACGCAGAGGCCTGGTTGGGAAGGGCATTGAGGACAATAAAAAGTGGTGTCTCTTCTCACTCCTCCTTTGGAGCACACCTGGCATCTTTTTTGGCGTTTTTGGCCTGTTGGTCTGGCAGGGAATTTATCTGGAAAGTGGCGCTTGTTGAGTCAGCTAACCTCATCGGATCGAATGTTCACTCGTGGGGTGCTGGGGTATAAAAGGGCAGTGGTGATTTCCTCCAGGTAGAAAAGGTAGGATTTGGGTCTTGGAGTGGATTTCCGATATATCACATAAGTATTGTACGCGGCCAAATTAAACAAATAGATTGAAACTTTCTTATACCACTGGTATGATCTTCTTGTGGAAAGGTAGGGTTCCAGCATTTGGTCGTTCAAATTGACACCCCCCATAAACTTATTGTAATCTTGAATACATTTTGGTTTCTGGATTTGCCCATTCCTCCTTCTGGTCTCTACGTGTTGTTGTGGATGGTAGAAAGCACGTACACATCCCTTTTGTCCCTCCATTTCACAGCCAGAACTTCCTCATTGCGTAAACTCGCCGTCTCCCCTTTTTTAAATTTCTTGGTGACAAGGCTTTGAGGAAAGCCCTTCCGGTTCGTCCGTACAGTGCCGCATGCTGGGGTGTTTTTTTCTGAAAAGGTTTCGGAACAGGGGCAAACTTGTATAAAAATTGTCCACATACATGTGGTATCCTTTCTCCATGAGTGGGTTCAGGAGTTCCCAAACAATTTTCCCGCTGGTTCCTACGTAGTCTGGGCAATTAGGGGAGTGTAGCTGGCTGTCCTTTCCTTTGTATACATTGAAGGCATAAGTATACCCCGTGGCTCGTTCATACAATTTATAGAGCTTCACCCCATAGCGGGCCCTTTTGATGGGAATAAATTGTTTTATGCCCAGCCTGCCAGAAAATTTGATAAGGGACTCATCCACACATATATGTTGGTCCGGGGAAAATTTTGGAAAAATAATTAAGTAGTGGCCGAATTTTATAAAGTTTATCAAAATTTGGGTCATTTCGGGGAGGGCACTGGGTATTGTCATTGTAGTGTAGGAATCTCATGATCAATTGATGAGGATTTTTGAGGAAAAGATGGGCATGTGGTAGATGGGGCGGGATGACCAATATGAACGTACTTGGTTTTTATGGTTTAGTCCCATACAGAATACGAGGCCCAAAAATGTTTTAAACTCTTCCACTGTTATGGCTCTCCACTCGACGGGGCCGGCATAATAGGACGTGGGGTTACTGTATATAAATTGTTCTGCATAAAGATTGCCCTGGGTCACAATTGAGGCAAGTATGTTGTCAGTAAAAATTAAATTGAAAAAGTCAATCGGGGCAAAATTTTCTGTGTCCACCTGGACTCCTGGCTGGGCAGTGAAAGGGGGAATGTTGGCTTCTCCTGAATTAGGAGGAAGCCACAAGGGGTTCTGAAGGGAATAGGGAAGGCTGGCATGGGACCTAACCCTTTGGGACTGAGGTGACACCCCACTGGTACGTGACCTTGCTTGCCGAGATATTGTGGTTCTGGTGGATGGCACCACAGTGCTGGTGGATGGCACCACAGTGCTGGTGGATGGCACCGCGGTGCTGGTGGATGCCACTGCCTCCTCGGCAATACGCCTTCGTCTGGCAGGCGGGCCCTCCTTCTCCTCCTCCTCTGAGGCTGACACTGTTGCACTGCTAACTATCGGCTCGTAGTCAACGTCATTCGGTGTCTGAATTTGCGGAGGAATCCGAATCGGAGAGCTCCTCGTTGCTCCCGTCGGCCGCAATAATTTCGTACGCCTCCTCAGCTGAAAACGATCTTTTAGCCATAGTTGGTGATGACACTGATACGTGGCACTAGTGACGCTAATAAAAGGTGGCACTGATGACACTGATTGGTGGCACTGACTGCAAATGGCACTGGCAGATGGCACGGGCTGATGGCAGGTAGCACTGATGGCAAGTAGCCCTGATGGCAAGTAGCACTAATGGCAGATGGCACGGGCAGATGGCATTGATGGCATGGGCAGATAGCACTGATCACAGATGGCACAGGCAGGTGGCACGGGCAGATAGCACTGATGGCACTGGCAGGTGGCACTGATGGTAGATTGCACTGGCAGGTGGCACTGATGGTAGATTGCACTGGCAGGTAGCACTGATGGCAGATTGCACTGATGGCAGATGGCACGAGCAGGTGGCACTAATGGCAGGGGCAGGTGGCACTGATGACAGGGGCAGGTGGCACTGATGGCAGGGACAGGTGGCACTGATAAGAATGCACTGGCTGTTTGCACTGGCAGGTGGCACTGGCAGAGACTGTGGCACTGTTTTAACTTTTTTTTTTTTTTTTTACGCTCACTTCGTTTTAGCTGACACTCTTACTTATCTCACACGCAATGTAATTTTCTAGCAAATAAATGTTGATATTTAGAGTTGAAAATATGTTTATTGGTATTTTAGCAAATGGAACAAACAACAGGAGAAGTCACAATCCAAAAACAGTCAAAAGTGCATTGGGGTAAGGAGTCAGCCCAATGGCTATCGCCCACAGCAGGATTCCTACCAACATATAACGCAATCAGAACAGGAATGACTTCAACATGAAACAACAATTAGATGCAACCACAAGGGTCCCATCGTAGATGGCAGAATTGCAAAATGATGATATTTACATGTAGGAGAGGAATGTCAGAATTGGTCTGGGTGTTCCAGAACGCCTGATGGTGCTTTCTGCATGTTGGGCCTCTGTATGTGGCTGTTTTGGGGTGTAATTTGTGGTATGCATATGCTGTGTGTGAGAAATAACACGCTAATATGAAAAAAATTTCAAAAAAATAATAAAAATAAAAAAAATCTTGATTTTGCAAAGAATTGTGGGAAAAAAATGACAACTTCAAAAAACTCACAATGCCTCTTTCTAAATACCTTGGAATGTCTTCTTTCCAAAAAGGGGTCATTTGGGGGGTATTTGTACTTTTCTGGCATGTTAGGGTCTCAAGAAATGAGAGAGGCTGTCAGTACATCAGATGTGATCAAATTGATTAATTTTCAATAATTGGTACCATAGCTTGTAGACCCTATAACTTTCACCCAGACTAAATAATATCCAAGAGAAAGAGAGCAAGGTGGATAGCAATGTTTCCCCAATCGATTGACCAAAACTCACAATCCCGTTAATAGTATAAAAGAAAAGGGCAAAGAACATATAAGGTTGAGGAAAATCCTCTTCCAAATATAGGGATTTTTACGTGAGATGTCAATCGTTGTATTAAGGTAAGCACACCAAAGACAAGAATTGTAAATATATCAAAAAGAGTTTAATTTACATATAAAAAAGTTATACATATAAAATAATTTCATTAAAGGTTGACCACAATAGTTACAGAGAACAGGGAAAAGAGTAGGTTATGCAGGTTGCCGACTAGTTTCACATTCTTATGTTTCATCAGGGCTTTGCAACTTTAGTCTTTCTGAGTTTTAGTGGTCTGTGTGTGACATAAAGATGCCATTAGTACAACATAAAATAGTACAACATAATCCATTATTAATTTTCTACATTAAAGATAAAACAAAATAAAGCAAAATATCTGTGTGCTTACCAATCCCATCAGTCACTGTGACAGGACAAATTATCAGGACGCCTTTCAGAGAAAACCCGGTAGCGCAAATGGCAATGAGGGTGGACACAGGCCGGTGGAGGTCAGATCCAACCAACTGTTTGATGTGCGGATATTAAGGTGATGAGATATCCAACCCACAATAAAGTTGATTCTGCAAATTATTCAAGGTACAGACAAAAGATAGTATATAGGGCTACTCAAGAAATGGCTTACAGCAGGTTAAATGTGGGAGGTATCAAAGGACGAACCATCCCATATTTTACTAATCAATAGGTCCCATGGTAGTCCCCGTAGCGAATAAGTCAGGGGATATTATGGTAATGAAGTTATACTTAAAGAAGTTCTATGTATAGCTATAATTGCAAATTGTTCAAAACAGGCAGAGTGGGGTAGATTGTAAGGGGAATGTTATATAATAAAGAAGGTAAATAGCAAGTAAATTCAAAGGCCAAAGACCATATTACCTAGTTAGTTATATGTATTATATAGCTATTACCTGTAGATAGAGCACGGTACACGACCGTAGTCTATAAGGCAGATAGATAGTCCTCACATACGTCCAATACCACTCCGCTGCTGGTTGTGTAGTCTCCTCATACCCGGGACGGCGTCTGACATGTGATTCGTCAGCGCCGTCTTAAAGGGGTAGTTCTCCCTATCTAGCTACATTACCCTACACACAAGGGCACATTGCGCCTAATAAACTTTAGCCATTAAAAAATTTTTAAAACGTTTCTGTACCTTAGTCTGGAGTCACTTCCTGGTCTGGCTGAGCGGGGATGGGCGTGTTGATTTTGTTCTTTCCTGTGCGCTAAGCTTGCTGGGATTGCAGGCTCACGATTTCAGGAAAAGAAATATACACATCTTGTGAGCTAATCTCGCGTTATTTAGGGCAGGTCACATGACTCCTGCAGCGAGTCATGTGACGAGGGAGGATTCGACAGCGCCATTTCAAGTCCTCGGTGCCTTCTGAGCAGCTGAAAAGATCACTCGCTGTGAAGGGGCGAGTCCTTCACAGGACGCAGCGTCGTTGTCCTGGTAACTGTTCAGTGTTGACGGCGCGGGTCGCCGTCAACACTGGGCATGCGCGGGATAGAGCGGTGAATGCTGGGACTCCAGCATTCGCCGCATCCCGGAAGACGGCGACGCTGGGCTTCAAAGTGCCCGCAGTCAAGATGGAAACGTCCATCACACTGAAATCTAAATATATATTTCCCCGCAAATCTCGGTACTGGCGCCTAGGTCGATGGGATATGTGAGTACATTATGGTATACTAGCATAAGGGAAGAAAGGACTTTTTAAAAAAATTGCAAATTCGGCGGAACCACCCCTTTAAGTATTCACCTTCACCGGAAGTGAATGGCCATAAATGACCCCTGACTTCACTTCCGGTCCGTGTGTCCCAACTAATGCGCGCGCACATACCGCGTCCAATGCGTGCCTCCACTGACGTGGAACGCACGTGAGGCGCAACGCGCCCCACCTCTCAATAGGCATTGGTTGGCTCAATGGGCCAAACAAATCGCTGAATGCAGCGCGCGCATTCCGCCATATGAATATGGCGGAAGTGTTGAGGTGTTCAGGTGCGCTGCGCCTCACGTGCGTTCCACGTCAGTGGAGGCACGCATTGGACGCGGTATGTGCGCGCGCATTAGTTGGGACACACGGACCGGAAGTGAAGTCAGGGGTCATTTATGGCCATTCACTTCCGGTGAAGGTGAATACTTAAGACGGCGCTGACGAATCACATGTCAGACGCCGTCCCGGGTATGAGGAGACTACACAACCAGCAGCGGAGTGGTATTGGACGTATGTGAGGACTATCTATCTGCCTTATAGACTACGGTCGTGTACCGTGCTCTATCTACAGGTAATAGCTATATAATACATATAACTAACTAGGTAATATGGTCTTTGGCCTTTGAATTTACTTGCTATTTACCTTCTTTATTATATAACATTCCCCTTACAATCTACCCCACTCTGCCTGTTTTTGAACAATTTGCAATTATAGCTATACATAGAACTTCTTTAAGTATAACTTCATTACCATAATATCCCCTGACTTATTCGCTACGGGGACTACCATGGGACCTATTGATTAGTAAAATATGGGATGGTTCGTCCTTTGATACCTCCCACATTTAACCTGCTGTAAGCCATTTCTTGAGTAGCCCTATATACTATCTTTTGTCTGTACCTTGAATAATTTGCAGAATCAACTTTATTGTGGGTTGGATATCTCATCACCTTAATATCCGCACATCAAACAGTTGGTTGGATCTGACCTCCACCGGCCTGTGTCCACCCTCATTGCCATTTGCGCTACCGGGTTTTCTCTGAAAGGCGTCCTGATAATTTGTCCTGTCACAGTGACTGATGGGATTGGTAAGCACACAGATATTTTGCTTTATTTTGTTTTATCTTTAATGTAGAAAATTAATAATGGATTATGTTGTACTATTTTATGTTGTACTAATGGCATCTTTATGTCACACACAGACCACTAAAACTCAGAAAGACTAAAGTTGCAAAGCCCTGATGAAACATAAGAATGTGAAACTAGTCGGCAACCTGCATAACCTACTCTTTTCCCTGTTCTCTGTAACTATTGTGGTCAACCTTTAATGAAATTATTTTATATGTATAACTTTTTTATATGTAAATTAAACTCTTTTTGATATATTTACAATTCTTGTCTTTGGTGTGCTTACCTTAATACAACGATTGACATCTCACGTAAAAATCCCTATATTTGGAAGAGGATTTTCCTCAACCTTATATGTTCTTTGCCCTTTTCTTTTAAATAATATCCAAATTTTTTTTGTTTTGTTACCAAAGATATATAGCAGTATACATTTTAGGTAACATTTTTGAAGAAAAATTACTTTTTTGCAAAATTTTATAATAGAAATGAAGAAAAATTCATTTTTTTTACAAAATTTTCGTTCTTTTTTCATTTATAGCGGAAAAAAAATAAAAACCGCAGAGGTGATCAAATACCACCAAAAGAAAGCTCTATTTGTGGGGAAAAAAGGACAAAATTTTCATTTAGTTACAGTGTTGTATGACTGAGTTATTGTCATTCAAACTGTGAGAACACCGAAAGCTGAAAATTGGTCTGGTTATTAAGGGGGTTTAAGTGCCCAGTGGTCAGGTGGTTAAATAAAGACATAAAAGTGAACCAGCGTACACAAAAAAAAAAATAGAGGTGCGCCTGTTCAACCCATGCAAATGCGTGTGCGCTACATAGTATTTTCCAAGATTTTGCCTGCGCAGTGAGATGGCGTACCTTAACATGCGCAAATGCCGCTTGCGCATGCACAGTGACCAAATAGACCCCACGCAGTTCCAAACGTATTTGTAGGCGCAGAAAGCTTGTTCAGAAAAAGTTAGTTTTGCATTCATTTTTGGCCATATTTTCTACTTGGGCAGTCTGTACTGTACTACCTCATATCACCCCACCATAACCCCATAATATTGGCACTTCCAGATTCTTTAAATTTTTACTTGAGAATGCAGTGCGCCAGGTCCACAGTGGCACATCGATCGTGTGTTGCCGTGCGCTGGGAACACGTTGGTAAATGGGGAATTGAGCTACGCTTTTTTTACGCTGTTTTGTTAATACCAGACCGGCGTTGCGCCTTGGCGTGCGCCACAACTTAAGGCGCAAATCGGTTCGTAAATTAGCCCCAGTATGTATTCGGGGACACTTACCAACACCTGCACACTTATCAAATTAGGACCTATGTTCCTTCAGCTGTTGCATCCTCAGAGTGACAGATGTCTCCAGTCGCACAAACTGCTTATTCACGCTGTATGGGCTAGAGAACCCATGTGAATGTGCCCTTAATTTTTTTCATAATTGAATTTTTTTTATTACTTTCTTAATTTTTTTTACAATTATGTTGGGGGCCTTGGCCAAAATATCAGGGGTCTAAACTGACCCCTAACATCTCACCTATGGGACAGAGAAAGGAATTGAGGACACACATTTTCAATTCCTTTCTTTCCAGCCTCAGCTGCACTGAAGATAGATGAACAGGAGTCACCTGATCATCCATAAACTGCAGCATAGTAAACACAGATTACTATGCTTCAGGTATGAATGAACACAGTGAGTGATTGATCACTCACTGCGTTCAATCACTAAAGGAAGGGTTCTATAAATTACACATTTACTGGCCCCTTTCCCGGGTCTCCATCATGAATATTCCCCTGTGTGCCTGCAGAAGCCGGTAGGAGAGATAAGCCAGCAGCGCTGTGAAAGGGCACATTGGGAGACACACAACAGTCTGCAGGGGGCATCAGATGTGGGCAGGGCAGAGAGGGGAATCAACTACAGGGACGATGCCCTGTGTGTTACATAGTGTGTGAGGTTGGAAAAAAGACACCAGTCCATCCAGTTCAAACTGTGGCGTGTGCTTGTGTTTATGTTAATAGTACATTGTATATCCCTGTATGTTGTGATCGTTCAAATGCCGATCTAATCGATTTTTTAATCTATCGACACTCCCTGCTGATACCACTGCTTGTGGAAGAGAATTCCACATCCATATCACTCTGACAATAAAGAACCTTTACTCAGTTTAAGGTTAAACCGCTTCTCTTCCAATTTCAGTGAATGACTGTGTGTCTTTTAAAATTCCCTTTTACTGAAAAGTATTTTCCCTATGCTAGGGTCGCCAGTACGGAATTTGTACATCGCTATAATTTCCCCCCTTTAAGCGTCTCCTCTCCAGAGAGAATAAGTTCAATCTTGTAGTCCTTCCCTATAGCTGAGATTTTCTAGTCCCTTTATTAGCTTTGTTGCCCTTCTCTGGACTCTCTTTAGTTCCAGCACATCCTTCTTGAGAATTGGTGCCCAGAACTGGACGGCATACTCCAGGAGCGGCCGGACCAGAGTCTTGTAGAGTGGGAGAATTATTTTTTTTATCTCTGGAGTGAATCCTCTTTTTAATGCATGCCAACATTCTTTTGGCCTTGCTTGCAGCAGCCTGGCAATGCATGCCATTGCTGAGCCTGTCGTCTACTAGGAGTCCTCTTCAGAGTTTTCCCTTACATCAACTGTCCTCATTAGTGTGACCCCTTACAGTGGCATCACTAGGGTTGGTGTCACCCAGTGCGAAAACAAAATAGCGTCACCCCCCTACCAACTCTGGTCCCCCCTCAGTACAGACCCCCCTCCACTAAATACAGACCCCCCTCACGCAGTACAGACTCCCTCCTCTAACTATAGGCCCCCTCTACTAACTAAAGACCCCCCACTAAGTACAGACCCTCATGACTAAGTACAGACCACCTCCATCAATATAGACCCCCTCCCCAGTATAGACCTCCCCCTCAGTATAGACTCCTATCAGTGAAGATCCCCCATCAGTACAGACACCCCCACCCAACTGCAGACCCCTATCGGTACAGACACCCCCACCAAGTGCAGACCCCCCATCAGTACAGACACCCCCTAGTGCTGACCACCCAGCATTACAGATCGATTATTTTTTTATATCCCAATCAGATCTGGATTCTCTGATTTTGGCAACCATTGAACCCATGGTTCTCTCAGATCATCACCCAATTTCTATATCACTCAAATTCTCTTCGATCCTCCGCTAGATCCCCAATTTGGCGTCTGGGATAGTTCACTCCTCAAAATCCTGCGGACGTTGAGGCTTTGAATTCGATCCTTTCAAAATACTTTGAAGAAAATCACTCCCCGGACACACATCCCATGACATTATGGTTAGCACACAAATGTGTTGTAAGAGGAGAATTAATTTCGATTGCTTCTAGAAGAAGAAAAGCACGTGATGCATATGTTAAATCCCTTTCTGATCGTATTCATTCTCTTGAAAGCAAACACAAGTTATCACTGGCAAGAGAGGCACATGTTGAGCTCCTTGAGGCTAGAAAACTCCTATTAGAGGTACTCGAAAAAAGTCACTAAACGAAAATTCATTCTATCACGCAAGCTCTACTATGAGTTTGGCAATAAAGCTGGGAAGTTACTTGCCAGAGCTATACAAATAAAGAAATCTGCATCTACCATACACTCAATTCTAGATCCTACTGGTAAGAAAATCTCTTCCTCCTCCGAAATAGCTAAACAATTTGTAAATTTTTATTCCAAATTATATAATATTCAGAGAAATACTCTTTCTGATGCAGAAACCCAAAGGAAACAATTAATTACGGAATTCTTAGCGACTTACGGTCCTAAACCAATTTCTAAAGAAGAATCAAAACTTTTAGATAGACCTATTGATGCAGTAGAAACATCCAGAGCACTCAAACAACTTAAGATTGGAAAATGCCCAGGTCCAGATGGTCTGTCGGTCTCCTACTATAATTCATTTTCTGAGATCACAATGAAATACTTCCTGAAGGCTTTTAATTCAATTCCGGACCGACCCCTTTGTAATGTAAAAGATCTTCTTGAAGCCCATATTACGATGATACCGAAACCAGGAAAAGATGATTTACTAGTATCTAATTATAGGTCCCATTTCCCTGCTCAATGTAGATCTAAAGCTGTATGCCAAAATAATAGCTAACCGTATTTTGCCCTTACTTCCTAACTTAATATCCCTAGGATCAAGTGGGTTTCGTTCCCGGTAGGGAAGCTAGGGACAACACCCAAAAGGTCATTACGATTCATCATTGGTTGAATAACACGTCTAAACCAGGATTTTTCCTCTCCCTTGACGCGGAGAAGGCGTTTGACAGGGTTGATTGGCTATATATGCGTGAAACTTTAAAAGCTATAGCGGATTTGGAGACCGTATGTTACAATTCATCCTTGTATTGTACTCATCACCCACAGCTAGAATTAAGATAAATGGCTGCTGTCGGACGCTTTCTCCGTGTCGAATGGGACACGTCAGGGTTGTCCCCTCTCTCCTATTATTTTCTTACTGACTCTCTTTTCTCTGTAAGATACGAAATAACCCGAATTGGGATCAGAGACCGACATTGTAAATTGGCTGCTTCGCCGGATGACATCACCCTTTTTCTATCTGAAGCCTTTTACTAGCGGCGGGGCCCGTCCTCTTTAAAAGATTTCTGTTCTTTTTTCACTGCAGTCTCGAATTTAAAAATTCTTCTGATAAATCTAGAGCCTTAGGGTACACACGGCTTTCGAGGTTCTCGCTTCAGCGAGAACTCTTGCAATTCCAGCGGGGGGCCCACCTCGGCCGTGTGTACCGGTCTCGCGTAGCTTCCGTCGGGGCCCGTCCAGCCGAAATAGAGAGCACGCTCTCTTTTCCTAGCGCGGCCCGCCTGGGAATGGCTGGTCTTCACCGCCATCTTGTTTTCTGTTCCCGACGGGCGGGGGCGAATCCGTTCGGCCGAACCTCGACGGGCGGAACGATGTGTTCTGCCCGTCGAGGTTCTCTGCCGTGTGTACGGCACCTCAAACGTTTCGTTAAAACCAGATATAGTTTCTCTTTGTCAGAAAAATTTCCCCTTCAGATGGGAATCCCATGCACTCACATATCTGGGAATACATATTCCATTGAAGTTAAAGGATCTATACTCCTGCAATTTCCTTCCCATTCTCAAATCTATTCAAGACGATCTTTTGAAGTGGGATGCTGGTTTCTATTCCTGGTTTGGTAGAGCTGCTATCATTAAGATTACTATCCTTCCGAGAATTCTATACCTACTCCAAACAATTCCAATAAAATTACCTGCCTCTTTTTTCAACACATACAGAAAACTTTGTTTAAAGTTTATTTGGTTCTCCAAGTGCCCTCGAATAAGGTGGGATAAACTCGTATGTCCCAAGATGTTAGGGGGAATTGGATTACCAGATATCCAAAGATATTATTGGTCCTGTCACCTATCCAGAATTGTGGATTGGCAGTTACACAGGAGTTCGAAAGACTGGATTAATCTTGAAGAACTAACATGTAATACTTTGCTCAGTCAATTGCCTTGGTCAGACCCTAATAAGATTCCACGATCCGCTAAAAACCATCCTCTTTCTAATGCCACTTTGCAGATCTTTAAATCTCTGTGTGCTAAATTAAATATCTCCTCGTTTCCTGGACCTATGACTCTCATTGATCCCGGTTCAAGATTTCCCTCTAAACTTATAGGGGAGCCTCTTTCATACTCACCTTTAATGTTGAGAGCTGAATCCTTCTTTATGAAGGGCAGTTTTACCACTTATGACGAATTTCATAAACACTTTAAGGATTCAGGAATTACTCTCCAGGAATTTGAAAATGTTAAACAACTCTTTCTCACAACTATCCGCTCTCCCCTTTGGTGCAGGGAAAAGACGCCCTTTGAAAACTTATGTACAGAAATGGCTCCCCAAAGACATCTAATTTCTAGAAATTACGCTTTGTTATTCTCGAATATTAATCCCAAGGATGATATAGCCTCCAATTACTGGGAAAGATCACTTGAGATAGATATTTCACCTGAGGATTGGCAACAGATTTTCACATATATACATAAAGGTTTCGCTGAACGTGTTGGCTCAAGAGAATGGATATAAAATTTATTCTAGGTGGTACAGAACACCTTACTTGATAAACAAGTTTGACCACACTTCCTCCCCCTTGTGCTGGAGGTGTAAAACCAATGTAGGCACTCTTCTGCATATATGGTGGGATTGCCCTCTCATTCAAACATTTTGGAAGGAGGTACATCGAATCATTCCTATTATCACTACCTATGTTCCGGATTTTACTGCAGCCCAATACTTACTGCATCACACACACTTCACTACCCCGCTATGTTTATAAGAAGTCTATTATTATTCATCTGATTAATGCTGCCAAGTTGTGCATTCCAGCTCGATGGAAGGACCCGTCTCCTCCTTCCGTTTCGGAATGGTTTCAGAGAATTATTAGAGTTGCTGAGATGGAGGAATTGATCCAGCAAGCTAGAGACTCCCCAAAATCTTTTTATGAAAAATGGGCTTGCTGGATCCATTTTACCAATTCTAATGAATACACAAACATAATTACTTCCTGAATGTATTATCTTTGTTTTAGACTCCCCATAATATAAACCAATATTGCTTGTCTTGAATGAGATTGTTTATTAATTACTTAAGCAATGCTTACTTTTTATTTTCCCCCTCATCCATCCCTTTACTTCCCCCTTTGTTACTTTGTGGTTTATTACGTACATGAATGTTTATTAATTATAGTATGGATTCGCTTTCTCTAATTTGGATTATATACCTGTTCAATGTAGTATTCATACGCTCCTATGTGTTGCTCAGTTGTATTTTGTGTTCTTACGTGATGTCATGTTTGTTGTTATACTTTATTCCGAAATACCAATAAAATTTTGAACTATATATAAGAGTTGAACCCATTATTGAAACACAGGCCCAAATCCAAATTTAGTCAGCGTTGCCCACAGATACCGCCACTCGATACTATCAAATGCTTTGTGTGCATCAAGCTACAGTAATGCCCTATCCCCCAAATTGTCTGCAGGTGACTGTATGTTGAGGAAAAGCCTCCGGAGGTTAATGGCAGTGGATCTCTCTGGTATAAAAACGGATTGATCCGGGTGAATAATGGACACTATCACTTTGTTAAGTCTCATAGCCAGGACTTTGGCAAGAATTTTAATGTCATTCTGAAGGAGCGAAATCGGCCTATATGAGCCCGGATCCAACGGATCCTTTCCCAGTTTAAGTAGTAAGACTATGCTCGTCCGTCACATAGAGTCAGGGAGTTGTTGTGAGACCCTGGCTGCGTTCAAAGTGCGGAGCAGTTTTGGCAGAATCACATCCCCATATTTTTTGTACACTTCAATTGGAATGCCATCATCCCCGGGTGCCTTGGAGTTAGGAAAGGAGCTGGTAGCAATAACCAGCTCCTCTAAAGTGATGGCAGCCTTTAGAATCTCCGCCTGGGACTCCGTCAAACACGGTAGCTCTATCCCCTGCAGAAAATCCTGAACCTCCTCCACTGTATGGGTCTGCTTTGAGCCATAGAGTTCCGAGTAGAAGTCCACCAGTACCTCCATCACCAAATCCAGATCATTCACGACCCTACCCAGTCCATTGCACATGGCGCCAATAGATGGAGATGATTCCTGCGAATGGACAATTTTGGCCAGGAGTTTGCCTGTCTGCTCCCCCTCCTCATAGAAGGCCAATTTATTAAAAAAGCGTGTTTTTTCCCCCCAGTAGAAGTGCATCCTGAGCTGCTATCCACGCCTCCCGAGAGCCCTCTCCTGCGTTGGCAATATACTCCGCCTCTAAGCGTTTAACCAGCAGTGCGGCCTGGTCTCTATGGGCAGATGTATTATGTTTGATAGTATTTACTTCAGATATGAATACCCCCTCAAGAAGGCCTTAAAAGCATCCCAAGCGGTAGCCAAATCGGGGTCATCTGCATGTCTCTGCCAATAGGCAACTATTTCCCCTTCAATTTTAGTATGTGATGGAAAGAGGTTCAGCCAGAAGGCATTTAATTTCCATGGCGCCCTCAGTAGGTGAGACTCTAGCTTGACCCGTAAGTGCAGCAAAAGGGGAGAGTGATCTTAGATACTTCTAGGAAGGTACTGTACTTTCTCAATGTATTGCAATGCCGATACTGAACATAAGCATAAATCAATTCTCGATAGGGACATGTGCGTTTTAGAAAAGCAGGAGAACTGCCTCTCTAGGGGGTTCCTATTTCTCCAGGGATCCATCCACCCCACTTCCTCCAGAAATCTAGCTAAGGCTGGTCTTGCTCTCACCGAGTCCACTGACGGGGGGAGGATGTCTATCCAGATCGGGGTCAACTATACCATTGAGGTCCCCCACCAATACTAAAGGTATTCCCGGATTGCTGAGCTGGAATGCCAATAGGGTGCGCAATATCGGGGAGTTAAATGGAGGCGGTACATATACTGCCGACAGAATCAACGTTCATTGATGCAGTCTGCACAGTAGAAACACAAATCTGCCCTCCTGATCTACCCTGGAGTCTACCAACTGAAAGTCCAGGGATCGGTGTATCAAGACACTCACCCTCCGGGAGTAGGATGTGTAAGTGGAATGATACGCCCAGCCCGCCCAGGCAAATCCCACCCACGATATAGTCTCTGAAGTCAAATGTGTCTCCTGTAGGACACACACTGCCGGTAGGTGTTTTCTAAGTGAAGTGGATACCATGTGTGGCAGGCGCAGCACTATGAAGTGCCTCATGCGCTGTGGCATTAGAAGAATTGTGATATCTCTGACTTTTCAGTCCAACAAGACTGTCTATTACTCTGAAAATTCCTCTAGCGCCGTTCTATGGAAGCAGTAGGTTTAAAGAGCACACCAAATGCTAAAAAAAAACTTCTTTACTAACTTCACTTCTCTTTATATATAATGCTGCTGCTTTGCAGCAGGCAGTCCATATACAAAAACACGTGATGAATAAAGTATAACAAAATGGTGGTTCAAATATTCAATCTTGTCATTTAACATAAGATGGTGGATATATTTCTTTCTTCAGTATTTTCTCTCTCTCTCTCTCTCTCTCTCTCTGTAAGTTATCAAAGCATTCTCTGATTTCTCTGAAAGGTATAACTGTGGTTTGCAACTTGGTTTGCAGGGTTAGCTTAGTTTGGTTTGGTTTAAAGGTATGGATGTATGGTTCGGTTTGGTTTGAAGGTATGAGTTTGTTTGAAGGTATGATGGAACTACAAGTGAACACACAACCAAATCAGCATACAGTTCTAACCAAACTATTTACAATAAGAACATATATATAACAGTGTCACATACCTATTTTTAGCCCCTGGCTTCCATAAAACACAACTTTGGCCTTGTGTCTGTTCTGCTCTCTGTCTCTGTCTCCATGTGGCTCTCTGTCTCCATGTGGCCTTCTGTCTCTGTGTGGAATAATCTAGCAGCACATGGAGTATTAGGAACCTCCCAGACAGAAATGGATGCAAAGGAGGCTGTCATAGGTCAAGACTCTGCTCAATGTGAGATTAGCTGTGATTGGGCCAAGGCTTCTGATGAATCACAAAAGCTTAACTCTATGCTTTCTGGCATGAATTCAAATGTGAATAACTTTGCTTTGTCTCTCACATATAAACATGTGCACCACACTAGGTTCCCAGCAGGCTTAGCTGTATATACATGTAGGTTATATTAGTTTCCTAGGACAGGTTCTAGCTGGCCAGCTACACTCCCACCAAAATTACCTATAATTCTTGTTCTCTATAGTAGGATGTGAACATGAATTTGGGGAATTTTCTATCAGGTTCTCAACTTTCCAAGTGTCTTTTATCACTCTCAAGTAGAACAACTAACTTCTGTATAGGACGTTCCAACTCGAGTGGAGTAGTGAGACGTTTTCCCTTTTTGTCAAGTTTTGAGTCTCCTATTTGTAACAACGCTCTTCTTACTAGTTTGTCTTCATCCTTTTGAACTTCTAGAACTTTGGCCAATTTCCATTGAATTCTAGGTAAATCTTCTTCTTTCACTAATACTATGTCACCAACTTGGACATTTCTTCTGGGTGTTTGCCATTTACTCCTCAGCGTAAGGTTGGCTAAGTACTCTTTCCTCCATATATTCCAAAACTGTTCTGATAGATATTGAACTCTTCGCCATCTCTTTTTGGCATATAAATCCTCTCTGGTGAATATGCCAGGCGGTAGTTGTGTGCAATCAGACTTAAGGTGAAGTAGATGGTTAGGAGTTAAAGGTTCCAAACTTGTTGGGTCATTAATGTTGTCAACTGTAAGTGGACGACTGTTAACAATAGACATTACTTCATAGAATAGGGTCCTAAGTGAAGCATCATCCATTCTTCCGGAGTTCTTTTTCAACATTGAACTTAGCACATTTCTTACAGTTCTGATTTGTCTTTCCCAAACTCTTCCTGTGTGACAAAATTAGATCCTTGGTCAGATCTAAGCTCTCTGAGAGTACCTCTAATGGCTGTGAAACATCTCAAGGCATTGATGAATGCGTCAGTTGGCATATCTTCTAACATTTCCAGGTGAATTGCTCTGGAGCTCAGACATGTGAATATTAGTCCATATCTCTTGTACTCCTTGCGGTTTTGCTTGGTGATGAATGGGCCGAAGCAATCCATTCCACTATAAAGAAATGGCGATGATGGGTTTACACGATCTACTGGTAAATCTGCCATTCTTTGTTCTTCGGTAGGTCTACGTGCCTTTCTACAGGTTACGCATTTATTTATATACTTTGCTATAACTTTGCTTCCTTTCACTATCCAGTAACCACCTTCTCTCAAACAGTTCTGGGTAAAGCTTCTTTCTTGATGCAAGGATTTTTTGTGGTAGTGATCAATAATCAATCTTGTGAAAGTAGACATTTTTGGGTAGAATTGCTGGATGCTTCACTCTGCTGGGTTACGATGCATTTTCCAGTCTCCCTCCCACCTTCAGTATACCATCCTGTAGAACAAGATTGAGCTTGTACAGTGGGTGGTTGTTAGGAAGCCTTTTAGGTTCTTGACCAAGTCTCTTCAACTCTTCACTATAGAATCTCTGTTGAATGAGTCTTATGACTGTTTCTTCAGCTTTCATTCTTTCCTCTACATTCAATGATTCCTTCTTTCTGATTCCCTTTGCCAAACGTTGAATTAGAGCTACTACGTTTTTGACCGTATTCCATTTTGAACATCTGGCTAGTCTTTCAAGTATGTCATTTTGACATTTGGCAGCAGTGCTTAATGTTTGTACAACCTTTACTTCTGGATCACCCATAGACAATTCTATGTGACCTTCACTTGGTATGATCTCCTTTTCCCAAAGGAACTCTGGACCGGTGAACCAAGTCAAATTTTTCAATTCTGATACATTCAGACCGCTTGAAGCATGATCTGCCGGGTTATGCTCTGTATCAATGTGATGCCAATGTTCCGGATTTGTCATTTCCCGAATTTTCTGAACTCTGTTGGCGACAAAGACATGGAATCTTCGAGCTTCGTTGTTTATGTATCCTAGGACAACTTGTGAGTCTGTCCAAAAATATTCTTTATCTATTTTTAACTCTAATTCTTCTCTTAGAAACTTGCTTACTGATGCTGAAACAACATCTGCTGACAGTTCAAGTCTTGGTATTGTCTGAATACTGGTAGGTGCAACTCTGGTCTTTCCCATAACCAGGGCACAATGTAATTTTCCTTCTCCTATCACTCTAATGCAGGGGCGTTGCTAGGTGCCAAAAAGACCAGGGGCTTCAGCCCGAAGCCAAGCAGACACGGGGGGTTCGGGCGTGGTCGGTGAAGTGGCGCAGGGTGACCTACCTGGCACACATACCTTGTTCTACGTGTGTGTGTGTGTACACACACACTGACCTGTTCTACATACACTGACCTGACCCACTGACCTGTCCTACATACACTGACCTGACCCACTGACCTGTCCTACATACACTGACCTGACTCACATACACTGACCTGACCTACATACATACACACACAATCAACTATAAAACATACAAGTTATTAGTAGACACATACAAGTTATTTGTAAACTACTCTATACAGCTTTATTAACCACTTAAGGACCGCCGCATGTACATTTACGTCGGCACAATGGCACCGACAGGCACATCAACGTATATATACGTTGGTGCCTTGGGGGGGATCGGGGGTCCGATCGGACTCCCCCCCCGTACATGCGGCGGTCCGCGCGGCTGCAGGAGCGATCCGACAAGAGGGGGCGGCTATCCGTTTTCACCCGCCCCCTCCGGATCGCTCTCAGCCAAGCACAGGAAGGAGGAAGCTATCTGATCTCTCCCTCGGCGTTTGTTTCAAGCGCCGCTGAGGAGAGATCACAACACAGCAAATAAGTCTGCACCAACAGCACACTTACACACAGACACAAACACATTTAACCCCCGCGATCGCCCCCCCCCCCTCCCCACTGTCACAGTGTCACTGAATGCAGTAATCATACATGTATGATTACTGTATTTAGTGTCAGTGTGACAGACAGTGTGACAGTCAGTTAGTGTTAGTGTCAGGGTAGCCCCCCCACCCCCCCCCAATAAAGTTTTAACCCCTTGATCACTGCCCTAGTTAACCCTTTCACTCCCTATTGCCAGCATCACTAAGCGATCATTTTTCTGATCGCTGTATTAGTGTCGCTGTTCCCGCTGGGTAGCTAATTTTTTTTTAATGCGATTTTTTTTTACTAAAGACATGTGGCTAAATAAATTTTGGCCTAAATGTTTGACTAAAATTTAGTTTATTGTTTTTTTATTATAACAAAAAGTAAAAAATATTGATTTTTTTTCAAAAATGTCGCTCTATTTTTGTATATAGCGCAAAAAATAAAAATCGCAGAGGCGATCAAATACCACCAAAAGAAAGCTCTATTTGTGGGGAAAAAAGGACGCGAATTTTGTTTGGGAGCCACGCCGCACGACCGCGCAATTGTCTGTTAAAGCGACGCAGTGCCGAATCGCAAAAACCCCTTGGGTCATTTGCCAGCATATTGGTCCGGGTCTTAAGTGGTTAAACAAACACATAAAAGTGACAAGCTTGGCTATTGCCATTTTACTTCATTTGTACATGCAACCTATTGTTATTTAATAGTGATTGCCAGCACCCTAGACCCAGTATGATTACAGCACACATATAAACATATACCCCCTTTAACAATGGTTTTCCCACATTGTTTAGAGATTGATCATGAATTATAGGGAAGCAGAATAACATTGATGGCAATATATGTTTTTTATACTGTGCATGGAACTTATATAGATATCTTTATAGGCTTCCAGTCTGTTAATTATTTGCTGCAACCATAACCCATACAAGTTATTAGTGGACACATACAAGTAATTTGTAGACCCATACAAGGTATTTGTAAACATATACAAATTATTTGTAAACAACTCTATACAGCTAAATACATAGAAGTGACATGCTTGGCTCTTGCAATTTTACTTTTGTACATGCTACCTAATACCTATTTTTAGTGATTGCCAGCACCCTAGACCCAGTATGAATGCAGCACACATGTAAACATATGCATATATTATAGTTTCCTTGCTTTTTCCTGTGATGAACGATGGTGTCACAGAGATCCTGCACTTTGATTGTCAGCGTTGCTGCCTAATGTGTTTAGGGTTAACCACTTAAGGACCCCCGCACGCACATAAACGGCCACAGAATGGCTCGTACAGGCACAAGGGCGTAAATTTACGTCCCCGCCTTCGTGCGGTTCGGGGGTCCCATCGGGACCCCCTCCGCGGCGTGCGGGGGTCCCCCTGGCTCCGGGAGCGATCCGGGACGAGCGGGCGGATGTCGGTGTTTACCGGCCCCCCCGCGATCGCTCCCAGCCAATGCGCGCGCTCCCCCTTCTGTCACTTCCTCCTCCTGTGTAAACACAGGAAGGGGGAAGTGATGTAATCTCCCATCGCAGCGGTATTTCCAACCGCTGCGATGGGAGAAACACCTCACAGTAAGTCCTGCACCAACACTACACTGACACACACTCACATAGGCATACTTAACCCCTTGCGATCTGCCCCCCCCACCCCCCCTGTCACAGTGTCACTGAATGCAGTGATCTAATCACTGCATTTAGTGTCAGTGTGACAGGCAGTGTAAAATCAGTTAGTGTTAGGTTCAGGATAGCCCCCCCTAATAAAGTTTTAACCCCCTGATCACCGCCCTAGTTAACCCTTTCACTCCCTATTGCCAGCGTCACTAAGCGATCATTTTTCTGATCGCTGTATTAGTGTCGCTGTTCCCGCTAGGTAGCTATTTTTTTTATTGCGATTTTTTTTTTACTAAAGACATGTGGCTAAATACATTTTGGCCTAAATGTTTGACTACAATTTAGTTTATTTGATTTTTTTTTAACAAAAAGTAAAAAAGTGTTTTTTTTTCAAAAATGTCGCTCTATTTTTGTATATAGCGCAAAAAATAAAAAAATCGCAGAGGTGATCAAATACCACCAAAAGAAAGCTCTATTTGTGGGAAGAAAAGGATGCAAATTTTGTTTGGGAGCCACGTCGCACGACCGCGCAATTGTCTGTTAAAGCGACGCAGTGCCGAATCGCAAAAACACCTTGGGTCATTTACCAGCGTATTGGTCCGGGTCTTAAGTGGTTAATGTACACATTTAAATAAGGATGATACATAATAGAGCTCACCCTCATTGCTTGGGCCAGCGATGGTCTTGGAGAATGGGTGCTGGTGATCAGCCATATCCAAATGGTTAAATGAGTTCCAAATCCACCCCACCAAGAAGATCCACTGTGAATCCAGGGCAGTCCGGCAGCAGCAGATTTGGCACCACTGACATGCAGCAGCATCTTTCAGCAGCAATCCCTTATTAAATAATAAATTAAAAAAAGCCCTCTTGCCTGGCTGTTTCAGGATGCTTTCCAGCAGCAGCTCGCAGTCCTGACAATTCCCTTTAATGGCTGTCAATCCAAAAGCTGATGCACTTGTGGGTTGTCCTTGCTGTCAGAGGTGTCTTTGGAAGAGGTAGGAAGGGAGGAGGAAAGCTAAGGATGTGAAGAAGTAAACATCCATTCCAGACATCAGTGCAGTGCTGTGATCGCTCTGTCCAGAGCTCAGCTCAGCTGCCAGAGATGCTGATCACACATACACATCAGGAGGGGAGAAAGTCAGTGGGAAGTTCAGCATACACTTTCAAGGAATCAAGTCTGAGTGAGCACAGCTTTAAAGATTGGATTAAATTGCCAAGATCCTGTCCACAGCATCAGAAGCTCAGGCTTTTGTCCACTGCATCAGTCAATGAACAGTACTGTCTGATGTCACCTACCTCAGCCGTGGTGCGGCGCCGGCACTCAGGAGCCGTGGAGACACTGCAGAGCCTCCGAACCGAGCGGATGCCGCACCAGGCGGCATTGTAATTCCCGCCTTCTAAGCTTGTGGCGCCTATAATGCACGTCACACATCCCGCGGTCCCGGATTGGACAAGTGGGATGTCCATCATAGGCATCGCAGGCTCCAGAAGGCGGGACCTGCTGTGTCATTCGGAGGCGCTCGTAAATGAAATGGTCGCTGCTCGGCGGCACTCGGGGCTAATAGTTAAATGACTGATCGCCGAGACTCAGGGCTTTTCATCGACCCATTCGGGGCTCCAGCCCACCCCTAACAACGCGTCTGCTCTAATGTAGGAGCACTGACCATAGCCATAACTACTGTCGTCTGAAAAGTGATGAAGTTCTATTTTCTTGTACTCTCCGAAATCATGAGGTACAAAACATCTGGGCATCCGAACTTCTTTCAAATTTTGCAAGTCTCTTATCCAAGTCTCCCACCTTGGCCTCAAATCTTCAGGAATGGGTTCATCCCATCCCAACTTCCGTCTGCATAATTCTTGTAGTAGTTCTTTTGCTTTGAGGATTACTGGGGCCAAGAATCCCAGTGGATCATATATAGAAGCCACTGCAGAGAGAATGGTACGTCTGGTTGCAACTTTCTCTTCAAAGGATAAAGAAGAACTCGTCGTTCTCTACATTCCATCCCAAGCCAAGTACATTCTGAACTGGAAGATGATCATAATTGAGATCTACATTCTTCATTGTTGATGCACGTTCAGAGTCACTGATGGATTCCAGTACCTCTCTGTTGTTTGAGATGAATTTGTAAAGGCGCAGGTTTTCTTTTGCGCATAATTCTCGACTTTCCTTTACTAATTTGGTTGCAGATTCTGTGGACTCTAGACTTATAAGACCATCATCTACATAGAAGTTTTTCTTAAGAAAATTTGCTGCTGATGGACAATCCTTTTAATTTTTATTAGCCAAGTACTTCATACCATAATTGGCGCAACCTGGAGACGATGTTGCTCCAAACAAATGTACTTTCATTCTGTATTCTGCTGGCTCTATATCTGTATCTCTGTCCTCCCACCATAGGAACCTCAGAAAGTCTCTATCTTCGTTCTTCACATGGAACTGGTGGAACATTTTTTCAACGTCACACATGACCGCTATGGGATACTTTCTGAATCTACAGAGTACTCCAGGCAGAGTGTTTGTAAGATCTGGTCCTTTTAGTAGATGATCATTCAATGCAACACCATCATACTTTGCTGAGCAATCAAATACTACTCTAATTTTATCTGGTTTCTTTGGGTGGTAAACACCTTGATGTGGGATGTACCACACGTATCCTTTAGGTTGGTTATTCACCTTCTCTGCATGTCCTTCTTCAAGGATGCCTTCCATGAATTTCAAGTAATCCTGCTTGAATTTGAGATCTTATTCCATCTTTTTCTTCAAGCCTTTCAATCTTGCCAGGGCAAGATTTCTGTTATTTGGCAGACGAGGTCGTTCTCTGAAGGGTAAGGGCATTTCAAGATAACCTTGTTGATTCTGCTGAATACTTTCTTCTAGAGTGTGTACAAACTTTGGGCCAGATTCACAAAGCACTTACTCCGGAGTATCACGAGTTAGGCACGCGTAAGTCTAAAAATGCACACGCTTATCTATGCACCGTATCCCCAAAACGATATACGCCTGAAATCCACATTTTTTAGACCGACGGAATTTGGATAGACTGGCACAGCGTGCGTGCAAAACTGCACTAGACACACCATTGATTTTCTATGCAAATGTGCAAATGAGGGAGATACGCCGATCCACAAAAGTAAGTTTGTGCGGTGCAGTCTACACGATGTACTTATCAGGTGCACGGCCGGTCTAAAATTAGACCAAATAAAAGCAGGTTTAAAATTAGACAATCCGTCTACATGTCAGCAAAAGCAACACCATTAGGGACGAGCTGAGCAGCCACACTTGCAGGACATTATTCTGTATGCCAACATGCCAGGGGCATTCCATGCTCATAGCTATACTATTGACTTTAGATGAGCGCAGAAGGAGGAGGGCACGGAGGAGGGCACGGGAGAGGATCTTTGTCAGGTATATCCGTGGGGTGAGCCCAATGGTAATAGGCCCCCCTTTTGGCTGGAATTAGGGTGCAATTGGAGAGATACCCTGTGTTAATAGGAGGGTAGATGTTGGTTCCTCAGCTTCCACTAATTTCAGTGAAATTGAGTAAAGGTGGATTAATTAGGTCAGGAGCCTGTGCAGGCCAGCAGGCCCAAAGATTGCTAAAGTAAAATGATCCTATGCTGCTATAAGGATGCCAGTTGTGACCGATGCACCCTAAACCATATAAAACAAAGAAAAAAATGTGTCTCTAGAGTCTAATAGGTAGGAATCCCTACTAGTGTGGTTACTAGTGTAATCAACCACACTAGTAGGGATTCCTACCTATTAGACTCTAGAGACACATTTTTGTCTGAAATTGTCATCGTAGGTGCATGTCCACTGTGAGAGACATAATCAAAAAAAAAAATCCAGAAATCACAATTTATGAATTTTTTTAACTATTTATTTGTATGATACAGCTGCCAAGAAGTATTTGAACACCTGTCTATCAGCTAGAATTCTGACCCTCAAAGACCTGTTAGTCTGCCTTTAAAATGTCCACCTCCACTCCATTTATTATCCTAAATTAGATGCACCTGTTTGAGGTCATTAGCTGCATAAAGACACCTGTCCACCCCATACAATCAGTAAGAATCCAACTACTAACATGGCCAAGACCAAAGAGCTGTCCAAAGACAATAGACAAAATTGTACACCTCCACAAGGCTGGAAAGGGCTACGGGGAAATTGCCAAGCAGCTTGGTGAAAAAAGGTCCACTGTTGGAGCAATCATTAGAAAATGGAAGAAGCTAAACATGACTGTCAATCTCCCTCGGACTGGGGCTCCATGCAAAATCTCACCTCGTAGGGTCTCAATGATCCTAAGAAAGGTGAGAAATCAGCTCAGGACTACACGGGAGGAGCTGGTCAATGACCTGAAAAGAGCTGGGACCACCGTTTCCAAGGTTACTGTTGGTAATACACTAAGACGTCATGGTTTGAAATCATGCATGGCACGGAAGGTTCCCCTGCTTAAACCAGCACATGTCAAGGCCCGTCTTAAGTTTGCCAATGACCATTTGGATGATCCAGAGGAGTCATGGGAGAAAGTCATGTGGTCAGATGAGACCAAAATAGAACTTTTTGGTCATAATTCCACTAACCGTGTTTGGAGGAAGAAGAATGATGAGTACCATCCCAAGAACACCATCCCTACTGTCAAGCATAGGGGTGGTAGCATCATGCTTTGGGGGTGTTTTTCTCCACATGGCACAGGGCGACTGCACTGTATTAAGGAGAGGATGACCGGGGCCATGTATTGCAAGATTTTGGGCAACAACCTCCTTCCCTCAGTTAGAGCTTTGAAGATCGGTCGAGGCTGGGTCTTCCAACATGACAATGAACCGAAGCACACAGCCAGGATAACCAAGGAGTGGCTCTGTAAGAAGCATATCAAGGTTCTGGCGTGGCCTAGCCAGTCTCCAGACCTAAACCCAATAGAGAATCTTTGGAGGGAGCTCAAACTCTGTGTTTCTCAGCGACAGCCCAGAAACCTGACTGATCTAAAGAAGATCTGTGTGGAAGAGTGGGCCAAAATCCCTCCTCCAGTGTGTGCAAACCTGGTGAAAAACTACAAGAAACGTTTGACCTCTGTAATTGCAAACAAAGGCTACTGTACCAAATATTAACATTGATTTTCTCAGGTGTTCAAATACTTCTTTGCAGCTGTATCATACAAATAAATAGTTTAAAAAAATCATAAATTGTGATTTGTGATGACAATTTCAGACCCCTCCATGATTTCGTAGTGGGAGAACTTGCAAAATAGCAGGGTGTTCAAATACTTATTTTCCGCACTGTATATATATATATATATATATATATATATATATATATATATACACACACACACCGACACGACACAAACCTCCAAACAGCAACATACAACGGAATAAAAGCACCTTGCTTCAGGAAGGGAAAAAAATTGGATGTACTTTTGCAATGGAAGGGCATTTCTCTCGGTCTATTTAGGCACTGTGCATAGCTCACTAAGTCTGACGGGCCTAGTTCCTATCTAACTGATTGCGCCGTGCCGAGTACTAAGCATGCTCAGAGAGGTGCTGACCATAGTCTGCTTCATGTGCACATGCCCAGTCTGGCCGACCCTACATTTGCATGGGGTCACGGCTCATTTCAATGGAACACGCCCACGTCCTTCCCACTTTGAATGTGCAAATTTGGCCGAAAATACTACGAGGATACGGTACTTGCGCCTCGAAATTAAGCCGGTCCAACTTAAAGGAGTTGCACTACGCCGGTCCAAAAATGCGCCGATGTACGTGAATCTGGCCCTTTATGTCTTCTTGGGATACACTCTTCTCTTCAGAACTTATGTCTGCAAAGTCAGATTCAAGGATCTTGATTACCTTTGCTGAACTTACAGTTGGTAGCTCTTGAATAGATATTCGATGACACAATCCTGTCACCTGTCTTGAGTTTGCAATCTGCCGTTTTCCTCCAACAACACCCCATCCTAGATCAGTTCGAACAGCATAGGGTTCACCCTTCCCTCCTGTAATTACCTCTCGTGGCACCAAAGCTTCGGGACAATCGTAGCCTATCAACAGTCTGACACCAAATTCCTTCAGCGGGGACATTTCATTAGATATGATAGATAGGTGCTCCCATTTATTGACTGTTTCACAGGTAGGTATGCGATCTCGATCTAGAGGTATATCGTCTTTAGTATAAGATGGAGGTAGATTTAATGTGAGGTTTGAATGAGTCCTCTAACTCTCAGTCCTTTAACCTTTTGACTGTTCACTAATGTGTCTCTCCCCGTCATTGTGGTGAGCTTGAGCTTCACTGGTTCTGTAGGAAGTGATGACAGAGTGAGCATGTGAGTGTGTGTGGGCGGGCTCTACTGCGGCTACCGAGATCCTCCATGATCCTCCATGTGTGAGCTACTAACCTCTATCTCCCCCGCCGACAGTCCTTAGCCCTGGATCAGATGGCCTACAAAGGCTGCAATGAGCAGTGAAGAATCTCTGGTGGGCAGCAGCTGTTGAGCAGGGAGGAAAGCAGTAGTTGGACTCCAGCCTTGTCTCTCTTCTATGAGATATGGTGTATCTAGAGCTTATCTACACTCTTGCATAGCTCTGCTACTGAAAACAGAATTTCGGCATCCCCAGCGCCCCTGTTCTGTGGCTCTTTTTCTGAGCACTCTTCTAAGCTGCATACCTTCGGATGAGATCCTCTAGGTGTAAACTTGTGAAGGACTGAGACCTGTTATTGAAAACGGAATTTCAGCATCCCCGATACCCCTGTTTTGTGGCTCTTATGATCTTCTATTGAGCACTGTTCCAGTGAGAAAAAAAGAAGGAAGACAGCAAGAAAGTAGGTTTTGCCTATGCTAATTGCTTACTCCAATAGATTGTAATACATATTTTGTGTCCTTCCTTGCTGAATAAGTATTAGGGGTACGGGGGTTTCACTGGAGTGAAAAATACAACAAGAGCATTCATGTGAACATTCTATGTGGGTAAATTACGTGAAGTTTTAAGTTGCCCTAAGAAGGGATTTTTTTATTTGGCTATATGGCAGAGATGGGTCCCAGCAAGACCCGCGCAAAACCACAAACAGCCACCCCCTGTTCTTCCCCTACAGCAATAGTGGGTAAAACAACAGGGAAAGCAATAATAAAATCTCCACGAGTAGGAACCTCAACAGATAAACAGAATGTGGCAAAGAAGTTAGAGGTTAAGGGAATGCCATCTGGCAAGTATATTTTGGACGCTATCCAAGTAAGCAATGAATCTCTTACAAAAAAAATCGATGCTTTGGCCATGGATATCGGTGTAATAAAACATGAATTTGATAAAATCCAGCGAAAATTTGCAGAAATGGAGTCTCGCATTTCAAGGGTAGAAGAGGATTTAAAAACAGAAAAAAGAGAATGGCATATGTTGAAAAAACAAATCAGTATATTACAGGACACAGCAATAGACACAGAAAGCCGGCTAAGAAGAAATAACATCAGGATTATAGGGCTACCAGAGCGGGTGGAAGGAGCTAATGCAGTGGAGTTTGCAGAAAAGTTGATAATAACAACCTTAGGTCTGATAGATGTATCAGCAACTTTTGCAATAGAGAGGGCGCATAGGATCTCCCCCCGCTCTCCCAAACCCGGAGCACCACCTCGTCCATTTTTGATGCGGATCCTGAACTGTAGAGATCGAGATCGTATCTTATCGGAAGTTAGGATGAGGGGGGACATACAATATGAAAATGCCAGACTACTATTTTTTCCGGACTACCCCCCAGAGATACAGCAGCAAAGAAGATCATATACAGATGTTCGCAAAGGACTAAGAGAGAAGGGGATTAAGTTTAGCTTGCTATACCCTAGAAACTGCAATAGCGGCTGCGGAGTGGCTAGAAACTAGATAAAATATGGCTTTCTGGACAAACTTCCCCATTTTTTTTTTTTGAGGGGAGGGTAGGTGTCAAATTGCATAAGATGTATTAAACACAGCAATATTGTATTATGTTTATGCATTATTAAGGGAAGAGAGTGGGGACGGTTCTTCCCTTTTTTTTTTTTCTCTTCTTTTCGGGACCCCATAATAGGGCAATATAACAAGTACCGGACAATTTTTCTTTTGATGGAATAACGTCATATTTGTATAAGGTATAGGTATAAGGTATAGAATATACACATGGCGGTAGTAGGTATTATATATATATATATATATATATACACATATATCTATATATATTTTTTTTTTTTTACTGTATATGAGATGAGAAATGTATAGTTATACTCTGGTGGTGTCACTAGTGAAAATATGATATAAGTAGGTAATATTAAGATAAAGGGGAAGGAATATTATCAGGTAGTTAGTAGTATATAAAAGGGATAATGCACAGAGCACTGAATTTTTATATAAATTATTAAGTTAACTTTATAATTGGTTTATACACTTATCGAAAGAAGGTAGAGAGGAAAATTCCTTTTCTCCCTTCCTTTAGGACTTCATAAAGAGCAAGTAAATCACTGTATTATAGGAAATGGGAAGGAATAAGAAGTAATGCTAATAATAATGGGTGGGATGTGTACAGCAGCCTCCCCCCCCCCCCCCCCCCCCCTGTCGTTTTTTTTTTTTTTTTTTCGGGGAGAAGTTATATAAGGAAGCAATGTTAAGTATGGTGTTTCTAAGAGAAAGAGAGGGGGAATGAAATCCTCTTTTTTTTCTCAATAGTTTTTGGGTAAGATCCCACCACACAATGGGTTATGAAGGGTACTGAGCATAGGATAGACGCTATGGTCGGGGGAAAATGGATTAGGAGAAGTCCCTCTCCACTCTCATCCAAGGATGGATGGAGTAGTACAATAGAGAGGGGAGTGGAAGGGGACAGGGTGGGAAGGAAGGGGACAGGGTGGGAAGGGAGGGGGTAAGGAAGTGAGTAGGAGGAGGAAGTATGTATGCGATAGTAAATGGTGTAAATTGAACGCCCTGTGCCCTATGGAGATAGCTCCAAAATGGAGGTGCCTATTCCTCCTGTACTTCAGGTATAATGGCAGGTAAAAAGAACGGTAATGGCTATAGTGTTCTCTCTTGGAATGTACGAGGATTGAATTCAAAGTTCAAACAAGCTTTAATGTTTCAATATATAAGAAAATATACTCCACAATTGATTATTTTGCACAATTTAATGGGGAAAAAAGACACATTTAATGGGGAAAAAATTGATGACGTTAAAAAAGGCATGGATACGGGAAACATATCACTCAACATATTCATCGTATTCTAGGGGGGTATCAATCTTGGTAAATCCTTTCCTGGAGTAATAGAAAAGGCATACATAGATACAAACGGAAAATATGTTATTTTGTTATATACGATATGACAACAAAGGTATATTATAGTGGCAGTATATATCCCTCCTTTTTTCTCAGTAGGAATTTTGAATGAGATAATGGAAAAAAATTATTCAACACCATCTGGCGAAGCTGCTGTGTATTGGAGATTTCAACTCAATCCTATCACAAGAATTGGATAGACCAAAACCTCCTAAACAGTATTCGCCGGATCTGTATAACTGGGCTCAGGAGATGGGGGTAACAGAGATTTGGAGATGGAAGAACCCCGGAAAAAGAGTGTACTCATGTTTCTCTACTTCGTACAAAACAGCTTAGAGGATTGACCTAGCATTTGCAGACGCTACGATGTTGTCAGACATTGAGGATGCAACATATCTACCGAGTGGCCTTTCAGACCACTCTCCTCTATGTCTGACAATACATATCCCTACCCCGAGAAATGCATCCATATGGGTTGTATGCCCAGAAATAGAGGAAAAAATGACAGCTATAATAATGGAATATTGGGAGAATAACGTAGGATCAACGTCGGTGGATATTGTGTGGGATGCGTTTAGAGCGTATCTGCGGGGACAGTATATTTCAAGTATTTCAGCGGTTAAAAAAAAACAGAAGGCCAAAATACAGGAGTTACAAAGTCAGATAGAATTTCAGAAGAAAGAATATGGTCAGGACTCTAGTGATAGGAATTTTGACTTAATGATGGCCGCACAAAGGGATCTACACCTCCATATGGAGGAAATCAGAAGGCTGGAACTATACAAAAATAGACAGAATTTTTTTGAGGAAGGAGATAAAAGTGGCAGATTTCTGGCGAGGTTAGCACAGCAGGAGTATCAAGCCACGAACATATCAGAAATTCAGACAGTAAATGGAGCGAAAGTAAAAGAACCGGAGGAGATATTAGAGGCCTTTAGAGAATATTACAGTTTATTGTACACCTCCTCTCTCCCCTCCGACTTCTGCCCAGAAGCCATGGCGGGTCTTTTAGACCGGATAGCTCTTGGGTGGTTGTCGGATGAGGAGAGGGGGACATTGGTATGCCCCATTACCATCGAGGAGGTTATGGAGGTTATACGTACACTTCCGGGAGAAAAGGCACCAGGCCCTGACGGAATTCCAGGGGAAGTGTACAAAAAATATGGAGCCATAATAGCCCCTAAATTGGCAGAAGTATTTACAAATGGATTAGCGAAAGGGACACTTCCAGATTCTATGAGAGAAGGACATATAATATTAATTCATAAAGAAATGAAAGATCCAAAATGATGTTCTTCATATAGACCAATTGCGCTACTAAACATAGATCTGAAAATAGTAACAAAGATATTAACCCTAAGAATACAACCCCTGCTCAAAAACAGACTCAGATCAGACAGGATTTATGCCTCAGAGAACAACAGATGTTAACCTACGTAGGCTATATACTAATATACACACTCACCATTTACAGGAAGGATCCAGGACAGTGGCCTCTCTAGATATAGAGAAGGCCTTGGATACAATTGAATGGCCCTTCTTATGGGAGATACTTAGGAGGGTGGGTTTTCCACTGGTGTTCATTAAGTGGATACAAGCAATATATGAGAGACCTATGTCAGCCGTAAAATTTAAATTGGCTCACCCATTTCAATGGCATTGTTGGGGCTGCAGTATCCTGTGCTCCCTGATCAATAGAAAATAGCATGGACTTTCCCCAATTCACTTAAAGCCCAGTAAAGGACGAAAAAGTATTTAGTAGTTCTAATGCTTCCTCCGGAGATGGACCCGCATATCTCAAAAATAGTAGCATATCGTCTGCATACATGACTACCCTCTCCTCCAGCCCCCCTACTCAAAGTCCTTGGATATTTGGAGAGGTCTTGAGGGCTTCTGCTACCGGCTCTATTGCCATTGCAAAGAGTGTCGGAGAGAGGGGGCAGCCCTGCCTCGTACCTCCTATACAACCTAAAAAATTATGACAGTTTTCCTCCCCATATCTCGGAATGGTAATATCTAGGCAAGTTGAAGATTTCCGGACACTAAATTTGGATCCTGTGATACAGGAACTTGGGAGGAAGCTGAAGATATGGGTATCGTTACCACTGTCCCTATTAGGACGTATACATCCTGATAAAAAAGGAAAAAGAAAAAGACACATGCATGGGGACTTGGCGCTGCGAACCCTGAGTGTAAAGTTAGAGAGAAAGAGGGTTTCCCCATGGGGCTTTTAACAGCATAATGGTAGAGGTCAAGACATGAATGGAACAGTGATACTGTAAAACATAATTTAATCGACAGTTGACAAAAGTCACATGGTTATTAAAATCATACAATAGAAGTTGGAACAACATTGCTGATCACACAAAAAAATTCCACAATGGATGAAAGCATATAAACAAGGTACATGGTATTGTTACGTAGCACAATGATTCAACACGATCTGTGTTCCCCGACACGTTTCGACCTGTTATAGGTCTCTTCAGGGGGATAATGCATTCTAAAAAATATATACAATACATGCTTTAGAATTCAACATATTATTGGGTGAAACATAAATGTACCAAACACAAGGAACAAGAGGCTTGCAAGGAGCCAAAAAGTACACACCCTCCGAGGAACAGGGAAGTGGATGCCTGTAATAGATGCCCAAAAATTATCATATATGAGATCATAGTATTAGCAGCATGTGGTGCTGAGAAAATAGGTATAAGTGTTTAGGCATATAGAAGGTTGCTGGCGACTAGTAGTAGAATAAGTAATCAATAGTGTTATTGTAACAGAATTAAAAGAATTAACTGGTTGATGATAAGGGCAGACATACATAACGGCCTCCCATAAACATCTAGTATGTAGGAGTGTGAAATATCAATATGGTAAAATCATTCTGTTAAAAAAAATATATGGTAAAATCATAGATATTCAAGTAAAGAGAAATAGTGTGTGAATGCTGAAAATATCAAGTTGGGGGTTAGAAGGTGATGGCGAACTGCCTGCGTGTGTGTGTGTGTGTGTGTGAAAGGGGAAAAAAGGGGAGTGAGTGAATAGATAAAAAAGCTGCAAAATATACGAATAATTAAGTATGTGTGTGTATGTGTGCATGTGCGTGCAGAGGAATAGTGAAGAATCAAAGTATAAAATGTGATGGATAATTAAGATAGGAGTCCCACTGGGGAAAAGAGTGGGAATGGTGATAAAGTGGGATAAATGTGTGAAAGAGATGAAGGAGATATGCTGGGGGGGATAAAAGATGTGGATGGAAGGTATGGCAGTAAAATATGTGGGTATATAAAAGGGGGGGAATAAACCCAGTTAAAAAAGTACCTATAGTAAAATAGGTGAGTGGTGTGTAACTATGAAATATGTGGGTAAAATGATTAGATAGGTGATATCACATGAAGATGTTGGATGTATGGATTACCTAGCTGCAAACATGCAGGGAGGATAGACTAGTGCTTCCGAGCAGTGAGGTATGATGTCAACCAGCCAGGACTCCATGGAGCGAAGAGCTCAACAGGGAATCCACCTTATGTATGCCTGGGAATATGATTGGGCTGCAGGCTCCGACCTATCCCCGCCCGGTGACCCGACAGAGGCTCCCTCGGCGTCCCGGAAGGCCGGGAAGGTCCCGCCCATCGACGTCACCTACTGCCGCAAACTGCGTGACGCCATGGCAACGAGCGCGCGTAGAGGTTCAGCGCGCGCGCCCCCGCCATGACAGTCCAGAGGTGCACGTGGGATGCCGCGGACGGGCACTGGGTGAAGCCCAGACCGTAGGTGAAGGCAAAACGGGGGGCGCAAAGGGATTTGCGACCCCCTACCCTGCCGGGAAGCCAATATGGGCGGGTTCCCACCCGTTCCCACCCCCCGAAGGCGGGGCGATATGGGGATCCCGCCCATATTGGCTTCCCGGCAGGGTAGGGGGTCGCAAATCCCTATCACCTATCTAATCATTTTACCCACATGTTTCATAGTTACACACCACTCACCTATTTTACTATAGGTACTTTTTTAACTGGGTTTATTCCCCCCCTTTTATATACCCACATATTTTACTGCCATACCTTCCATCCACACCTTTTCCCCAGCATATCTCCTTCATCTCTTTCACACATTTATCCCACTTTATCACCATTCCCACTCTTTTCCCCAGTGGGACTCCTATCTTAATTATCCATCACATTTTATACTTTGATTCTTCACTATTCCTCTGCACGCACATGCACACATACACACACACACATACTTAATTATTCTTATATTTTGCAGCTTTTTTATCTATTCACTCACTCCCCTTGTTTCCCCTTTCACACACACACACACACACGCAGGCAGTTCGCCATCACCTTCTAACCCCCAACTTGATATTTTCAGCATTCACACACTATTTCTCTTTACTTCAATATCTATGATTTTACCATATTGATATTTCACACTCCTACATACTAGATGTTTATGGGAGGCCGTTATGTATGTCTGCCCTTATCATCAACCAGTTAATTCTTTTAATTCTGTTACAATAACACTATTGATTACTTATTCTACTACTAGTCGCCAGCAACCTTCTATATGCCTAAACACTTACACCTATTTTCTCAGCACCACATGCTGCTAATACTATGATCTCATATATAATAATTTTTGGGCATCTATTACAGGCATCCACTTCCCTGTTCCTCGGAGGGTGTGTACTTTTTGGCTCCTTGCAAGCCTCTTTGGGCGAATCATCCCCCCCCCCCTTTTGTGCGATGACCACGAGGTCCCCCTTTAGATTGTTTTTATGGTTTGCTTCATCCCTGATCACACTTTTATCCATCTGCGATTTTTACGGTAAATGTTCCTTGTGTTTGGTACATTTATGTTTCACCCAATAATATGTTAAATTCTAAAGCATGTATTGTATATATTTTTTAGAATGCATTATCCCCCTGAAGAGACCTATAACAGGTCGAAACGCGGCGGGGAACCCAGATCGTGTTGAATCATTGTGCTACGTAACAATACCATGTACCCTGTTTATATTCTTTCATCCATTGTGGAATTTTTTTGTGTGATCAGCAATGTTGTTCCAACTTCTATTGTATGATTTTAATAACCATGTGACTTTTGTCAACTGTCGATTAAATTATGTTTTACAGTATCACTGTTCCATTCATGTCTTGACCTCTACCATTATGCTGTTAAAAGCCCCATGGGGAAACCCTCTTTCTCTCTAACTTTACACTCTGGGTTCGCAGCGCCAAGGTCCCCCATGCATGTGTCTTTTTCTTTTTCCAATTTAACACTGGGTGGTTAAACACCCGCTTCCCCTTACGACACATCGGAGACCATATGAGCAATGTGTTTTCCTTTAAATCCCTCATCCCGCACGTTTTCATATGTACCCGTAACAATCATTTATGGGTAACATATGGGTTATCCTCCCACACACAGGAGATACCCACCTACGGGTAGATTGGAGGGTATCCCTCCTCTCTCCCAATGCACCAGGTCACTTCTATTTAGATGCCTGGATTGCAATTTGCTCAAATACTCCAATGGTATTTGACTTCCTACAATCGTGTAGGGTCCTTGAGGACTTAGGATTTACCATATACACAGCTCATATACATCTTTTATACTTATTATTCTTTTATTTATTTGCATTATCCAGAACCTGTTTTTTCAATGCTTTTTTATACATCAATATCCAATTCCAACTTTTCTTACACTTCGCCACCCTGGCAGTCCATCTGGGGGGCCTCTGGTGGTGCCCCACCTTCGGGGGGTGGGATCCCGTGGGATCCTGCCCATATTGGCTTCCCGGCAGGGTAGGGGGTCGCAAATCCCTTTGCGCCCCCCCGTTTTGCCTTCACCTATGGTCTGGGCTTCACCCAGTGCCCGTCCGCGGTGCTTGCGTTTTGCCCTGCCGGCGGCGTCCCACGTGCACCTCTGGACTGTCATGGCGGGGGCGCGCGCGCTGAACCTCTACGCGCGCTCGTTACCATGGCGTCACGCAGTTTGCGGCAGTAGGTGACGTCGATGGGCGGGACCTCCCGGCCTTCCGGGACGCCGAGGGAGCCTCTGTCGGGTCGCCCACGTGGTGACCCTACGTCATTCCTTCTGGAGGGCGGGGATAGGTCGGAGCCTGCAGCCCAATCATATCCCCAGGCATACATAAGGTGGATTCCCTGTTGAGCTCTTCGCTCCATGGAGTCCTGGCTGGTTGACATCATACCTCACTGCTCGGTAGCACTAGTCTATCCTCCCTGCATGTTTGCAGCTAGGTAATCCATACATCCAACATCTTCATGTGATATCACCTATCTAATCATTTTACCCACATGTTTCATAGTTACACACCACTCACCTATTTTACTATAGGTACTTTTTTAACTGGGTTTATTCCCCCCCCTTTTATATACCCACATATTTTACTGCCATACCTTCCATCCACACCTTTTATCCCACCCAGCATATCTCCTTCATCTCTTTCACACATTTATCCCACTTTATCACCATTCCCACTCTTTTCCCCAGTGGGACTCCTATCTTAATTATCCATCACATTTTATACTTTGATTCTTCACTATTCCTCTGCACGCACATGCACACATACACACACATACTTAATTATTCTTATATTTTGCAGCTTTTTGATCTATTCACTCACTCCCCTTTTTTCCCCTTTCACACACACACACACACACGCAGGCAGTTCGCCATCACCTTCTAACCCCCAACTTGATATTTTCAGCATTCACACACTATTTCTCTTTACTTCAATATCTATGATTTTACCATATTGATATTTCACACTCCTACATACTAGATGTTTATGGGAGGCCATTATGTATGTCTGCCCTTATCATCAACCAGTTAATTCTTTTAATTCTGTTACAATAACACTATTGATTACTTATTCTACTACTAGTCGCCAGCAACCTTCTATATGCCTAAACACTTATACCTATTTTCTCAGCACCATATGCTGCTAATACTATGATCTCATATATGATAATTTTTGGGCATCTATTACAGGCATCCACTTCCCTGTTCCTCGGAGGGTGTGTACTTTTTGGCTCCTTGCAAGCCTCTTTGGGCGAATCATCCCCCCCCCCCTTATGGTGTTGGTGCGATGACCACGAGGTCCCCCTTTGGATTGTTTTTATGGTTTCCTTCATCCCTGATCACACTATTATCCATCTGCGATTCATTCTAAAGCATGTATTGTATATATTTTTTAGAATGCATTATCCCCCTGAAGAGACCTATAACAGGTCAAAACGCGTCGGGGAACCCAGATAGTGTTGAATCATTGTGCTACGTAACAATAAAATGTACACTGTTTATATTCTTTCATCCATTGTGGAATTTTTTTGTGTGATCAGCAATGTTGTTCCAACTTCTATTGTATGATTTTAATAACCATGTGACTTTTGTCAACTATCGATTAAATTATGTTTTACAGTATCACTGTTCCATTCATGTCTTGACCTCTACCATTATGCTGTTAAAAGCCCCATGGGGAAACCCTCTTTCTTTTCCGTATAAATCTGATAAAGATTAAGGTTCTTCCCAGGTTCCTGTATCTATTCAGGAACTCTCCACAGTGGTTACCCAAGAGATTCTTTGTGCAGCTGCATGGAATGCTCTCATCATTTATATGGGCAAATAAAACAGTAAGAATTAAACTAAATACACTTATGAGACCGGCAGAACAGGGGGGGGTTGGACTTCCCAGATTTTCACAAATATTATATAGCCACGCAGTTGGTGACGGTTGCGAGATGGTTGAACCTGGATGAGTTTGATTCCGCAACTATGTTAGAAGCAGCAGTGGTTCAATCAGTAGAGGCACTGCAGGGCTAAAATCTAGGCGAGAGTTGACTCCTCTAATGAAAACAACAGTTAAAATATGGAAAGCTGCTATGGTAAAAGAGGTATGGTCAGAAACAAATCTATCCCCAAATACCCCATTATGGAGGAACCCCGAACTGCCGCACCTGGACTCCATACAGGATCCAGGGGCATGGACTAAATATGGGGTAAAAAAGATAGCGCAAATATTACAGGGAGAAAGATTCTCCACATTTGAGGAGATGAGAGAGTCATGGAATATCCCACAGAGTTACATCTTTAGATATAGGCAACTTACCCATGCACTAGCGGCCCAGTTTTCAGGGGGAACCCCGCAAATAATGGAAGTAGGGACAATCTCAATCCTATATAAGCACTTAGTAAAAAATACACCATTTGATACAAATAAATTAAGTGAACAGTGGAGAAGAGATGTCCAAAAATTGGAGGGGGAAAATTGGGAAGAAGTGTGGGGGTTCCCACTACAGTCACTGGTCACTGGTTTCACTTCGAGATAAACTTATACAATACAAGATAATATATAGGAGTCACTATACACCTTATAAATTAAATAAGATCTCACAGTCTAACCCTCCGAATTGTTGGAGATGTGCAGACATTTCAGGAGATTTTATGCATATATTTTGGCGATGTCCAAAGATTGTGGTATTTTGGAGGGATGTTTTAAGAATAATTTCTATAGTAACATCAATAGTTCTGGAACAGGAGGCAGAGATATGTCTATTGGGATTGGTAAGGAAGAAGATTGTCCCGATGGGAAGGAGAATACAGTTGGCACTATTAATGTACTATGCTAGAAAGACGATAGTCCCAAACTGGAAAAAGGAAGAGGCCCCCTCGGTGGCACATTGGAAAAATCTAGTCAATAACTGCTTACCACTGTACAGGAAGACATACAGTAATAGAGGACAGAGGGAGAAATTTAAGAGCGTTTGGGCAAGCTGGATAAAAAATCCTATGACAGCTTCAGGATAAATAGGACACAGGGGAAGGGTAAATGCACCAAGAAAGGAAGGGAAGGAATGTAAGGCCCCGTACACACGAGCAGACAGATTTGTTCAAATCGGTCGGACAGACCGATTTGAACAAATCTGTCTGCTGGGATGTATTGGTTTGATCGTGTACACACGATCAAACCAAAATCCCCGCCGGCAGACGGAGCGCTGATGTGTCCGTGACGTGGCGGTGACGTTGACACCGCCACGTCACCGCACCAGGAAGTGAATTACTTCCGTGCATGCATCGAATCCTTTCGACGCATGTGCGAGAAGATATGTCTGCTGGTTAGCGTACTAACCAGCAGACATATCGGGCGGACGGATTTGGCCAGCCAACAGATTTTAAAGCTTGCTTTAAAATCTGTCGGCTGGCCAAATCCGTCGGCTCGCCCGTACACACGATCGAATCTGTCTGCTGGGACGGTCGGGCCGACCGTTTCCAGCAGATAGATTTGATCATGTGTACGTGGCCTAAGAGGAATGTGTTAGATGGATGAAGATATGGAAGGAATGTTAGAATGGTAGGAATATGGTATATATATGTATGTTTACTGTTTCCTTTTTTTTCTATGGAAATTAAAAAAATATGTAATAAATGAAGGTGACGTCCTTTTGGGCATCCAGTAGTGCATAGGCGTATACCTTCTTGTTCCTCCTTTTAGAATTTGAAATGCACACAGGTACAACCATTGATGTGCCGTTGCTTTCTCCTTCCCTTACTCTGCGAGAGAATACTGATACTTTCTTTTCTTCCTCAGCATCTTTAGGTATTGAGGATTCATCCTTCTTTGGACGTTCTTCATGTAGTGGCATAGGATGGCGTCCTTTGCAGACGCTGCATGTAGCCTTTTTCTTACACTCCTTTGTAACATGGCCTTTTCTTAACCTCCTTGGCGTTTTTCCCGTGTCTGACACGGGGTAAAAATTTGCTGCTACTATTGTTGATCCCGTGTCAGACACGGGCTCGCCTCGCAGAATCCAGAGACTGTTTACTTACCTTCTCCCTGGATCCAGCGATGCATCCCCGCTGTGTGAGCGAGCGGGTGCTCGCTTGATTCACACAGCGTCCCCGTGTGCCGCCGAGCTCCGTTCCCTGCGACGTTACGTCGCACGGGGACGGAGAACGGCGCCAAATTCAAAAATGTAAACAAACACTTTACATACAGTACAATGTAATCTTATAGATTACAGTACTGTATGTAAAAAATACACACCCCCCCATGTCCCTAGTGGTCTGCCCAGTGCCCTGCATGTCATTTTATATAATAAAAACTTTTCTTTCTCCCTGCAAACTGTAGATTGCCCATAGCAACCAAAAGTGTCCCTTTATGGCAAAAATTGTTTTAGAGCAGCTAAAAAACAGCGATAATAAATTATAATCACTTGCAGAATTTAGCGATAGCGATCTGTGGGGAAATTCGTCATAAAAAAAAAAAAAATTATGACAGCAAAAATTCTGCAACTGAGCAAATTTCAGTGATTTTGATTTGATTACATTATTAAATAATTTTTACTATAATTATATTATTATTTGTTATAATTTTTTATAATTATTTATTATATTATAATTTTTAATAAAAAAAAAAAAAAAAATCATACCCGGGATGCCTATTAGACTCTTGTTTAGATAGATTTAAGTAAGTACTTACTAAGAATTGCAGGCCTATAATACATAACACCACATTTCCTTGCAAAACAATTGCAACGCTTTTGGTACAAAATTCCAGAGAGAATCATAACGCCAGGGAGGTTAAGCATCCAAAACACAGTTGGTTATCAAGTACACATTTTTTCTTTTCGTTTGAGGACTTCTCTTTCAATTGTTTGCACTTGTGTATGGAGTGGTTCTCTTCACAGAACATACACTTAAAGGTAGTGTGACAGGAAATCAGGTAAATCTGTGTGTGTTGTCACAGACGGGAGATATATTTCTTTATACGTTTAGACAATACACCAATTACTATTAGGCATCGGCTGCAGAGATGGCCAGAGAGGTTTGGGGCGTTAGAAGCCTTCAGCTGTTCAAATGAAGCAATTAAAGCCCCTATAAAGATAGCCTAAGGATGACGACTGGTTGCTGCATCCTGAGGCTTTGTGAGTGAAGGAGCAGTCACAAACTTTACTGAAGAGGTGAGGTGCTGATGGATATTTCTGTGTGAGAAATATCAAAGAGACATTTTTTTTGTTTTCTGCTGTAGGACCAGCAGTGTCTGCCCAGCAGTAGGCTGTGCCAGACTCCATAGATAGGTTCCTGTGTTGGGAAGGTAGACGCCCCAAGTGGCAAGGGTTTATTTTATGTTTTGTTTTGTTTATGCTGTTTTGATGCTTGGACGTGTATCCAGCAATATGGAAAAATAAACCATATCATTTGTTTTCAACCATCCTCTACTGCCTTTTTGTACAGTTCAGCGTGTAGTGAACCCATCCAGGGGGGGGGTCACACACACCCGCTACCGAGTTAATCCCTCACAGTAGTCTGAGGATTTGTCGGTTCTGTCTCTTTACTGAACCCAGTAGTGACTTTAAGCTTGCTTTCGTAGGTATCTAGACCTTTAGCTGCTGTGTTGATTGCAAAGCTAGTTGCTCTTGCACGTTTTGTATCTCTCGCAGGCTTTTCTTCTAAGGATTTTAAGGCGTAAGATGATGTTACTGGATTACATGCTATTCGTGCTTCCCTATTAACGAGCTCAGAGAACTTTTCAAAACTTGGGAAATCCTTATTTAGATCCAACTGTTCAGTCACATAGCGATTCCATCTAGAAGCCACTTCTTCAGGTAGCTTGGCTAGCATCCTGTGATTATCTAGATAGTCGTTCAGTACTTCTAGTCCTCGTACATGTGGGATGGCATTGCTGCATGCTTGCAGGAAATCACCATACTCTTGGAGTTTGAAGTGTCCCTTGGGACCTATTTTAGACCAGTTATTCAATTTCTCCCTAAAGGCTCTTTGTACTAAGAAAGGATGACCATATCTTGCATTTAACTTTTCCCAGGCTTGCTTATAGGCTTCTTCATCTGTTCTATAGAAGTTACCTTCAAGGGCTTTCTTTGCTTCTCCACCAACATATCTCTGAAGGTAGAATAACTTGTCAACTGGTCTGGAATAATGATGCTCAATGATCATTTCAAAACTTGCCTTCCACTTTATGAACTTCAGTATGTCTCCTGAAAATACAGTAGGTACTGGAATGGGAAGTCTTGCTGGGACTGTTCTCTGCCGTCCTGCTGGGACAATAGTCGCAACATTCTCCTGATCATTGCAGTGACATCTAGGAGTAAAATTGTCCTGTTTTATTTTCTCACTTAGTTCTAAATTAAGTGAGTCTCTCTTTTCGTCTTTCTGAGCAGGGATGGAATGGCAATGACCTTTTCCTTCACTACATACTGAAGTTTTCCTTTTATTCTCCTGGATGTATGGAGGTGAGTAGGAGTATGCTCCTTCACTTAGTACAGATTTGGACCTATGACTACCATTCATGTCCTCTTCGTGTACTCTGAGCCCAGGTTCACACTGGGTACGATTTAGTTCGATTTGAGATGCGATTTCACATGTGAAATCGCATCTCAAATCGGCGGCAATTGCCGGAAATGACACCGTCCTAATCGGTGCGACTCCGCATCTGCGGCGCTGCACCGATTTCAAAAAGTAGTTCCTGTACTACTTTTTGCGATTTCAGGACGCGATTTACATTGACATCTGTGCAGAACCCTGCACAAAAGTCTTCTAAATCGCGCCGAAATCGGAACTGCCAGAGGGAGTGAAATCGCGCGAGTTCAGCTGAAATCGCGCAATTTCACTCCCGCAGCCCAGTGTGAACCAGGGCTAAGTCTGGCTTCTATAATCTTAACTTCTTTCAGCCTTTTCATTTGATGGCACTGTGCCTCCATTTCAGCTTCCATTTGATGGCGCTGTGCATCCATCTCAGCCTCCATTTGATGGCGCTGTGCATCCCTTTCGGCTATTCGTAGACGCTGCGCTTCTGCTAGTGAAAGAAGTCCCACTTGAGATTGTGGTTCCTCTTAAGGACCTAGCATAGTCTCTCGTGAAAAGCTCATTCATTCTCTTTCTCGCCTTAACTTCATCATAGTTAGCTTCAGATGATAATTCCCTCATGAGCTTTACTAAATCTTTAGTGACTGCAGTACATGTGTCCATGTTCCTCACAATATCCTGAGAAGGTGTCATAGATGACCGCAGATTGACATACACTGCCATAAGCTTTGATTCACATTCTTCTATCGTCTCTACCAGATCACTCAAGTTTTCTTTAATACTAACTTGCTTTAGCTTTCTACAAAAAATCTTTAATGTATAATTTCCACCTATCATATATTCTGGTGAACCTTTTTCCTTTCAATGCTGCTTCTTGCTCCAAATTTTCCTGCATTTTTGGGGTCGGTTTTCTGATGCATTCTGAGCGTCTTAGCTCATTTGTTTGGGGCAAGGCTAAAGCTGCATCAGACTCTTCTAACTCAGACATGTTCACTTGCTCTTCACCCTCTATCCTATCTATCTTTGTATCCTCTAACAGTGGCATGGTAATACTAGGCTTAGACATTTTACTTTAATTGCTATAACAATAACTGAAGGCAATAAATTACTTTCACTTTAAATGCAATAGCAAAAGATGCAGGCAATGAATTACTTTCACTTTTAATGCAATAGCAAAAGATGCAGGCAATAAATGACTTTCACTTTAAATACTTTAGAGTCCGTATACTACAAACTGTCCTTCGTTTTTCTTTACAGTCTTTTATTCCTGAACACGAAAATGTCTCTTTATGCCAAAGCCTATGTGCAATGATAAGTAATAAAAGGAAAGCTCTGACCTTATTTCTGAAGAGCAGGATACTGTGATCTGTGGGTTGCTGGAACAAATGTCAGTCTTAGAGGAGACTTGTCTTTTCTTGATGCGAAGCTTGCGCTGACTTGCGATGCTTTGTGCTGCTCTGCAATGACCTGTGATGAGTCGCGATGCTTTGCGATGAGTCGCGAAGTTTTGCGATGAGTTACGATGCTCTGCGATGACTTGCAATGCGCTGCTGCAGGCTTTGGGCCTAGTGGCGGGAAACTAGCTGGCTGCAGTACGTGGCCTCTTCGTGGGTGGCGGTGCAGGCACTCTAGGTCTGGACTTTGGTCTCCCACTATGCGTCTTTTTCTCTCTCTAGGGGTCACAGGAGGGTTGGTGCTTCTCCGTGACTATTTTGTCTTTGCCGTTCTGCCACTTTAAGAGTCGGCTGCAGTTTGATTAAACACGCTTCTATGGCCTCTATGGTAGCTCCACTGAGGTGTCTTTACTTTTTCACTCAGGGATCGGTTGCTGCACGGCGGTATATGCTGGCGCTCCGCTGCTCAAATGCGCTCTTTACTGTGCACGTTGAGGAGCGCTATCGCTTTTCCCTCAAAGGGAATAAATAGTTCCACTGTGGCAGGCGCAGCACTATGAAGTGCCTCATGTGCTGTGGCATTAGAAGAATTGTGATATCTCTGACTTTTCAGTCCAACAAGACTGTCTATTACTCTGAAAGTTCCTTTAGCGCCGTTCTATGGAAGCAGTAGGTTTAAAGAGCACACCAAATGCTTAAAATAACTTCTTTATTAACTTCACTTCTCTTCATATATAATTCTGCTGCTTTGCAGCAGACAGTCCATGTACAAAAACAGGTGATGAATAAAGTATATCAAAATGGTGGTTCAAATATTCAATCTTGTCATTTAACATAAGATGGTGGATATATTTATATCTTTAGTACTCTCTCTCTCTCTCTCTCTCGAATCACTTACGCATAGATACAGGTGAAGATCTGCCATGTGTAAAACAATTACACTGGCGGATCGTAGATGTAATGACAACTCCGGCCGCTAGGTGGCCTTTACGTTGTTTTCTCATTTGCCTATGCAAATGAGGCTAATACGCCGATTCCCGAACGCTTTTACGCCGCCCCGTCGTGGTTAACGTCGTTTTCGTCCGCGTAAGGTTACCCCTGCAAAGATGTGGAGTAACCTTACGAAGTCCCGTCGGATGCCGTCGGCTGCCATGTTAAGTATGGCCTCGGGACCGCGTTGTGTTGTGCGTCGTTTACGTCGTTTGCGTACGTCGATTCTCAATGGGGCTGGCGTACGCTACGATTACGTTGTTTACATTGAGAAAATGTGATGTTCTTTGGACGCAAATTTTGTTTGGGAGCCACGTCGCACGACCGCGCAATTGTCTGTTAAAGCGACGCAGAGTCGAATTGTAAAAACACCTTGGGTCATTTAGCAGCGTATGTGTCCGGGTCTTAAGTGGTTAACCAGTTCACTCCAGGTCTGCTTTGCTGATCAATGTTGTTTGTTAGAATTGTGCTCCTGCTTGCCGTGTGCTACGTTATCTCTGTGTACCGATTTTGGCTTGTCTCCGACTACTCCTGTTTGCCTGTGACCCTGACCCTTGGCCTGTCCCTTGGTTATCCCCATCTGCTTGTTGCCCCAACCTTGGCTATCCTTCACTATTTCTTGTGTCCTGAGTGGCTGCTTCCCCTCTCTCCCTAAGGAGCGTGACCTAGGGGACTCCGGGGGCCGCAACCTGGATCCAGTTGCAGCGAAGGCCATCCCCACCATTAGAGGCTCTGATGAATACCAGCTGGATCTTACACTCCGTGCCCTGGGGAATCTTTGGCTCAAGCTTCCTATAGGATCCCTGTTTGTGCCCCAGTGAACCTCTCCTCCATATCCACTCTGTGGTCCATCCGCAGCAGTCTGCTATAGGGTTCACTGCCTTGTGGTGCATCCCTGGTGCACTTGTCATCTGACCGCAGGTGACCTAACAGTTTGATCAGCCATGAACCCGGCCGACGTGCCACTTCCCGCAGACGATCCATTGCAGAGCATAGTCCGCAGACTTGAGACTCAAGAATCAAATCAGACTCAAGTGATTCCTTCAGGATCTTGCTTCCCTTTTTTTTGAGCAGCTCCAGACCTCTTTGGGAACCCCGAATCAGCAACCTCAAGTACAACCAGTGGCTGCGCCTATTGCACCAGTCGCAGAGTCGCATTCACTAAAACTTCCACCTCCATTCCATTTTTTCGGGGGACTCCAAGGCCTGCAGGGGGTTTCTTAGCCAATGCAGCATTCATTTTGAGCTTCAGCCTCAAAACTTCCTGTCTGATCGGGCTTTTGAAAGCGAAATATCATCGAATACACCCGTTGATACTGATTGTACATCTTTATGGGTTCACTAGACTGAATCGAGGTTGGAAAATAAATATGGGATATATCCTGTATGTATATATATGTATATATAGTGTTTTATTATACCAATATTATACTAATAGATTCTTATGTTAGTTAGGGAATAGCTTATATTCTATAATTATGTTTATTTTAACTTATTTTATATGCATCTTGCGTTTCTATGCGTGTCAGACTGGGTGCCAGCCTGCTCCAGTATATTATGCTATGTATTCCGTACCCTATCAATGCGCCACCTTGTGGTCGATGTACATATTCTCCTTATTTTTTGCAACATCCTTTCTTTCCCTTTCTGTACTTGCTCCATTGTTCCTGACTAACTGGTATGTCCCCTACAGGGAATTGTTATGTCGGTGTTGGATATCTGCGCTTTGATTGTCAGACGCATATGCCGCTTTTTGCTATTTGCTGGGTAGTTTGGGCTTGGATGTGGTTTTGCCTATGACGGTTTGAATCCAGCCTGGCTTAGTTATGACAATTTATTTTTGCAGTCCGTCCCCCCCTTTGTTTGTGGATGTTTCCTGCAGTGGGAGGTCTGGATGTGCTGCTTCCAATATCGGTACTGTGCGCGATTGCGTCATTACGCCGCTCACCGCCTCCCACCCATCCATACTACACTAGTTTGTTTATGCGCCGTCGGGTCAATACGGCGCATAGGGATGACGTCATTATGTCCGACCTCACTGCTACACGCCCAATGCATGGGCTATTTAAACTCATTACCTGGTATTGGTCCTGTGTATAGCACAGGCTATGACCCATGGGCACACTGTGTTTTCCAGGCATATTTGTAATGCCGCGTACACACGGTCGTTTTTTGCGATGAAAAAAAAACGACGTTTTTTAAAACGTCATTTAAATTGATCGTGTGTGGGCAAAACGTCGTTTTTTGTCTTCAAAAAAACGACCAAAAAAAAATTCCAACATGCTTGAATTTTTTGTGTCGTTTTTCAAAACGTCGTTTTTTGTTTCACAAAAAGTCACCGTGTGTAGCAAAAATGTCGTTCAAAACGACGTTTTTCAACCCGCGCATGCCCAGAAGCTAGTTATGAAGCGAGCTTCAATGGAAAAGAGTGGTGAACGTAACCTTGCTTTTTGTGAAAAAAACATGGTGTGTATGCAAAATTGTCTTTGAAAAGTGACGTTTCAAAAACGTTGTTTTTTACTTCACAGAAAACGTCGTTTTTTTTCATCGCAAAAAACGACCGTGTGTACGCGGCATTAGTACTATTTGTATCTCCCTCTGACTCTTTATTGTGACTGGCACGTTTTGGACTGAGGTGTTACCAACCTTTTCTTTATTTATTTTAATTTGAGGTGTCTGCTGCTCCATAGACTCTACTGTTTGCTTCTTCCACTGAGGGCTGCAAGTATAAATAGCATTTGGATGCAAGTTTGGCATACCTGACCAATACTATACTCATGTGATTCTGATATACCTTTATTGGTTTGCCCCAGAATTAAGGCTTCGTCTGGATTTAGTAGGTATTCTACACCCTTTTCTTACTCCCCTAACTTATTCTAAAGGCTTCTTTATTGCCTTTTATAGCCATATACTTACCATTTTTGCTTTGGTCTGCTTTGTGTTTGTTCATAGATCTGGCCCCCTTATGTGTACCTGACTTGCCCCCTATGGCTAATATCATAGGTTGATCGAATCCCTTTTCGGGTATGCCTTATACATTCACTCTTTATTGTCATTCTTTTTCTGGTATTATTCCTCTCTTTTACTGTTGCAATTTTGTCTGTTCATCAGATTTTTTTGGAGACCCTCCGATTACATTTGGACCTCTCTACATCACCTTATTGGTATATCTATACATCTTTTTGGAATGCTTTGAGGTATTTTGGATGGCTACACTCATTATGATGTCACAAGTGATGTTTTTATGCATATTTATTTTTATTCCATTTTAAAACCATTAAAAAGTTCTGTTGTTATTATGCTAATATAATATGTTTAATTTCAGACAATGAAATATATCTTTACATTGTCAAATCTCTTCTGCTCGTCCTAAGCAAACCCAATGGAGAAACGCGTAGACAATGTACAGAGGATATTGTCCATATACAATATATATCCTATATGGTTTTATAATCTTTAATGCTTTTGTTAAATTTCTAATTCTGTAATAAAATTTATATTTTTTATATTCCGTCTTGCCTTCAAAATCCGACCATCAATTACCGTTTTTTCGAGTTACTGTTCCTTTTTGTCGGCAAAGGTAGCCTATATCCTTTGCAGTGAAGCTTTAGCCTGGGCTGCCCCCTTGTGGGAGAAGAATGATCCAGTGGTTTCCAGCCTGTCCGACTTCTTGAAGCTCTTTCGTTATATCTTCAAGGAGCCGGCTCGGGTTTCTTCAACGGCTAGTGCTCTTTTACGTCTCCGCCAAGAATCTTGTTCTGTGGGACAATATAATCTTCAGTTCGGTATCCTTATAGCTGAATTGAGCTGGAACAATGATGCCCTGGCCGCTACCTTTTTACATGGCTTCTCTGACCGAGTGAAAGACTGATTAGCAGGATGAACCATCCCCGCTGGTCTGGACTATGTCATTTCCTTGTGCAATCAGATCGATATTTGTTTTCAGGAGAGGTCCATAGAAAAAAGAGGCCAACTAGGTCAGGGGTCTTCAAACTACGGCCCTCCAGATGTTCAGGAACTACAATTCCCATCATGCCTCGTAATGTCTGTGAATGTCAGAGTTTTGCAATGCCTCATGGGATGTGTAGTTCCCCAACAACTGGAGGGCCGTAGTTTGAGGATCCCTGCCCTAGGTCTTAGCCAGTCTGAGTTCCCCTCACTTTGTCCCATGGAGCATCCTATGTCTGCTGAGGAACTATGCAGCTGGGCCGGACCAGACTAACCCCCGAAGAACGTGCTAGGGGCAGAACTCTGGGCTTGTGTCTCTATTGTGGAGGCAAGGGTCACTTTCCTGACTCCTGCTCACTTCGCCCGGGAAACGCTCAGGTCTAATACATTTAGAAGGTGGAGTATTGGACCCAGAAACATCACCTCCCCATCTTCTTCTTCCGGTGTTCCTTCATGTAAGCACTTCTCCTCAATCGACCCTTGCTTATCTGAATTCCGGGGCTGCCGGCAATTTTATGGACTGGAGAACTGCTTCTTCTCTGAAGCTTTCCCTTTCACCCCTCACTATGCCATTGGTAGTCTCTGCAATTTATGGCACTGTCCTCCCAGGGGGCCCTATTTGTTTTCAGACGCTACCTACTAGAATGTCGGTAGGGATTCTCCACCAGGAGTGGATATCCTTTCTCATTCTGCCCAAAGCCTCTACCCCCATTGTATTGGGCCTTCCTTGGCTACTGCTCCACTCTCCCCATGTGGACTGGGTCTCTGGGCAGATCCTGGCTTGGGGTTCCTCATGTTTCTCGTCATGTCTTCTCAAGGTGGCCCCCAAGGAGAGACTTCCGGTTGCTACCACATCTGTATCTTCTGATCTTCCCGCTGCATACAGCGATTACTGGGATGTGTTCTGTAAGAAATCAGCCAATGTGCTTCCTCCCCACAGGTCTTGACTCTGCCATTGACCTTGTCCCTGGAGCAACTCTGCCCAGGGGTCGTACCTACCCTTTGTTCATCCCAAAGACCCACGCCATGTCGGAGTATGTCGCTGACAATCTTGAGAGGTTTCATCCGGAAATCCTCATCGCCTGCAGGAGCAGGGTTCTTTTTCGTTGCCAAAAAGTATGGTACCTTGAGACCATGCATCGACTATCGAGGTTTAAACACCGTTACTTGTTAAAAATCGATACCCCTTACCCTTAATATCTGAGCTATTCGATAGGTTGAAGGGTGTCTCCATTTTTACCAAGTTGGATCTCATAGGTGCGTACAACCTCATTCGAATACGAGAGGGTGACGAATGGAAGACTGCATTTAACACTCGAGACGGCCATTACAAAAACCTGGTTATGCCTTTTGGGTTTTTGTAATGCCCCAGCTATGTTTCAAAACTTTGTCAATGAAATTTTCAGGGACCCGCTGTACCAGTTTGTTGTCATTATCTGGATGACATTCTTATCTTTTCGGAAAATCTGCTCGTCCACAGAAACCACACTGTTCTTCAGAGCCTTAGAGAGTCTCTATGCCAATCTCTATTCCAAGCTGGAGAAATGTTCCTTTGAATGTTCTGAGGTCCTATTTCTGGGATGCCTTGTCTCAAGTTTGGGTCTTCTTATGGATCCTGGCCTCTTCCTGCTAGCCTCAAGGGCACAGAGCGCTTTCTTGGATTCACAAATTATTATAGGCAGTTCATAAGGAATTACTCTTCCATTGCCGCGCCTATTGTCGATTTGACCAAGAAGGGTGCTAATGCCAGACTGGCCTGCGGAAGCTGTCTCTGCATTTCACGACCTGAAACAGGCCTTTGTTTCTGGTCCTCTCTTGAGAAGAAGCAATTTTGGGGATACATTCTTTATTGAAGTGGACGCTTCTTCAATGGGGGTGGGAGCTGTGCTTCTTCAACTCTTTGAGAAGAGAGGTCAACCATGTGCGTTCTTTTCCAATACATTTTCCCAGGCAGAAAGAAATTATGCCATCGGCGACCGGGAACTTCTTGCAATCAAACTGGCGTTAGAAGAGTGACGTCATCTTTTTGAGGGTTCCCCTCACTCCATAACGATCTTCACCGATCACAGTAATTTACAGTACCTACAGAATGCTAAACGTCTAAATCCCAGACAGGCCAGGTGGAGTCTCTTCTTTTCCTGTTTAATTTCATGATTTCGTACAAACCTGGTTCCTGCCGATCATCCCAACCTCATGCATTGTTGCCCATTCTACCACCCTGGACTCCGAAATTCCTCCTGGTAAGACCTTTGTTCCCACTGAGCTAAGCGCTAAGATCCTTCGTTAGGCACATGATTCTAAGGTGGAGGGCCACACTGAATTCCTCCTGTCCTTTCTACTCATCAGTCGTCACTAGGGATGAGCTGAACACCCCCTGTGTTCGGTTCGTACCAGAACCTTCGAACAGACCTCACGTTCGCGTGAACATATCGAACCCTATTGACGTCTATGGGACTCGAACGTTCGAATTCAAAAGTCATAATTTTAAAGCCCAATATACAAGTTATTGTCAGAAACGGGTTTGGGGACCTGGGTCTTGCCCCAGGGAACATTTATCAATGGAAATTTTTTTTTTTTTTAAAACGGACTAATTTCTGGAGTAGCGATTTAAATGATGCTTAAAGTGAAAAAAAAATATGAAAAATTCCTTAAAATATCGTACCTGCTGAGTGTCTATAGTAGTTGCATGTGTTTAGAACTGTCCCTGCACAAAATGAGACTACTATAAGAAAAAAGTAATTTAAGACTGCTTGCGCCTTTAATGTAATGTTTGGTCCCTGCAATATGGATAAAAATCACTAAAAAAAATAGCATGGGTTTCCCCGCCACCACTCCCCCCAGGTCATTACAAGCCCCTTTGGCCCTATATACTTTGCACAGCAGTATACAGGCGGTGCAAACAAGACAGGGACAGTAGGTTTTTTGTTAAGTAGAATCTGTTTGTCATTTTCAACTTGTACTTCTTTAAAGTGTAGCTTCAGCCAAAAAATCTTTTTTTAAGCTTTTCTAAAAACATAGAGAAGGGTTATTATCACCCCTGTAACATTTGTTTTGCTGTCTGTGTTCAGAAGATTGCACCTCAATTTCTGTCCCAATGACAAATGATTTTTTGATTTTTTTTTTTATTTTTTTTTGGTGAAACAAGTAGGGTTGTCCCGATACCGATACTAGTATCGGTATCGGGACTGATGCCGAGTATTTGCGGGAGTACTTGTACTCCCGCAAATACCCCCGATACTGAAATAGAATACTTCCCCCCCATATTGCAGCGATGCGTCCCTCATACCTTTTTAGATATGCTGACGCCGTATCGGTATTTGGTATCGGCGACTACTTGAAAAAAAGTATCCGTACTTGGACTCGGTCCTAAAAAAGAGGCTTCGGGACAACCCTAGAAACAAGGATTGGTGATAAAGCATCAGTGGACAGGAGACACCTTTTACAGAAGAGAATTTCCCTTCCTAGGGGTAGATTTCCTCTCACTTCCTGTTGTCTCCTTCCGTTTGCAAGTAGGAGTCGTTTGTAAGTTGGATGTTTGAAAGTAGGGGCCTGACGTATAGTGTTGCCACAACACTGTAAGCCCTCACAGTTAGTCTTGGTGGGCGCTGGAACGCCCTGCTGTGAAATATTAGATCAAGAATTGTAATTCCCCCCCTGTAGAAAAATTGTAATTGGAGTGTAGCAAGGAGAAACATGCAAAGTATTGCATCAAAAGTTAAACAGGGGCAGAAAAATTGGACCTTAAGCACTGGTGGCGATGCCCACAACCAACAATGTTCATACTAGCAATCAGCAAGATCATTGCGGGGGAAAAGGATATTCAGTCAGCATAACAGGATAGTCACTCTGCATTAGCATAAGCAGTCTCCAAGGGATCTGACACTTCCAAAAAATTATTCAGTTACATCAGCATCAGGTGCTTGGTAGCTGGTGTTGATCCAAACCTGATTCATTTTTATGAAGGTCAGTCGATCGACGGAGTCGGTGGAGAGGCGCACCCTGTGATCGGTCACAAAGCCTCCAGCAGCACTGAATGTGCGTTCTGAAAGAACGCTGGATGCAGGACAAGCCAGTAGCTCAATTGCGTACTGTGCAAGCTCTGGCCAGTGATCCATCCTCAAGACCCAGTAAGCCAGAGGATTTTCGGTGGAGAAGGTGTCCAAGTCTGATCTTGCCCCTAGGTATTCCCACACGATGACAGGATTTGCAGCCACCTCATCCCACCCACATAAATGTCCATGGGTTCCTTGGGACTGTAAATGATCTCTTGAAGCCTGCTGGTGCTGATGCTGAGTGCTAGGCTCCACCTCCATGCTGATGATACAATCATCTGCCTCCTTCTCCTCCTCGTCCTCTTCCTGTGTGCTAGGCGGGCAAGCAGGACCACTGTCTGAATAAAGGGGGCCTTGAGAGGTTAGGAAGTCCTCCTCTTCCTGCCTCTGTTCCGCCATTAGGGCCCTGTCCATTATTCCACCCAGCGTGTGCTCCAACATGTGAATAAGAGGGACAGTCTCACTGATGCATGCACCGTTACTGTTCACCATCCTCGTGGCCTCCTCAAATGGTGACAGGACAGTGCATGCATCCCTGATCAAGGCCCACTGGCGTGGGAAAAAAAAACAAGCTCCCCTGACCCAGTTCTGCTGCCATATTGGCACAGGTACTCATTGATGGCCCTCTGCTGCGTGTGCAGCCGCTGCAGCATGGCCAATGTAGAGTTCCATCTGGTGGGCATGTCACAGATTAGGCGGTTCTTGGGCAGGTTGTACTCCCTTTGGAGGTCTGTCAGCCGAGCACTGGCATTATATGACCTTTGGAAATGCACACAGACTTTCCTGGCCTGCTTCAGGACACCCTGTAAGCCCGGATACCTGCCCAAGAACCGCTGCACCACCAAATTCAGGGCATGAGCAAAACAGGGCACATGGGTCAATTTTCCCTGTTGCAGGGCAGAGAGGAGGTTGGTGCCATTGTCGCTAACCACCATTCTAGGCGTAGTACGCCTACGAAGCACGGCTGGTTCCGAAAACACATCAGCACAGGAAGAGGCCACAGAGGAAGAAGAGGAGGGGGTGGAGGAGAGAGGTGTGTCACAACCAGTAGTGTTTTTTTGGAGGCGTGGTGGTGGAACAACCTCCAAAACTACTTACCTTGCCCTGCGTCCTTCCCAGCTGCCAGCAGAGTCACCCAATGCACCGTGAAAGAAAGGTAACGTCCTTGTCCATGCCTGCTGGACCATCAGTCAGTGGTAATATGCACCTTACCACTGACCGCCTGTCCAGCGAGGCATGGACATTGCCTTCCACATGGCGGTAGAGAGCCGGAATCGCCTTCCGTGAGAAAACTTGCCACTGAGGTACCGCACATTCCACAAACTCACGGAAGGGGCAGAATCTACCAACTGAAAAGGCAGCAGTTGAAGTGCTAGCAATTTCGCTAAGCTAGCATTCAACCGCTGGGCATGGGGATAGCTGGGAGAGTACTTCTTACAGCGCTGCAGCAGCTGGGGCAGGGAAATTTGGCTGGTACAATCTGACATTGGTGTACCGATAGTAGATTGCCCGCATGTACTACTAGGTTGTGACACACCTAATTCTACACCTTCAGTCCTATCAGTGCAGGCTTCAGAGAGGACTGAGGGTATAGTGGGGTTGGAGATCCCAGCTGATGAGGGGCAAGGGGAGGTCCACTTTGTTCTTTGGTGTGGGTCTTTCAGGTATGCTTGCCAACGAACTGCATGGCAGGTCGACATATGTCTGGTCAAGCATGTGGTGCCCAAGCGGGTGATGTTTTGGCCACGCGAGATTCGCTTGAGACATATGTTGCAAAAAGCAATGATGTGATCTGATGCACATGTCTCAAAAAAGGCCCACACCAAAGAACTTTTGCAGTAACGCTGAGACACAGCAGCGCCCTGCACAGGCGTAGCTCTGCGATGTAATGCAGTTGGTGTGCTCCCCCTAAGCTGTGCCCTGGAGGGCATCCGCCTCTTTGGAGATGTGCCTGTGCCTCCTCCTCCTCTTCCTCCTCCTCCTCCTCCTCTCTCCTATCAGGCACCCACGTAGAGTCAGTGACCTCATCATCCCCTCCCTCCTCATCACTGTCGAAAACCTGGCAGTATGCTGCAGCTGGGGAAATATGACTGCCAGATTGCTGTCCCTCTCGGGCACTCCCTCTTTCTGGGCTCACATTACTGCCTTCCTCTATCCGTGTTCCATTATCGGAGCCTTCAAAATGCTGCGCATCTTCAGGCAGGATGTACCCAACACTGTGTTGAAACAGTTCAGGGGACTCCTCAAGAGGACATGGTGGGACTAGGGAAGGAGTAAGTAATGCCATTGAGCAGAGGGAAGATGATGCCTTGGCAGCTAATTTGCCAGACAAAGTACCCTGAGCCTGGGTGAGAGAGGATGAGGAGGATGAGGATGGCTTGGTCATCCACTCTACCAATTTGTCTGCATGTTGAGGCTCAACAAGGCCAGCTCGCAAAAAGAAGGACGAGCGTGTGCAACTGTCAAGTGCTGAAGAGGATGCACCGTGTCCACCACCAGCACTGTTGCCTCTGGATGCAGAGCCTGCTTGCCCTTGTGACTCTCTGCCTCTCTTTGTTGTCCTTCCAGACATTATAATGGCCTACAGAGGACAAAATCAGTACACACACCTCGTAGCTTTAGGTGCAAACTGCAGAGGACACGTGGAGAACACACCAAGTAGCTTTATGTGCAAACTAATGAGCACACTTGCAGTATACACCAAGTAGGTTTAGGTGCAATCTATACAGCACAAGTGCACTAAACACCTGACACGTTTGGGTGCAAACTATACAGCACAAGTGCAGTAAACACCTGGTACATTTAGGTGCAAACTATACAGCACAAGTGCAGTAAACACCTGGTACATTTAGGTGTAAACTGTACAGCACAAGTGCAGTTAACACCAAGTACATTTAGGTGCAAGCTATACAACACACGGGCAATACAACACGTTAGAAGACTGCAGCTAGCACGATCAACTGCCTGACAAATAGGAATAGCTGATCTAGCTATACTATACAGTGTATACATATGTGTACAACTCCTGGGATGTATATATATCCTCTACACACTGTACATTTAACTAAACTGACTAACCTGCCTGCTCTATCTATCTAGTAAAAAATAAACTGTCTCTCTCTCTCTCTAGGACTGATCTTTTCGTTTTACCGCCGCAACACACTACACGAGGCCGCCCAGAAGGTGGTAAAAAAAAACAAAAATAAAAACACAAAATATATATATATATATATATATATATATAAAAAAAAGTATTTTTATTGTTCTCTCCCTCTCTATTCTCTCTCTACTGTTCTGCTCTTTTTTTTTTACTGTATTCTATTTTGCAAAGTTTTATTCTTTTGATTTTTCATGATTGCTTTTCAGGTATGCATTTTACTTTACTTTTTTCAGGTACCCCATTCAGCTGTTGCGGACCTCTTTATCTTGACAGCAACAGCGTTTGCTCCCATGATATATAAAGCCATGACTCCACTGCTGCAGGAGCATGGTGGCATTAGGGGCGGAGGAGCGATTTTGCTCCTAATGCCGCGTACATACGGTCGACATCCCTACGGAGGCTTGCCTGTGGAAAAGTCCGACCATGTGTACGCGGCATAACTTTTTTGCGGGAGGATGCCCCCATGCTTCGGCATATATATATTTTAGGCACAGATTGCGTTTTTATTTTTTTTTTACTTTACAACTTTTGTTATTGGTATTTGCTTTGCAGGTATGGTATGGTCTTACTGATATACTGTAATGTTACTTTGTTTTAATATTAACCATCATTTGCTTAGCAGGTACGCAATTCAGTTGCAGCTCAGATTTATTTAGTGTCACAGCAACAGCGTTTGCTCCCACGATATATAAAGCCGCGACTCCAACTCTGTAGGAGCATATATGCCGAAGCATGGGGGCATTAGGGGTGGAGGAGCGATTTTGCTCCTAATGCCACGTACATACGATTGACATTCCTATGCATGCTTTCCCGTGGAAAAGTCTGACTGTGTGTATGCGGCATAACTTTTTATGTCGTGTACATACGGTCGAAATTCCAACGGAGGCTTGGCCGTGGAAAAGTCCGACCGTGTGTACGTGGCATAACTTTTTTGCGGGAGGATGCCCCCATGCTTCGGCATATATACCGTATTTATCGGCGTATAACACGCACAGGTGTATAACACGCACCCTTTTAACACGCTGCATTCACACCTAAGCGTAGGCGATTTGCAGCGTTTTTTACCGCGATTTGCCGCGACAAATTGCAGCTTTTTTACCTGCGATTTGCCGCGTTAAGACGCGGCGTTTTTCCCAGTGGTTTTGTACAGGTCATTGGCATCAATGTAAAACGCCCAAGCCGCCCGATTCGCGCGTCAAAAAAGGGTCTTGTTTGAAATTCAGGCGTTCGGCGTTCAACGTTTTGCGTTGGAGATGTGAACCATCTCTATAGAGAATAATGTTATTTTTCCCTGCTTCAGGCGACAAAATGCTCAGATGTGAATGCAGCCTAAGGGGAAAGTTTCAGGAAAAAACCTTTCCCCAGCCCCCTGCGTATAACACGCAGGCACAATTTACCCTCTATTTTCAGGGTAAAAAAGTGAGTGTTATACGCCAATAAATACAGTAACTGGTGCATGTCTGCCCATCATTAGAAGTAGGTGGATGAAGGGAGGTATTCTAATGGTGGGCATACCCACCGATTAATCTTTTTTTTTCGTTCAGCCAACAGGCTGCATGAAAAAAAAAAAAAAAAAAAAGATTACAATACATGTCCAACAAGAACCATCAGCATACTGGCATGTTGCTGGACTTTAAATGGTTATACCAGAATGATGCCTGCAGGTTTAGGTATCATCTTGGTATCATTCTTTTCAGCCAGCGTTCGGCTTTCATGTAAAAGCAGTCCTAGCGGCTAATTAGCCCCTAAACTGCTTTTATATTCAGTGGGAGGGAATGTCCCCTCCCCCCGAATATAAACAGCGCCATTGGGAAATTGGGAAAGCATTTTATCACACCGATCTTGGTGTGGTCAGATGCTTTGAGGGCAGAGGAAAGATCTAGGGTCTAATAGACCCCATTTTTTTTTTTTAAAGAGTACCTGTCACTAACTATTGCTATCATAAGGGATATTTACATTCCCTGAGATAACAATAAAAATAGTAAAAAAAAAAAAAAGTTTACAAATAAAATACGCTAAAAAGCTCTTGCGCAAAGGCGAACGCAAGCGTCGGTCTGGAGTCATATGTAAACAGCAATTGTACCATGCATGTGAGGTATCACCGTGAAGGGCAGATCGGGGGCAGTAATTTTAGCAGTAGACTTCCTCTGTAAATCTAATGTGGTAACCTGTAAAGGCTTTTAAAAAATGTATGTAGTTTGTCGCCACTGAGCGTTTGTGCGCAATTTTAAAGTATGTCGTGTTTGGTATCCATGTGGCCTAAGATCAACTTTTTTATTTCTTCAATAATTTGGGCAATAGAGTGTGTTTTAGTGCTTTCAAATAAAAAAAGTGTATTTTTTCCCCAAAACATGCATTTTGAAAAATCGCTGCGCAAATACTGTGTGGAAAAAAAATGCAACACCCACCATTTTAATCTATAGGGCCTTTGCTTTAAAAAAATATATATAATGTTTGGGGGTTCAACTTAACTTTCTTGCAAACATTTTTTTGTAAACAAACAGTGTCAAAAATGGAAAATTGTATCAAATACTTACCGTAATTTTCCTTTCCTGATGCCAAGACATGGCAGCATACCTATGATATAGCCCCGCCCCTATATCCGCCCACAGGACACGTGATAACTCTCTATAAAACTCTGACTGAGAGCTAGCTCCCCCATTCTCCGTATAAAGTACAAAATATCAGAGGGAGGGTTCGTATGCTGCCATGTCTTGGCATCAGGAAAGGAAAATTACGGTAAGTATTTGATACAATTTTCCATTTTCCTGACGCCAGACATGGCAACATACCTATGATACATGAAGAGCTTTCTAGAGGGAGGGTTTAATGCTGTAACTTAAAAAAGACAAAGAAGCTTGGATAAACTTCCTCCCAAACTCTACCGTAGTAAGAGCTGCTAGATCCACCCTGTGGTGTATTAAGAACATATAATGTGATGACCAGCTTGCCTCTTTGCAGACTGTCTACAGAGACAACCCTGCCTGGGCTATCCAAGAAGATGACATCACCCTGGTTGAGCGATGAGCTCTAACCATCTCTGGAGGATCCTTACCGCCTCCACATGCCCAGTGAGTATTTTCACGATTCAGGCCGAGATGGTTCAGGCCGAAGCCACTTACTCTTTAAATCTTAAACATTCTGAATGTAGAAGTAGCCTGAGATGGACATTCCAAAGTCCTCAAAGCCTAACTTGAGCAGATCGGCATCTGATTGCACTGGGAAGGCTGGAAGCACCCATTCACTGAAAAGACAAAACATGGATGTCATGCTTTGGAACAAAAAGACTGTCTCGGAAGAACATGGAACGAGGCTCTGTCGCCCCAAATTTTGGAGTCGACGCACTCTCCCCTGAAATCAAGGCTAATAAAAGGCTAATAAAAGGCTGATTTTAAAGGAGATCTCCCATGAAGAGCAGTCTTCTGTCAAGAGTACAATGAGGGTTTGCTAGAAAATTGAGGACTGCTGCCAGGTTCCATTAAAGGAAACCTATTTCTCTTGGGAAGGCATAGTCCAAGTACCTCTCATGAAGTGATCCATCAGCAGGTTTGCTGCCCATTTTTTTTTTTTTTTTGGGAAAAAGCCAAGATGGCAGAAATTTTCACCTTACGCAAACTGAGCTCCAAATCCAATTCAGATTGTAGAAAAGACAGGATTTGAGATAAATTTGGGTCACAAGAGTCAAACTGATGCCCAGCTGCAAAGCTTGTGGGCCTAATCCATACTCTGGAGTAGATAGCATCGATTGATCCCTTCGAAGAATTCTGCAGAGTTCTAATCCCCTCTGGAAAACTCTTGTAACCTCTGCCTTACAATTTCCAGGCTGCTAAATTTAGATGTGATGGTTGCCGATGTAGTGCATCTCCCTCAGATAAGAGGAGATGAGGAGTCACAGGCAGAATTATCGGTGTGCACACACTGATACCCATTGCCAGAGAGACCCATGGTCTGTGAGGCCAGTAAGGAAAACCTGTGATGACTGTCAGGCTCAACAATTTCTTTAATCCTAAAATTCCTGGAGGGTCATTTGCCCAACCCAAGGCTTGGTAAAGGCATCTGTCCCCTCCACTAATGGATGAGGGTAGCGTGAGAGGAACCAGTTCCCCTTGTAGCAGGCCGATGAGGCAAAACAGGCCCAGTTGAGCGAACCTCCACTCGTGGATGATCCCTTGGAACACTTCAGGGTGAAGGGACCATTCGTTGGGATCCTTGAATTGCCTGGATAGACAATCCACTTCCAAATTCTGATAGGCTGGAAGATATATGGCCCTCAAATCTGGGAGATATTGCTGGGCCAAAGCCAGGATTGGTTCCACCTCTCCCAGGAGGGACTGGCTGTGCATGTCGCCTTGTCGCTGTATATGGGACTGCTGCCATGTGGTCCAGACAGAGTAGGACTGGCAGACCCTATGTGTGTGACAGTAAAGTATTCAATGTCAATGCTGGTAGGAGTTCCAGAATATGGAAACTAGGCCCTGAGTGGGAAATTCCCACCTGCCCTGAATCCTGAGATGCTCACAGGTGGTGTCCCACCCTGCTGTGCTGGTATCTGTAGCAATAGTGATCCATGGCTACAGCCCTAATAGACTAAGCCATTTAGCAGTTTATCTTTTTTTTTTTTTAATCACCAGAACCCTGGTGCCTCTGGCTAGACAAAATGCTTCCATTGCGTCAGGAAGCCTTGTTGGAAAACTGAGTTTCCAGTGAGCCCAAGGGATCCTCGGAATACAAAAGCCATTGTCCCGAGAGGACTCATGCACTGGGATGCTGACAACACTGGTGCAGCCAACGCCTGTTGGAACCTCTCCCTGACTTTAGGGAGTTTGAGGTGGCAAAGAAACTGAAACTGCCTGAGTACTAAACCAGGCCCCTAGGTAGAGCATATTCCGCATAGGCACCAACTAGTTTTGGCAATGCTTGCCCCCCGACTCAAAACGGTTGGTATGACTGAAGGACCAGGACATGCTGATAGGTATACTGCAGGTCCACTGAAATCCTCCAGTAACCTTGTTGAATGACCTGGATTTATGGTATGGAGAGACTCCATCTTGAGTCTATCCGTATAGATTGATTCAGCCTCTTGAGGTAGTTCTGGAGGCTGCCGATTAAATAACCAATAACGGCCTTGCCATTGGAAATGATTAAGTACAAAATGAATGTGTGAAAAGCGTCTATGTGACCTTGTGTTGGTGTTTTTGGATTCATCACTTTAGACAATAAAAGGGATATTGAAATTCCTGGATGCGCAGCCATTTCTTCTCTTACATGGCCTGAAACCGCCATTCTTCGGTAGTGGTCTTACCGGAACTGGGTCACTTTGAGCCACTTGGCTCCAACTGCCTCCTGGGCAGGCCTGGCGTTAAAAGGGCTTCTGAGTATCTTGGGGATCCGCATGGGTCTTCTGACGCCCTTGGAATGGGCGAAAGCCTCCAAAATCGCAGTACCTGTTTGGTGTTCCTTTGAATGGTTGCCCCCTCTGGCTCTTCGATCCTGGGGCAGAAGATCTGATCTTCCTCCTATAAGCCTGGAGAAGATAGTTTCCAGTATTTTGACAAAACAGCGCCTTCCCATCAGAAGTCAGCTTACAGCAATTCAGCTTTGAGGATGAGCCAGCCGCCCAGGATTTGCCCCAGTGCACCTTTGGCTGCAACTGAGCCAAGCATGGCTCTGGATAACCATCGAATGATGTCTATAGCTGCCTCACCTGTAGAGTCCACTGAAAGCCATCTCGTCAAGAGCCTTGATGACTCTTCTCTTTGGCAGCTGGGCTTAATCGCATACTCCAAGTTCTGCGCCCACATACTCACATAGCACTTGCTATGGATGTGAAAGCAATGCGTCTCACAAGGATCTTGTGAAAGGAGGAAGGGCCTACCATCGGAAGTGTCACAATCTTGGTCAGTCTGGCGACTGCCGCCTCCACCGTTGGAGGGTAGATAAAGGAGTCGCATCCTTCCCCATTAGTGGAAACAACTTCTGCAACCTATTGGTTGAGGAGGATTTTCTCTCTCCCTTTCTCATTCCTCTCTGAAAACAGGCTTCCTATTTCTGTCCTAAGAGAAAAAAGGTAGCTTACCTGCTTCTTTAGATTCCTCCTATGGAACCCAAAGGCTTGCTCACACTTGCAGCATGATCTGCCATTGCCCTAAAAGGCAATCTGTGCTTAGGTCACCTTTCAGAGGTATTTGAATTTGTCACTTAGAGTAGACCAATGTATATGCAATGCGATTTTCAAAGAGCGATTTGTACACAATGTTGTAAATCGCATGGGTGCGGCCCATTCACTTGTTTGCCCTATGTGAGCAAACAGAAGCCCCTGCTCCTATTTGAGGGCGACCAACTCTGCACAATGTTTTGAAAGGTGCGTTCTCCAATGTGACTTATCACAGCAGAATCGCATGGCATTTGGGGTGCCCTGAAAGAATAACGGTACCTAATGCATATTGTACAGCGATTGTCACACAAATTTAAATTACTGTGTGTAATAACAGGCTTTCTCCTTTGTAGGAGGTACCGGATCCACCCATTACAGTGCAGCTTTACTGCCATAACAAATGAGGATATTAGCATAAAACAAAGCCTCAACCTTCAGGATCTTCTGTTGAGGAGGAGGCAATATCATCTCCCTCTGCCTGAAAGGTTGGCTACAATACTGGGTTTGGGGAACTAGCCTGGGCTGGAGTCACCCCCGAAGTGCCTGGTACCCCTCCAGTTAGAGAGGGTTGAATGGCTTGGTTTAGACCTGGTGTAGTGCCCATACTGTCCATCCACTTCTGTCCCTGGCTGCCTGAGATGACTGGAAAATTCAGCCAGGGGGTTGGGAACTATTTTGCTGAGCAAGGTGACACCTGCTGACTCCCAAACTCCTCTCTGGCAAGCTGCCTGAAGCAGTCGCTGCAAAGTAGCATTCCAGGCATAGGGTCATCTCCACATGACCAACATTCGCCTTTCGGGCGCTGAGCCCTCAGAGGAGAAGCTGTGCGCGTTCTCTTAAGCGTACATTTGCACCCTTTGTACTGGGGTCTGCCAGGACTGGAGGAGGCATCTTCCGCCCTGAAAATCCTGATGATCCAGAGAGGGCCTCTGGACCTCCTTGAGCGGGCGTGAGCGGCCGGGGTTGCAACAGATAAGAAGGCACGCTCATCAGGGCTCAATGCACTCTTTTCTCCCGCGTCTTCTTACTTACCAAAAGTTGGCCCTCTACCTGATAGTGGGGTGGTCTTTGTTATGTGGCAGTAGGCTCATGCTGATGGGAGTTACTGAAAGGTGCATGGGGGACTGCATGTCCACAGAAATAAGGGAAGTGAAAGAGAAAAATATACATATATCTCAGCATTTTTTTTTATTTTTTTTTACAAATAGTAAAAATAATCTGGCAGAACCCCCATCCCCCTAGTAATACATTGCTCCTTACTCCTTTCTCCCCCATATATCCCCATTACTAGGATAGATAAGACTTACCTCAGAAGGAGATGTTTAAAAGCAAAGGCATTCATTAGCTGCTCCCTGCAATTGGATCACCTGAGACTCAGTCCTCTCTCACCTCTACTCTGATACAATTAGGAAGGCCAACACCCATCCACACAAAAGGACACCTTAAGCTGGCTACACACCATACAATCTTCTGCAGATTTTACCCTTCAGATTTATCAAAACCACACAACATGAGGCCAAACCCTAAAGCCTTAACCTGTATGCAATCAGGCAGGCACCATATGGACCTGGCAACTCTAAAGGAAATCAGACAACAAAAGTTGCAGTGTGTATAGGGCCTTTAAAGACATGAGAACAAGAAAGAAACTGACAGACCTGGAAAAGGGCTTCCATAGGAAAGAAGTCATCATGCAGTCCCAGCTTGCTCAAATCAGACTCCATCGCCGGCAATGCCAAAGGAGGACTGTCGTCTCTGATTAGAGAACACCTCAACCCCAGAAGACCACCAGAAGGGGTTCCCCACCTTGTTGGTGCATTTAGCGTGCCTAAGATGTGGGACCTCGAACTGGGAGAGGCTGAACCCAGCCGGAACTTCGACATAGTCGGCAGGTAAGGGCGTATCCTGAATGAAACTGTCTGTAGGCTGATATTTTTAAGGACAAAAAGGAGAATGGGGGAGCTAGCTCTCAGTCAGAGTTTTATAGAGAGTTATCACGTGTCCTGTGGGCGGATATAGGGGCGGGGCTATATCATAGGTATGCTGCCATGTCTGGCGTCAGGAAAAGGGCTTTGTCTTCAAGTGGTTAGAAGAGTGGGTGATGTATGACATAAGCTTCTAAATGTTGTGCATAAATTGCCAGGACAATTCAAACCCCCCCCCCAAATGACCCCATTTTGGAATGTAGACACCCCAAGCTATTTGCTGAGAGGCATGTTGAGTCCATGGAATATTTTATTTTTTGACACAAGTTGCGGGAAAAATAAATATTTTTATTTTTTTGTTGCGCAAAGTTGTCACTAAATGATATATTGCTCAAACATGCCATGGGCATATGTGGAATTACACCCCAAAATACATTCTGTTGCTTCTCCTGAGTACAGGGATACCACGTGTGTGAGACTTTTTGGGAGCCTAGCCGCGTACGGGACCCCAAAAAGCAATCACCGCCTTTAGGCTTTCTAAGGGTGTAAATTGTTGATTTCACTCCACACTACCTATCACAGTTTCGGAGACTATGGAATGTCCAGATGGCACAATCCCCCCCCCCCCCAAATCACCCCATTTTGGAAAGTAGACACCCCAAGCTATTTACTGAGAGGTATGGTGAGTATTTTGCAGATCTCTCTTTTTGTCACAAAGTTTGGAAAATTTAAAAAAGAATAAAACAATTATTTTCTTTCTTCATTTTCAAAAACAAATGAGAGCTGTAAAATACTCACTATGCCTCTCAGCAAATAGCTTGGGTGTCTACTTTCCAAAATAGGGTCATTTGGGGGGGTTTGATGCCATTTTGGCATTTTATGGCCTTCGAAACTATGATAAGTAGTGAGGAGTGAAATCAAAAATGTATGCCCTTAGGCCACGTACACACGCTGAGACATGTCCGCTCAAACATGTCCGACGGACCGTTTCCAGCGGACATGTCTTATCGGATTTTGGTCCGATGGCGTGTACACACCATCGGACGAAAATCCCCTCGGGCTGAGGACACCGTGACGTGGCGGTGACGTTGACGCCGCCACGTCACCACTCTAGGAAGTAAAATACTTCCAAGCATGCGTCGAATCCATTCGACGCATGCGCAGAGATTTCTGTCCGCTGGTGGGTGTACTAACCAGCGGACATATCCGACGGACATGCTTTGAAATTTGTCCGCTGGGAAAACATGTCCGCTAGCCCGTACACATGATCGGATATGTCTGCTGAAACGGTACATCGGACCAGTTTCAGCAGATATATTTGATCGTGTGTACGCAGCCTGAGAAATCTTGAAGGCAGTGCTTGGTTTTCGGGGTCCCAAAAAGTCCCACACATATCCCCATACTCAGGAGAAGCAGCAGAATGTATTTTGGGGTGCAATTCCACATATAAACCATGGCATGTGTGAGCAATATATCATTATTTTTTTGTCATTCAATCACTTGGGACAAAAAAAATTGAAAATATTTAATGGACTCAACATGCCTCTCAGCAGTTTCCTTTGGGTGTCTCCAAAATGGGGTCATTTGGGGGGGAGGGGATGGGGGTTGTACTGCCCTGCCATTTTAGCACCTCAAGAAATGAGATAGGCAGTCATAATGGCAACTATAATTACAGGTACTGTTACCCAGTGTGTCTCTGACTTTGTAGTGTCTCGTAGCAGTGACACTTATGCTGAAATCAGGAAATATTGTCTCCTCCAGCCCCTTCCACTTCACAATCCTCACCAGTCAGTGGACCTCTAGTCTCTGCCCCCCCCCCCCCCAGCCATGCCATGAACTAAATAGGCAGCTGCAAAGAGGCTAAGTGGGCGGCTGGAAACCCGCGGGGAGTGATCCGGGACGAGGGCGCGGCTATTCGTTTCTAGCCGCCCGCTCGCAATCGCTCCCCGGAGCTGAAGAATGGGGAGAGCCGTATGTAAACACGGCTTCCCGTGCTTCACTGTGGCGGGTGCATCGATCGAGTGATCCCTTTTATAGGGAGACTCGATCGATGACGTCAGACCTACAGCCACACCCCCCAACAGTTATAAACACAAACTAGGTGAACCCTAAATCCTACAGCGCCCCCTGTGGTTAACTCCTAAACTGCAACTGTCATTTTCACAATAAACAATGCAATTTAAATGCATTTTTTGCTGTGAAAATGACAATGGTCCCAAAAATGTGTCAAAATTGTCCGAAGTGTCCGCCATAATGTCGCAGTCACGAAAAAAAATGCTGATCGGCGCCATTAGTAGTAAAAAAAAAAAATGCAATAAAACTATCCCCTATTTTGTAAACGCTATACATTTTGCGCAAACCAATCGATAAACGCTTATTGCGATTTTTTTTTTTTACCAAAAATAAGTAGAAAAATATGTATCGGCCTAAACTGAGGAAAAAAAATGTTACAGTATATATGTTTTTGGGGGATATTTATTATAGCAAAAAGTTAAAAATATTATATTTTTTTCAAAATTGTCGCTCTATTTTTGTTTATAGCGCAAGAAATAAAAACCGCAGAGGTGATCAAATACCACCAAAAGAAAGCTCTATTTGTGGGGAAAAAAGGACGCCAATTTTGTTTGGGAGCCACGTCGCACGACCGCGCAATTGTCTGTTAAAGCGACGCAGTGCCGAATTGTAAAAACGCTTTTGGGCATTTAGCAGCATATTGGTTCGGGGCTTAAGTGGTTAATGCGGATGGCCCACTAAAAAAAAATATTAAAAGCCAGCAGCTACAAATACTGCAGCTGCTGACTTTTAATGTCCTGGAGTCCAGCAGCGTCCACAGCAGAGGACGAGCGTTCGCTGATGCTCCCCCCTCCATCCACGGTGAGGGAACCAGGAAGTGAAGTGCTCCGGCTTCACTGCCCGGTTCCCTACGGCGCATGCGCGAGTCGCGCTGCGCCCGCCGATTGGCTCCCGCTGTGTGCTGGGAGCCGAGAGTTCCCAGCACACAACGGGAAAAACCCATCTTTTGCCCGAGACTGCGGGCCGGAAGTGGGTGCAAATACCTGTCTTAAGACAGGTATCTGCACCCCCTCCCCCCTGAAAGGTGTCAAATGTGACACCAGAGGGGAGGAGGGTTCCGATCAGCAGAACTTTACTTTAGGGTGGAGATTCGCTTTAATTATAAATATATGGATCAGACCAAAATGAGGGACAAATGAGGGGGGAAGAGGGACATTGTCCTGAATCAGGGACATTTGGGAGCTATGCTGTTACTGTTTGCTTTCACCAACACAGGAGCAAGCTCTCAAATGCTTTGAATCACAGAAAGAGCCCACTCCTGTGGTGGTGAATAGTAACAGCTGTATCTATTGCAGCTACCACGTCTAATGATTGGTGAGCTGCAATATAATAAAACGTTTGGGTTTAGATATGGTTTCAGCTACAAAATAGTCAAATGGACAAATGATCATTATTTTGGTGCTTGCTTTATTTGTCGCACTACTATATTGGCAATGGTTTTATTCTTCTGACTTCCAGAAGTACAGGATTTCCCGTGCAGGAATCCAGAAAGCTGCGCATGTCAAACTGGTTCAAACTAGACTGTAGGAGGCCCACAGCGAACAGACTGGCACGTATAGAGGAAGCAGGCCATGTCATGTGAGTACAGCGGTCCTATCAGGGCCGAGCCTTGCTTCGGACACACCCCTTTATGAAAATACAGGCAGTCAGCCGTCTCATGTAAATAGCAATGTAAACCTGAGAGCTGTGCCACTTCACTGCGGGGCCCTGGAAACATGTAAGTGTCTGAGCTTATGGCGGAGAAAGCGAACACGCGGTAGCGAGCCTGTACAAAATGTTTATATATATATAATAGTTATATAGTGGAGTAGTAGGCGTTCATGGACGTTGTTGTTTGATATAGAAGCTAATGTTTCGTAACGGTTAGCACCGAGTGACAGTGCCTTCACATTCTGGAATCGTACGTAACACTATAGCAGAAGAGTTTAGACTGTATGCCATTTCTGTAGGACGGATGACGTAAGTTGATTCAAGGGAGGAGGAGATATGAAGCAAAATAGAATTGTATTATTGAAAACAATGCGTAGGGGAAGTAAATAAGCATCAAAATAATCTATTTGTGTAACTCCAGTTTAATTTCGTTAGGTTGTTGTTTCTCTCTGTGTGTTTTTTTTTTATATAATAAGTCAAGCCTACCCTGTTGAACAGCTCTGTTCTAAGGTTTGTTTGTATAACTATCAGCTGGTAAAAAATAATTCTGAATTACAAAGCCTTGAACAATTCTTGTTTCATTCTGAGTTGGGGCTTATTAACCGCTATGCGTTGGCAATCTAGCTGCAATTTGCAGTTTCTCAACACACATTTTTTTTAAACGCGCTGTTGTACAATTTCACGCACCTCACCACACCGTAGAATTAAAAAATTGGACAGGTCATCTATTCCAAATCGCACTGCAAAACAGCACAGATATGTAAACAATTTTTTAATTTTTTTTTATCAGGACTATGTGTGTACACACGTTCTTTCTAGCGTGTTAGTTTTAACTGGGCCTTATGCAATTTCAGATGCCTGGTAAATTTTCCATTTATGATTTATCTGGGATGGTGGGGAAAAGATCTTTTCATTTTAATCTTAACATTTTAGCTGAGTGTGTTTATGTCCAGAGCCGTGTTATCAGAAATCAGTTGGATCCCTCCTTCTCAGCCAGGATTGGTTGGGCAGGGGGTGTTTGCAGAGGTTGCAGTGTGTTTATAAAGACTAATAAGGTGTGCCTGTTCCAGAACTAGGAAGGTTGGGGAAATGCTAGACAATAATAAAGAAGTGTTTTTTAGCAAGTAGTATGTACAGTAGTGCAAGAATTTCTGACAACAGTCAGTGTGGAGGTACACAGCGCAGCGGGCAGTATGTGCAGGAGAGGCTTGCAGAAGGTATGAGAGTAGGTAATACAGGTGCATCTCATAAAATTAGAATATCATCGAAAAGTGAAACTCATCTTTTATATAGATGCGTTGCACCCAGTGATATGTTTCATTCTTTTAATTTTGGATGATTATGGCTTGCAGCTAGTAAAAACGGATTCAGTATCTCAGAATATTTTTTTTTTTTCACAAGAAAGTATCTCAGAATATTTAGAATATTACATAAGACCAATGGGAAAAAAAAATAGTGGGCCAGATTCACAGAGCCATTACTCCAGTCTATCTCCTGTTAGACCGTAGTACTTTCAAATTACGCGCGTCGTATCATTAGTTTGAATCCTCAAACCATGATTCGATGGCTTTGGGCTTCGATCCGACAGGCTTACGTCTTCATACGCCTTCGGATCTACGCTGCAATCTTTTTGCGGCCGCTGGGTGGAGTTCGGGTCATTTTTCGCATCGGGGTATGCAAATGAGCTTTTTCCGGCAATCCAAAAAGTTACGATCATCCTTCGCAATCTCTTACGGCATCTGTAGTCATCTTTTTGCTGCGTAAAGTTATACCAGCTATTAGCTGGTCTATAGTTAGACGGCCCATGTTAAGTATGGCCGTCGTTACCGCGTCGAATTTCTATTTCTTATTTTTTTTGCGTAAGTCGTCCGGGAATAGGAATGTACGTAAACGACGCTACTCAAAAAAAAAATTACGTAACAACGTTATTTTGCGCAATGCATGGCGTGAAATTTCTGAATGGAGCATGCGCAGTTCGATTGCCGTGGGGACGCCCCATAATTTAAATTCTTCACGCCCCCTAATCGCGTATTTCGTTTCCGCCGCAAGAAATACACTACGCCGCCGTACCTTACGGGCCGAAATCTACCTGAATTCGTCTTAGAGCCAGGTAAAATACGGCGGCGTAGTGTATCTCTGATACTCTGCGCCAGGGCAATTGTACCTGAATCTGGCCCAGTATTTTTAATACAGAAATGTTAGCTTACTGAAAAGTATGTCCATGTACAGGTCGTTCTCAAAAAATTAGCATATTGTGATAAAGTTCATTATTTTCTGTAATGTACTGATAAACATTAGACTTTCATATATTTTAGATTCATTACACACAACTGAAGTAGTTCAAGCCTTTTATTGTTTTAATATTGATGATTTTGGCATACAGCTTATGAAAACCCCAAATTCCTATCTCAAAAAATTTGCATATTTCATCTAGGGCTGCACGATTCTGGTCAAAATGAGAATCACGATTCTTTTGCTTAGACTAAAGATCACGATTCTCTCACGATTCTCAAAAATATGAATGCCAGAACCCCCCCCCCCCCCAAGCTGTATTCCAGAAAGTTTAACAAATTAGCAGATGGCGCTTCAATCATCTCGGACCATGGTTGTTATGGTGTCAGGGTGATTGCAGCGCATTATTTCTATTATTGCATTGTAATATAGAATTAAATAATTAAACTCACCATAATGCAGAATCAGTGGAAACCCGGAGTCCCTCCTTACATCAGGTGTCCTCAGCGGAGTCCCTCCTTACATCAGGTGTCCTCAGCGGAGTCCCTCCTTACATCAGGTGTCCTCAGCGGAGTCCCTCCTTACATCAGGTGTCCTCAGCGGAGTCCCTCCTTACATCAGGTGTCCTCAGCGGAGTCCCTCCTTACATCAGGTGTCCTCAGCGGAGTCCCTCCTTACATCAGGTGTCCTCAGCGGGGTCCCTCCTTACATCAGGTGTCCTCAGCGGGGTCCCTCCTTACATCAGGTGTCCTCAGCGGGGTCCCTCCTTACATCAGGTGTCCTCAGCGCGGGGTCCCTCCTTACATCATCGGGTGTCCTCAGCGGGGTCCCTCCTTACATCGGGTGTCCTCAGCGGGGTCCCTCCTTACATCGGGTGTCCTCAGTCCCTCCTTACATCGGGTGTCCTCCCTCCTTACATCGGGTGTCCTCAGCGGGGTCCCTCCTTACATCGGGTGTCCTCAGCGGGGTCCCTCCTTACATCGGGTGTCCTCAGCGGGGTCCCTCCTTACATCGGGTGTCCTCAGCGGGGTCCCTCCTTACATCGGGTGTCCTCAGCGGGGTCCCTCCTTACATCGGGTGTCCTCAGCGGGGTCCCTCCTTACATCGGGTGTCCTCAGCGGGGTCCCTCCTTACATCGGGTGTCCTCAGCGGGGTCCCTCCTTACATCGGGTGTCCTCAGCGGGGTCCCTCCTTACATCTTACATCGGGTGTCCTCAGCGGGGTCCCTCCTTACATCGGGTGTCCTCAGCGGGGTCCCTCCTTACATCGGGTGTCCTCAGCGGGGTCCCTCCTTACATCGGGTGTCCTCAGCGGGGTCCCTCCTTACATCGGGTGTCCTCAGCGGGGTCCCTCCTTACATCGGGTGTCCTCAGCGGGGTCCCTCCTTACAGGGCCGCCATCAGGAATTTTGGGGCCCCTTACACAGCTTCAGGCATGGGCCCCCTGGTGCAGAGAACCGGGGGGGGGGGGGGTGCTGTCGCATGAAATTGAGAAGCGGGGGGGGGGGGGCTGCTGCCGCGAATTGAGAAGCGGGGGGGGGGGCCCTTTACAAAAATAAGAAATAAAGAAAAATATATATAATAAAGGGGGGTAGCCATCCGGGGCCCTGGGTACCTCTGTGCCCTTTAATATAAAGAAAAAAAAGATATATATATATATATATATATATATATATATTTTTTTTAAAAAGGGTGGTTGCCAACTGTGGCCCCGGGGACGTTATTTTTTTTTTATAAAAGGAAATTACAAAAAAAAGGGGGCTTTCCATTCGGGACCTCTGGGCCCTTTAATAAAAAGAAACCTCTGGGCCCTTTAAAAAAAAAAGAAAGAAAGAAAAAAATATATATATAAAAAATAAATAAACATTTATATATAAAAAAAAAAGGGGTTGCCTTCAGGGCCCTGGGGACCTCCGGGCCCTTTAATAAAAAAAAAATATATAAAAAAAATATATAAACAAAAATAAAAAATACAATTATAAAAAAAGGGGGTTTGACACATGGGGCCCTGGGGACCTCTGAGCCCTTTAATAAAAATACATCTATATATTAAAAAAAAAGAAATAAAATAATATAAAAAAGTAAAAAAAAAAATATAAAAAAGGATAATATAAATATAAAAATAAAAGAAATAAAAAAATATATAAAAATTATATATTTTTTTTATAAAAAAAGGGGGGTTGTCATCTGGGGCCCTGGGGATCTCCAGGTCCCTGTGGACCTCCGGACCCCTAAAAAAATAAAAGAAAAAAAATTGGCCCTTTAATAAAAAATAAAAGAAAAATATATTAAAAAAATATATATTTTTATAAAAAAATATATTAATAAAAAAAAGAGGAGGTTGCCATCTGGGGCCCTGGTGGCCTACGGGCCCCTAGACCCCTAAAAAAAATGGCCCTTTAATAAAAAAATAAAATAAAAATATATTAAAAAATCTATATATTTTTTAATAGAAAATAAATAAAAAAAAGGGGGGTTGCCATCCGGTGCCCTTGGGGCCTCCGGGCCCCTGTGGACCTCCGGACCTCTAAAAAAATAAAAGAAAAAAATTGGCCCTTTAATAAAAAATAAAAGAAAAATATATTAAAAAAAAATATTTTTTTATAAAAAAATATATTTTTTTATAAAAAAAAATAAAGAAAAAAAAGGGCTTGCCATCTGGGGCCCTGGTGGCCTCCGGGTCCCTGGGGACCTCTAAAAAAATTAAAGAAAAAAAATTGGCCCTTTTAATAAAAATTAATAAATAAATATATTAAAAAAAAATTTTTTTATAAAAAAATATATTTAAAAAAAAAAAAAAAAAAATGTATAAAAAAAAAGGGCTTTCCGTCTGGGGCCCTTGGTGGCCTCCGGGCCCCTGGGGATCTTCGGACCCCTAAAAAAAAAAAAAAAAAAAAAAATTAAATTTTTTTTTTTTTTTTTTTTTTTAGGGTGGTTCCCATCCGGGCCCCTGGGAACCCCCGGGCCCCTTACAGATGTAATGCCTGTACCCCCCTGATGGCGGCCCTGCCTCCTTACATCGGGTGTCCTCAGCGGGGTCCCTCCTTACATCGGGTGTCCTCAGCGGGGTCCCTCCTTACATCGGGTGTCCTCAGCGGGGTCCCTCCTTACATCGGGTGTCCTCAGCGGGGTCCCTCCTTACATCGGGTGTCCTCAGCGGGGTCCCTCCTTACATCGGGTGTCCTCAGCGGGGTCCCTCCTTACATCGGGTGTCCTCAGCGGGGCCCCCCCTTACATCGGGTGTTTCCAGCAGGGCCCCCCTTACATCGGGTGTTTCCAGCAGGGCCCCCCTTACATCGGGTGTTTCCAGCAGGGCCCCCCTTACATCGGGTGTTTCCAGCAGGGCCCCCCTTACATCGGGTGTTTCCAGCAGGGCCCCCCTTACATCAGGCGTTTCCAGCAGGGTCCCCCTTAAATCATCAGGTATGATTGCCCAGCAGCATGGGTGGCTGCTAATAGGAATTGAGCTGCAGCACCGCCCCTTCCCACGTCATTACACTCACAGACAGACATCAGTGGGGCGGTGCTGCAGCTCAATTCCTATTAGAAGCCACCCGGCCGGCTCCTCCCATCCTGTCCACTCTGCACTGATCAATCACTATTGCTTGGTCTACAATAAAATGGCGGCCGTCGGAGACATTGCGGTAGTGGCGAATAATCGGGGGCCCTAAATAAGGACTCGGTGCCCTACGCAGCCCTGCGTGGAACCAGCTGTAAAAAATGAAGAATCGTGGGTCATCCCGCGGGGAGATCGTGGGCGGGGAGAACCGAAATCGCGATTCTCTCCGCGATTAATCGTGCAGCTCTAATTTCATCCGACTAATAAAAGAAAAGTGTTTTTAATAAAAAAAAAGTCAACCTTCAAATAATTATGTTCAGTTATGCACTCAATACTTGGTCGGGAATCCTTTTGCAGAAATGACTGCTTCAATGCGGGGTGGCATGGAGGCAATCAGCCTGTGGCACTGCTGAGGTGTTATGGAGGCCCAGGATGCTTCGGTAGCGGCCTTAAGCTCATCCAGAGTGTTGGGTCTTGCGTCTTTCAACTTTCTCTTCCCAATATCCCACAGATTCTCTATGGGCTTCAGGTCAGGAGAGTTGTCAGGCCAATTAAGCACAGTAATACCATGGTCAGTAAACCATTTACCAGTGGTTTTGGCACTGTGAGCAGGTGCTGGGTCGTGCTGAAAAATGAAATCTTCATCTCCATAAAGCTTTTTAGCAGATGGAAGCATGAAGTGCTCCAAAATCTCCTGATAGCTAGCTGCATTCACCCTGCCCTTGATAAAACACAGTGGACCAACACCAGCAGCTGACATGGCACCCCAGACCATCACTGACTGTGGGTACTTGACACTGCACTTCAGGCATTTTGGCATTTCCCTCTCCCCAGTCTTCCTCCAGACTCTGGCACCTTGATAACCGAATGACATGCAAAATTTCCTTTCATCCGAAAAAAGTACTTTGGACCACTGAGCAACAGTCCAGTGTTGCTTCTCTGTAGCCCAGGTCAGGCACTTCTGCTGCTGTTTCTGGTTCAAAAGTGGCTTGACCTGGGGAATGTGGCACCTGTAGCCCATTTCCTGCACACGCCTGTACACGGTGGCTCTGGATGTTTCTACTCCAGACTCAGTCCACTGCTTCCACAGGTCCCCCAAGGTCTGGAATCGGTCCTTCTCCACAATCTTCCTCAGGGTGCGGTCACCTCTTCTCATTGTGCAGCGTTTTCTGCCACACTTTTTCCTTCCCACAGACTTCCCACTGAGGTGCCTTGATACAGAACTCTGGGAACAGCCTATTCGTTCAGAAATTTCTTTCTGTGTCTTACCCTCTTGCTTGAGGGTGTCAATGATGGCCTTTTGGACAGCAGTCAGGTCGGCAGTCTTACCCATGATTGCGGTTTGGAGTAATGAACCAGGCTGGGAGTTTTTAAAAGCCTCAGGAATCTTTTGCAGGTGTTTAGAGTTAATTAGTTGATTCAGATGATTAGGTTAAGAGCTCGCTTCGAGAACCTTTTCATGATATGCAAATTTTTTGAGATAGGAATTTGGGGTTTTCATAAGCTGTATGCCAAAATCATCAATATTAAAACAATAAAAGGCTTGAACTACTTCAGTTGTGTGTAATGAATCTAAAATATATGAAAGTCTAATGTTTATCAGTACATTACAGAAAATAATGAATTTCATCACAATATGCTAATTTTTTGAGATTGACCTGTATAGTATGCACTCCATACTTGGTCGGGGCTCCTTTTGCATCAATGCAGCGTGGCATGGAGGCAATCAGACTATGGCACTGCTGAAGGGTTATGGAAGCCCAGGTTGCTTTGATAGCGGCATACTATGGAACATTTTATTTAGAAATCATGGTCCAAGAGTCTGGAGGAAAAGTGGAGAGGCACAGAATCCAAGTTGCATGAGGTCCAGTGTAAAGTTTCCACGGTCAGTGATGGTTTGGAGTACCATTTCATCTGCTGGTGTTGGTCCACTGAGTTTTTTTAAGTCCAAAGTCAGCACAGTCGTCTACCAGGAAATTCTAGAGCACTTCATGCCTCCCTCTGCTGATCAGCTTTATAGGGATGCCCATTTCATTTCCCAGCAGGACTTGGCACCTGCCCACACTGCCAAAAGTACCAATACTTGGATTAATGATCATGGTATCATTGTGCTTGATTGGCTAGCAAGCTTGTCTAACCTAAGCCCCATAGAGGATTTGTGGGGTATTGGCAAGAGGAAGATGAGACACAAGACCCAACAATGCAGACGAGATAAAGGCAAGCTATCAAAGCAACCTGGGCTTCCATAACAACTCAGGAGTGCCACATGCTGATCGCCTCCATGCCACGCCAGATTGATGAAGTAATTGATGCAAAAGAAGACCTGACCAAATATTGCGTGCGTATATACTGTACAGGGACATGCTTTTCAGTAAGCCAAAATTTCTATATTAAAAATCCGTTTCTTTATCGGTCTTAAGTAATATATTCACTGTCCTCTCAGTCCCACAGCAGCTCCTCCTCTGACCCACTGCTGATTTACTGACAGTTCCATTCACTTTATTGGGACAGCTGGTGATGCGGCAGTGACACAACAAGGTGAGAAATGTGGCGGCAGCAGGTAAGTAGTTGCCTGCTAACAGATGCTGCCATGATGGATCTGAAATGACAGGACAAATTTTTGCTGGTAGCTGGAATCTTTAATCACTTGCACTTGCAGCTCTCATTTTGGGAGTACATCTGGGGGGGGCACGCAGCGTGGCGATCACGGCTGCACCGTATTCCTAGGACACTGCATGGTCCCGATCTCTGTAAAGAGCCAATGACATGGCTCTTTAACCATGTGATCGGCTGTGTCCAATCACAGCCGGTCACATTTAAATGCGAAAGTGTCGTTAATCGACTTTCCTCGCCTCACACTGACAGTGTGTGGTGAGTAGTGCCGATCAGTATCACCCCGGAGGCATCATTAGTGATGCCAGTCAGTGCTCCCCACCAGTGCTGCCTATCAGTGCTCATCAGTGTGACATATTGGTGCCGCTTCATCAGTGCAGCCTATCCGTGCCCATCAGTGAAGGGGGAAAACAATACTTCTTTACAAAATCTGACAGAAACTAAGAATAAAAAATATTTTCAAAATTTCTGTATTTTTCCCCCCTTTTGTCCTTCCCTTTTTTTTGTGGTAAAAAAAAAAAAAAACCAGCAGTGATTAAATACTACCAAAAGAAAGCTCTATTTTTGTTAAGAAAATTATAAAAAATGTATTTGCTTAGTGTTGCATGACCGCGCAATTGTCATTCAAATTGCAACAGCACTGAAAGCTAAACATTGGCCTGGGCAGGAAGGGGGTGAAAGTGCCCTGTATTGAAGTACTGTAGTTAATATTTGCAAACAAAATTTAAGATTTCCTATTTAGAATAAGCTTTCGGGTTAGTAAAATTGTGATATCTGAAACTATTTTAGTTTAATAGGTTGATCACACATAGTTGGAAAACTACTCAAATTCTTTTATTTAAATTAAAACCATAACCTTGCCAGTGCATGTTCTCTCCACTAGCAGAGCTTGGAGTCATCAAATTTGTTTGCCAAAAGACTCCATGCACACTGGACGCTAAAATAATGTTGTAAAAACACCGGTAGCTTTTTAGGGAGTCTTTCAACGTTGTTTTTAAGTTTTTGCAATGGCGTTTTATAAGCCCTTTTTTTTTATGGATCAAAAATACTAAGCTGCATTTATTAGCAGTTTATCGCATCAAATGGCACTTTGAGCACGATTTTCGGGCGTTGAGGGAAAAAAAGCCCATAAACTCCACTGCTCATTAACCACTTAAGGACCGCCTAACCCTGATATACGTCGGCAGAATGGCACAGCTGGGTACAGGTACGTCACCTTTAAGAGCCCAGCCGTGGGTCACACACAATCTGGTCCGAAGCTCCGTGACCCGATCGCCGCCGGTGTCCCGCAATCGGTCACAGGAGCTGAAGAACGGAGATGTGTGTGTAAACACACCTTCGCCGTTTTTCACAGTGGCAGTGTCGGTGATTGTCTTTCCCTACATCAGGGAACGGACAATCAATGATGTCACACGGCCAGCCCTGCCCCCCTAAAGTTAGAAACACATGAGGTCACACTTAACCACTAGGGGGCGCTGTAGGTGTTAACTCCTAAATGGCAATTGTCATTTTCACAGTAATCAATGCATTTTGATAGCACTTTTTGCTGTGAAAATGACAATGGTCCCAAAAATGTGTAAAAATTGTCTGATGTGTTTGCCAGTCGCAAAGAAAAAAAAAAGCAAAAATGGGTAGAAGAATACGTATGGGCCTAAACTGAGGAAAAAACGTTTTTTATATCTTTTTTGGGGATATTTATTATAGCAAAAAGTAAAAAATATTGAATTTTGTTTCAAAATTGTCGCTCTATTTTTGTTTATAGCGCAAAAAATAAAAACCGCAGAGGTAATCAAATACCACCAAAAGAAAGCTCTATCTGTGGAAAAAAAAGGACACCAATTTTGTTTGGGAGCCACGTCGCACAATTGTCAGTTAAAGCGACGCAGTGCCGAATCGCAAAAAGGGGCAAGGTCCTTAACCTGCATATTGGTCCGGGTCTTAAGTGGTTAAAGCTGAAAAACTTAGCCTCTGTGTCCATGCACACATGTAACATAGGGTGGAGTTTATAGGCTTTTAACCACTTCACGACCGCCGCATGTACATATAAGTCGGCAGAATGGCACGTACAGGCAGATGGACTTACCTGTACGTCCCTGCCTGGTCAGGGGTCCGACCCCCCCCTCCCCCGGTACATGCGGCGGTCGGTAATTCCGTGAGAGCACTCAGGGATGAGGGGGCGGACAAAAACGAACAGCCGCCCCCTCATCCCTGATTGCTCTCACGGAATTACCGACCACCACATGATCGCTCCCAGCCAATTCGCAGAGCCTCCGCCCTGCACTTCCTCTGCCTGTGTAATGTAAACACTGGGAGAGGAAGTGATGTCACCTCTCCTCTCGGTGGTATTTTCAATCCGGCGAGAGGAGAGAAGACATCACAAGTGAGTTGCACCATTGACACCACACACATAGGCACACTTAACCCTTTCAGATCACCCCCCCCCCCCCCAGCCCCCTGTCACAGTGTCACTAATAGCAGTGATCATATATTTACTGGTCACTGCAGTAGTGTGGTAGTGTCAGTGTGACAGTTAGTGTGACAGGCAGTTAGGCCGCGTACACACGATCAAATTTATCTGCTGAAACCGGTCCGACGGACCGTTTCAGCAGACCAATCCGATCGTGTGTACGGGCGAGCAGACAGGTTTTTCCAGCAGACAAGTTTTAAAGCATGCTTTAAAACTTGTCTGCTGGAAACCCGTCCGTCCGACATGTCCACTGGTTAGTACACTAACCAGCGGACATATCTGTCCGCACATGCGTCTAATGGATTTGACGCATGCGTGGAAGTATTTTACTTCCTGGTTCGGTGACGTGTCGGCGTCAACGTCACCGCCACGTCACCGCGCTGTCTGCCGGCGGGGATTTTGGTTTGATGGTGTGTACAACCATCAGGCCTCGTACACACGAGGGGATATGTCCGCTGAAAACGGTCCGATGGACCGTTTCAGCAGACATCTCCGCTCGTGTGTATGGGCTAGCGGACAGATTTCTCCACCCGACAGATTTCAAAGCATGCTTTGAAATCCATCCGGTGGAATCTGTCCGCCCGACATGTCTGCTGGTTAGTACACTTACCAGCAGACATGTCGTCCCCCACCGCCGCCGCCGAATGGATTCGGCGCATGCGCGGAAGTGTTTAACTTCCTGGTGCGGTGACGTGGCGGCGTCAACGTCACCGCGCCGTCCGGCGGCGGGGAATTTGATCCGATGGTGTGTACACGCCATGGGATCAAACTCCCGATCGGACATATCCGATGGAAATGGTCCGCGGACCGTTTTCATCGGATATGTCCGATCGTGTGTACGAGGCCTCAGACCAAAACAGCCCAGCAGACATATCCGATGAAAACGGTCCGTCGGACCGTTTTCATCGGATACGTTTGAGCGTGTGTACGCGGCCTTAGTGTTAGATTCAGGGTAGCCCCCGTACCCCCCCTAATAAAGGTTTAACCCCTTGATCACTGCCCTAGTTAACCCTTTTACCCCCTATTGCCAGTGTTGCTAAGCAATCGTTTTTCTGATCGCTGTATTAGTGTCGCTGTTACCGCTAGGTAGCTAGTTTTTTTTTTATTGCTGAATACATTTTGGCCTAAATGTTTGACTAAAATTTAGTTTATACGATTTTTTTTTCAAAAATTCGGTCTTTTTTTGTTTTATATCGCAAAAAAAAAAAAAAATCGCAGAGACAATCAAATACCATCAAAAGAAAGCTCTATTTGTAGGAAGAAAAGGACGCAAATTTTGTTTGGGAGCCACGTCGCAACGATCGCGCAATTGTCTGTTAAAGCGAAGCAGGGGCGAATTGTAAAAACACCTTTGGGCATTTGGCAGCATATTGGTCCGGGGCTTAAGTGGTTAAAAAAAAAAAAGAACGCCCAAACTCCAATAAATTGCAGATCATCAGCTCCAGTGTGCATGGAGCCAAAATGTAAATATTGAAGAATATACAGCCTCATGATGCATAACTAAGCTCCATTTCATACTGAATAAACTAAATTATTAATGTATCTTAAAGAGAAAACTTTTATTCATTCGTTTTAATAAAATGCTTTTGGAGTTAACAGATTTTTTTTTTTTTTTTAACAGTTTTTATCCACCCCGATTCAAATTTTCTGAGATACTGAAATTTTCACTAGCTGTGAGCCATAATCCTCAAAATGAAAAGAATGCTCAAACTATATCACTCTGTCAGGCTGCATTCACACCTAGGTGTTTTGTCGCCCGACGCTGTAGCAGCCTGAAATACGCTGGAGGGGCGAATTTACATTGTCGGCTATGGAGATGGTTCACATCTCTATGCCGAACGCCGAAAGGCCGTACGCCTGATGCTTAAAACAAGTCCTGCAGTGGCGTCACTGGGGTTGGTGTCACCCGGTGCAAAAAAAAATAAAAATGGTGTCACCCCCCCCCCTTCAGTATAGACACCCCCCAGTAGTCCAGACCTCAGACAGTAACCCCCCCATAGTGCAGACCTCAGACAGTAGCCCCACAGTAGTTCAGACCTCAGACAGTAACCCCCCACAGTAGTGCAGACCTCAGACAGTAACCCCCCACAGTAGTGCAGACCTCAGCGGCGTGTGTTTCCCTCGAGCGCAGGCTCCTCCTCCTCTGTGGCTATTAAAAGAGAGGAGGGCCGCCGCCGGTTGTACCAAGATGGCCGCGGCTCCGGAGCTAGGCCAAAGCCGCAATCCGCGGATCGCATAGCGTGCCGATCCGAAGGGGGTGACCCGTTCGGATCACGGTGAACCGTTGCACCACTATGCATGTGTATAGTGGATTAGGGAGGGACAGCAGTCAGCTGTCGGCTTCAGGGCCGGGCACTCACTGTGCATGCACGAGCGGAGTTGCGCTACCTGATTGGACAGGCGTTCGCCTGGGACCTGTCACATGTCCTAGGCGATCGCCTACACGGAGGGACCGCCAAAAGGCGATATGACGTATCGCCTTAGCGGTCTCTGGGCGGAAGGAGGAAAAATTACATTAAGGAGGTGAGGAGTGGATTAAGCGGAAGTTCCACTTTTAAAATAATGCATTTGGGTGGCAAAAATATGAATGCAATCTACTCATTAGGGGCATAACCTAGGATGAAAAAGGACCAGGGGTCCTAGTAGATGACCGGCTCAGCAATGGCATGCAATGTCAAGCTGCTGCAAGCCAAGCAAACAGAATCTTGGTATGCATAAAAATCTACAAGACTCTGGTCCGGTCACACCTGGAGTATGCTGTCCAGTTATCGGCAGTAGTCCTCCAGAAGTATGTGCTGAAACTGGAGTGAGTTCAGAGAAGGGCAACAAAACGAATAAAGTGTCTGGAGAGGACCATAGTTATAAGGAAAGGTTACAAACACTGAACCTTCTCTGTTACCCCACAATAGGGATAAAACTTTTCCGCAAAGGGAATTTAATAAGACACGCGCCCTTTCACTAAAATTAGAAGAAAAGCAGTTTAACCATTAAAGGGGTTGTAAAGGTAAAAGTTTTATTGCATTAAGGTAAAAAAACATCTGACATCACCGCCCCCACCCCCCCCCCCGAGCCCCCGTTTTACTTACCTGACCATTCAAAATTCCCGGGCGTGTGCTTGTCATCCTGTTCGGTTCCCAGCCTGGCCGTTGATTGGCTAGGCTGGGCGGATTGATAGCAGCGCAGCCATTGGCTGGCGCTGCTGTCAATCACAGCGGATGACGTGGCTTGCTGGGGGGCGGGGCCGAGTGATACAGTCGGCGGCTATGGCCGCCTCATCACGGGAGCGCGCTCGCAAAAGCTTTCCACAATGTGAGCTCGCTCGCATGAAGGTAGAAAGCTTTTGCCAGGAGGAGCCGAGACAGCCGCCGAGGGACCCCAGAAGACAGCGTTCGGGCACACTCTGTGCAAAACGAGCTGCATAGTGGAGGTAAGTATAACATGTTTGTTATTTAAAAAAAAAAAAAAAAATTCTGACTTTAGTGTTCCTTTAAACTGCATAGAGGGTTCTTTTACTCTTAAGCCCTTTACACACAGCCCAAAATCTCTTGCCGGCCGAGTGTACACTCCATTTAAAATAACTGCTGTTTGTGAACGTGGTGACATCATCGACTACGACGAGCATGAGCTTGTAATATTCAATGTCGTTGCCACCATCTTGCTTCACCCTACCTATGCCTTGGAAGCTACCGCGCATGCGTCAATGTCATTTTGAGCATGCACGGGTTTCCATAGTAAGGTAAGTATACACACTCTCGGGTTTCTCGGCAGGAAAACACTGCCGACAATCTCACAACGAAAAAATAGAGAGCAGGTTCTCTATTTTTTCTCGTCGCGATTCTGGGCAGTTTTCTTGCCGAGAAACCTCAAAGCCTCATACACACGCACGGTTTACTCAACAAGAAAGCCCTGCCAGCAGTTTTTTTTGCTGGTTCTTGCCGAGAAAACCGTGCGTGTGTACGAGGCTTAAGAGCGGTTAGGATGTGGCAGTCTCTTCCACAGGCACTGGTTTCAGTGATGAGCAGCAATAATTTCAAAAAAACTATTAGATAAGCCAGGGTTCGACAAAATCCGGTTGCAATTGCGACTAGAATTAGAGACCTGGCGCCCAGGGAAGCTTAGGCCTGCAGAAGGCCGCAAAGCGATCGCGCAGCGGGGGAGGTGGGGGCCCACGGAGACACGGGATACCCCATCCTGTGTCTCCGTGCTCCCCGCTGTGCTGGCCAGTAATTAAGGCCGCAACTTTGGGGCCTTCTGCAAGCCTAAGCTTTCTTCTGTGATCTGGCACCATCTTGTGGTGGCCGTTGGCATGACAAGTAAACCAGCAATTTTAATGGAGCTTCCCTAGTGTTTTCATTGCCATCTCCTTCCTTCTAATTCAAGCCTCCAAACATTATTTATGGTCGTTACCCTCTGACCGAGAGAGATGTGGATCACATAAACACGCGACAAGACTTACAAGATAAATAGATCTGAAGTGTGTCTTGGTGGTCTGGTCAGTATGCCAAGAAAAGGGGGCATACCCAAAGTAAGTAATGGGTAGTTAATTGAAGAAGGATATGCTGAGAAGTGCCCTGAAAAAGGGAAGGGCGGGAGGGTGTCGAATGCGATTGAATGCGCAGACTCATGGACATGAGGTGAGCTGGGAAGTGTCGGCCCTGTGACGTGTAGTACCGCACACTGAACCGACAAAAGCATGTGTAAGTGGGCTGCTTAAATACCCTCCGGGCTCCTCCCATATACTCAGGCCACCATACTGGCCTTCTTATTTATGGTCGAGAGATGTGGATCACATAAACACGCGACAAGACTTACAATATAAATAGACTTGAAGTGTGCCTTGGTTGTCTGATCAGTATGCCAAGAAAAGGGGGCAAAAGACTCATATAGGGAAATAGCTTTTATTGATTTCTTGTATTTATTGAGTCAGCTTGGTAAAGGCTTGTGCCATTTCTTTCTGAGGATTTGGGATGTATGTGGCAAAACAAGGGGACTTCCATCAGCCTGGTATCTTGATTACGTGGTCTGGTACTCCCTGTTGGGAGGTAGCTGAGGCTGCTCTACTTCAGAAACAATGTCCAGAGAACTGACTGGGGTTTGAAGCCCAAGTTGCTTAGGAGGATTCTGACATGCTTAACAAACTGGCTGCCACACAGGGAGCTGGTTTAGAAAGGGTAGCAACAAGCTACAATCAGATTGGCTGGGTAGATGGAGCAGTAGTCGGTCAAGCACCGTCAGTGTGCGTCAGGCGTTGTTAGTCTAAAACATGTTGATGTCAACCCCCGGGGCTGGTTTGTTGCATTTGCAGACTGTGAGAGTGTAGTGGTTCGAAAGCGAGTCGGGTGCCTTGGAGCAGTGTCTGACTGCCGGAGCCACTGACTGTAAATTCACTAGGTCGTAGGGAACCGTAGAAGGCCTGGTAGATGGCTTTTTGGGTGACTATGCTGGGCAAAGCCCTAAACGGGGAACGAGTAAGGATTTCAGACATGTCCCTAAAGAGGGCACTCTTGAAAGGTAGGCGCTTGCCACTGACTACAGGTTGGTGCTTCTGTATGCCCTGTAGGAGAGACTTGACTGCATGGGCTCGAGAATACTGACGGTTTACTGGGGTCCTGCAGGGACAGGAAATGCTGGACGTCATCTAGATATGGCGTGATAGTAATGTGAGAAAGGGTCAGCTGCGTGTGGCAATACGATATGAAAGCTAGGACGTGTCTAACGTTGCCTAATGCTGCTCTGGGGGGAAGGGGCCAAAAATTTGCGGTTAGTGTTCCAAGCAGTGCGATAGGCCTTCAGTGTGTTGCGTGCCAATGAGTGGTTAATAAGCTGGGTTGAGTTGGTGAGATGCGACTTCAGTCCACCGTCAGCAATGACCAGGGTGGGACAGGGGTAGTTGTTGGGTCTGCTCCAGGCTCTTGCTGGAAAAACAAAGTAAGGTTGGAATGGGACAGAGCATCAGCTGCGATTTTGCATTTGCCTGGAATATGTCTACAGAAGATATTAAACTGGTTACGGAGTGACAGCTGCGGGAGCCTGCGCAGGAAGAACGTGATGGGGAGTGACTTAGATCTACCTTAATTGATGATGTCGGCTGTGGCCTTGTCTGTGGTGAAGAACACTTGTCTGTCCTGTTCAAGTGTGACCCCAGACCTGGGCAGCTGCCACGATGGGGTACAGCACAAGGCGTGATGAAGACTGGGTGAAGCTGAAATTTAAGAGAATTTCTGGGGACCAAGGTTTGGAGAACCAGTGGCGGCCGAAAAATTACCGCAAAAGCCTGTGGAGGCTCGGCTGACACTGCTGGGATGAAGATTGAAATGCTGTTCTATCAGGTGGGGAAGTTGTCCCACATAGCCAAGTCTGCTACTGATGCTTGGTCTAGTTTGAGGACTTGGACTAGATCTTGTATTGGTGTGAGAAAATCAAGACAATACACAGGTGCTCAACAAGACGATATACATGCACTCACTGACTAACGTGCGCTTGCAGACCAACGTGCACTCGCTGGTGCTGGTTGGAAACCTGAACTAACCGCAGGGAAAAAGACAGAAAAAAAAAGAGTGGCCAGCGTGCCACTGAAGATGAATGGCCAACTAGGTGCCACTGTGTGTTTGTGTAGCTAATTGTTTGTCACTAAGGTGTGTTTGCAAGTTTAGTTTGTGTTCAGGTTTGCATGTGATGCGTGCTGCAAAGTGTTTTATACTACTGCAGACAATATTGTGTGGTTTCAAGGGTGTCAGTGAGTGTCAGGTTGCTAAGACGATATTGCGTTTGCAATGGTCTCAAATGAGTGTCAGGTTGCTGAGACAAGATTGTGTGGTTGCAAAGGTCTAAACGAATGTGAGGTAGCTGAGATGATATTCCTTTTTTTTAATGAAAACGACTGTGAATGAAACGCCGGTAAACATGAGTTACAGCGTCTGGCAGTGTTTACAAGCTGTTACAGGCATTGGCGTTTAGAATGCCTGTGAACATCCGTCGGAACCCATTTTTTTTATTTAATTTTTTTTCAGGAAGGTTTTTAACTCAACTGCCTAGAAAGACTATAGTGTAGATGTACTGGTAAGATAACAGAGGAGAGATTGGGGGCGGCTGAAAAAACACCCAACTGTTCCTAAACATCCGTTTACCAACAGCAGTGTACGTGAGGCCCAAGACAATTTGTCTGGCAAGGGTCTCAATTAATGCCAGGTTGCTGGGGCGAGACTGCGTAGTCACAAAGGTCTTTAACGAGTGGAAGGTTGCTTGAGGTGGTATTGCGTGGTTGCAAGGGTCTCGATGAGTGTGGGGCTGCTGAGACGGTATTGCGTTTGCAAGGGTCTCAACAGGTGTCAGGTTGCTGGGCTGAGATTGCGTGGTGGCAAAGTTTTTCTCATATATATTTCTTTTTTTTTGTGTGTTTTTAAAAAAAAAAAAAAACTCTTTGTGTTTTTTATTTTATTTATTTTTTTGCATGTTTATATATATATATATATATATATAATATATATATATATATATATATATATATATATATATAACTGTGTTGCGTTTTGTAAGGGTCATGTGTTGCAAGGGTCTTAACAAAGGTGTCAGGCTGCTAAGGCGCTTTTGCATAGTTGCAACGATCTCAATCAATAAGAATTGGGTTACTGAGAAAGGATAGAAATGCCTGGTTTGTTTGTACCTTTAAGCGAGCAGCATAAGGTAAAAGGACAACGTCCGTTTGATTCGTAGGGGTCACTAACGATATGGGAGACAACAAATGGTAGAAAATTGATAGGACATAAAGAATGTAATAACTAATCTTACTTGCGACAGTGGGCCATTCAAGTGAGTTTGCGGCGGACTGTGGCTGGAGTGAAACATATCGGGAAGGTGTAGCGTGATGCCATGCACGGGGCAAAACAACGAGGTTTGGTGTAGAAAATAGAATGAGAGAAGTGCGAACGAATAATTTGTAAGCTCCACTGCGGGAACCGAACATATGGTACAGGTGACACCATGAGTGGCCACAGATTTGACATGACAAACAAGCTGACGAATCCTACCTGGGACAGTGAACGTGCGACTGGGTTTGCTTTGGACTGGAGTGGGTGTGCAACACATCCGAAGAGTGTGGTGTGGCACCATGCATGACGCACAGGCAATAACTTTGGTAAATAAATGAGAGAGAAGAACCGTGTACAAACAATTCGTAAGTTCCGCTGCGGGAACTAAAACACACGGCATGGGGGAAACAGCGTATGGCAACGGTAGAAAGTATGCAATGTATCTGATACAAAATGGTTATAAAGAGAAATGACTGATACAAAACGGTTGTAAAATGCATGAAACAAACCCGATACGAATCGGTAGTAAGGAGTATTGAACAAATCTGATATGAATTTGTTGTAGAGTGTATGTTACCCCTTGCTGTGAAATGGAACACCTACCAACCACCCATCCCCCCAGGCTAATCAAGTGCAGACAGGCACCAGGTGAGTCCAATTACATATGCGGGCACTACTCACATATGCGCTTGCTTCTGCGCGCGAGCTCGGCAGGACGGGGCGTGTTTTCTGGCTTCTAACTTTAGCTGGCTCCTAGATTCCAAGCAAATTTGTCAAAACCTGAGATAAGCACCTGAATTGCCGCAACATACAGGATTATACAATGTAATACTGACATAAAATCAGGGAAGAATTTTCCCTCCCGCCGCAGTTTCATTTTAGATATATGCAGCTCAGGCATGCCCTTAGAGCCCAGCTGGGTTCGGACGATATTGATGTGAGCAGACCACAGGTGTTGGACGTGATCTTTGGGAAGGAGTCCGCCAAGCTCACGTCCAATATATATTATGTTATCCGGCGGCGCAGGATCAGCGGGATAGTGCAGGCAGCCAAGATAAAGTGGGAAGGAGACGTGGGCCCCATAGAGGATACAGAGTGGGATGAGATACTAGAGGGAGTTAAGAGCACGTCCCCTAAATTATCAGACAGGTTGACACAACTGTATATCCTACATAAAGCATATATTACGCCCCAGAGGCTGGTGAAGTTTCAGCCCACAAGGAGCCCACTATGTCCCATGTGTTCAGTAGAAGAGGGCTCATTTTACCATATGCTCTGGCATTGCCCCGATGTACAGGCATACTGGCTGCAGGTAACGCAATTTCTGCATGACAGCATGGGAACCCCGGTGGGCATGGATCCCAAGCTGTGCCTGCTGGGGCTACTCCCAGATGTGGATACAGAAAAGTATCAAGCAATCTTTATATGTGAATCACTTTTCCTGGCCAGAAAAGTGGTGGCAAAGGCCTGGATGCAGCCAGGGGCTCCAACACTGGAGGACTGGAAGAGAGAGGTCAATGCCATTCTCCCGTACAGGAAAATTATATATATACATAGAGGGAGACCGCAAAAATTTGACAGTGTATGGGAGAGATGGCTGGGGGATGGTGAAACTTGCACGAGCTGACCAACTTATTTTGGAGAATAACACGAGTCAGGGTAGGAAGGGGCAGGAAAGAGTTATTTTGGTATATAAAGTGGGTATGCATACTAAAATGTGTTTATTTTGTATGGGGATGACGAGATGTCTAGAGGCCTATGCCTTTAATATACGCCAAGTACATGGAATTTTTTAGGATGTGTGTAATAGTACTTGCTGTACCGTGCAATCTTAGGGCTATGTTGGCCCATTGACGTTGATTTCTGTATGTATTCCTTTTACATCTCAATAAACTTGAACTTCTATGGTAAAAAAAAAAGTCTAAAGAAAGAAGTAATAAAGTTGACAATACTGACATAAAATCACACATTTAGGTTGGACTTCTGTTTTTTTTGTTCAACCTTGCCAACTATGTAACCCATGCAATCTATACATACAAAGAAACCAAAACAAATAAGTTCAGAAATAAAGTTATGTGTAATGTTATGTGTAATATAATGGAATGACGTATTGAACACATGAAGAAAGGGAGATGAAAAAAGGCATGGAAAGCCCAGCTGAAATCTTATCAGTAATTAAAAAGCAATCCTGCCCCTTTGTCAGTGCAAATTAATATCAGATGGTTTAGTGTCAACTGCTCCTTCTTCTCCTTAAAAATAAAGTGGACATGCCAGGTGGTGCACTGGCTGGGACCTGAGGCCTGTTAAGACAAACATTGCCCTGTACTTTAGCCAAAAGGCCCAGCTCATGAGGCACAGTGCAGAAAGGGAATACAAATGTGGTGCTGTGACCATGTGTTTTGTTCACACCCAAGTGTTACTAAGAGCACCCCTAGGGCAACCACTAGGAGGGGGCACAGGCACCGCGGACCCTCTGCCTTCCCAACCCATTGCCAGACGAGGTAGAATGTTCAAACTCTTCCACCTTACCCGGTAGAATTACTCCCGTGCCCCCAACCGCCTGTGGGCACCCTGGTTTCTGTTCCAGCGGTACTAACCTTTCAAAGCCCCCATCACTCCAGCAGGTTTGCATAGCAACCACCCCCAACCTTGGTCAGGATAATAGCACAGTGCCCCCCCCCCCCCCACTGTATCACTGATAAGAACAGATACAACACTTTATCTTAGCTAAAAAGGGTTCCATCTCAACTCATGGCCTATAAAATGGTGTCTCATTACCAAGGTGTCACACAAACACATTATAATGGGTAAAACCAAAGAGCTCCCTTGCGACCTTTGCAACCTTATGGTTACAAAACATACTGATGGCATTGATTACTGAAGGACTTCTAAATGTTCCAGTGAGCACTGTTGGGGCCATAATCCGGAAGTGGAAAGAAAATCATTTCACCATAAACCGCCCATGACCAGGGGCTCCTTCCAAGATTTCTGGCAAATGAGTGAAAAGAATTATCAGAAGAGTTGTCCAAGTGCCAAGGACCACTTGTGGAGATCTTCAGAAAGACCTGGAATTAGCAGGTACACTTGTTTTAAAAAAAAATAAGTAATGCATTCACCCGCCATAGCCTGTATGCATGCTGACCACGCAAGACCCCATTGCTGAAGAAAAATCATGTTTCAATTTTGATGCCTGTAAAATACTGGGAACATATAGTCTAGTCAGATGAGACTAAAATTTAACTCTTTGGATGCCATAATACACACCATATTTGGAGGTCAAATGGCACTGCACATCACCCCATAAACACCATACTAACAGTGAAGTTTGGAGGTGTGAACATCACGGTGTGGGGCCGTTTACAGTACTGGTAAACTTTAATTGAAGGATGAATGAAAAATGGCACCAAGACCTTCTTAATAAAAAATAAAAAATCTGCTGCCATCTACCAGGATGATGAAGCTAAAACAAGGGTGGACATTTCGTCATGATCACAGAACGAAAATAAAGCTGCTAGAAAGGCCCGGCCAATCACCTGACTTGAATCCAATAGAAAATCTATGGAAAGAACTAAAGATCAGAGTTTATAGAAAAGGCCCACGGAACCTTGAAGATTTAAAGACTGCAGAAGAATGGGCCAAAACCACACCTGAGCAATGCATGCGACTAGCTTCTTCCATACAGGAGGCGTCTTGAAGCTGTCATTACCAACAAAGGATTTTGTATGAAATATTAAATAAATGTCAGTGTTCAATATTTTGTTTCCCTGTCATTCCATTTTATTTAAAAAAAAAACTACGTAATTTCTGGACTTCTTTGGTTTGGTTTCTTTGTATCTATGGATCGCATGGGTTGTCACGGACACGTGGTAAAATTCATTTGGATGGCAGCTTTTTAGAAGCATGTTTTAAGCAAAAAAAAAAAGTAATCGGGTTACCCTGCGGGTTGAATGTACTATGCATCGGCATAAAAAAAACCACAAGACAAAACAATCATCGTAAAAAAAAAAGGGGGGGGGAGAGAAACAAAACTCAATACTGAGTATTAATGGAACCAAACCATTGCTTCTCATCAGTAATATTACTATATTGCCATGTATGATGGAGAGCAGTAAAAAGGGCATGGTTTAGGGCAGTGATGGCGAACCTTGGCACCCCAGATGTTTTGGAACTACATTTCCCATGATGCTTATGCACTCTGCAGTGTAGTTGAGCATCATGGGAAATGTAGTTCCAAAACATCTAGGGTGCCAAGGTTTGCCATCACTGGTTTAGGGGAAGGAAAGTAATGAGTAAGGAGCCACGGAGAAATCATGGGCGTGATCCCCAAGATTATCATAGGACTCGCAACTGTGTGAGGCCCCATAAGCAACCAAGTGTACTGTACATGTAGATACCAGAAAAAGAGGGATATAATAAAAAAAGAAGGTCATCCTGGAGTTCATTAGGGAATCGAGATATAACTGATCCACGGGTCTCATATCTTATCAATTATTTATTTATTTTTTTGGAATAATTACAAAGTATATGAGTGGGATATTAAGATCCAATTGAGTTTAATTCTGACGTAATCAAGAACTGACTGTTTCTAATACCTAGCAATTGTAATTCTCGCTGCCAGCAATTTTATAGTTAACCAATTTCACAGATTTTATGGGCACTTCATCAGGCAGTTTGTGATGAAGATCTGTGAATGTTCACCCCGTCACCGAGTTTATTAGATTAAATATCCTAATCCAGAAACCAATCACAAGGGGGCATTGCCATCGGAAACAATTCGGCGAAGTTGAATGATGCATTTTGGCTACTCGAAATCCGGGAGCCCTCTTTAATAAGGGGGTCCCCAGCCCCCCATCCTATGTGAATGAGTATAAGAAAAGAGGGGGGGTTCCCCTGGGTGGACTTTTAAGGCACTGATAGTATTCCAAATATACAGAATATGGAGGTAACATTTTTTTATTTTTTTTCACAATTATACAGATTTATCAAAAAAATAAATATTGAATTAAAATATACAGTTCAAATGATTGTCACTATATACATGAAAAACCATCTTTACACCCGACGCATTTTCGGGGTAACCTTCAGTGGTGTGTAGAGAAGGACAATTGGTTAGCATAGGCATACAAATTGCATACAGTTTATTATTATTATTATTATTATTATTAATATACAGAAAGTTTTTTTTCTTTATATGTGATGTGTATATACATGTAATCACTTACGTATTATAAATGTAGTAGAAGGATGGTGAATATTTCATTGGATATGATTTTTTAAAAGAATTGAAAATGTAAACGGCACGCTGGGTTCAATCAATCAATGAGGCTGCCAGTCAAGCAAGAAATGGGCATCAGAATATACAATTTAGTGCAAATTTGAGACAGACATTTATAAGGAACAGGTGTTCATCCCATTAGGGAGAGATTATTCCAAAGATCGAGAAGCCGGTGGATCAACCAGCAGAGATATACTGGGACTGGGATGGAGGTCCCTAAAAATATAAGATAATAAATACAAATGATTGTACCCCAATAGGGCTAAATGGTATATATTATATAGAAAGTAACGATTTGCTATAATAACAGTTTATATGTTAAAAAGTTAAAGGGTAACTAAAGGAATTTTTTTTTTCCAGCTAAATAGCTTCCTTTACCCTAATGCAGTCCTGGTTTCATGTCCTCATTGTTCGTTTTTGCTGTAATCCTTCTCTGTTCTGCACACTTCCTGGTTGTCTGTTTCCTTATGAAAAAAGTGTCTAAAACCCCTCAGAACCAATCAGTTTCATTTTAAAAACAAACACTGCCCTGTATTGGCTCTGTGTCTCTGTCCTTCACAGAAGCATGAAACTAGATGAAAAAAACGAAACTGAAGGCACATTATATGATTGATTTTTATCTATTTTTAAAAGGAATCAGTTAACTATGTCTCTATACCCTGTAAACCAGTGGTCTCAAAGTACCGGACCGGTAATAAATGGCCCGCAATCCCCGCGATCCGCGGTAAATCCCCGCGATTCACGCTAAATCCCTGCTCAACAACTCCAAGCCGTGGAACACGAATCTTCTTTCTCCTTTGGACTAGTAGTTGGTTTTCGGTAGGGTTGTCCCGATACCGATACTAGTATCGGTATCGGGACTGATTCAGAGTATTTGCAGGAGTACTTGTACTCCCGCAAATACCCCCGATACCAAAATAGAATGCTCCCCCCCCTCCCCCTCATATTGCAGCGATGGCCTGTCCCTCATACCTTTAGATATGATGATGCCGCCGCTGCCGCATACCGTCGTTACTCCCCTGCAATATCGCGTAGCGCACATTACAAGCTTTCATTCTGAATACTTGTAAATGCCTGCACCGCCATGTACAGACACTCCCCTTCTCCGGATTGGTGGGATCCCTGCAATCCCGAGGAAGGGGGAGTGTCTATATGCGGATTCATGCATAGACACTCACCCTTGCTCAGGATTGGAGGGATCCCTCCAATCCGGAGAAGGGGAGTGTCTATACATGGAAGCGCGGGCATTTACAAGTATTCAGAATGAAAGCTTGTAATGTGTGCTACGCGATATTGCAGGGGATTAACGGCGGTATGCGGCAGCGGCGGCATCATCATATCTAAAGGTATGAGGGACAGGCCATCGCTGCAATGTGGGGAAAATACAAAGCTGCAATATGGGGAAATACATTGCTGCAATGTGGGGGACATACATGGCTGCTGCAATGTGGGGGACATACATGGCTGCTGCAATGTGGGGGGACATACATGGCTGCTGCAATGTGGGGGGACATACATGGCTGCTGCAATGTGGGGGGACATACATGGCTGCTGCAATGTGGGGGGACATACATGGCTGCTGCAATGTGGGGGGACATACATGGCTGCTGCAATGTGGGGGGACATACATGGCTGCATTACGTGGGGGGACATGCATGGCTGCTGCAATGTGGGGGGACATGCATGGCTGCTGCAATGTGGGGGGACATGCATGGCTGCATTACGTGGGGGGACATGCATGGCTGCATTACGTGGGGGGACATGCATGGCTGCATTACGTGGGGGGACATGCATGGCTGCATTACGTGGGGGGACATGCATGGCTGCATTACGTGGGGGGACATGCATGGCTGCATTACGTGGGGGGACATGCATGGCTGCATTACGTGGGGGGACATGCATGGCTGCATTACGTGGGGGGACATACATGGCTGCATTATGTGGGGGGACATACATGGCTGCATTTGGGGACACATTTAAAAAAAGTATCGGTATTCGGTATCGGCGACTACTTGAAAAAAAGTATCGGTACTTGTACTCGGTCTTAAAAAAGTGGTATCGCATAGGTAATGGGGAGCATTCCCATGAATACACTTATGCGTTAGACAGAGTGCTTTGAAAGCAATTCTGTCTTTTACTGGTAACCAATGAAGTGCTCTCAACGACGGTGAGATAGATTCCCAGGGTTTTTTCCCAGTCACAAGTCTGGCGGCCGTATTTTGAACGACTTGCAGACGAGCGATTCGGTACTTAGGGAGGTAAATGGCATTTGCATAGTCCAGTCTGGAGTTTACAATTGTTCCCACCACGACTGCTATGTCTTCTTTGGGAATAAATGGAATAAGTCTGCGTAGTAGGCTCAGCAGATGATGGGATCTACTGACCCTATTTGTGCATCCATTGTCATGTTGGTGTCAAAAATGACCCCGAGACTTTTGACTTTGGAGCTAGGGGAGATGATTTTGCCCAGAATGGGCGGGGGTGTCCAAGTTGTTGCCGGTTGCTTCATACGCTTGGCGTGAAACAGGAGAAGTTCTGTTTTCGCTCCGTTGAGTTTAAGATAACTCTTTGTCATCCAGTTTTCTATCAAAGAGAGGCATGTCTCTAGATTGAGATGTTGATCCTTTTTGTTGCAAATGCGGAAATACAGTTGCATGTCGTCTGCATATGAGTGGTAAATCAGTTTTTGGCTGCTGATGATTTCAAAGAGAGGACGAAGATAGATGTTAAACAGCACCGGCGACAGAGGGGATCCTTGAGGGACTCCGCATGACATCGTGCGTTTTTCAGAAGTGAAAGGTCCCAATTTCACTATTTGTGATCGGTTTTCCAAAAAAGAGGAGAACCAAGGTAAATAACTTTCTGCGACTCTGGCTACTTCAGCTAGCCGAGTCAGTAATAGTTTGTGGTCTACCGTGTCGAAAGCTGTGCTTAGGTCCAACAGCACCAGAAGACAAGATTCTCCTTTCTCTGCATATTTTGAGTAATGATGTTTCCGTCCCGTGTCTGGGACGAAAACCCGATTGAAATGGATCAAGTAGGTTATGGGTATCTAGATGCTGTTGCAGCTGTTGTACCACTAATTTCTCCATTACCTTGGAGAGAACGTTTAGGCCTGTTATGGGACGGCGGTGAGTTGGGTCCTTGGGGTCTAGGGTGGGTTTCTTCAAGATGGGTTGGATTGTGCCCTCTTTCAACTGGGAGGGCACTATGCCTTCCTTGAATGACTGTTTTTTTAAACTGCGTGATAGGAGGTGCCAAGATGTCGGCACATTACTTCAGCAGTTTGGTGGGGATAATATCATTTGGCGCTGTGCTGTTTCGCAAAGCGCCGATGATATTTTTTGTGGCCTCTATGGAGATGGGTTCCAGAGTGAACTTTGCTAATTGTGGTGACTTTCTATGGGTATTGCGTGAATAATTGCGGGGGGGGGGCTGAGGGGGGTATTGTTTTGCTGAATGCTTTGCCGGATTTTCTCAATTTTATTGATGAAGTAATCCGATAATTCATTGCAAAATTCTTGGGTATCCGAATTGGGAACTTCAAGACATCCTGGATTCATGGTCTGAGTGACCATCTTGAAGAATTCGCGGGGGCGGTTTAGGGCGCTGTTGATAGCCTTGGAAAATACATTTTTCTTGGCTTTGAAGATTTCTTTGTGGTATTTTCTTGTTATTGCCTTGTAGACGATGAGGTTTTCCTCTGAAGAGCTTCTTTTCCAGGTGGCTTCCGCCCTTCTGCACTCTTGCTTCAGTGACGACAGCTGGTTGTTGAACCACATGGATGTCTTGGCGCTATTAAGTGGGCTGACTGTAATAGGGCTGTGTTTATGGCATCCAGTGTTTCTGAAGCCGTTTGACGTGGCTGGATTGTTATTATTTTTTTTCCTAGTGTGGTTTTGAAGAGTTCCGAATGGAGCTTCTTCAGACATCTAGTCCAGTGTGTTGTCACTGGTTTCGATGTTTTTTTTAAGGCGGGGATTTTGGAAATTATGAATTTAATTGCATGGTGATATGTCCATGGCAATGGTTCATTTTCCAAAATGTTTATTTCCAGCTCTTGTCTGAAAATAAGATCGAGCGTGTGACCTGAAGCATGTGTGGGTCCACATACAAGTTGCTGTAACCCTAATCCTTCTAGGCGGTCAATACAGGCATCGGCCACGGGGTCTTGTGAGGAGTTGGCCCAGAGGTTGAAATCCCAGAGCAGCAAGAGGTGTTTGCTGTTAAGGGTGTAAGTGGAGATCAACTCCGTCAATGATGGAAGAAGCTGCGATTTTAGGCCGGGTGGTCTATAGCAGAGTAGAATTTGTTTGCAGTTGCAGAGTGAGGGTTTCCATGAATGGAAGAGGATTTTAGAGGATTGGTTTTGTGATCGCAAGGTAATTCTTGTGGATCACCGCCAGGCCTCCTCTTTGCCCCACTCTGTTTTCGGTTATAATACGATAGTTTTCTGGCACCAGTTCACCTAGAATGGTGTTACAGTCGGCTGTGAGACAGCTTTCTGTAATAAAAAGACAGTCTAAATCGTATTGTAGAATTAAATTATGGATTTCTAGTCAGTGTTTTACTGCCGATCTTGTGTTGATCAGAGCACATGATATGTGCTTTGGCTGGGGTAAATGGCTGAGATTTTTGACAGTCGATCGTCGATCGATTCTCAATAGTTGCTCAATTCTTAGGGCTTTTTTGGTGATGGCTGGTAGTATTGCGGCAAATCGCCTCAGACCCCAAATGGTTTCTGCAGAATATTTCAGATTAACCATGGTCGCCAAACACGGGGGGGGGGGTTTCAAGGGCGATGGAGGGAAGATGAGCTAAATCTTCTCTCCCTGCTTGGTCCAGAGGAAGGCAAAAAACCCTGGCCATGCTGTGCCAATATGCTGCGGCAGGGAAAAAATTCCTTCCTGACCCCTTGAAAGACGGTCGGATGAATCCCTGGATCAAGTACTATTTGGGTTGTGAAGGGGGGAGTGGGGGTGAGAGGTACCCTCGTTGCCGGGTGTACCAAGATGGCCGCCGATCAAGAAGCTGGCTGAGGGCTGTCAGCCAGGTGGATTGGTGCTGCCAGGGAAGCCTGAGATGGTGTCCTTCTGAGGTAGGGGGAGTTTTCTGGGCAGTTGGCAGTAATTGCAGAGTGAGGGAAAGCGGCGGGCCGCTAGGCCTCGGGTGAAGCCGCGATCTTTCCTAGATCGCGGCTGCCGCGAATCTCCACAGGCTGGCGCGGATGTCTGTGAACCGACCGAAACGACGGAAAAAGCTGAGGCGGGAAGGTGGTGAGGGGGATGCCTCGAAATAGGGATGGTAATGTGAGGAAGAACAGGTAAAAGAGAGTGGTGAGCTGCAGTGCTTAGGCCGTTGGAGCGGCTTGTCCTGAAAAGGACGGCCGCCAACGGTCCCAGGGGAGGTGAATAGCCCTGAAAACAGGGGCTTACCTGGAGCTGGTGTCTGCGAGGAAAAGAGGGGGCATAGGGGAGAAATGAGCGTGGTTGGTCCCAGTCCTAGTAGCTGTAGTTGCTGCATGCAGCATGCAGCAGGGTAGGAGGAACCTGCCTGTCTATCTGCCTGAACTGTCTGACTGGTCCCTGGGTGAGAGCAGACTCGAGCGGAAGGTCCGGAGTGCCCTACTCCACCACTGAACTGACTCAGTTCAGCTATTAACCAATTAATCTAAACAATAATTGCCCAACTAATCAATTATGAAAATAATCGTTAGTTGCAGCCCTAGACCTAATAATATCTGCTGTCAAACAGTACACTGTATTACTACAGGGATAGAAAAAGATGACATTACTATAGGGATTAATCTAGCCTTAATTTTAACTTCAAATTTTTTAAATATTTGTAGAACTATTTAAAATAATATTATATGAAAGAAGAAAGGGGGCAAGATCAAATATATATACTATATCATTATCCTATTAAATTATGCTGATGTACTCGCAAAATGTCTGTATATTCATATAGTCAAATAGCATAATTTGGTTGAATTATGTTAAAGCGGAGTTCCACCCAAAAATGGAACTTCCGCTTAATCCACTCCACACCCCCTTACATGCCAAATGTATTTTTTTTTGGGGGGGGGGGGAAGTGGGGGCTTCAGGAGGAGTGAGACTTCCTGTCCCACTTCCTCCTTCCCCTGAGGGGCTGGTTAGGCGATTAGGCTTAATCGCCTACAGCAGCCCCTCCCTGTAGGCGACCGCCTAGGACACTGACAGGTCCTAGACCATCGCCTGTCCAATCAGCGGCGGGCCGCGTGCGCATGCGCAGTGCCGCTCGCGCATGTGCAGTGGGTGCCCGGCCGTGAAGCCGGAGGCTGTCACGGCTGGGTGCCCACAGTTAGAATGAAGACGCCGGCCGGGGAGGGGGGGAGAGGCGCGTCGCTGGAACGTGGAGAAGGTAAGTGAATGTTTATTAAAAGCCAGCAGCTACACTTTTTGTAGCTGCTGACTTTTAATAAACATAACATTTGGCTGGAACACCCATTTAAGGAACAAAATATATATATAATGATATTTTCTGTTTAATATTTTGTTCATATAGAGCAGGGATCTCCAAACTACGGCCCTCCAGATGTTGCAGAACTACACGTCCCAGGAGGCATTGTAAAGCTCTGACATTCAAAGAAATGACTAGGCATGATGGGAAATGTAGTTCCTGAACAGCTAGACGGCCATAGTTTGGAGACCCCTGATATAGAGGATAACATAAACAAATAAGTTTAAATAACTAAATCCAAACTAGGGAGTACCTGAGCATAGAGGTGATTGTTTAGTAAACATATAAAAGGGTAGTGTTGCATAATATCATTAAAACAAGTAAAAATAGACATGGACTTACTTGACAGAAACAAACACCTTGACAATCCAGCAAAGAATGCTGGTGTGGAGGTGTGGGTGCTCTATTTGTATCAAGACCCTCCCATCAGCTATCACAGTTAACCCCCTTGACGGTATCCCCGAGCGTGACTCGGGGTTGGTTTTTTCTGTTGCGATCGGTATCCGTGAGTCACGCTCGGGGTGGATGTGCAGAGCCAGCGCCAGCGGCAGCGGAGTTCCTTACCTTCTCCAGGCGATCCAGCGATGATCTCTCATTGCTGTGATCGCCGCCGAGATCCCAGCCGCGCCATCCACCGGTCATCTGACTTCCTGGTTCCGTTCCCTGCACCGCAATGGTGTATCGGAGCGGAACTGGGAGGGAAATTCAAATGTATGCACAAACACAAACACATAAAAAGGAGGTGATACAATGTAATCTGAGAGGATTACACTGTATCACCTTGGAATCTGACACAGTGCCCTTTCAGGGCCCCTTGCCATTGTCATTTGTGACAAATAAAACCCTTTGAAAATGGCATCTAAAAAGCGCTGTCCTATGAATGCCCTTTTTGATCTGCTGAGCGACAGCGACAGCGGCAGCGAAACGGAGTTGATCGCAGAACAGAGCGACAGTGAGTCGTGGGGCGATTTGTCATCCGGCTCTGACACCGACACTGATGCAGAAAGTGACAACGCCGATGATCCCGCACCTGACATAAGTGATGTGCGCACTTGGTGCGCTATAGACAGCGATGCGGACCAGGCAGCGCCCCCGAGGTTCCGATTCACTGGATCTCCTGGGATGAAGGTTGATGTGGAGAGGGACAACCCTCTGGCGTACCTGAAACTTTTTCTTTCTGAGGAGGTAATTTTAAAAATTGTGACAGAGACCAATCGATACCACGATCAGCAATCTGCTACGCTGCGTGCCAGATTTTCCAGATCCAGAAAATGGGAACCTGTCACTAAAGAGGACATCTGGAACTTTCTAGGACTCGTCATCCTTCAAGGGGTGGTGGGCAAACTGCTCCAGAAATGGTACTGGACCACCAACAAGATGCCTGCCACGCCATTTTTTGGGACTGTGATGTCTGAGTATCGTTTTTCACTGATTATGAAAAACTTACACTTCGCCAACAACGAAGAGTTTGATGAGGCCACGCATCCTGCGCCCAAGCTCAAAAAAATCTGGGAGGTGTACCAGATGATTGTCGCCAACTTCCAGCGGACCTACGTGCCAGAAAGGGATGTCAGTGTGGACGAAAGTCTGATGGCCTACAAGGGACGCCTGAGCTGGATCCAATTTATTGCGTCCAAAAGGGCGCGCTTTGGCATAAAGTTTTATATGCTATGTGAATCTACCACAGGATATATTTGGAATGCGGTAATTTACACCGGGAAAGGTACAAAGTTCGATTCCAAGTACAACCGCTATGGGATGGCCACATCGTCGGTCCTTTCACTGCTGGACCCATTACTGAACCAGGGATATTGCGTGACAACAGACAATTTTTATACATCACCGGAACTTTATGAGGTTCTGCTCCTCAACAAAACGGATGGGTATGGTACAGTGAGGCCAAACCGGCGTGACATGCCATCTACGTTTGGCAAGAAGAAATTAAAAAAAGGAGAGATGGTTGCCTTCCAAAAGGGAAAAATGATGGCAATGAGATGGAGAGACAAAAAGGACGTGTGTGTCATGAGCACCGTGCACAGCACCTCCACTACCATGGTCCGCACAAAACAGGGAAAAGATGTGCTGAAGCCACAAGTAGTGATAGACTACAATCACACGATGGGGGGTGTCGACCGAGCCGATCAGGCAATGACATTTTACCCGGCGATGCGCAAACAACAAAAAAAGTACTACAAAAAGATTTTCAGACATCTCCTTGAACAATGTCTTTGGAACGCCTATATTCTTTATAAGGCAAACACGAACACGCCTCTGTTTCATTGCGACTTTATATGGAAGCTGGCTGAGCAAATTTTATCAACCACCCGACGCCATCAGTGTCTGCTAACAGACCCGGACAACGCTCTGTTGACATTGGCAATCCAGAGCGCCTGACAGGTCGTCATTTTTTAGACTTTGTACCGCCAACCGCACGAAAGTTAGCGCCTACCAGGATGTGCGTCGTTTGCTGTTCCAAGAAGGATGGAAATGGAAAAAAAATCCGAAAGGAAACCAGGTACTATTGCCCAGATTGCAACGTCGGACTTTGTCTAGTTCCATGTTTCAAACTTTTTCACACTCAGGATGTGTATTAAATTTCTTTGTTTGACTAATTTCTTTATTTTTCTTTGCATTATTGAATAAAATTATATTATTTATCAGATTATAATTCATGTGTTTGTGTTTCCAATTTATCACATCTGGAATGTCTACTAGAGTCTTGTTTTGGTCAGGTTTAAGTAAGTAATTACTAAGAATTGCAGGCCTATAATACATATCACCAAATTTCCATGCAAAATAATTGTACCGCTTTTGGTACGTAATTCCAGACAGAATCATACCGCCAGGGAGGTTAAAGGGTCACTAAAGGATTTTTTTTTTTTTTTTTTGCTAAATAGCTTCCTTTACCTTAATGCAGTCCTGTTTTTATGTCCTCATTGTTCGTTTTTGCTTTGATGTTGCTGTAATTTCTCTCTGTTCTGAACAATTTCTGGTTGTCTGTTTTCTGATAACCATAGTACTGGTAGATTTCTCACTGTGGTCACTAATCAAGGAGGTGTGTGTAAAACCCCTCAGCACCAATCCAGTTTGGTTTTACAAACCATCACTGCCCTCTATTGGCTCTCTATCTCTGTACATCAGAGAGACAGGAAACAACTGCAAAAACGAAAGTGCAGGCTCATTATATGATTGATTTTTATCTATTTTTAATCATTTTTAAAAGCAATCAGTTAACTATTATGTCTCTATACCCTGTAAACAGTAATTTCAGCAAAAAAATGTTTTTCCTTTACAACTCCTTTAACTGCAGACAGCTGACTGCGAGAAACAGAGATAACTGGGAACTCCTTATTAGTCCCCTGAATCAGGTGGATGCGAGCATAAGGGTGATGGTTTAGTAAACTTGTAGAAACCATGGCCCAGATTCATAAAGCAATTACGCCTGTCTAACTGGTGTTAGACAGGAGTCATTTCAAATTTCGCGCGCCGTATCACTAGTTTGAATCCTCAAACCATGATACGGCGGCTTCGGGCTTCGATCCGAGAGGCTTACGTCTTCGTAAACCTTCGGATCTACGCTGCGATATATTTGCGGCCGCTGGGAGGAGTTTGCGTCGTTTTGATGCGTCGGGATATGCAAATGTGTTTTTACGGCGATCCACGAAGATACGAGCGGTCTTCGCAATCGCTTACGTCTGTTTTTTTTTTACGTACTGTTAGACCAGCTTTTTGCTGGTCTAACGGTGCGTAACCCATGTTAAGTATGGCCGTCGTTCCCGCGTCGAATTTAATTTTTTTTTTTTTACGTAACTCGTTCGGGAATAGAAATGTCCGTAAACGACGCTACTCAAACAACGAATGACGTAACGACGTGATTTGGCGCAATGCACGGCGGGAAATTTGCAAACGGAGCATGCGCAGTTCGATCGCCGCGGGAACGCGCCTATTTTAAATCCTTCACGCCCCCTACTCGTCTATATGGATTGCGACGGGAGAAATACACTACGCCGCCGTCGTTTACTGGACAAAATCTACCTGGATTCCACGTAGAGCCAGGTAAGAAACGGCGGCGTAGTGTATTTCTGATACGCTACGAGAATCCAATTCTCTCTGAATCTGGGCCCATATCTATAGAGGTCCACTAGAGGCTAGTGTTGCATAATATCATTAAAGCGGAGTTCCACACAAAAATGGAACTTCCGCTTATCCCACTCCTCACCCCCTTACATGCCACATTTGGCATGTCCATTTTTTTTGGGGGGGAGTGGGGGCTTTAGGAGGAGTGGGACTTCCTGTCCCACTTCCTCCTTCCGCCGAGGGGCTGGTTAGGCGATTAAGCTTAATTGCCTAAAGCAGCCCCTCCCTGTAGGTGATCGTATGGGACACATGACAGGTCCCATGCGATCGCCTGTCCAATCAGTGGCGAGCCGCGCGCATGCGCAGTGCCGCTCGCGCATGCGAAGGGGGTGCCCAGCCGTGAAGCCGAAGGCTGTCACGGCCGGGTGCCAACAGTTACGATGAGGACGCCGGCCGGGGAGGGGGGGAGAGGAGCGGAGCCCCGGCTGGCACGTCGCTGGAACGCTGGAGCAGGTAAGTGTATGTTTTTTAAAAGCCAGCAGCTACACTTTTTGTAGCTGCTGACTTTTAATAAACATAAAACAAGACTGGAACACCCCTTTTTTTTTTTTTTGACAGTAAAAGTTTTTTATTTTACTGACATACCAACAAGTAACAGAAAACAATGACAGTCGGAAGGAAATATGCACATTCAGTCGGAACACCCCTTTATAGCAGATAATATAGACATGGAACTTACACCGTGACAATCCAGCAAAGAATGCTGGTGTGGAGGTGCTCTGTATTTATATCAAGTCTCTCCCATCAGCTATCACAGTAAACTGCAGACAGCTGACTGCAAGAAATAAAGATAGTAGAAAAATCCTAATTAATCCCCTGGATCTTGTGAATATCAATATAATTGATATTTTCTGTTATTAACCACTTGCCGCCTGCCAATGACAGATTGATGGCTGCAAAGTGGTTGCTTAATCGTGACTGGACGCGTATCGCGGCGATCGTTGTTGCAGGGTGTCAGTCTGACACCCGCAACACCGATCTAGGTAAAGTGTCTCTCACGTGATCAGCTGTGTCCAATCACGGCTGATCACGGTGTAAACAGCAAAAGCCGGTAATCGGCTTTTCCTCACTCGCGTCTGTCAGACGCGAGTAGAGAGGCGATCGGCTGCTCATCTGACAGGGGGGGTTTGTGCTGATCGATTATCAGCACAGCCCCCCCCTCGAGGATGCCCACTGGACCACCAGGGATGCCCACTAGATCACCAGGGATTTAAATCAAAGGTATGCCACCCTAGACCACCAGGGATGACACATAATGGATGCCAATCAGTGCCACAATGGATGCCAATCAGTGCCCACAATGGGCATCACTGATTGGCAGGCATTGTTTGGCACTGATTGGCATCCATTAGTACAACACATTAGTTAGTGCCTATCAGTGCCCATACGGGTCGCCTATCAGTGCCCATACGGGTCGCCTATCAGTGCCCATACGGGTCGCCTATCAGTGCCCATACGTGTCGCCTATCAGTGGGCATCACTGATTGGCAGGCATTGTTTGGCACTGATTGGCATCCATTAGTACAACACATTAGTTAGTGCCTATCAGTGCCCATACGTGTCGCCTATCAGTGCCCATACGTGTCGCCTATCAGTGCCCATACGTGTCGCCTATCAGTGCCCATACGTGTCGCCTATCAGTGCCCATACGTGTCGCCTATCAGTGCCCATACGTGTCGCCTATCAGTGCCCATACGTGTCGCCTATCAGTGCCCATACGTGTCGCCTATGCCTGCCCATCTGTGCCGCCTATGCCTGCCCATACGTGTCGCCTATGCCTGCCCATCTGTGCCGCCTATGCCTGCCCATTTGTGCCACCTATCTGTGCCGCCCATCAGTGCCCATCCGTGCCGCCTATCAGTGCCGCATATTGGTGCCCATCATCAATGCCACCACATCAGTGCCACTTCATCGGTGCCCATCAGTGTCACCTTATTAGTACCAGTCAGTGCAGTACCATCAGTGCCCATTAGTGAAGGAGAAAACTTACTTATTTACAATGTTTTATAACGGAAACAAAAAAAAATTCTACATTTTTGGTCATTTTTTTGATTTTTTTTTTTTGCAGAAAATAAAAATCCCAGAAGTGATCAAATACCACCAAAAGAAAGCTCTATTTGTGGGTACAAAATAATAAAAATTTAGTTTGGGTACAGTGTAGCATGACCACGCAATTGTAATTTAAAGTGCAACAGCACTGAAAGCTAAAAATTGGTCTGGGCGGGAAGGTGTATAAGTGCCCTGTATGGAAGTGGTAAATATTTGTTCATATACAGTAGATAACATAGACCAATAAGTTTGAATAACTAAATCCAAACTAGGGAGTCCCCAAGCATAAAGGTGATGGTTTAGTAAAAAAAACATATCTGTAGAGATCCACTAGAGGGTAGTGTTGCATAATATCATTAAGGCAGGTAATATAGACATGAAACTTATTTAACAGATTTCACCTCACACCATGACAATCCAACAAGGAATGCTGGTGTGCTGGTGTGGGTACCAGGGCCGGCCTTAGGTGTTCAGGCACCCTGTGCGAGCTAATCCTGTGGCGCCCCCCCCCCCCCCCCCCCAGACCGATACACACTGACCGCTACACAATATACTACCCACAGACCACTACACACTGACCGCTACACAATACATTACACACTGACCGCTACACAATACATTACACACTGACCGCTACACACTGACACTACAGCATTGGTGCATTTTACTATAGAGGCATTGATGGACTACAAGGTCCAGCATTTTACTATAGGGGCATTGGTGGACTACAAGGCCCAGCATTTTACTATAGGAGGCATTGGTGGACATTGTAGTCCACCAGGACTCCCTTTCCCTTATATCGGTCCCTCCTTGATTAGATCAGGGAACCCACCCATCAGTGTTCCCTTCCCCACAAAAGACCCCCATTAGACTGCTTTACCGAGAGCCGCTTTGAGCCAGGAAGTGTGGGAGCTGGAGTTTGGGGGTGAAGCTCCTCTACTGTAGTGTAGTTTTCCTTCCTTTCATTGTGTGGAGAGCCTTGGGGAGAAGTGTGTCGGCAAGGTACAGGATTCAGGACACATCCAAACTGGTACACTCACAGCCACTCACAGCCATCCTCATGGGGCCCCCACCCCCTGAGGATGGAAAGAGGTAGGGGGAGGGAGGTGAGAAGGGTAAGAGAGAGGAGGAGGAGGAGGTGAGGGGGGTGAGAGAGAGGGGTAAGAGAGAGAGAGGATAAGAAAAAGAGTGGTGGGTGGGAGAAAAGAGGAAGTGAGGGGGGTGACACAGAGCAGAAGAGGGGGTGACACAGAGCAGAGGAGGGGGGGTGACACAGGGCAGAGGAGGAGGGGGTGACACGGGGCAGAGGAGGAGGGGGTGACACGGAGCAGAGGAGGAGGGGGTGACACGGAGCAGAGGAGGAGGGGGTGACACGGAGCAGAGGAGGAGGGGGTGACACGGAGCAGAGGAGGAGGGGGTGACACGGGGCAGAGGAGGGGGGGTGACACGGGGCAGAGGAGGGGGGGTGACACAGGGCAGAGGAGGGGGGGGTGACACAGGGCAGAGGAGGGGGGGTGACACAGGGCAGAGGAGGGGGGGTGACACAGGGCAGAGGAGGGGGGGTGACACAGGGCAGAGGAGGGGGGTGACACAGGGCAGAGGAGGGGGGTGACACAGGGCAGATGACACAGGACAGAGGAGGGAGGGTGATACAGGGCAGAGGAGGGGGTGACACAGAGAAGGGGGGTGACACAGAGAAGGGGGGTGACACAGGGCAGAAGAGGGGGGGTGACACAGGGCAGAAGAGGGGGGGTGACACAGGGCAGAAGAGGGGGGGTGACACAGGGCAGAGGAGGGGGGGTGACACAGGGCAGAGGAGGGGGGGTGACACAGGGCAAAGGAGGGGGTGACACAGGGCAGAGGAGGGGGGTGGCACAGGGCAGATGACACAGGACAGAGGAGGGGGGTGACACAAGGCAGAGAAGCCCTCACCTCAGGAGACACACATCGTGAGGCAGGACTCCGGGAGCAAGCAGGCACAATTATCGATTTAAGTTCACAGTGCAGCCCCGCCCATGTCTCCACACATGACCAGCACCAGCTCCGCAGGGCCAGTCACAGACCCCCATGTCTACTACATCCCGCCCCGCACATCGCCCGCTCGGCCAATCACAGGGCACAGAGGCTCAGAGCGCATTTCTCAATGATAAACAGTGATCCAGCTGCGATCCGGCACATTCCACAGGACAATGGAATGTGTATCTGGGCACAGCTGACAACCCTACGTACGGCTCCCCTGTTGGTCATTGCGCCCTGTGCGGGCGCACAACCCGCACAACGCAAAGGCCGGCCCTGGTGGATACTCTGACTTCTAAGTCTCTCCCATCAGCTATCGCAGATATTCGTAGACAGCTGACTGCAAGAAACAAAGATAGTAAGGAACTCCTAGTTAGTCCCCTGGATCTGGTGTGCACGGCAAAGCCCGCACACCAGATCCACTGATACAATGAGCCTCAACTGCGGACTGAGCATATCCGCTAGGAGTGGCAAAATGGAGAGTGTGGGCGGGTATGTAAGATCAACTTACAGAGTCTCTAGCCCCACCCAGGTTCAAAGAACCGGCGGCTTTGTGTGTCGGGCAATCCCTTTGATCGACCACCACAAACAATCTCGGAAAACCTGGATAAAGCAAAGGCAAGATAAGCTAAAAATAAAAGGATATCGTACCCCTATCCATTCACTTTGGGGGGAAAAGTGTCAAGAAAAAAAAAACACTAGACAGTTTTTTTAAGTAATTTATTAGGCAGCTCCGGGGGTCTTCTTCCGACTTCTCCGCGCTCTGGTTCTTTCTGCCTTGTGCCGGGCAACTCCGCTATCTTCTTCCAGCTCTTTTACTAGCGGTGGCCCGGTCTTCTGCCTCGTCTTCTTCCCTCTTCTCTTCGATGTTGACTCAACGATATTTCCCGCTGTAATACCGGGTGCGCAACGATTTATATAGGTGATATCACCCGGTGACCCCGCCCCTTATGTCATCACCACCCGGAGCATGATGGGACTGTGATGTCATAAGAGGCCTATATAAATTGTTGCGCACCTGGCTTTACATTTGAAGAGATTAAGTCAACATTGAAGAAGACGAGTCAGAAGACCAGGCCGCCACTAGTAAAAGATAGCGGAGGAGCCTGTCAGAAGGCAGAAAGAACCAGAGAACAGAGAAGTCGGAAGAAGACCCCCGGAGCTGCTTAATAAATGACTTTAAAAACCTGTCTAGTGTATTTTTTTTCTTGACACTCCCCCCCCCCCCCCAGGTGGATGGGTAGTACGATGTACCCCATACTCATTCACATAGGGTGGGGGGCCGGGGTCTGGGGGCTTATTAAAGGGGGCTCCCGGATTCCGATAAGCCCCCCACTCGCAGACCCCGCCAACCAATGGCCAGGGTTGTCGGGAAGAGGCCCTGGTATGTTTTTTTTTCGGCGTATGGGGGTTCCCCTTGAAATCCATACCAGACCTAAAGGCCTGGTATGCTCTTGGAGGTGGGAACCCATGTCGTTTTTTTTTTTTATTTAAATTTGGTGTGGCGTTCCCCCTCATGACTCATACCAAATACCAGCTCTGTGGAAGGGTGGGGTTTGCGGTTCACACTGGGGTGACTTTCTGTAAAGTTGCCTCACTATGAACGGGGATGCGACTTCCATTGAAATCAATAGGTACAAGTCGCCTAGAAGTCAGATTGAAGTAGTACAGGAACCTTTTTTTTAAGTCGGAGCGATAGCAGTAGTGTGCATTAAGACGGCTCCATGCACTTACATTGATTTCTTCCTGCAGCGCGACTTGAAGCTACTAGGGGCGACTTGAAGTCGGATACAAAGTCAGACCTGTGTGAATGGGCTCTAAGGGGTCCCACCAATAGTTTAAGTTTAGATCTGAAAAATTATGCAATTTGATTTCTATCGGAATATTTCATTAGGAAGCTATTTGCTATGTATCTTTAAAATGTTGCAAAGTGTATATTTGATCTCCATTAAGAAAGTCAGCAATTCTTAAAGGAACACTAAAGGTTCGTTTTTTATTAGATTAATTGATTGCTGTAAGCTAGAGCATTTAAATATCACTTACCTCGTTTTTCCTTTTGACCTCCAAAATACAGTAATCCAGGTTTGAAAATGCAATTTCCTGTCTCTCCTCTTCTTGCTTTCCACCAGCACCTGCATGGTGGAAAGCAGAATGTGCTCACCCCCTCCCTATGACTACAGCCCTGCGTGAAGATGCTCTCTTATCCCTCACAGGCATGGAGGCTAAGCCTAATGGGAACTGTAGTTCCCATTAGGTCGTGATGCAGCAAGAATGAATGCGCATCGCAAACCAGGAAGTCAGTGAGAATAACGATTCAGGAGTGACGGAGGTGAATAAAACGGCTCGATTTCAACAGGTATCAAACTAGTTATAATGCAAAACATTACTTTTTACTTTATCAGCTACTGTCAGACTTTAATTTAAGAGGAAAACATTTTTGTCTTTACAACCCCTTTAATAACCCCTTATTAAGCCAACATTGAAATAAGTTTGGTTCCAAGCCAGGTGGAAACTCTGTTACAGAAAATGTTATCTAGTGGTGTATGTGAGAATGATAAAGGGCTACAGTGATGTGCTCTGTCCCAAACTGCTAAAGAGTGGTGTGTGTGTGTGAGATATAGTAAGTATAGGCAGGAGGTGTGCCTAGATGAGAAAATCAATTCTCCCCTCCTCCATACATATTTCTGGGATGTATGACAGAATTTTGGCCTAGACCAAAAACCAGGAAGCAGCTAGAGACATGTGTGTAAAAAAAAGAAATAATTTAAACCAATAAATATACTATATCTATCAATCTATTTACTAAGACTAGTAGCATAAGGATTAAAATTGTTGATATTAATTAAGAAAATAAAGTTCTGCTTTAACACATGTACAAATATATAAGGGTTCCATATAGTGTTGAGTTATTCACTTTACGGTCAACACTGAGGACAAGGGGGCACTCTTTACGTCTAGAGGAAAAGAGATTTCATCCCCAAATACGGAAAGTTTTCTTCACAGTAAGAGCTGTGAAAATGTGGAAGAGACTCCCTCCAGAGGTGGTTCTGGCCAGCTCAGTAGATTGCTTTAAGAAAGGTCTGGATACTTTCCTAAATATACATAATATAACTGAGTACTAAGATTGGAAGGTAAAGTTGATCCGGGGTAAATCCGATTGCCTGTTGGGGGATCAGGAAGGAATTTTTTCCCCTGCTGTTTTATTTTTTGCCTTCCTCTGGATCAACTGTGGGTATGAAGTTGGCGGATTTGGATTGTACTGTGTTTTTTATTTTGTTTTTGTTTTTTTGTGGTTGGACTGGATGGACTTGTGTCTTTTAACCTGACTAACTATGTAACAGCAACATTGCCTAAAGCCATAAAGGTAATTTTCTGAAAACAACACAAACAACTATTATATATGGCATCCTATGCTTCAGCTGCCTGCCCATCATTTTGAAGTAGAATCTTAGAGGAAGTGAACCCTGATGGGTTTTACTTCCTCTTGTTCAATGCAAAGTAAAAGCATAATGGGCTAGTGTGCATTGCATACTAGGCCATTATGTGCCACTTACCTGCAGAAGAAGCCTTCAATGTCACCGATGTCCCCACTGCGTAATTGTGTCCATCTTCAACTCCTCTTCCTTCCGGGGCCATAGACTCTGGCTCTGCTATTGGCCCGAGTCGCCTGACGTCACTCCTGCGCATGCGCTCGGGAGCCGACGCTCATGGCACAAGCACTAAAGAAACGGTACAGATTGTGCCCTTTCTTCAGTGCACATGCGCCGATGATGCCGGCGTATATGGCGAATTTCCAGTACCTACAGGTAAGTGAGAAGGCTGGCCGAAGGCGAGCCTGTGTTTGTAGGAGGAGTCGGAGGGCTATTTATCCCTCCTCCCCTCTCATCTCCGGCGTCGGTGGTGTTTCTGGGTACCGATGCACGTCACTTCCGGTTTACAGAGCGGCGGCAGCAGCAGCTGCGGGAGTCTCGTGGCAGGGGTTATCCCTCGAGGGATATGGCTGCCAGAGGGGTGGTATTGTCACATGGGGGGTTATGCCCGGACCATGGTGGGGAGGATCCTTCTGGGCAAGTTAGTCTGCGTGCCATCCTCCTCCTTTCCCCGCTGATCGCCGCTCAGGGGACGCCAGCATGCCTCCTGTATCGTGTACCCGCTACATGGGGGAGGGGCGCTCACCCGCTAGCTCACGCCGGGCAGCAGGGAGGGGTTCCCACCTTCCATTCCTCCGTGGCTCCTTCTACTTGTCCCGCTCTCGCGGGCACCATGGGGGGGGGACTGTTCGGCCAGGCACAGCTTCGTAGGGGCAGCCCGCTTCTCTACCCGGGCTCGCACTGTGTGGGGGTCCCTCCGTGCGCCTCCCGCTCCTCCGGGCACTCGCGGTGATGTCCTCGTGCTGCAGGGCTTCATTGAAGCTGCGTGCCTGTTTCTCCCACTGCCGCCGGACGGGTACGCATCGGCCGATCCCTGCTCCTGGCTGGGGGGGGGGCATCCACTCTTCCGTCCTTCCACTGTTGTTATGCCGCAGGTTTGGGGGGGGGGCTCACACTGGGTCATGAGGGGGTCCTCATCCACCCTGCGGTCAGGGCTCATGTTGTAGGGGGGAGGTCATCCACTATCCAGTACATCTCCAGGGGTCAAGCTGGCAGCAGGGGAGGTGTTGTCCACCCACTTGGGGGGGGTTACACTGGTGCATGCCTTGCGTTGTTCATGGCGGAACGGTTCTGTCAGTAGTATGTTCTGTCCTGTTAGTATGTTCTGTCAGTATGTGTTTGTCACAGCGGTTCTGTCAGTATGTGTTTGTCGCAGCGGTTCTGTCAGTATGTTTTTTCACAGCGGTTCTGTCAGTATGTGTTTGTCACAGCGGTTCTGTCAGTATGTTTTTTCACAGCGGTTCTGTCAGTATGTGTTTGTCACAGCGGTTCTGTCAGTATGTGTTTGTCACAGCGGTTCTGTCAGTATGTGTTTGTCACGGCGGTTCTGTCAGTATGTTTTATCTCAGCGGTTCTGTCAGTATGTTTTATCTCAGCGGTTCTGTCAGTATGTTTTGTCTCAGCGGTTCTGTCAGTATGTTTTGTCTCAGCGGTTCTGTCAGTATGTGTTTGTCGCTGCGGTTCTGTCAGTATTTGTTTGTCGCAGCGGTTCTGTCAGTATGTGTTTGTCACAGCGGTTCTGTCAGTATGTGTTTGTCACAGCGGTTCTGTCAGTATGTGTTTGTCACAGCGGTTCTGTCAGTATGTTTTTTCACAGCGGTTCTGTCAGTATGTGTTTGTCACAGCGGTTCTGTCAGTAAGTGTTTGTCACAGCGGTTCTGTCAGTATGTGTTTGTCACGGCGGTTCTGTCAGTATGTTTTATCTCAGCGGTTCTGTCAGTATCTTTTATCTCAGCGGTTCTGTCAGTATGTTTTGTCTCAGCGGTTCTGTCAGTATGTTTTGTCTTAGGCCTTGTACACACGATCGAATTTGTCCGCTGAAAACGGTCCGATGGACCGTTTCAGCAGACATCTCCGATCGTGTGTATGGGCTAGCGGACAGATTTGTCCACCCGACAGATTTCAAAGCATGCTTTGAAATCTATCCGGTGGGAATCTGTCCGCCCGACATGTCTGCTGGTTAGTACACTTACCAGCAGACATGTCGTCTCGCTCCGCCGCCGCACCGCCGCCGAATGGATTCGGCGCATGCGCGGAAGTGTTTTACTTCCTGGTGCGGTGACGTGGCGGCGTCAACGTCACCGCCACGTCACCGACACGTCAGCGCGCTCTCTGCTGGCGGGGATTTTGGTTTGCTCGTGTGTACACGCGAGCAATCCAAAATCCCAGCAGACAGATTTGTTCAAATCTGTCGGACGGACAGATTTGAACAAATCTGTCCGCTCGTGTGTATGGGGCCTTAGCGGTTCTGTCAGTATGTTTTGTCTTAGCAGTTCTGTCAGTATGTTTTGTCTCAGCGGTTCTGTCAGTATGTTTTGTCTCAGCGGTTCTGTCAGTATGTTTTGTCTCAGCGGTTCTGTCAGTATGTTTTGTCTCAGCGGTTCTGTCAGTATGTTTTGTCTCAGCGGTTCTGTCAGTATGTTTTGTCAGTATGTTCTGTCAGTATGTTTTGTCTCAGCGGTTCTGTCAGTATGTACGGTCAGTATGTTTTGTCTCAGCGGTCCCGTCAGTATGTTTTGTCTCAGCGGTTCCGTCAGTATGTTTTGTCTCAGCGGTTCCGTCAGTATGTTTTGTCTCAGCGGTTCTGTCAGTATGTATTGTCTCAGCGGTTCCGTCAGTATGTTTTGTCTCAGCGGTTCTGTCAGGATGTTTTGTCTCAGCGGTTCTGTCAGTATGTTTGTCTCAGCGGTTCCGTCAGTATGTTTGTCTCAGCGGTTCCATCAGTAGTACGTTTCTGTCGTAGCATTTCTCTCAGCAGCATGTTTTTTGTCGGGGCTGTCATGCCTGTGTCATGTTTTCTGTCTTAGCATGTTCTGTCGTAGCGGTTGCAGTCACTGTATGTTTCCTGTCATGTCATAGCGGTGCTGTCAGCGTCATGCTTCTGTCGCGGAGCGTTTTTTCTGTCATGGCGTTTTTTCTGTCATGGCGTTTTTTCTGTCATGGCGTTTTTTCTGTCATGGCGTTTTTTCTGTCATGGCGTGTTTCTGTCATGGCGTGTTTCTGTCATGGCGTGTTTCTGTCATGGCGTGTTTCTGTCATGGCGTGTTTCTGTCGTCACGCAGGTTCAGCTTGCACCAGTGGCCATTCTAGCTTTGTTCGTCTCCATGTCTAATTATTTTTCATAGGTTGCTTTCCTGGTCCAGTTGGCTAGGGCTCACATCTCGGGGGCTGTCACGTCTACAGATCCATTCGTGCTTAGGTTTTCGTTTTCCAGATGATTGTTCACCTCAAACTTTGCTTGTCATGTCTTACTATGCATTATGTTGCGTTTCATTTCACAGGCAGGACTACCCACCACGGGCTGTGGGTACACGGGTCCTCAGTGTTCGGCTGGGCAGCAGGTCACTTGCGCTCACTCACGTTATTTACCGGGGGGGTCGTCGGGTTCATTGACATGCTGGGGTCCCTCCGTCACTGCCATGTCTTCGTACTTGGGTAGGCGCAGAGGGGGTTGTGTTTCTGTTGGGGGTCCTACTCCAGCGTGGTTTGGTAACATAGCTTGTCGGTGCTATGCAGTCACAGCGCACAAACAGCCTTGTAGCTTTATTTGTTTTCTTTGTCTCGTCATACCGTTCTTTCGGGTATAGTTAGCCAGGGTGCGCATCTCAGGATCTGTCACGTCTACAGATCCATACGGGCTGAGGTTTCGTTTTTTAAATGATTGTTGACCACAATCTTCGTCATACGTGCACGTTCATTCTTACGCCTATACATCTACCCACCACAGTCTGTGGGTACATCGGCCCTGAGTGTTTCGTTTTTAATTACCTGTCTCTGCGCGGCAGGTTACTCGGGCTCACTTACTGCTTACACTTATCACATACACTTGGGTGGGATCTGTCGTCAGGTTCATTCACGCGCTGAGGTCTGGTCATTTCTGCTCACATCTTTGGCCCAGGCAGCTACAGTGGGGGGGGGTCTCATATTTTGTTGTCTGTTGTCTTTTCTTTCTGAGTTCCTAGGGTTGGGCGTGCTGCACGTTTCGGGGGCGACACATTCTGGTACATCCCGGCTGCTCCACGTGGGGGTTCAGAGCATGGTAGTACGCCGTCACTCAGGGGTTGGTCCGTACTTGTCTCAGCAGAGCGGTAAGTCAACAAGGGGTTTCCTTTTTCCGGCCGCAGCAGGGTAGGCGGTACGTTTCAGTTTGTGTCCAATTCCATCCCAGCTACGTCACATACCAGCATTGAGCGTCTTCTGGCCTTTCCTGCTAGGACAATTTTATCAGGGTTCTCGTCCATGGAGTCGTCGCTTTTTCTCTGCTGTCATAACGGATGCTTATCGGGGCCATTCTCTGAGACTGTCAGGGCGTGCTTTCTCTACCAGACGGATAGATCGTGCCCTTCCACTCTTTTATCACACCTACTTCTGGGTCTTTTTGCCCACTTATAGGCGTACTGTCCAGCGAGGCTAATGGCACACCTCAGGCCTGGGTAGTTAGGGTGTCGTATTCCTCGGTGTAGACTCTGACTACAAGTGAGAAGGCTAGCCGAAGGCGAGCCTGTGTTTGTAGGAGGAGTCGGAGGGCTATTTATCCCTCCTCCCCTCTCATCTCCGGCGTCGGTGGGGTTTCTGGGTACCCACCCACCCGTTCCCCCTTTTTTCATGTTATCATTTTCTTCATTCATTTCTTCATAATTACTTCAGGGTATGCCCACTTATAGGCGTACTGTCCAGCGAGGCTAATGGCACACCTCAGGCCTGGGTAGTTAGGGTGTCGTATTCCTCGGTGTAGACTCTGACTACAAGCCTTATTATAGGCTTACCTGTAGGGAAAAGTGGTTGTAAAGGGTTTACAACCACTTTAAAGTATATGCAAGCCCTAACTGAACAACATTTTGTTTTGCTAAAACACTTGGTATCAAGATCAATTGCCATTTTCTTCTTAATGCTTTGTTTTTTCATCCTTTTGAGCCCCTGTGCCGCTGAAATAGCGGCCCTTTTGTAACCACTTCTGTCTATTTGCATTCCCCTAAACAATGGCTGCATGGCATGGTGGGTCTCCTGATGGTGGGAACAGTAGACAATGCCCTTGAAATGTTGCTCTAATGGTCTGCAGCGAAAGTCCATGAAACAGAGTAATAATGCAGGATGAGGTTTGTAAAACAGGTACAATATGTTGTCAACCCATAACAGAAAATTCAAACATAACCATATTGATGGGGTCACCGGGTATTATTTTAATGAAATCTGAAAATTTAAAAAATATAGAAAAATTACTATTGAAATGAACATGCTAAAGCTTATGTGAGACTTCAGTGATTGGGTTTAAATAGTAAGTCTTCCAGATTGATTACAATTTGGGAACCTTACAGAAAGTGCATCATTAAAGAGACATTTTTAATGGCGGGATAAATCTAGGGTTAAAATCGAAAAACTCCCTTAGTGTGAGATCAGAAATCTGAAATTAGGTCTTGTCTTGTATTTTGGATAGTGGTGGAAATGCAATTATAGTTGGGCCCCTTTCACATGTACGGATCCCGTGAGGATCCGTACATGTATCATGCGCTTACTCGGCGGGAAACGCTCCGTTGATCCCCGCTGAGCCGGCACATCCCCCTCTTTTTCATTACTATAGAGGATAGTTTACTTAAAGACTTTTATAGTATGTTTTTTCTGTTTGACTGCAGACTCGCTTTTTGTCTCGTCTTGGGCTGTTTTGTTTGGCTTTGTCTCGTTTTGGTCTGGCTCGGTATGCCATGCCACGTTTTGATTTGCCCGTTATTGGACAACTCTCTGTCCGCAACCCTTTACCCATTTGTCCAATGGCTCTTGCCTTATAAACTGTTGATGGTTCCTTCCGTAGATCGGGGTTCGTTCCCCTCCTGAATAGCCGACCTTTGTGTCTAGGCCAATTGCCATCATCAGGGGAGGCAATGACCCTCCGTACCGAGATCAATGGTGACACCTGCGCGGCACATGCGAACCAAATCGCCTCTGGGCGCTAGTTGTATCAGTCTCTTTTGACATCAAAAGAGCAGAGTTTTAATCTGTCTTCTGAAGGTCAGGTGGTTTTCCTCCAACCGAATGCTGGTAGGTAAAGCGTTCCAAAGTCTGGGACCCTGGACAGCAAACCTTCTTTCTCCTTTGGACTTGAATCTGGCTTTGGGTACTTTGACCAAATTTTGGTCACTGGATAGCAGAGCGCGATTGGGATTGTGGGGTTCTATTTTATCGCAAAGATATTGCGGGGCTGTTCCGTGGATGCATTTATGGGTCAGACAGAGCGCTTTAAAAGCAATTCTGTCTTTTACTGGCAACCAGTGAAGGGATCTCAGCGACGGTGAGATTGATTCCCAGGGTTTTTTCCCAGTCACCAGTCTGGCGGCCGTATTTTGTACGACTTGCAGACGGGCGATTTGGTACTTTGGGAGTCCGAGGTAGAGAGTATTTGCATAGTCCAGCCTGGAGTTCACAATTGTTCCCACCACGACTGGCACTTCTTCTTTGGGAATAAATGGAATCAGTCTGCGGAGTAGGCGCAGCAGATGGTGAGATCCGCTGACTACTGACCCTATTTGTGCGTCCATAGTCATGTGGGTGTCAAAAATGATCCCCAGACTTTTGACTTTGGCGCTAGGGGAGATGATCTGGCCCAGAATGGGTGGAGGTGTCCATGTTGTTGTTAGTTGACTCTTGCGACTGGCCTGAAACAGAAGAAGTTCTGTTTTAGAATTGTTGAGTTTGAGATAACTCCTAGTCATCCACTTTTCTATTGAAGAGAGACAATTCTCTAAGTTGAGATGATGATCCTTTCTATTGCAGATGCGAAAATACAGTTGCGTATCGTCTGCATATGAGTGATAAAGTAGTTGTTGACTACTGATGACTTCAAAGAGAGGTCGAAGATAGATGTTGAAGAGCACCGGTGACAGAGGTGAGCCTTGGGGGACTCCACATGACACAGTGCGTTTTCCAGAAATGAACGGTCCCAATTTCACCGTTTGAGATCGGTTTCCCAAAAAGGAGGAAAACCATGGTAAGTCACTCTCTGTGACTCCGGCTACCTCAGTCAGCCGAGTCAGTAGCAGTTTGTGATCTACGGTGTCAAAGGCTGCGCTTAGGTCCAGCAGAACCAGGAGACAAGCTTCTCCTTCGTCTGCGGCCTCCAGAACGTCGTCCCATATTTTGAGCAGTGCTGTTTCCGTCCCGTGTCTGGGATGGAATCCCGATTGCAGTGGATCGAGTAAGTTGTGGGTATCTAGATGCTGTTGCAGCTGTTGTACCACCACTTTCTCCATTACCTTAGAGAAAACGTTTAGCATTTTTATGGGATGGCGGTGATTTGGGTCCTTGGGATCCAGGGTAGGTTTCTTCAAGATGGGCTGGATTGTGCCCTCTTTCAGCAGGGAGGGCACTATGCCTTCCTTAAATGACTGGTTTATAAGCTGCGTAATGGGAGGCGCCAGGATATCGGCACATTCCTTTAGCAGCTTAGTGGGGATGATATCATTAGGCGAAGTGCTGTTACGCAATGCGCCGATGATATTTTCAGTGTCATCGATGGAAATGGGTTCCAGAGTGAACTTTGCTGGTTGTAGTGTATTCCTCTGGGTGCTGTGTGGTAGCTCAGGGGTATTGTTTTGCGGAATGCTTTCCCGGATTCCCTCAATTTTATTGATGAAGAAATCCGACAATTCATTGCAAAATTCTTGGGTGTCTGTGTTGGGGGCTTCAAGACAGTGTGGATTCATGGTCTGCGAGACCAGCTTGAAGAGATCCCGGGGGCGGTTTAAGGCGCTGTTAATAGCCATGGAAAAATAGTTTTTCTTGGCTTTGAAGATTTCTATGCGGTATCTTCTAGTTGCTACTTTGTAGAAGGCGAGGTTCGTCTCGGAAGCGTTTCTTTTCCAGGCGGCTTCTGCCCTTCTACGCTCTTGCTTCAGTAGCGATAGCTGGTTGTTGAACCAGCCTGCCTTGTTTTTCCGGGTAAGGACTTTGCGTTCTGGCGCTACTAAGTCGGCTGACTGTAGTAGGGCTGCATTTATGGCATCCAGAATGTCTGCGGCCGTTTGTCTTGGTTGCATAGTTTTAATTTTATTTTCCAAGGTAGATTTGAAGAGTTCCGAATGGAGCTTCTTCTGAGATCTAGACCAGTGTGTTGTCACTGGCTTGGGTGTTTTTATCAATAGGGCCATATTGGAAATAATGAATTTAATTGCATGGTGATCTGTCCATGGCAATGGTTCATTTTTTGAGGAGTTGGCCCAGAGATTGAAATCTCCGAGCAGCAAAAGGTGTTTGCTGGTTATGGCGTAAGTGGAGATGAACTCTGACCATGAGGTAAGAACTGCGATTTAGGCCCAGGTGGCCTATAGCAGAGCAGAATACGGACAGTCTCCTGGGGGTTTGTTTGCAGTTGCAGAGTAAGGGTTTCCATAAATGGAAGCGAGTGCTGAAGGGCTGGTTTAGAGATCACAAGATGCGTCTTATGAATCACCGCCAGTCCTCCACCTCTTTGCCCTATTCTGTTTTCAGTGATAATCCGGTAGTGTTCTGGCACCAGTTCTCCAAGAATGGTGTTGCAGTCGGCTGTGAGCCAGCTCTCTGTAATAAAGAGACAGTCTAAGTTGTTCTGTAGAATGAAATCATGGATTTCTAATCGGTGTCTTACTGCCGATCTTGTATTGATCAAAGCACATGATATGTGCTTTGCTTGGGGTGGGTCGCTAAATTTTTTAACTGATGATCGACGATCGATCCTCAAGAGTTGCTCAAATCTCAGGGCCTTTTTGGTGACGGCTGGTAGCTTCGTGGCAAATTGCCTCAGGCCCCAGATAATTTCTGCCGAATATTGCCGGACGGCCATATTCCGCCGGGGGGGGGGGGGGTGGTCCGGTGGCGGTGGGGAGTAGATTCCTTGAATCCTTTCTCCTGGACTTTTATTTGATCCAGAGGAAGGCAAAAAAAAAACCTGGTTCAGCTAAGCCAATCTGCTGGGCAGGGAAAAAAATTCCTTCCTGATCCCAAATCTGATGATATGGTGAGGGGATGGTGTGAAGGGAGTAGTTCCTGCTGGGGGGGTGTACCAAGCTGGGCCACCAACTTGCTGCAATAACCCCAAAGAGGGGATAGTTGGCTGCTGGGGAGGTGGATGGGGACACCTGTGGGTAGGGGGGGTGTGTTGGGCGAAAGCACCAGGGCGATATAGATTGCTGTAGCCGTGCGCCGCTAGGCCGCAGTTGAAGCCGCGGACTTTCCTATGCCGCGGCTCCCGCGGACCTAGCGTGACTGGCGCGGACCGGCGAGAACAGCCAGGGCACAGCGGCAGGGATATGGGGACGGGTTGGGGGTACCTCGATTGGGTCTGGGGCGAGAGCACCGGGGCGATGCAGAATGCTGAGGCCGTGCGCCGCTGGGCCGCAGTTGAAGCCGCGGACTTTCCTAAGCCGCGGCTCCCGCGGACCTAGCGTGGCTGGCGCAGACCGGCGTAAACTGCAAGGGAAACAGCGGAGGGATGTGGGTACCGGCTGGGGGGACCTCGATTGCGGTCTGGGTGAGGGGAGCTTAATTCTCAGGGCTGGTTTGGGGCGGCTATCCTGAAAAGGACGGCCGTCCTTGATCCTGGGGGGGACAGGCTGGATTACCTGTGTGATGGCTCAGATGCTCCAAAGCGGGGGGGAAGGAGTGCTGGAGGCGGCTGGAGGTGGATGTGATCCGGGATCCAGGTAAGATGCGGCTTGGCTGGACAGAGGAACCCTGACTACCTACTAGCTACACCTGCCTGGAGCTATAGCTCGCACGCTCCTACTCCTAGGAGACGTGTGCCGTGGGAGCTCCTGTAGCTAATCCGGCTGCCTCAACTCAACTGTCTGACTCAACAGAGTCTCGAGTTTGCTGTGTATATATTTTTTACAGCATTTCTATCACATGCTGTACTTATCTGGGAGTTATCACTTCAGCTGATCTCCCATATTGGTGCCACGTAAACCGGCAGCATCCATATGTCAGCTATACTCTAGCTGCGTTCATTAGGCACATTTTTTTTTTCTATAATAGACACATCGGGCCAGATTCAGGTACATCTGCGCATTATTGGACCGGCGTAGCGCACCGCCTTTACGTTAGACTTGCGCAATGTACCCGCGTAATCACCCTATTCTCGTAGCTTTTACGCAGAAATTTGCGCATGCGTAACGTTATTTCAGAGGCGTAAGGCGGAGTAATACAAATTGGGAAGGACGTGGGCGTGTTACATTGAAATGAGCCGTGACCCCATGCAAATGAAGAGCCGGCCGGCTCGTGCATGCGCGCTTGAAGGAGACCATGGTCAGCACCTCTGTGCGCATGCTCACAACTCGGGAACGGCGCAATTAGTGAAATTGGAAATGGACTAAGGACTACGCAGACAGCATAAATAGACAGACGCAAACGCACTTCCATTGCAAAAGTACATCCCTTTGTCCCTTCCCATTTAACAAAGTGCTTTTGTCCCGTTGTTAGTTGCGTTGTGTTTTGTATTTGTCAGATTAGTGTACTGTGTGATCAAGTGTTTGTTAGTAGATCTTTGAAAGTGTTTTTTGAAGTGTTTGAGAGACTGTTTGTTTGATATATTTCTGCTCGTTTGTTTTCTTGCTTAATTGTTGCTGTTTGTTTTTGTGACTGATTTTTGCTGAGTGCTTGTGTGATTTTTTGGGTGTTAGTTTTCTCTTTGTGTGTGTTCTTGCTTGATTGGTTGTTCTTGTTTTTGTGACTGATTTTTGTTGACTGGGAGTGTTTTTTTTCAGTATGACAGAGAGAAAGAGAAAACTAAATTTCACTTTGGGGGAGAAACAAATTCTTGCCCGGGCCATTAGCGATTATGGGCGTTTCCTCCATGGCCCGGACAGTGCCAACACCACCCCGGCCAGGAGGAGGGAGATTTTGGACATCATCACTGAGCAGGTCAATTTAGCGGGGGAGGGGGAGACACGGAACCGGTCTGGGATTGATAAAAAGATTAATGAATTTCGGCGTCTGGTCAAAAAGAAGCTGGCCAAAATGCTTGCCCATGCCAGGGGCACAGGAGGGGGTCCACCATGCCGTATTAGGCTGACAGCGGAGGAGCGTGCGGTGGCCCTGACCTTTCATCGGCATGAAGTGGTGCCAGGTAAGTTTTTTTTTTATATCAGGTGTGTAGCATGTGTGGGGAGGGGGTGAAAGGGAATATGTGGCAAGTGTGTGGATCCTCCAACCTGTGAATGTTTTGTGTCATCCACAGATGTGCAGGAGGGTGCAGGGCCATCTGGCCTGACCGCACCATCCCCAGGACAGCAGCCTAATGAGGCCCCCCCGACAAGGCCGGAGTCCGCGAAGGAGATTGAAGAGGAGGAGGAGGTTGAGGAGGAGGAGTTTGAGGAGGAGTCCATGTCAGGCACTGGCCTATTGTTGTTGGAGGACCGTTCCCCTCTGGCTGGCAGCAGGCAGCCCTCCCTAAGTGGGAGCCCCCCCCTCCTCCCCCAACATGGCTCCTCTCCCAAGGGCCTTCCCTTCTCCCCGGCCACAAGCATCAGCTGGAGGCAGGAAGGCGACCCAGAAGACCAGGGGGGTGGCTGGCCGATCTCCTGCCCGCCACTCTGAGAAGGGACCAGTTCCTCCAGACCCGCCATCTGGGACAGGTCAGCCAGACATTGGTTGCGGATGGAGGAGAGCCTGTCCTCCATCAAGGATACGCTGGGAAACCTGGACTCTCACTCCCGGGCTTTCACAAACTGCCTTAACGACCTGCAGACTACATCAGCAGGCGTTGGGCAGGATGTGAGAGCCCTCACCCAGGCTATCCAGGCCAACACGGCAACACTAGGTGGTGCCCTGGACAGAATAGCCGTGGCCTTGGAGGGCAGGCCGCCAGGTGGGCAGAGATCAGGGGCTGCTCCTCCTTCCCCGGTTTTCCCCCTCCTCCATGAGTCTCCCGAGGAGCCGGGGCCGTGGCCGGGGGCGCCCCAGGCGTGGCTCACGTCATGGGCACTCATTTCCCCCCCCCTTTTTTTTTTTTTTTGCTGGAATTTTTTTGCTTTTGCTGGTCACTTTTTTTTTGGGGGGGTTGTGAATGCTGTTTGAATGTGGGGGTGACATTCCTGCCGGAAAAGGGGTGTCACCCTCAATTTTGGTGGAGTAGGGTTCCCCAGGACCAGGGAGAAGTGATCCCCAGGTCCGTGTGAATGGTGTATGAATGTACAGTGACATAATTGGAGCCTTGGCGTAGCGTTGCTGCTCACAAGTCCTGCATGGTGGACTGGTGCCAATCCAATTTGATGAGGATGTGATGTGTGTGTGCTAGGGACCACAGTGGTGTGCATGCATGCATTCTCATTGTGCCATGATTAATGTGTGTGTTTAACGTGCAAAGATGCCCAATGTGAGCTGTCTCCTGGCTGCTCTTCCCTCAGAAGACGGAGGACCCTCGCTTAGGGGGGGATTGTCTGGTTCAGGGGTCAGGTCATCACGTAGGTCAATCTGCAGGCCCTTTCTTACTGCGAAGTTGTGCAGCATGCAACATGCACCGATGATCTGGCACACAAAGTTTGGGGAATACAAGAGGGTACCCCCAGACTTATCCAGGCATCGGAAACGTGACTTCAGGAGGCCAAAGGTGCGCTCCACCACTGCTCGTGTTTGGGCATGTGCTTGATTGTATCTTTCCTCTCCTGGGGTTTGGGGGTTCCGGATAGGAGTCATGAGATGGGGTCCCAGTGCATATGCAGAGTCACCTGTAAGGGAAAAGACAGGAGGATGTTAGTCATGCATGTGCCCCTTGTGATGTGTGCATCATGGTGGGGTACAGTCATGCCACCCATGTCACTCACCAACCAGCCATGTGGCCCCATACACGTTCTGATCGAATTCCATTCGGATGTGGCTTTGATTGTAGATGTAGCTGTCATGGCTGGACCCTGGGTGTTTGGCACAGACGTGCCATATGAGGCCTTGGACATCGACTATCACCTGTACGTTGATGGAATGCCAATGCTTCCGATTGCGGTACATGTGCTCTGTTTCATGGGGGGGGCTGAAGTGCCACATGTGTGCAATCAATGACCTCGATGGTGCGTGGGAATCTGGCAATTCTGTAGAAATCTGTCATTGCCTTCAGCCGCAGGTCCTCAGTGGTTGGTTTGATGATTTGGTTAGCCATGCGTCTGAGGATTGCTGGGACAACCTGGTGCACACATCTGCTCATGGAGGATTGTGACATCCCAGCCACCACTCCACTTCTTTGAAAAGAGCCACTGGCAAGGACATGGAGTGTTGCCATGACCTTGACCAGTGGCTGCACTGCATGTGAGCGTTGTGTTGGGCTGGTGATGTCCTCCTGCAGGGTTGTGGTTAATTCCATGATGGCATGAGGGGTGAATCTGAAGATGCGATACACCTCAGAATCACTCATGCCAAACAGGTCTATGCGTGTCTGGTATATCCTCTCCCGTGCCATCCTCCGTGCCCTCCTCCTTCTTTGCTCATCTAAAGTCAGTAGTATAGCTATGCGCGACGATGCCCCTGGCATGTTGGCATACAGATTGTTGTGACTGCTGAGCTCCTCACTAACAGTGTTGCTTTATCTAACATGTAGACGTTTTTTCTCTTTTTAGACCAGCTTTTATATGGTCTAATTTTAGACAGGACATTTTGCTGTTGCGCACACTGCGTAGCCTGCGGTGCCCCAACGTTCTTTTGTGGATCCCCGTAAGTCCCTCATTAGCATATTTGACTAGCAAATCAATGGTCTGTCTAGCGCAGTTTTGCGTGGACGGATGCGCCTGTCTAACGAAATTACGCTGGACAAAAAAAGTAGATTTCTTGCGTATCTCATTTTGGGGATGCCGTGCTTCGAAACGCACGCGCACATTTAGACTTACGCACGCGCATCTCCTGTTGCGCAGGCGTAATCGCTCTGTGAATCTGGGCCATCCACTCCAACACATGCAGCCTTTGTGGGCGCCAAGGGGCCGAGACCAGCTCTGTGCTTCCAGCGCTAAACCCGAGCGGAGGCTCGGATGATTGTCTCGGAGTGGTCAATGGCCGCTGTGATTGGCCGACAACCGTACCCTCCCATTTGAGGGACAGCTCGGCCACTCCCCTGTCATCATAGACCTGTCCGCTTGTCATCTGCATCATCCGGCATGCCCGGAGCGGGGGCCCCCGGACAGAGGGCTTTTCCAGCGTATAGGTCACGCTTCTCCGCCCACTAAAGTCCCATACATTATCCCGATTCGGGAAACTTCACTTAAGGACTCCATTTCTTTTTCACTTTCAGTAGTGTTTTATTAATATATTATTTACAGCATTTATTGTGTATATCGTATGAAGTTATTGCTTTATCACAACACCAGTTTGTATTTTCTAGTGTTTTATAGGGGGACATAGGATCCTATTAAATTAGCTCACTTTAGGGATTTGGGGTGTAAAACATATTCATTGTGTTTTAGGTAGGCTCACTTTTTTTAATGTATGCAATTATTCAATTTTTCACAATCTAGTCGTTTTTTTGGCGCCCCCACCTCTCTCATTTAGCACTTTCTCTCAATATAGATGCGCGCACTTAAAAATCTATCTGAAGGTTTCAGATATAGGAAATCAACGTTTTGTCATGCTGCCACCCTAGAAATGGGCATACAGCGTTCAAATCGGCTATTAAATGGTTACACTCTCTCGTTGGCGTGAGAGCAGTCGAGGCCTATCTGAAGCGGTTGCACAGATACGGAATACTGATGCTGTTGAAGGCCCCGTGAAAGGGCAGGTCAGCATCCTAATTCAACTGTTTCTATGTAGATTCATTAGGTTATGATTCAGGCTTGTGGTTTAAAGAGATGGTTTTCCCCTGTTTCCTTTAGCGTGCACCCTACCAGGAAAGTAAGTGCTTTATGTGCGGCGCATTACCAAGCCTTTATACCTCTACCTTATACTTTGCAAGGCGCATACATTCACTAATTTCTGTCAGGTGAATGTAAGATGGCAAGAGAATGCCGTTTTTTGGCGCAGTATGCTGCAGGCAGTAGTATAGGTCCTCATGTCTGATGGCGTTATTCTGATCTGCGTTATTTGTGTCTCCCTCCCCTCTGTAGGCATTGCTTTGGGATGTCCCACTTAGTAATTACTAGGCTCTGTGTCCCATGATGTACGATAAAGAAAATAGGATTTTTATAACAGTTTACCTGTAAAATATTTTTCTTGGAGTACATGACGGGACACAGAGTCTAGTAATTACTAAGTGGGTTAGATTCTACCTTCAGGTGCTGGACACTGGTGTAATCAATTAGACAGGAAGTTTCCTCCCTATATAACCCCTCCCATACTGGGAGCACCTCAGTTTGTGTATCAAAGCAATAAGTATCCCAAAATTCCCAGATTCAAGCATCTTGCAGTGTGTTGATTTGGGGAATCAACATACCGCATTGAGGCAGTAATTGCTGCAAAAGGAGCCCAAACCAAGTACCGATGCTTGCTTATACTTATACTTACAGTGCCTTGCGAAAGTATTCGGCCCCCTTAAACTTTGCAACCTTTTGCCACATTTCAGGCTTCAAACATAAAGATATAAAACTGTATTTTTTTGTGAAGAATCAACAACAAGTGGGACACAATCATGAAGTAGAACAAATTTTATTGGATATTTCAGACTTTTTTAACAAATAAAAAACTGAAAAATTGGGCGTGCAAAATTATTCAGCCCCCTTAATACTTAATACTTTGTAGCACCACCTTTTGCTGCGATTATAGCTGTAAGTCGCTTGGGGTATGTCTCTATCAGTTTTGCACATCGAGAGACTGAAATTTTTGCCTATTCCTCCTTGCAAAACAGCTTGAGCTCAGTGAGGTTGGATGGAGAGCGCTTGTGAACAGTAGTTTTCAGTTCTTTCCACAGATTCTCGATTGGATTCAGGTCTGGACTTGGTTTGACTTGGCCATTGTAACACCTGGATATGTTTATTTGTGAACCATTCCATTGTAGATTTTGCTTTATGTTTTGGATCATTATCTTGTTGGAAGACAAATCTCCGTCCCAGTCTCAGGTCTTTTGCAGACTCCATCAGGTTTTCTTCCAGAATGGTCCTGTATTTGGTTGCATCCCTCTTCCCATCAATTTTAACCATCTTCCCTGTCCCTGCTGAAGAAAATCAGGCCCAAACCATTATGCTGCCACCACCATGTTTGACAGTGGGGATGGTGTGTTCAGGGTGATGAGCTGTGTTGCTTTTACGCCAAACATAATGTTTTGCATTGTTGCCAAAAAGTTAGATTTTGGTTTCATCTGACCAGAGCGCCTTCTTCCACATGTTTGGTGTGTCTCCCAGGTGGCTTGTGGCAAACTTTAAACGACTTTTTATGGCTATCTTTAAGAAATGGCTTTCTTCTTGCCACTCTTCCATAAAGGCCAGATTTGTGCAGTATACAACTGATTGTTGTCCTATGGACAGAGTCTCCCACCTCAGCTGTAGATCTCTGCAGTTTATCCAGAGTGATCATGGGCCCCTTGGCTGCATCTCTGATCACTCTTCTCCTTGTATGAGCTGATGTTAAGAGGGACGGCCAGGTCTTCGTAGATTTGCAGTGGTCTGATACTCCTTCCATTTCAATATTATCGCTTGCAAAGTGCTCCTTGGGATGTTTAAAGCTTTGGAAATCTTTTTGTATCCAAATCCGGCTTTAAACTTCTCCACAACAGTATCTCGGACCTGCCTGATGTGTTCCTGGTTCTTCATGATGCTCTCTGCGCTTTAAACGGACCTCTGAGACTATCACAGTGCAGGTGCATTTATTCTGAGACTTGATTACACAGAGGTGGATTCTATTTATCATCATTAGTCATTTAGGTCAATATTGGATCATTCAGAGATCATCACTGAACTTCTGGAGAGAGTTTGCTGCACTGAAAGTAAATGGGCTGAATAATTTTGCACGCCCAATTTTTCAGTTTTTTATTTGTTAATAAAGTTTGAAATATCCAATAAATTTCGTTCCACTTCATGATTGTGTCCCACTTGTTGTTGATTCTTCAAAAAATTTGAGTTTTATGTCTTTATGTTTAAAGCCTGAAATGTGGAAAATAGTCGCAAATTTCAAGGGGGCCGAATACTTTCGCAAAGGGACTGTTTGTACAAACCTTGCTTTATTGATTGCATGTAATATTCAATTTTTCTGAGATTGTGGATTTGGGGTTTTCATGTAAGCCATAATTATGACAATACATGCAAAAGCAAGAGATAGTTCGAGCCGTGATTTAAGTCTATCCCATATATTAGTTTCCACCTTTTTAAGTTGCATTAGTGAAACTTTTGCACAATATTCACCTGTATATGAAAAATATACACTATAAAGCCCTCCATAATTCTTTTTAAACCCAATAGTCTTGACAGTCGAATTTTTATGTCTCAGTGAGAGATGGTCAGAAGCAGTTGGTTTGTTCTCCAGGTCCATAAAAGAATTATGAAGGCTGGTGTTTTCGCCCCCCCCTCCCCATTTTATTTATGACACAAACCTGGAAAGGAGACCAAGAGAAATATTTACATCTAACGGACATTGGGGTTGATTTACTATAACTGGAAAGTGCAAAATCTGGTGCAGCTGCGTAGAAACCAATCGCCTTCCAGTTTTTTTGTCAAAGCTTAATTGAACAAGCTGAAGTTCGAAAATGACTAACTACCATCCACAGCTGCACCAGATTTTGCACGAGATCCGCTTCTTCAAGGCTTATACTCCAGGGTTTGACAAATTTACTTGGAATCTAGGATACCCGCTCTTACTCCGACTGCCTAGGCACTTGGAGTGGAAGTTCTCCCTCCCTTCAGTCTTCTGGGACATGTGACAGGTCCCAGAAGACTACATCCACAATTCTCAATGCTCAGTGGGCACCTGGCTCTAAAGCTATGGGCCAGGTCCCCATATGGGCCAGGTCTCAAAAGAGGAGTGGGGGACAAGTCCTTAAAGAGAAACTTCCCCTTTTAGTTGGTACTCCCCTTTTAATTCCTGAATGTGTACACCTTTAGTAGCAGCTAAAGGGGGTGGGAACTGGGGGCTGTAAACTCAACTGCAGGGTTTTACCATCCCCCAAATTATGTGTGAACAAGCCCTAAGGGTGCTGCTGAAGAATGCAACTAAGGGCTCATTCACAAGTGCAGCAGGCACTGCTGCTCCTCTGAAAAGCGATCCGAGTGTGTTTGATAGGTGGTGAGGAGGTGATATGTTGCCTCCTCACCACCCGATAAACAAAACAAAAAAAAAAAAACATGATTGCCATGCAATGCACGCTATTGCGACATATTAGTATGGCAATTGGAGGTTTAAATCAGGTGTGAGGAGGCAACGCTGTGTCTGGTGATCTTTGACTTCTCCCATGTTGTTCAAGTATATCTCCACCTCTTCAAAGTTGTCTACACCTGTTTTTTTACATGAATACTAATGCTGGCCATACACTATACGAAAATTCCTCCGAAAATCGGTCGTTTTTTGGCCAGATAATGGGCACAAAATCAATTTCATTTACAGGCGAGCTCCGGGCCTTAGAAATAAAATTGCGGCCAATGTTCCAGATCCACCTGAGAGACCTCTGACCTTTCTGGATGGATCTGCATTCCATTACTGCACCCGATGCAGATCATGTAAAAATACCACCAGACAGGGAAAGAAAAAGAGCAAATTCATTTCTTTTGTCACCCAACAGGAATTCACGATAAAACCACTTATCACCTGTCATTCAGATCATGTGACTTATGTCCTAGAATGCCCGTGCAAGTTGCAATATGTGGGACGCACAACTCGTGAACTTAAAGTGCGAATCAACGAACATGTGGCGAACATAATCAAAGGGTTTCCCAACCATGGTGTTTCCAAACATTTTGCAGACTGCCATGATGGGGACCCTCGCAAGCTGACCTTTTATGGCATAGACAGGGTCACTAAACATTGGAGAGGCACTGACCTCAAAAAAGCTGTATCGCAAAATGAAACGGAATGGATACATTGTTTAAGGACAATGCAGCCACTAGGGTTAAACATTGAGTTGGATTTAAACTGCTTTATGAATAATGATTTTATTTTATTTTATTTCTCTTCTATATATTTATATTTTATACATTTATCAGCCAATCAGTGGTTATATGTGTGTATGATATTCTAAATGTGGGTTTGAACACATGTTTTTATATTTATATTATGTGGAACCTAGCATGGGTTAACTAACTGTTTGCACCTGGGAACTGAGGCTCGTCATAGGCCAACCCCACCCATTCCAACTGCTAAACCTATTTTTATGGGTCCATTATGTATCTAGGCATGCTTCCTGACGACGTGTTAATCACAAAACGTACGTCGAAGCGCCTGGATACGTAAAAATAACGCACTTCCGGTCCCGCTGGTCCCCTGGCCTGGAACGCACGCCAGCTCCCTAGCGAGGAACTCGTATCCGGCTTGGACTTTACCCCAGTTCCCCAGCGAGGAACACTCATCATAGCCCATCCTGCCATGCTGACTAGCCCCAGTGCCGGGTCCTAGGCACTACTAAAGTAAGAGGCCATTTGGCTATGCTGTTTTATCTGTGACATATTTTAAATAAACTGTACTTCACTATGGTGGTTTCCCCTCTCCCTCCTTCATGCGAGTGTTTGATTCCGGGAAATATAGAGCTGCGCAGCTGAATTATTCAACTGGTTTAGTGACCAACTGCTGTATTTGACCTTTTCTAAACAATCAGGTCAACACTGTGCGGTAAGGAGCCATCCATTAGTGCACATTTGGGGGATCTTCTTGGTGAAGGTGGACACCTTTTTACAATTCATTTTCTACAATTTGCATCTGAAAAAGATTAGCCTTGATTGGACTTTATCTAACATTTTTTGAATGGACTTGAGTTTGTTTATTTATTTATTTATTCATTATTTTTTTTATTTTTTTGTACAATATTTTTTGTACAATCTATTTCTTTTTTACCATTTTCAGTGTGTTGCTGCTCACTAAGTCTGCTATTGTTGGTTCAGACGGACCATTTATTAGATTTCACTTTATTGTTTATGCTCTTATTATTCATTATTAGCGCCCCCTCCATATACCATTACAAAATCAATAATCGTTGGGATGTTTTTGAGCTGAAAAAACGAGGGACACATTTGAAAATTTTCTGCCAAACAAACGATAGGTCGGAAGGTTAATGTGTTTCCCGTCCAAACTTTCTGCACTAGGTATATGTAAAAAAAAACGAACCGATTTTTTTTTATTTATGTCCACTGAACGATTTATCGGTCATTACATGATGGCACTATCGTTTGCGCTTACGACCGAACGTTCGGTTTTCGAAAGTTCGTTCAGACGATTTTTCGTATAGTGTATGGCCAGCATTAGACCAATCTGGTCAGATAAATCTTGTTACATGTCCACAGCTCTAGTGCTGTGTGTGTGTATGTGTATGTGTGTGTGTGTGTGTATATGTGTATGTATATGTATATGTATATATATATATATATATATATATATATATATATATATATATATATATATATATATATATATATATACAATTGTTTTTTATGTAGGGGAACTAATTTTATTAACATGAGAGCGATCTCTTCTGAGAATGTCTGTCTGTATACCGAGCAGTGATTTATCTCTGCTTAATAAACAGACACCAGAGTGTTTCAGTGTATTTCTGGTACTGTAATCTCGCTATCTCTCATGACATTACAGTATCAGATGGTAATCTCCACTGTTCAAAGCATTTATAGATCGCTTCACTTCTCCAAACGAGAAGTGATCTACACTGCTTCATAAACAGGTACTCGGAGGATAGAGATCTCCTCGATGAATGGCAGAGAAACTGAGCAGTGGATATTTTCCACTGCTTTATAAATGGACACCCTATTTTGTCTGGTATCATTTTAGACTTTAACTCTGCTTTTGTAGGTTATTATACTGTGTGGGTTTTTTTCTTCTTCTTTTTAAGGCATGCATGCCAATCTTATTTCTATTTTGTCATTTTTTTTTTTTATATATATTTTATGGCATTGTATATGTTCTTACAAACTCTGCCTGGGTATGTATTATTATCTATAGTGGTAGATGTAGCTCGCGGGGTGAAATTGGAGTGTGGCTTTTTTCAATTTTCTATCTTCCATTTATCTGGACGTACATCTTTATTGGCTTTGTATTTTTTATTTTTTTTAGTCATTTAATTGAACAATATCTTTGGGTTTATATTGGCTATGGTAATTGGCGTATTTTTTAATAGTAGGGCTGAGTAACATTTAGTAAGATGGGCATTAGATTTACTCTGATTTGTGCTGGGACTGTTTGGTCTCCAGTAAAATGGCCATTGCTTCATTCCAATCCACCTAAGGGGATAACTTGGCCGCTCATATCACCATGGTTACAGCAAAGTCACCTATCCACCCCTGATGAAGCCACATGAATGGTGGCGTAACACGTAGGGCGGAGCTAGGTGATGTCATGGGCGGAAGCTGGAAGTGTCTGGTCCGGAGCTTACCAAGTTTTGTGATTATCTTGTGATAATAGCTTAAGTCAGGCATGTCCAAAGTCCGGCCCGGGGGCCAATTGCGGCCCGCATTACGGTTTAATGTAGCCCACTGGCAATTTAGATATATATCTCTTTTGTAGCCCCCAACGAATCCCAGAGCATCGTGCATTCAGAGGCTGCATTTATGTAAATGGTAAGGCTGCATTTATGTAAATGGTGAGGCTGCATTCATGGCAATAGTGAGGCTGCATTCATGGCAATGGTGAGGCTGCATTCAGAGGCTGCAATTATGGCAATGGTGAGGCTGCATTCATGGCAATGGTGAGGCTGCATTCAAAGGCTGCATTCATGGCAATGGTGAGGCTGCATTCATGGCAATGGTGAGGCTGCATTTAGAGGCTGCATTCATGGCAATGGTGAGGCTGCAGATAGGCACCGATTAGGCATTGATGGGCAATGGCCCTTATTTTGCTTCACAATTCTTTAGTAAAAAAAAAACTGAAACTTCCCTAATACAGTTAAGGTGCGTGTTATACACCGATAAATACGGTATATCAAAATAACACGCCCAAGCTCATCCTTAGAATCTTGACAACACACAACCAAAAAGTCAAGAGAATTCTTGTTGGGCAGTGTATTAGTTCATTTGCATTTAATTTGAATGGTTCAAAGAATGTCAGGCAAAATGGTCGGCCCTCACGCATGTTCACCTCATCAAATCTGTCCCTCTTTGAAACACCCCTGGCTTAAGTGATTTTATACTGGTGAGTGTAATTTCAATAATAAAAGTGAGGTATTGATTTACTGCACTGTGGCAGTACCTTCCTTGTTTTATGGCACTATGTGGAGAGCTGATGTGATGGCTACCACCAGAGGGGCACAATCCTTTTAAAGGGGAACACAATATTGTTACTCAAAGCCATCTAAAGACGAGATATGAGTTGCTGTGTGAAGGGATAACAAAACTGTGGAAAAATTGTAATGCCATTGGAGTAGAAACACAAAGCATTGTTTTTAATATTTAAAATATTTTATCACACAGGTTCCAGTTCCATCCACCTGCGATCTTCCACGCTTCATAATAGGATCCGCACTTTTGCCATCCTGGACATATTTCATTCTTCAGGATTTTTTTTTTTCCTGTGGCAAATATGGTGCAGAAAAAAAGTCCAGAGAACGGCTTTTACCAATCATTTAAGGTGAGTTTATCACTGTTATTTTGAAGTAAAGGTCAAGTTATTTGGCAGATGGTCAGAAGGCACTGAGAATGTTGTGTCATACCAAAATCTAAACTTCCTTTTTGTAGCTGTCATTGTTTTACAGTGTGCTGAAAGGTAAATTCATATGTTATTATTTTTTTTAGTTTTCTAGATAATTACTTTGAACCGGTCTATAGCGCTTGTGGGGTATACCTCTTGGTGTTTTGCGCAATATGAATGTATTCAGTTTCATTCGGCTTCCTGAAGATGACCAATCAGGTTTAAAAAAAGTCAAAGCTAATTCCACGTTGTCATGACATAACTTCAGCTGATGCCATCTCCAGGTCAGGGACCACGCCGCACTTTCAGGTTGCGAACCAAGCGCCCGCCAAGACTCCTTTTAACCAATGCTGCATACACCAGATGTCAGGTCTGAATGGCACTTAAAATAGAGAGTGTATTTCTGCTTTTATTTTACCACTTCCATACCAGGTCAATTCTGGCATTCCTCTCCTACATGTAGTAATCATAATTTTCTTTTGCTAGAAAATTACTCAGAACCCCCAAACATTGTAATATTTTTTTCGCAGAGGTCCTAGCGAATAAAATGGTGATGGTTGTAATTTATTATGTTGCGTGGTATTTGCGCAGCAATCTTTCAAACGCAATATGTTTTTAATATAAAAGAGGACGGAAGTTTGGGACTTTGAATGAGGCACAAAAATTAACCGGATGTAGAAAATAAATGTAATGGATAATCATAAACATGACAAGGTATAACCAAATTACCGTATTTCTCTTATCCATGGACGGATACAGCTCCTTAAATCTTGACAAGTGGGTTAAGTTCCTGTTGACAGGAGAGGACTAGAAGAAACATATTGGATATTAAAATACATGTAACTTTAACAGATTTGAACAGCCAGGGGGCGGTCCCTCCGGACATAACCCTCCTCCCTACAGCATGCAGCCTCATTTTTTTTTCTGCCTAGCAAAGGAGGAGGACGTATGGCTCCCTTTTGGGCCCACCGCCCAGAGGAAATTTTTTATTTTTTTTATTTTATATTATTTATTGAGAATCTTCTATCAATTGTTGGCTGAGACAAGCTGGATATATATATCCTTGTAGTCTCCCCATTCCGGCCAGCGAGCGTGAGCATAAAAATAAAAAATAAATAAATAAAAATATGATAAAAAAGTGCTTTGTGAACGTCTATTTCCCTGCAGCCCCCCACCCCAAAGCATCCTGTCCCCATGTTGATGAGGACAGGGCCTCTTCCCGACAACCCTGGTGGTTGGTTGTCGGGGTCTGCGGGCGAGGGGCTTATCGGAATCCGGAAGCCCCCTTTAATAAGGGGGCCCCCAAATCCTGGCTTTACGTACACGTTTGGATTGGATATCACCAATAATTTATACAAAGCACAAGGACTTTATTAATGTGCACTATTGCATCTGTATTTGATCACTATATTGTATTTATCTGTGTTTTTTATTTCATATATTAAGCACAGGTGCACTTTATACCAATAGGGTAAATCCATTACCCACATCATCAGTATTGCACTTTATATTCACGTATTAATTATAGAAGGGGATACTTGTTAACAGGACCGCCATCAGGGGGGTACACATGTAAGGGGCCCGAATGTCCCCAGGGGCCGACCAGGACACATTCCCCCCAACAGCAGAACATGTAAGGAACCGTGCACCTGATCAAGAGGAGATGACACTTTCATTTTCGTCAGCAGCGCAAACCCCCCACCCCCCCGCTCCGCCGCTAAACAGCGAGCTGCTGCAGAGAATCATGATGAGGAGATGACACTTTCACTTTTTCACTTTAGCCAGCAGCTGTCCCCCCCCCCCCTATTCCGCCAATAAACAGCAAGCTTCTTGACCTGCTGTGATCCTGGTGGTGCTCCCAGTGGTTATCCCATATGGAGGAAAAGAAGGGTCCCAAATAGTGTCATAACGTTTTAAAATAATCAACTTTTATTAAATAGTCAAATGAGTATTTTACAATTTAGTGGATTCAACAGAGCATATCATATACATGCAAAAACGGAAGCTTGAGCGATCCGATAGAACGCCACAACACTTTTTGCATGTATATGATATGCTCTGTTGAATCCACTAAATTGTGAGTACTCATTTGACTATTTAATAAAAGCTGATTATTTTAAAACTTTATTACACTATTTGGGAACCTTCTTCTTCTCCATATGGGATAACCACCAGGATCATAGCAGGACGTATTATTGCCAGAGTGCTGCACAGTGGCATACACTGTGAATGCTGTAAACCCCAAGAGGGGGTGAAAATCCGATAAGTGCGGGCCACATAGAAGCACAGTTTTAGGTGTTCACTGTGTGAAATAAGGAACTAGACGTTCACAAAGCACTTTTTCATCATATTTTTATTTATTTATTTCTCATTTTTATTTTCATTATTTTTATTTTTATACCTATTTTTTCTGTCACTTTTCACATACACGTTTGGATTGGATATCACCAATAATTTATACAAAGCACAAGGACTTTATTAATGTGCACTATTCCATCTGTATTTGATCATTATATTGTATTTATTGGTGTTTTTTTTCATATATTAAGCACAGGTGCACTTTAGACCAATAGGGTAAATCCATTACCCACATCATCAGTATTGCATTTTAGCCAGCAGACCCCCCCCCCCCCCCCCCCCCCATCACCAGCAGCAGCTTTTCAGGTTGGCAATGGCAACTTGGCAGTGTTAACATCCCCAGGCTAGTGACTGCGGACAGCACTCTCTCCTCATCCATTCCCTGCAGAGGCCGAGCCTGATGGCTGCTGCAAGGTTTGCTTGGACTGTGATTGGCCAGGACAGGAACAGGGGGAATGACCAGCTCGTCGACGGTGCACAAGGACACAGACAGCAATAACAGATCCAAGAGTGCAGCATGGAGGGTAAGTCGCAAACATTTAATGTGTGCTGCTGACTGTGCCCCCTGTGCCGCCTGTACATTTTAGTTGGACTTTATCTCCTTCTTCTTGGATGGGACACCCTTGCTGCCTATAATTGGTTTGCATTGTGAAAACGGATGACTCTGGGTGAAAATTAGTTACATTTTGGAGTACCGCTGCCCGCCTCTTTACTATGTAACTCTCATTCCCACCCACAGTCATCCTCAATCATCTTCATCCCCACCCAGCATCTACTCCATCCCTCCAGTCTCTACAATGCACACATCCCCATCCATGCCAAGCACCATCCATCCGTCCAGTCTCAACAATGCACGCATCCCCACCCATTTCAAGCACTATCCATCCCTCCATTCTCCACAATGCACGCATCCTCTCCTAGTCACTCCCTTCCCCACACAGTTAGAACACACATTTAACCCCTCGATCCCCCCAAGTGTTAACCCCTTCCCTGCAGGTGACATTTACACAGTAATCGGTGCATTTTTTATAGCACTGATCGCTGTGTAATTGTGATTGGTCCCAAAAAAGTGTCTAAAGTGTCCGATCTGTCCGCCGCAATATCGTAGTAGCGCTAAAAATCGCAGATCAACGCCAATACTATTTAAAAAAATAATAAAACATGCCATAAATCATTCCCATAGTTTGTAGACGCTATAACTTTTGCACAAATCCATCAATATACGCTTATTGCAAAAACATTTTTTTTTACCAAAAATATGTAGAAGAATACTGATGAAGACATTTTTTTGTTTTTTTTAAATTGGGGGGGATATGTACCATAGCAAAAAGTAAAAAAAATTTTTTTTTTTCTAAATTGTTGCTCTTTTTTTGTTTATAGCACAAACAATAAAAAACGGAGGGGTGATCAAAGACCACCAAAAGAAAGCTCTATTTGGGAAAAGAAGCTAATTTTGTTTGGGTACAGCGTTGCACGACCGCGCAATTGTCTGTTAAAACAACACAGTGCCAAATTGCAAAAATTTCTCTGGTCAGGAAGGGGTTAAAATCTTCCGGGGCTGAAGTGGTTAATGGGCAGGCTGAATGTATCAAGTTGATCGATCAGTTTGGGTACAACCAGCCTGCTAGATTAGCTTGCAACTATCACGGCGGGCCCCGGGGGGCCCAGGCCTAAAACTGTGTAAGGGGCCCCAAAATGTTCTGAGGGCTGCACTTCTTGTTAAGTTGATGGGGATACTTGTTAAGTAGATGCTATCTACTGATATTTATTATTTCTATGTGTTCTTTGTTGGTTTGGCTTGGCACATATGAAGAATCTGTCTTCTGTAGTCAAGACCAATCCATACCACTTGGGGGATGAATACCAGGAGTACAGGATACAAATTAGATTAGGCTGCAAATCCCCAAACATGTTGTAATATATAATAATTTGTGCAGAAGGTCCTACAGGTCTCTTATGTTGGTGAGAGGAGTCCAAACATCGATCAGTGAATGAAACTAAACAAATTCACAAATACAAAACTGATGTTCCTGTAACGGCCCATTTGTGCAGCTGAGACCAGAATAAAAATAATCTCAGCATTACCTATATTGGAAACTTTGCATTGCAAAAAGAGAGGTTGGAATGAAAACGTAGAATGGATTTATACCATTCTGTGTGTGTGTTTTCATCGTTTTAAGCACATCGTTGACAAACATTTTGTAACGTGCCTTGATGCGCGATTTTTGCTCATAGATAGGTTCCTTTGACACATAAAAAAAAAACTGACATGAAGTTCTTTTGGCCAATGCATGTCCCAGAAATGCCTTTTAATGGTGTACGTATGGTAATGTATGTTAAAATGCATAGGTGTAAATAGTCCCATACACTTCAAAAAATTCTTAACTCTGAAATGTGTTCTGAATAGTGACAAACTTTTTGTGCCACCAAAATTTTATTGAAGTTTTATGACCTTTAATAAAAGTCTGTTTTATTTTGGACCTCTGATGAAGGATATACTGTATGAGCATTACAAAAGGACGTGCACTCTTACCCTGCACACACTGAGATGAGAAGTGTGCCAGTACTTCTTATCTCTTAAACTTTTTAATTCCACTAATAACGATTCTAATGCCGCGTACACACGATAATTCATCGGGTTGTAAAAAACAAAGTTTTTCAGCCTCTAGAAAAAACAAAGGGCCAGATTCAGATACAATTACATTGGCGCAGAGTATCAGAGATACACTACGCTGCCGTATTTTACCAGGCTGTACGACGAATCCTGGTCGATTTTGTCCCTTACGGTACGGCGGCGTAGTGTATTTCTCGCCGCGTAATCGAAATACGCCATTAGGGGGCGTGAAGCATTTAAATTAGGCATTGCGCGAAATAACGTTGATACGTCATTCGTTGTTTGAGTAGCGTCGTTTACGGACATTCCTATTCCCGGACGTTTTACGTCAAAAATAAAAAAAGACGTCGGAAAACGTTGATATTCGGCGCGGGAACGACGGCCATACTTAACATGGGCTGTCTAATATTAGACCAGCAAAAAGCTGGTATAGTTTTACGCAGAAAAAAGATGACTAAAGATGCCGTAAGTGATTGCGATTGACGTTCGTAATTTTGTGGATCGGTGGCAAAAGCTCATTTGCATACCCCGACGCGGAAAACGACGGGAACTCCACCCAGCGTAGATCCGAAGGCGTACGAACACATAAGCCAGTCGGATTGAAGCCCGCAGCCGTATTTTCATGCTTTGAGGTTTCAGAGTAGTGAAAAAAAGGGGGGAATTTGAAAGTACTCCAGTCTAACGCGAGTTAGACAGGAGTAAGGGCTCTGTGAATCTGGCCCAAAGTTTTTTTCAACTTCATCATTAAAACGACGTTGCCTACACACGATGGTGAAAAAAAAATGCTCTAGCAAAGCGCGGTGACGCACAACACGTACGACGGCACTATAAAGAGGAAGTTCCATGCGGATGACGCCACCCTTTGAGCTGCTTTAGCTGATTTTTTGTTGGTAAAAGACGATTCACGCTTTTCTGTCTGTTACAGTGTAATGAATGTGCTTACTCCATTACAAACGGTAGTTTTACCAGAAAGAGCGCTCCCGTCTCATAACTTGCTTCTTAGCATGCACAGGTTTTTCACGTTGTTAAAGCCCACACACGATCATTTTTTACAACCCGAAAAACGACATTGTTTAAACACCATGAAAAAATAGAGCATGTTCGAATTTTTTTTTTGTCGTTTTTCAGAACCCGAAAAATGCTCTGAAGCCCACACACAATTGTTTTAAATTACATTTTTTTAAAACATTGTTTTTTACAACCCGAAAAATGATCGTGTGTACGAGGCATCAGGGAGAAAATGTGTTCTTTTTATGACGGTGGCTTTCAGATTAAATATAGATATGTGCTCCATTTGTGAATTCTCAACTTTATGTATTGCTGCAGCATGGTAGTGGTTCACTTAGAAAAATATGTTTTTCCTTGTTTTAGAATCAAAATCCGTTTGAGACCGAAGAATATGAAGGACAGTCCAGAAACTTGGAGCCTGTGTTTAATTTTGAATGCTCTTCGCGTCCTGGTAAAATATATTCTATGAAATTGAAAGAATGTACCTATTATAAATTATTACTAGCTAAATTGTGCCTTTTCCAGAATAGGCAAGGTTTGTTATGGGGAGGGGTGTAAGAATGTTGGCATCTGTGGTGATGAAAGAAGATGGACTTAGGTGGTGATAAGTGCAGGGGTGACTCCTGACGAGGGGGACTAGGTGCAGGCACAGTTAAAGGAATTGTAAAAGTTTGTTTTATTTTCTAAATAGGTTCCTTTAAGCTAGTGCATTGTTGGTTCACTAACCTTTTCCTTCGATTAACCTTCTATTTCCCTTCTAAATGTTTTTTTTCTTTGTTTTGTTTGTCTGAATTTCTCACTTCCTGTTCCTCCTCAGTAAGCTGTTCTGGCTGACTAACCCATAGCCAGAACAGCTCGGATGATGAGGGCAAGCTTACATGAAGTTAGAAATTCAGACAAAGAAAAAAACATTTAGAAGGGAAATCAAAGGAAAAAGTAAGTGTACCAACAATGCACTAGCTTAGGCCTTGTACACACGATAGGGTAGCCAGAGGACAACGGTCTGATGGACCGTTTTCATCGGTCAAAACCGATCATGTGTGGCCCCATAGGTTATTTAACCTTCGGTTAAAAAAAAGCCAACTTGCTTTAAAATGTAACCGATGGACGCCTAACCGATAGGTCAAAACCGATTATTAGTAGGCATGACCATCGGTTAAAAATCCACGCATGCTTAGAATCAAGTCGACGCATGCTTGGAAGCATTGAACTTCATTTTTTTCAGCACGTCGTGTTTTACGTCACTGCGTTCTAACACAATTGTTTTTTTAACCGATGGTGTGTAGGCACATCAGACCATCAGTCAGCTTCATCGGTTGTAGTGGTGTTACCACTTTAAATGTTTACCAAATTAAGATCTTTCACACATATGAGTCGGTGTTATTGGATACACTTTGATTTGTTTCTTCTCTTCAGTTTATCTCTTCCGTAAACCATCATTGTGTTCAGTAAGAGATAACAACAAGAACCTGGGGAATGCCCAGGGAATAACCAAGCCTACTTACCGACCAGCTAGCAGAACAACCAATTAAGCTGTCTAACAATGTGCGTTAAAAACAGGGGTTTTGTCCGCACGCATTTGCAAACGCATGCGTGAGCCACAGAGCCGCGCCAAGGCACCCCATAATTCTGTGGTCCTAACACTAACAGTGAGTGTCCTCACAATGGAGGCACATGCATTTTAATGGATAGATAGGGGCAGGTGGACTGAAGGGGAGCCACCCCTCCTTAAAGGTACAGAAGCACACCAAGCACCCAGCATATAGCACAATGGCTGCAAAGGTGTTGGTGCACTGCTGGACCAAAATAAACACCACAGGTGAAACAAAACGTATCCACCGCCCCCATCTATGGCTGGCAAGAGAGAGTAAGAGAGCCTTAAATAAGCAAAGATACATATACAGTGTAGTACTGTATATTAAATTTCACAAAACAAAACCAAATTTTAATATGTTTGAAATAAAAATATGTGCCTTAAACTTGGTGCTCTTTCTTGCTACCTCTTCATGTCCCCATCTCTCATCTTTTGAATATGAAGTCTTGCACATGTTATGTTTTCCACCAAATAAATATTCCCGCTCATCGATAATTTAGCAAGAAGACAAATTAGCTACAATAGTGTATTTCCTTCAAACAATGCTAATATTCCATATATGTATGTGCTCACTTTAAATCTCTTAGTGCAAATTATGTTTTCCAAGGGATGACCATCCATAAAATGCATGCAGGCATCCACGTGAATTTAGTGCACTTTACCAAACTCCAAAGCACACTAATCTCATGAGCTGGAAATGCAATCTGGCTTTGTCAGGACAAGTCTGATCATTGGAGGAGAGCAGGCCAAGTTCCCAGCATAGCTAGAGAACTGACCACAGTTTGCTCTCCTACCTATGTGACCTTTTTTTTTTTGGAAAGTTCATCATTTATTTACCTTTAGTAAATTAACCAAAAATCAACAAAAACAGTTACAATATTGCAGCATATCAATCCTTAGACGTGGTGTGGTGGTATATATATATATATATATATATATATATATATATATATATATATACTGTGTGTGTGTGTGTATATATATATATATATATATATATATATATAGATAGATAGATAGATAGATAGATTTTTTTTGTTAAGAATGATACAGTACAAGCTATACATTGCACCAACAATAACAGTAGAAACAGTAAAGTCGCGGTCGCAGCTGCTGTGCTACAAAGAGTAATTTGCATAGTAAACAGTGGCAGAAGCATTAACAGGTATGTCAACAGGCAAGTGTCTCAATTTCCAGGGGCTCTCCTTTTGACCTGTTCAAAATTTTTCAAGGGAATAGTATTGAGGTTGCATGAAAGAAAAAACGTGAAGCAGTTGCAAGACAAAAGCGAACTACCTATCCATCAGACAGGTTGGTAAAGTCTGACAGTACAGGGCCCGTAGTTGCGGCTTGTGGGATGAAGGTGAGGGAAGAGGAGGGGGGAATAGGGGTCTAGGTCGGAGAGATGGGGGGGGGGGGATGAGGGGGACAGACAGTCCGCCACAGCTCGGCAAGGTGTAGGGAGAGGAGGAAATCTGGGCATAGTCGTCAGGGTCTGATTTTTTTGTAGTCGTCGTTCGTGGTGAAATGGATCCAACAGGCCCAAGTCTCGGCGAACTTCGCAGGGCTGTCATTAGATTGGTGGATGAGTTCCTCCATCTCCATCATTTTTTGGAGACGAGCGAACCAGTCAGCCAGAGAGGGGGGGTGTGGAGAGGGCCATTTAATCGGGATGCACATCCGTGCAGCATTCACCATGTGCATGGCCAGGGAGCGGCAGTAGCCCCTCGGGAGAACCTGGGCATGGTGGAGAAGAAACTGGGCTGGCTTGAATTCTAAGTGGTCAGTCGTGATTTTTGCTATGAGTCTATGGACCTCCTCCCAGTAGGGCTGGAGTTTGGGACAGGTCCACCAAATGTGGAGGAAAGAGCCAATCTCCAGATGGCACCTCCAGCAGATCCTTGGGAGTGTAGGATTAATTATGTGCAATTTGAGCGGGGTTTTGTACCATCTGGAGAGAAGCTTGTAAGCATTTTCCTGTGTTTGAACATTGACTGAACCCTTGTGGGCTAGCCGGTAGATGGTTTCCCATTCCTCATCCATGAGGCTTAGTGCTAGGTCCCGTTTCCACTGTTGGTTAGCCCAGTGGAGTTTGGAGGAGTGTGAGGAAAATAATAAACTGTAGATCGCCGAGACGAGATGCCTCTGTGGGTCGCTTTTTGAGCATAGGCTTTCGAAAGGGGAGCAGGGTCTAGACCAGCGGGCTCTTGGGGCCGTCCTGTCGATGAAGTGTCGAAGTTGTAGGTAGGTCCAAATTAGGAATTCGTCTCTGTTAGTGTAGTTGGCTAGTTTTGATTGAAGCATGAGTCTACCCTGTGAAAAGAATTGTCCCGCCCTAACGGTCGCGTGGGGCCAACAGTCAGACAGTAAGGTGGGGTGCATGCCCGGCGGGAAGTCAGGGTTCAGTCTAAGGGGGGTCATGGGGCCAATTCGGTCCGACAGTTTGTGCTTAGTACAGGCCTCCCGAAAGGCGTGTAAGGAGGGGAGAATAAGAGGGTGTATTTTGCAGCTACTGTATGTGGTATATTGCTTTGTGATACCCATGATAGTGTGACCATTTTTTAATAAGAAAGCAGAGGGACTGGCAGGAACACCAGAGATTTCACAAAAAAGGAGAGAATTCAAAGAAAACAAGATACTTTCATACAGGTACATGGTACAGCAGGCAGTTATCAGGAATGTGAAGTGTTGGGGTAACAAACGCTTTAATATTATAAAGTGAAAACGCCACTAAATAGATTTTTGATTATATACTTTTTGCTGGTTTGGGATTGTATATGCATATGCAAGCCCCGGTGTGTAGGTGAGTTCCTATTAATGCATGCCAACCTGTGCAGGCACTACTGCCACTCATGCACAATTTTTTTCAGACATGTTTCTGTCATTGAAATATGGTAGGGAGAGCCCATATATTTTGCAGTAGTAGATGTGTAGAATGCAGGGCTGGTGCAAGGATTTTTGACAACCTAGGCGAAACCTCATTTTGCGCCCCCTTTGGCTCCACCCCTGACCCCACCCCCTTTTCCCTGCCCATGTATACCCTACCTTTTTTATATTGCTACCATTTTTTGGGGGGGGAGGGGGGGCTGGTCAGTCACTGAGCCTGGAGGTGGTCGGTGGCATCAGTACGGCGCCCCTGACTGATGTGTGCTCTAGGCTGGCGAAATGGAGTGCCACCTCCATCAGTGCAGCTTATCAGTGGGAACTCCTCATTATGGGCACAGCAGGTGTACAGACCTCAGAACTCAGCACAGGGGTGGTGGGAATGCCTCATAATAGGCACAGCGGGTGTACAGACCCCAGAACTCAACATATGGTTGGTGGGAACCTCTCATAATGGGCACAGCGGGTGTACAGACCCCCAGAACTCAGCACAGGAATGGTGGGAACCCCTCACAATGGAAACAGCGGGTGTACAGACTCGGGAACTCGGCACAGGGATGGTGGGAACCTCTCATAATGGGCACAGCAGGTGTACAGACCCCAGAACTCAGCACAGGGATGGTGGGAACCCATCACAATGGGCACAGCAGGTGTACAGACCTCAGAACTCAGCACAGGGATGGTGGGAACCTCTCATAATGGGCACATTGGGTGTACAGACCCGGGAACTCAGCACAGGGATGCTGGGAACCTCTCACATAATGGGCACAGTGGGTGTACAGACCCGGGAACTCAGCACAGGGATGCTGGGAACCCTTCACAATGGGCACAGCGGGTGTACAGACCCCAGAACTCTGCACAGGGATGGTGGGAACCCCTCATAGGCACAGCGGTTGTAAAAATACAGCCCAGTTCTTGTAAATGCTGCACCCCCAGGCAGTATCAGCAGTAACCAGGGCAGCAGCCTGATCTGTAGGCAATGTCTTCCATGAGTGGTCACCACCAGAAGAAAGAAACATAAAGAGACACAACACACTGACCGCCCTGCACAGCACTGATATCAGTAATAACATGTGTAGCTGGACGCTCTGCTTCAATACCTGCCATGCTGTGACCTGTGCAATATGACCAGAGGAGGGGGTGGATCACGCCAAGGGGCTCGGGGTTATCAGGAGTGTGAGGGATTAGCTCGGTAGCGGGTGTGTGTGACCCCCTGGATGGATTCACTACACGCTAAACTATACAGAAAAGCAGTTGAGGATGATTGAAAACAAAAGATATGGTTTATTCTTCCATATTTCTGGATACAAGTGCAAGCATCAAAACAGCATAAACAAAACATAACATAAAATAAACCCTGGCCACTTGGGGCATCTACCTTCACAACACAGGAACCTACCTATGGAGTCTGGCACAGCCTACTGCTGGGCAGACACTGCTGGTCAGACAGCAGAAAAACAATAGTCTTTTTGATTTTTATCACACATCTCACCTCTTCAGAAGTCTTTCTGACTGCTCCTTAACTCAAAAAGCCTCAGGATGCAGCAATCAATAGTCATCCTTTGGATGTCTTATAGAGGCCTTAATTGCTTCATTCTGAACAGCTGAAGTTTTCCAACGCCCTAAACCTTTCTGGCTATTTCTGCAGCCGACACCTAATAGTAATTGGTGAATTGGCTAAACAAGGCAGAAATGTATCTCCCGTCTGTGACAACACCCTCAGATTTACCTGACTTCCTGTCACATACCTGCCTCTTGTTTCAACCCTAGGGTTGGGACACAGGTTGCCAGGCACGCATGCACTCGGGACAACCCATCTGCATTCCCCATTTTAACACTGGGGTGATGCGTTACCACAAAGCTAAATTCCTGGAGGGCCAGGAACCACCTATTTATTCTCCTATTGGCCTCTTTGTTTTGTTCCATCCACTTCAATGGGGCATGATCCGTCACCAGTTCAAACTGTCTACCCACGAGGTAGTACCGGAGAGAATCCAAAGCCCATTTTTACCGCCAAACACTCTTTCTCAATGGTGGCATAATTCTCCTCATGGGCCTTCAACTTTCGGCTGAGGTACATAACAGGGTGTTCCTCCCCTTGATAATCAGGGACAGTACAGCTCCTAACCCCACATTTGAGGCATCTGTCCGAACCACTAAGTCCCGTGAAAAATCAGGCGAATTTAAAACTGGCTGACTACATAAGGCCTGTTTTAAAGCCTGAAAAGCTGTTTCTGCTTCGGGAGTCCATTTGGTCATGACAGACTCCTTCCCTTTGGTCAAATTGGTCAGGGGAGCAGCCTGTGAGGCAAAATGGGGGATAAAGCGGTGATAATATCCCGCGATTCCCAAAAATGCACAAACCTGTTTCTTGTTGGAGGAACGTGGCCAATCCTGAATAGCCTCAACTTTGTTTATTTGGGGCTTGATTAAACCTCTTCCAATGGTATACCCCAGATACTTCATAAGGACCCTGCCATTTGGCTAGGAATTTACTCGACCGTGGGGACCAGCACCAACACCCTATCACCAGGTGCAAAGGAACGGACCTGGGCCCCACGATTGTAAATCCTTTGTTGAGCCAACTGGGCTTGGGCCTTCACAATCGGCATCACTTGGGCAATTCTATCTTGCATTTGTGCCACATGTTCAATCACACTTTGATGGGGGGAACTCTCACTCTCCTATGTTTCCCTGGCAATGTCCAGTAGGCCCCCGGGGGTGCCTCCTATACAGTGAGAGAACCCTGTGGACGATTGGGGAACCTCTCTTATGGCAAAAATCATATAAGGGAGCAGATAATCCCAATTCTTTCCGTCTTTATCCACCACCTTCCTCAACATTTGTTTCAAGGTTTTATTAAACCATTCCACTAACCTGTCTGTTTGAGGGTGATATACTGATGTACGTAATTGGGTCACTTTCAGGAGCTTACAAAGTTCTCGGGTCACCCTAGACATAAATGGGGTGCCCTGATCAGTTAGGATTTCCTTAGGAAGACCCACACAGCTGAAAACCTGAAATAACTCTTAGGCAATGGTTTTTGCAGAGGTGTTTCGGAGAGGAATCGCTTCTGGGTAACGGGTAGCATAGTCCATTATCACCAAGATGTGCTGGTGCCCTCTAGTGGACTTCAGTAAGGGGCCAACCAAGTCCATAGCGATCCTCTCAAAAGGGACCTCAATAATGGGGAGGGGTACCAACGGACTATGAAAATGTGGCATGGATGTAGTAATCTGACACGCTGGACAGGAAGAGCAGTACAATTCCACTTCCTTATGCCGCGTACACACGGTCGTTTTTTGCGATGAAAAAAAACGTTGTTTTTTAAAACGTCATTTAAAATGATCGTGTGCAAAACGTCTTAAAAAAACGACCAAAAAAAATTTCCAACATGCTTGAATTTTTTGTGTCTTTTTTCAAAACATTGTTTTTTGTTTCACAAAAAGTCACCGTGTGTAGCAAAAACGTTGTTTTTCAACCCGCGCATGCCCAGAAGCTAGTTATGAAGCGAGCTTCAATGGAAAAGAGTGGTGAACTTAACCTCGCTTTTTGTGAAAAAACGATGGTGTGTAGGCAACATTAGTGATCCCAGGCCAATGAAACCTCTGGGTGATTCTCTCCTGGGTTTTTTCTGCTCCCAAATGTCCCCCAAGAATGTGCCCATGGGCCAGTTCCAAAACCATCTTGCGGTACGGTTTAGGCACTACCTGTTGTTTAATGGTCTCCTCTATCCTCTGTGACACTCGATATAACAGGTCCCTTTCAATAATGAAGTAAGGGAGGGCAACCCTCTCATCAGGGTTAACTAACTCCCCATCTATCTTTACTACATTCTCCCGGGCTCTTAGCAATGTGGGGTCTCTCAATTGCTCAGTAATAACATTTTCTCTGTGCACCTTGAGGTCATCAAACCCTATCAGCCGCTGTTCCTCTTCTGAGGTAGCAGGCTCCTCCCTAGGGACTGGTGTTTCCCCTGCTAAGATGGAGAATTGAAACTCCGGAGAATCCTCACAGTTAGAGGATTCTGGAGTAGATGTTTCAGGCTCAGAAGAACCACCTACTGGGGAATATGGGCAGTCCCAGAGTTCCCAGAACTTTGGGAAATCCCTTCCCACAATGGCGTCATGTGGCAGTTTGGGAACTAAACCCACCTGGTGACACAAGTTACCGAGGGAGGTTTCAAAGGACACCGTAGTCACCGGATATTCTCGAGTGTCCCCATGTACACAAACTACAGCCATTTTCCTAGGATGTAAGGTTTTTCCCACCACTAGATCACTTTTCACTAAGGTGACCAGGCTACCTGAATCCAACAATACCACAACATCTTTACCATCTAAGCACATTCAACATAAAGGTTTCTCATTCCCCTTTACTGCAGTGCATGTGGTTGCAAAGAGGGACTGTCGTCTCTCTGTCAGAAAGTCACACTGCATGGGTTCATCAACCGCTGGGCAAACCCTTCCCTCTTCCCAGCAACGGAAACAAATCAACCTTCTGGTCCTCTCCTATGGGATGGGTCTTCCAGGCCGCTCTCGCCAAACATCAGCAGTAGTCCCGATAATACCTCTAGTTGCTCTTGGGTCCTTCTCTCCACCCCCATCCCTTGATGCACCTATAGGTGGGGAGGGTCTGGTCTTGGGGTGAAAAGTCTGTGCATCTCTGGGTGAAGAGGACAAATTCTCTGTTGCTAGGTACCTTTCGACCAGGTCTACTAGTTTGTCTGCGGTTTCCGGACCACCATGGCTTGCCCATTTCTGCAGGGTGTTAGGCAGAGACCTAAGAAATCTGATCATGACTACCCGCCCCAAAATTTTTGGTCCGGACAGAGATTCTGGCTGCAGCCATTTCCTAGCCAAATGAATGAGGTCATACACCTGCGACTGAGGTGGCTTCCTCAGCTGAAACTCCAATTGTGGACCCGCAGAGCACGAACATCCAGGGTTACACCAAAACGTGCCAATATTTCCTCTTTTAACCGATCATAGTTTTTTGCATCTGCAAACTCCAAATCAAAATATGCCTTTTGGGCTTCTCCAGATAATAGGGGGGCCACTAGTCCAGCCCACTGTTCTTTAGGCCAACTCTCTTTTTCCGCTGTTCTCTCAAACGTGGTCAGAAACATCTCAGGGTCATCATCTGCAGTCATCTTTGGCAATAAGTGGCTTACCCGAAAAGTCGATATGTTACTGGCCTGACTCCCAGCCTCAGTTTGCTGTCTCTGAAGTTGTTTCACGATGGCCTCCATCTGCTGCTGGTGTCTCTGTTGCAAGCCGGCAATGCTCTCTTGGTGAACCTGTTGTTGAGCTGCAATGCTCTCTTGGTGAACCTGTTGTTGAGCTGCAATGCTCTTTTGGTGAGCTGCAGGGCTCTCTTGGTGAGCCTGTTGTTGAGCTGCAAGGCTCCGCTGCAAAGCTGCATTTGTCTGCTGTTGATTTGCATTTGCTATAGCCAGCTGTTTCAGTATCTCCTCCATTTTGGGTTTCCTTTAACTGCCTGCGGCACTCCACCATGTGTGAGGGATTAGCTCGGTAGCGGGTGTGTGTGACCCCCAGGATAGGTTCACTACACGCTGAACTATACAGAAAAGCAGTTGAGGATGGTTGAAAACAAAAGATATGGTTTATTCTTCCATATTTCTGGATACAAGTGCAAGCATCAAAACAGCATAAACAAAACATAACATAAAATAAACCCTGGCCACTTGGGGCGTCTACCTTCACAACACAGGAACCTACCTATTAAGTCTGGCACAGCCTACTGCTGGTCAGACAGCAGAAAAATAGTCTTTTTGATTTTTATCACACAGAAAAATCAACATCCATCTCACCGCTTAAAAAGTCTTTCTGACTGCTCCTTAATTTAAAAAGCCTCAGGATGCAGCAATCATTAGTCATGCTTTGGATGTCTTTATAGAGGCCTTAATTGCTTCATTCTTAACAGCTGAAGTTTTCCAACCCCCTAAACCTTTCTGGCTATTTCTGCAGCCGACACCTAATAGTAATTGGTAAATTGTCTAAACAAGGCAGAAATGTATCTCCCGTCTGTGACAACACCCACAGATTTACCTGACTTCCTGTCACAGGAGGAAGAGCTGAACTGAAGGCTGGTATGATATCATCCTGTCCTGAAAGTTGCAGAAAGCCGAAGGAACTGTTTACTGTTCCATGGGGGGGGGGGCTGAGTGTGTGCAGAGCATTAGAGGAGTGGATGTGATGCAATGGGAAGGCTGTGTAATAGGGCGGCATTTAAAAGCACTAGTCTCTGTATTTTCCTCCACTGGTGTGTGTATCCTTATACACGGGATCTGCGGCTCCCCCCAGCTAGGACTTTATGTATGTCAGTGCCCAGGATGAGTGTCGGGAGCTGGGCGGAAGACACTTGAGTTCCAGGCTGCTCTGTGTATTGTGCCTAGGAAGGAGAGGAGCGCAGATCCCTCCCATACACTTGTATTGCAGAGCGGCTCCACTAAAAATCTGCATTCCCCAGTGACTGACTGAGCCGCGCCATCTCTGCACTCCTCCCCTCCTCCTCGCACTCGTTTGTCCTGTTACTGACACCCGGCTCTACACACACAAGGCTGTGACATCTCCCTGGCAGAGGGCTGTGTATACACAGCAGCCAGAGTTGCGCTCTAGGTGGCAGTGCGCTCTAGGCAGCTGCCTAATCCGCCTAGTGGTAGCGCTGGCCCTGGTAGAATGGCAACTACCAGACATCCACAAGATTTTGTCATTCTATTGGAGGAACCTTCTGAGGTGCGCTGGAGTGAAATCAACTGTCACACTCTGATTTTACACCAGTGTGCGCATGCTTGGGCAAAAAGCAATATTTTTTTCATGTACATAGTTCGGGATATTGCATGCATAACATTGATGTAGGAAGATCCCAGATTAAACGACACATGCCAGTCTATCAGGAAACCAGCATCATGCACATTAAAGCACACCTTAGGTCAGCGTTTTTCAACCACTGTGCCGCCATAATGCCCCAGGCGCGCGCACACTATAGACGGGGGCAGAGGAGATCGGAACGTGCACAGGTGCGCGCACGTGGATTCAAAGATGGCGCTCAAACAGGGGGTGTGTGCCGTGAGATATTGTCTGGTGTGTCGTGGGAAAAATTCCAATTTCATCCGTAACATGCGGCTTCGGCTCACAAATAGACAAATCATTAGATTCGAATGATTTGTCTATTTGTGAGCCGAAGCGCATTTTACGGACTATAAATAGCTCCGTTGTCACTGTTACACTGACAGGAGGAGACATCGCAGTAGATCGCCGATGCGCAGAAGAGGATCTGTACTCTGGAGGATTATCGCAGACGCAGCAAAAAATAGCGCTGAGTGATGGATCTGCAGGAGACATGAGCAGAAGAGCGCTGACTGATGGATCTGGATGGAGACAAATGCGCAGAAGAGTGCTGAGTGTGTGACCGACAGTGGCTATCTGGAGGAGACAAGCGCAGTAAGGACTGAGCGTGACAGTGAGACAGGAGCAGATACTGCAGTGATGGACAAGTTTTTGAAAAGGAAAGAACTGGACTCTGAACAAAATTCGGAGCCAGATGAGAGCCCAAGTATGAGTGGGGATCAAAAGAAAGCAAAGATGGTTAGCGCAAGCAAATTCTCTGGCACAAGGCAATATAGCGAAAGCTATATTTAATTTGGATTTACTTTCACCGGAGATGCAAAGAAACCAACTCCACTGTGCGTGGTGTGTGGTGAAAAGCTAACGGTTCTATAGTCCCAAGTAAACTTAAACGCCATCCCCAAACGAAACACCCTTCGCTTCAAAACAAGAATGCGGACTATTTTGTTCGCCTGCGTGAAAACTGCAAAAGTGTCTGCACCGATGGAGCTGCAGCCATGGTCGGGCGCACCAAAGGCTTTGTAAGCAGAGTGAAGGAAAGAAATACAGATGTGATTGTTACGCATTTGTTTTTTACACCGTGAGGCCCTCGTAGCCAAGACTTTACCAGCAGACCTAGTTCCTGTGTTGGATGATGTTGTGCACACTGTAAACTTTGTAAAGTCACGACCCGTGAAAAGTCGCATATTTGCAGCTTTGTGTGAGGAGATGGGAGCGAAGCATTAAACCTTGCTGTTTCATACGGAGGTCCGGTGGTTGTCCCGTGGCAAGGTCTTGGTTCGTGTGTATGAGCTGCGGGAGGAACTTAAAGTGTTTCTGACAAATGAGAGGTCAGATTACGCAAAGCTGCTTGCAAGTGATGAGTGGTGTGCAAGGCTGGCATACCTGGCAGATATTTTTCATCTTCTGAATGAACTGAACACACAAATGCAAGGCCAAAATGAAAACCTGCTTGCAAGTACAGATAAAATAAATGGATTCCATTCAAATGTGCAACTCTAGCATCAACACGTGGAAAGTGGCAATCTTGAAATGTTCACACTCACCAAGCAATGGCAAGGTGTTCACACTGCTGCACTGTGTGAGATAATAGTTAAACATTTAAAAACTCTTGAGGAGAAGTTTTTATTTTATTTCTCTTCTCCACTGAATGCCTTGACTGGGTTAGGGACCCTTATAGCTCAGCATCAGTTGGTGGAAAGGACATGACTTTACAGGAGCAGGAGGAACTAACTGAACTGAGACAAAATCGTGGTTTCAAGCTAAGATTTGCTGATCTACCTTTGGACAGTTTTTGGTTGGATACTGCCAAGGAGTTCCCTGTTCTGGCAAACAAAGCTATTTTGACATTGCTCCCATTTTCCACTACATATCTGTGTGAGATGAGCTTTTCAAGCCTGATTGCTATAAAAACTAATGACAGAGAGAGAGACTGAGAGCTGTTGACGAAGAGCTATGTGTGTGTCTTTCTTCGATTCCTGCCAGAATATCAGCTTTGTGTTCAGCCAAACAGGCCCAGGTTTCGCACTGAGTAAGTAAACAGAAATATGAACAATTATAAAATACCGTATTTATCGGGGTATAGCGCACTCCCGCGTATAGCGCGCACCCCTAAAGTTGCCGCCATTCCTGTGGAAAAAAAGTTTTTTGTACTTACAGTTTTGGTGTCTTGCGCGGCGTCCATCGGCGGCTTCGGGTGTCCTCTTCGTCCGGTCCGGCGTCCGTCAGCGGCTTCGGGTGTCCTCTTCGTCGGGTCCGGTGTCCTCTTCGGCTTCCTCGCGGCGTCCTCCTCGCTTTCCCGCGCCAAGTTTCAAATACTCCGCCGGCATATACCGAGCGCAGTACACTCGGGTATAGTCGGGCAGACTCGGCTCCTCTCGCGCTGACGTCCTGGACGTACAGGACGTGAGCGCGAAAGGAGCCGAGCCTGCCCGACTATACACGAGTGTACTGCACTCGGTATATGCAGGCGCAGTACACTCGTGAATAGTCGGGCAGGCTCGGCTACTCTCGCGCTCACGTCCTGTACGTCCAGGACGTCAGCGCGAGAGGAGCCGAGTCTGCCCGACTATACCCGAGTGTACTGCGCTCGGTATATGCCGGTGCAGTATTTGAAACTCGGCGCGGGAAAGCGGCTATCGGCGTATACCGCGCACCCATGATTTTGCCCTGATTTTCAGGGCAAAAAAGTGCGCGGTATACGCCGATAAATACGGTAATTTATTTGTGTTTATTTGATTCCCATTCAAGAGAAATACTTTATATAATAGTCAATATAGGCACAGAGTTACATTTTTTTTTTTAACATTTTCTAACGGTGGTGTGCCTCGTGATTTTTTTTCATGAAAAAAGTGAGCCTTTGCACAAAAAAGGTTGAAAAACACTGCCTTAGGTATGCATTCATGACCACCCACTAATATTGATCGCTGGATGCCATCTTGGTGAAAGCCAGGGGAGGAAAATCATTTTTTATAAATCAACATTTTGTAAAAATTGTATTTATATTGCACAAACTGTTTATTATCTCTTACCTATTAAGCCAATAGTCCAGTCTTGGTTTCTTTATAGTACACCAAGGGACACAGAGTCTAAGTCCTTACATAGTGGGTTGTATAGTTCACCAAAGGTGATGGGACACTGGCACAACCAATGAAGACAGGCTCCCCTCTATTTAACCCCTCCTCTAAGGGAAGTACTTCAGTTTTTTCGCCAGTGTCTCAGGTGAAGGGCACGAAAAGGATGTGCTAGGAAGGAGCTCTGTTGGATACCTCTGGGTGGAGGAGCTACGCCGCCGGGTTCATCCAAAGTGCTTAATAATTTATGCCAAATTGTTGATACTCGAGCCTCGCAGAAGACCGAGGCAGTGCCTGTAATGTCTCTCTTTGGAGGACTGGGCTCTGGGATCCAGCACTTTCACAAAATTTAAAAATGCGTCAAAAACTGGCAGAGTTTTTTTTACAAGGCCCAGGGTAGAGGTCTCCTTTAAGTAGTAACCCATATCCCTGAAGGTTGGCACAACATTACCCACGTGAGGGGTGAAGGTTGGCTCTGTCTAAATCTTTAGCAGTCCTGCGGCATAGATAAGGTAAGTGGGGGAAAAAGGGTCTAAGTTCTAAACACTTAAGAACTTTCTCCATTATATTGAGTATTGGCTGTCTAACATGCATAACGCCACTAGAGGGAATAGGAGTTCAATCCACTCACAGGTCAGGAACTTAGCGTTCTCCTCTGCTGCAGGCTCTGCAAACAGTCTGAGGTCTCTTCAGGGGGATAAAGGTAGGTCAGTGTGACTGTGCTTGTAAAAGGTCAAAGGGCATAAAGTCAACCAAGGGATCCTGATTTACCACATCAAAGGGATGATTGATGACTCAGTAAACGTCACAAATGACGCTCCCAGGAAATTCTTCTTCCAAGCAGTGGCGACGACCTTTTCACTCCACCACAAAGCCTGATGCCGCGTACACATGACCGTTTTTCGGGTTCTAAAAAAATGACTTTTTTTTTTTAATGTCATTAGAAATTATTGTGTGTGGGCTTCAGAGCATTTTTCACATTCTAAAAAATTTTTTTTCCGAACATTCTCTATTTTTTCCACGACATTTTTAACGTTGTCGTTTTTAAGGTTGTGAAAAATGGTCGTGTGTGGGCTTTAACGATGTGAAAAAACAGAAGCAAGTTATGAGACGGAAGTGGTCGTTCTGGTAAAACTACCGTTCGTAATGGAGCAAGCACATTCATCACGCTATAACAGACATAAAAGCGCGAATCGTCCTTTACTAACAAAAAATCAGCTAAAGCAGCCCAAAGGGTGGTGCCAACCGAATGGAATGTCCCCTTTATAGTGCCGTTGTACGTGTTGTACGTCACTGCGCTTTGCTAGAACATTTTTTTTTCACAATCGTGTGTAGGCAAGGCCGTTTTAATGACCAAGTTAAAAAAAAATCGTTGTTTTCTAGACCCTTAAAAACTTCATTTTTTTTAAATGTGTATGCGGCATTAGTCTCAAAATCAAAATCAAGGTTGCAAAAAACCATGGGTCCAAAAGATTCGTAAACGGAACACTAAAGCTCCCTTATTAGGGAGCAGCGATGGGGGGAGTTTTCAACAGCTTGGCAAACAGAAATATTGGACAGATGGGTAATTTCCATAGTATCCCTAGGATACAAAATAGAATTTCGGGAAATCCCACCTTATCGGTTCCTAAACTCAAATATCTCCAGGGATCCATTAAAAAGAAGATCCTTCTTCCAAGCAGTAGAACACTTGCTGTCTCAAGGAGTAATCAAGGAAGTTCCTCTAAAGGAACAAGGCACGGGATTCTATTCAAATCTCTTTGTGGTTCCGAAACCAAAGGGACAATTTGATCAGTGGTTTCTACCCTACAGGGCGGGGAATTCTTGGCATCCATAGACATCAAGGATGCATATTTACACGTACCTATTCATCCCGCTTATCAAAAGTATCTAAGGTTCACTGTAGAACACCAGCACTATCAGTTTGTGGCTCTGCCTTTCGGCTTAGCCACGGCACCTCGTGTGTTCATAAAAGTCCTGGCCCCGCTTCTAGCAAATCTAAGAACACAGGGTATAACAGTGACTGCTTATTTAGACAACCTCCTTCTGGTAGAACAATCAGTGAATCGGTTAAACCACAGTGTACTCGGCACGGTAAAGTACCTAGAGTATCTGGGTTGGATCCTAAATTTCCAAAAATCCTCTATACACCCCCAGAGGAGGGTGGATTATTTGGGCATGATCTTAGACACTGCCCAATCCAAAGTATTCCTTCCGGAGCCAAAGATCGAATCCCTAAAGGATCCGGTCCACATGGTCAGAGCAAAAGGGAAACCATCAATTCGTCTTTGCATGAAATTGTTGGGGAAGATGGTGGCCTCCTTCGAGGCCATCCCGTATGCATAGTTTCATTCGAGACTCCTTCAGAACAGTATATTGACTGCCTGGAACAAAAAGATCCAGGCCTTGGATTGGCCGATGCACCTGTCCTCAGAGGTGCACCAAAGTTTTAGTTGGTGGTTGAACACCAACAATTTACGAACAGGAAAATCCTTTCTTCCAGTCATTTGGAAAGTGGTGTCTACGGATGCCAGCCTGTTGGGCTGGGGGGCAATTTTCGAAGAAGCCTCAGCCCAAGGAACTTGGTCCAGGTCCGAAAAGGGCCTCCCTATCAACATTTTGGAGATTTGGGCGGTATACCTAGTCCTCTTGACCTGGTCACATAGATTACAGGGTCACCCGGTTCGTATTCAATCTGACAACGCTACTGTTGTTACATACATCAATCACCAAGGGGTAACCCGAAGTCGGAATGCTCAGAAAGAAGTGAGCAAGATTTTAGCATGGACAGAAACTCATGTTCTTTGCATTTTTGCGATCTTCATCCCAGGAGTGGAAAATTGGCAAGCGGATTACCTGAGCCGTCAGCTATTGTCTCCGGGGGAGTGGTCTCTCCACCCCAACAACTTTCAGCATATGTGCCCGAAATGGGGGACTCCTGACATAGACTTGTTTGCTTCCAGGTTCAACTGAAAATTAGACAATTTTGTATTGAGGACAGTAGATCCTCTATCCTACGGAACAGATGTACTTATGACCCCCTCGGGTCAGTTTTCCCCTGTCTATGCATTCCCTCCAGTACCACTTTTACAGAGACTTCTGTGCAAAATCAAATAGGAAGGAATACCAGTTCTCTTGGTGGCCCCAAATTGGGCCAGAAGGTCCTGGTACACCAAGATTGTAAAGATGGCAGTGGGGAAACCTTGGGTTCTTCCGCTTCGCCAAGACCTGTTATCACCCTGTTATCCGTTGTTCCACCCTTCCTTACAGAAGATAAATTTGACGGTCTGGCTGTTGAATCCTACATACTGAAGAAACCGGGCCTTTCAGGTCCGGTTAATTCCACTCTCATTAATGCTAAGAAGCCAGCCTTTAGGCTTATTTATTATAGAATCTGGAGGGCATATGTTTTCTAGTGTGAATCAAGAGGGTGGAACCCTCAAAAATTTGTCATCAGTAGGATTCTGGCCTTATGTCAATTGGGGGTAGACATGAAGTTAGCCCTCCGTACTATTAAGGGTCAAATATCGGCTCTTTCTATTTTCTTTCAGAGACCTTTGGCATCCCATTCCTTAGTCAGGGCATTTATTCAGGGGGTGTTGCGGGTAAATCCACCAGTTAACTATCCCTTGTGCCCCTGGGATATAAATCGGGTGTTATCGGGCCTATAGGAATAGCCCTTTGAACCTTTTTTTTGCCTTCCTCTGGATCAACTGTGGGTATGGAGTTGGGTGTATGGGATTGTACTGTGTTTTATTTTGTTTGTTTGTTTATTTTTTTATGGTTGAACTGGATGGACTTGTGTCTTTTTTCAACCTAGCTAACTATGTAACTATGTAACTTTCCTTCATATCCCGTTGATCCTCGGAAGTTGGCTTTTTTGGTTGCTATCTCCTCTGCTAAGAGAGTATCTGATCTAGCAGCTCTGTACTGTAAAGAGCCGTATTTGGTTTGTCACTTAGACAAAATCGTATTACGGACCCAACCTACCTTTCTTCTTAAAGTAGTCTCGCCGTTCCATTTAAATCAAGATATTGTTTTGCCTTCTTTTTTTCCTGAGCCACAGTCAGCAGGAGAAAAATGATTGCACTCTCTGGATGTGGTGCGAGCAATAAAGCTGTATCTGCGAGCAACCGCCCAGATACGTGAAACAGATGTTTTATTTATTCTGCCAGATGGTCCCAAAAAGGGCCAGGCAGCATCAAAATCAACTATTTCTAAATGAATTTGACACGTGATTGTTCAAACTTGTGGTTTAAGAAATAGTTTTTCTCCTCTTTCTGTTAAGGCACACTCTACCAGGACGATAGGTGCTTCATGGGCAGTGCATCATCAGGCTTCGATGGCTCAGATCTGTAACTTGGTCTTCAGTCCATACATTTACCAAATTCTACCAAATAGATGTAAGAGGACAGGAGGATACCGCCTTTGGGCGTAGTGTGCTGCAAGCTGCGGTATAGGGTCTTTTGTCCATGGCGGTTTACTTGATCTGTGTCTCCCTCCCCTCATATCGAGCATTGCTCTGGGACGTCCCACTATGTAAGAACTTATACTGTGTGTCCCGTGGTGTACGATAAAGAAATAAGGATTTTTTTTATAACAGCTTACCTGTAAAATCCTTCTCTTGGCATACACCACGGGACACAGAGGTACCGCCCCTCTTCTGGGTTACGTATTGCTTTGCTACAAAACAGAAGTACTTCCCTTAGGGGAGGGGTTATATAGAGGGGAGACTTCATTGGTTGTGCCAATGTCCTATCACCTTTGGTGAACAACACACTATGTAAGTGTCCCATGGTGTACTCCAAGAAAAGGATTTTACAGGTAAGAGGTTATAAAAAATCCTATTATTGTACTGTACACAAGCTCCCAGTATTACTAGTGGTTAGGAGACTGGTATCCATTTACCTTTATTGGTCACCAAGTATTTCTGTACTTTTGCACTTGTTCTGTGTTTCTTTATACAGCTCTTTACTGACATCATATTGCTGATGATTCCACTTACACTTCCACGACCACATAGCTTGCCTATATGTGAACAAATACCTTCATAAGTGAAATTCTAAAAACCTATATATTATATACACCTATCAGCGATAACTTTATGACCACCCATCTAATATTGAGTAGGGTCCCCCTTTTTGGTAGCGAAAACAGCCCTGGTTTCATTAGGCATAAATGCCACTAGACCTCTGAAGGTATTCTGCAGTATATGACACCATGCAGTATGTAGAAGATCCTTTAAGCCAGGGATCCTCAAACTATGGCCCTCCAGCTGTTGTAGAACTACACATCCCATGAGGCATTGTAACACACTGACATTCACAGACATGACTAGGCATGATGGGAATTGTAGTTCCTGAAATACTGGAGGACCGTAGTTTGAAGACCCATGCTTTAAGCTTTGTGAGTTGTGAGTTGGGGCCTCCATGGATCAAACTTGTTTTTCCAGCACATTCCACAGATGCATGATTAGATAGAGATCTGGAGAATTTGGAGAATTTGGAGGCCAAGTCAACACCTCAAACTCGTTGTGTTCTTCGAATCATTCTTGAGCCATTTTTGCAGTGTGGTACACAGGGCCGGCGCTACCACTAGGCGGATTAGGCGATCGCCTAGAGCGCACTGCTGCCTTGGGCGCCGGGCTGCTAGTAATATTATTCCTGCACTGTCCTCCACAGAGCTTCAAGCAGCGCCGCTAGGCAGACGAGAGCTCTGAGCCTGACATTAGTGTCACATGGCATGGATGGATCGGCCCCCCCCAGGGCGCTCTCTGCTCTGTGTGTATAATACAGTACTGTCAGTGTCACGGTGTTCAGCATTCTCCTATATGCTCCGCTCTGAGATGTTTTCAGAATGAGCCCAGGCAGCAGCAGCCCCTCCCTTCTCCACTCTCTCTCCACACTGACTGTGTGACATGCAGCACAGCGGCCCCCACCCCTCCCCCTGGCTGTGTGTCAGTGAGGACAGGAGCTGCAGACATGAAGGATGCCGCGCAATGCATCATGGGATTACTATGACACATGGCGGCAGCTCCCCAGGCTTGGGAGACAGGTTGAGCCTAGAAGAGGCACCATGCCACCGACACAGAGACAGCAGGCACAGCAGAGGTGATGTCATGTGAGTGAGAAACAGGCAGCCACCACAGGGTTCACCATTCAAGTTGGTGTGGTGAGTAAAACTTTTGTACATTGTGTATGTGATGACAATACATTTTTTTTTAAATGTATGTGTATATTAAAATATCTGCCCCCCCCCAGAGATTGATTTGCATTGATTGGCACTGATGTAGCAACTTTGATGGGCACGGGTGAGATGGCATTTAATGGGCACAGGTGAGATGGCATTTGGGTGCTGGTGAGGCTATATTTGATGGGCACGGGTGAGACTGTATTTGATGGGCGCGGGTGAGACTGTATTTGGGCACAGGTGAGATGGCATTTAATGGGCACAGGTGAGATGGCATTTGGGTGCTGGTGAGGCTATATTTGATGGGCACGGGTGAGACTGTATTTGATGGGCGCAGGTGAGACTGTATTTGATGGGCGCGGGTGAGACTGTATTTGGGCACAGGTGAGATGGCATTTATTGGGCACAGGTGAGATGGCATTTGGGTGCTGGTGAGGCAATATTTGATGGGCACGGGTAAGACTGTATTTAATGGGCGCGGGTGAGACTGTATTTAATGGGCGCGGGTGAGACTGTATTTGGGCGCGGGTGAGACTGTATTTGGGCGCGGGTGAGACTGTATTTGGGCACAGGTGAGATGGCATTTAATGGGCACAGGTGAGATGGAATTTGGGTGCTGGTGAGGCTATATTTGATGGGCACGGGTGAGACTGTATTTGATGGGCGCGGGTGAGACTGTATTTGGGCGCGGGTGAGACTGTATTTGATGGGCACAGGTGAGATGGCATTTGGGTGCTGGTGAGGCAATATTTGATGGGCACGGGTAAGACTGTATTTGATGGGCGCGGGTGAGACTGTATTTAATGGGCGCGGGTGAGACTGTATTTGGGCGCGGGTGAGACTGTATTTGATTGGCGAGGGTGAGACTGTATTTGATTGGCGAGGGTGAGACTGTATTTGATGGGGGCGGGTGAGATGGCATTTGATGGGCATAGGTGAGATGGAATTTGGGTGCTGGTGAGACTGTATTTGATGGGCGCAGGTGAGACTGTATTTGGGCACAGGTGAGATGGCATTTAATGGGCACAGGTGAGATGGAATTTGGGTGCTGGTGAGGCTATATTTGATGGGCACGGGTGAGACTGTATTTGATGGGCGCAGGTGAGACTGTATTTGGGCGCGGGTGAGACTGTATTTGATGGGCACAGGTGAGATGGCATTTGATGGGCATAGGTGAGATGGAATTTGGGTGCTGGTGAGGCTATATTTGATGGGCACAGGTAAGACTGTATTTGATGGGTGCTGGTGAGATGGCATTTGATGGGCATAGGTGAAATGCAATTTGTTGGGTGTGGGTGAGGCTGTATTTGATGGGCATAGGTGAGACCAGGGTTTGACAAATTTGGAATCTAAAAGCCAGCTAAAAAAGTTAGGAGCCAGAAAACGCACCCGGCCCGCCGTGCTCGCACGCAGAAGCGAGCGCATACGTGAGTAGCGCCCGCATATGTAAACGGTGGTGAAACGACACATGTGAGGTATCGCCGCGATCGTTAGAGCAAGAGAAATAATTCTAGCCCTAGTCCTCCTCTGTAACTCAAAACATGCGACCTGTAGGATTTTCTAAACGCCTATGGACTTGCGGACGCAACTTTGAAGCGTGACATGCTGGGTATCAATTTACTCGATGTAACATTATCTTTCACAATATAAAAAAAATTGGGATGTACATGGGCAGGGCAAAGGGGGTGGAGTCTGGGGTGGAGCCAAGGGGGGTGGCAAAATTAGGTTTCGCCTAGGGTGTCAAAAATCCTTGCACCAGCCCTGGTGGTACAGTGCATAGTTAGTCAGGTTGAAAAAAGACACAAGTCCATCCAGTTCAACCATAAAAATAAATAAAAATAAATAAATAAAAATAAAACAAAGTAAAACACAGTACATCCTCCCATACACCCAACTCCATACCCACAGTTGATCCAGAGGAAGGCAAAAAACCCCAGCAGAGCGATGATCCAATTTGCTACCGGAGGGGAAAAAAATCCTTCCTGATCCCCCGAAAGGCAATCGGATTTACCCCGGACCAACTTTACCTACAAAACTTAGTACTCAGTTATATTATGTGCATTTAGGAAAGAATCCAGGCCTCTCTTAAAGCAATCTACTGAGCTGGCCAGAACCACCTCTGGAGGGAGTCTGTTCCACATTTTCACAGCTCTTACTGTGAAGAAACCTTTCCGTATTATGCTGCTAAAACAGGTCACTGCGATCAGGGCATAAGTCTCCAAGAAAGGGTGTAACACCTCGTCAGCAATAGTGTTTAGGTAGGTGGTACGTGTCAAGTGACATCTACATGAATGGCGGGACCAAAGTTTTCCCAGCAGAGCACTGCCTCTGCCCAGTTTTCCTTCTTCCTATAGTTCATCCTGGTGCCATTTCTTCCCTGGGTATGCAATACACATAATGTCAATGTGATGCATCAAACCAGACTGCCTTCTTTCATTGCTCTGTGTTCCAATCCTGATGCTCACATACCCATTGTAGGTGCTTTTGGCTGTTAAACACATCGGGCCAGATTTAGAAAGACTTACGCTGGAGTATATCGCTAAGCGCCGTAGTATCTATGTGCCGCACCCACCAAACTAGATGCGCCAGAAAACGTGCTTTCTCCGACCGGCTTAACTTTCCTACGCCAGAGTATCGTATGCACATATTTTCGCTTGGCGCATCCGTCGCACCTATTTATTTCCCATTCAAATATGCAAATGAGGGAGATATGCCGATTCGCGAATGGATTAGCACCATACGCTGGCTACGTGCGCCGCGCATACGTCGTAAGTCTGGCGCAAAGTTATTCCTACAAATAGCTGCTTTATCTTTACTCCTGACGGCCACAGGTCAGCAGGAGAGCAGCTACAGCAGCAGCGTTACCGACGAAAATAGCAAGCTGACCAACCACACTTGCAGGACAACACCTCTGTGTGCCAACATGTCAGGGGCAGCCGTGGTCCTAGCACTACTGATGGGTCCCCCAGTACGGAGGAGGCGGGCACGTGAGAGGATATACCGCACGCACATGAGCCTCTTTGGCATGGGTGATGAGGTGTATCGCCTCTTCAGATTCAGCCCAGATGCAATCCTTAACTAACCACAAACCTGCAGGATGACATCACCAGCAAGACACACCGCTCACAAGCAGTGCAGCCACTGGTGAAGGTACTGGCAACATTTAATTTCCTTGCCAGTGGATCATTCCAGCGTACAAGTGGAGTTGTGGCTGGGATGTCACAGTCCACCATGAGCAGATGTGTGCACCAGGTTGTCCCTGCAATTCTCAGACGCATGTCCCACCACATCATCAGACCCACCACCGAGGACCTGCGACAGAAAGCAATGTCAGATTTCTACAGCATTGCAGGATTCCCACGCACCGTGGGGGCCATTGATTGCACACATGTGACCCTACAGCCCCCCAGTGCCACAGAGCACATATACCGCAATCGGAAGCATTGGCATTCCATCAACGTACAGGTGATAGCCGATGCCCAACGCCTCATATGGCACATCCGTGCCAAACACCCCGGATCCAGAACGTGTACAAGGACAGCTGGTTGGTTGGTGAGTGACATGGGAGTCAGGCATGACTGTCCGACCCCATGATGCTGACATCACGAGGGGCACATGCATGACTAACATCCTCCTGTCTTTTCCTTTCCAGGTGACCCTGCATATGCACTGGGACCCCATCTCATGGCTCCTTTCCGGAACCCCCAAACCAGAGGAGAGTGAAGATACAATGCGGCACATATCCAAACCCGGGCAGTGGTGGAGCAAACATTTGGGCTCCTGAAGTCCTGTTTCTGATGCCTGGATAAGTCTGGGGGGGCCCTCTTGTATTCCCCTACCTTCGTGTGTCAGATCATCGGTGCATGTTGCATTCTGCACAACTTTACCATGAGAAAGGGCCTGCAGATTGACATACGTGATGACCTGACCCCCGACCCACACAGTCCCCACCTGCCAGAGACTACCCATTCAGCTGATGGAAGAGCAGTCAGGACTTGGGAGCAGCAACGCCGCGTCAAGGCCCCAATGGTGTTGCTGTCCATTCACACGTCATTCACACAGCCGTGGGGATAACTTCTCCCCAACGGCCGAGGGTGACACCCCTTACTGGCAGGAGTGCCACCCTCACATTCACACACCATTCACACTGTCCCCTGCACTACTGACCGTGTGCAGTTTAACTAAAAATAAAAAGCTCATAATCTGAACAAAATATAAATAAAAATAAAAAGCTCATAATCTGAGCAAAATATAAATAAAAATAAAAAGCTCATAATCTGAGCAAAATATAAATAAAAATAAAAAGCTCATAACCTGAGCAGAAACAAAAACTGCAAAAATAAACGAAGAACCCAAAAAGCCATCATTTGGGCTGACGGGGGCTCTTTCTGGTGGGCCCTCTCTGGCTCCTCAGCTGCCTGGAGGGAGTCTCGGGTGGGGGTGGGGCATCTGGAGGTGGCTGATCCCCGGGTGGGCCACTCCTGGCAGGTGTGGCCTGCATGCCCTCCAAGGCCACGGCTATCCGGCTGAGGAAGGAATTAGTCTGGGCCTGCATCCTCAGCTGCCGGGTCACCTGGCATTGGTGGGCCCGCTGCCTCTGCCTCTCCTGGTCCCGGATGGCAGCTGTGTTGGCCTGGACGGCTGCAGTGAGGTGCTGAAGATCAGCCTGCACCTCCCCCAGGCTGGTCGCCACTGCAGCGCAGTTGCAGCTGACATCCTTCACTGCGTTTGTCATCTGAGCCACGGCTGTCAGCTACACGGTCCAGGTGCCCAGCTATCTCCACCATCTGCTGGGTCTGCCTGGCCTGGTCCCTCGCCATTTAGTCATGGACCACATCAGACACCCCCCTGGTCTTCCGGGTCGCCTTCCTGGGGCCAGTAGATGGTATTCCCCGGGGGGATGGAGTCGCCCTTGAGGGGCTTCCCATGATGGGGAGGTGATTTGAGAGGGCCCTGCTGAAGGGGAGGACTCCTCCAAAAATAAAACAAACTCCTGATCTGTGACGACAGGCTCCTCCTCAACCACCTCAGCAGGTAAGGTGTGGGCACTCCCCTCCACCTCTGTGTCTTCAGTGCCGGGGTCGGGCTCAGGATGCAGTTGGGGGGATGGGGTGGAATGGTCGCCGGCAGATGATGGCCCTGTGGATGACACAAAGCAGACACATGTTGGTGGTCCCACACACTTGGCACATGTACCTCCCCCCCACATGCAACACACCAAATAGGGGAGAAAAAACATTTACCTGTCCTGGAGCCTTCCTCCACAGAATCATAGCCTGGTACCCCCTCCAACTGCTCCCTCTCCAGGCAGCGGACGACCAACTCCTCCTCCGTGGTCAGGCTGACCGCACATGGGGGTCCACCCCCCGTGCCCCTCTCATGCCTCCTGATGGTGGCCACCTTGCCCCGGACTTTGCGCCTCACATCATTGATTTTTTTTGCAATGTCCGCATCAGTCCGTGTGGAATAGCCAAAACTGTTTACCCTGGCAGCAATGGACTCCAGGATGCCCTGCTTCCTGTCCCGGCTTGTCTGGCGACTTTTACTGCCATGGAGGAACACATTGTAAGTCTCCATAGCCAAGATGACGGCAGACAGCTCCGGGGCATTGAAATTGAGCTTTCTCCTCTCTCTGTGGGGAACGGGAGCAGCCATCTCACAGCAAAAGTTACTTCCCTGGGGGGGGGGGGGGGGGGGGACCAGATATACTTTTGCGCCGGAAAGGTGCATCTGCGGCCGCTTTTATACGCGCAAAGTAACACATTGCACCGCCGTTTCCCATGAAGTGGTGCCGCTGGAAGTTGTGAGCATGCGCACAGGGGAGCGAGTGGAGCCCTCCCTCACTGCGCATGCTCCGTGGATGATGCGCTGAACGCAAGTCTCTGCGCTGAGCTCCGCCCATCAGTTACATATGGTCACACCCACTTCCACTTACGTCGGGTTGCGCCATCGCATTTTCGTTACTCCGCCGCAAAGTAACGAACAAGTGCTTGGTGAATACTGTACTTGACTCACTAGTTCGCGTCAGCGTAACGTATATGCGCTGCGCTACGCTGGATAAAATATGCACGCATCTACATGAATCTGGCCCATCAACTGCAGGGACATCAAGTCTACCTGCTGCCTAATATAAACTGCCAACTTTCAGATGCCATTGTAACAAGATAATCAATCATTTTCACTTGTCAGTGGTCATAAAGTTATGGGTGATATTTTTTAGGCATTCTTTCTTCTATTTTCATCTTGTGATCCAGCCAGCAAGTCTGTTTTTCAAAAGCTTTTTTTTTTCAAAAAAAATTCCAGCAGAATATATCAGTTTACATGGATGAGACAAACCATTTAAAGGGGTTGTAAAGCTTCATGTTTTTTCACCTTAATGCATCCTATGCATTAAGTTGAAAAAACACCTTGCACTCTCGGCCTCTCCAGGCCCCCCCCCTCCCCCCATTTTACTTGCCTAAGCCACAAAACTCAGTGGGCTCGTTCCCGCAATGGTTTCCCCCCAGCTTGAGGTGGCTCGTCATTGGAGATTGATAGCAGCGCAGCCATAGGCTCCCATAGGTGTCAATCAAATCAATGATGCAGCGTGCCGCGGGACAGGGCCGAGTGATACAGTCGGTGGCTATAGCCACCGGCTGTATCATGGGAGTGCGCCCGCAAGTTAACCTCCTTGAGAGAGTGCTTCCCAAGAAGGGAGTTGCCGAGACGGCCGCCGAGGGACCCCAGATGCTGCTGTCCAAGGGTGCCTAATATAGGATGTGTGTTACTGACCAAATCACCAGGTGAAAACAGAGGGGAAAAAACGAAAGAAAAGAAACTGCTGCAATATATTACATTTTTGGTTTTGGTTTTAATACTGTGTTAATGTGACACAATTTGGTCTTTTTAGTTTTGTTTTAATTGTTCATTGTCAAGTTTGAAGAGATCACTATATTTGACTTTCTTATATAAAAAAAATAACAGTTTGTTTGTTTCTCCCAAAGATTTGCCATCTAGTGCTCCCATTGATATTCCTGATGCCAAAAAGAGAACAAAAAAGAAAAAGCGATGTAGAGCAACAGACAGCTTTTCTGGACGATTTGAAGGTCATTATTTTATTTAAAATACATTTCATTGAGTGTGTGTGCATATTTGAAATAAATTGTGTATATATAGTGGTACTTTAACACAGTAATGCCACGTACACACGATCACTTTTTGTGATGTAAAAAAACGTTGTTTTATCTCACGAAACAAAACAATGGGCCAGATTCAGATACAATTACATTGGCGCAGAGTATCAGAGATACACTACGCTGACGTATTTTACCAGGCTATACGCCGAATTCTGGTAGATTTTGTCGCCGCGTAATCGACATACGCGATTAGGGGGCGTGAAGCATTTAAATTAGGCGCGTCCCCGCGGCGATCGAACTGTGCATGCTCCGTTCAGAAATTTCCCGCCATGCATTGCGCGAAATAACGTTGTTGCGTCATTTTTTGTTTGAGTAGCGTCGTTTACGGACATTCCTAATTCCGGACGACTTACGTAAAAAATAAAAAAAGACGTCGGAAAACGTTGAAATTCGATGCGGGAACGACGGCCATACTTAACATGGGCTGTCTAATATTAGACCAGCAAAAAGCTGGTATATTTTTACGCAGCAAAAAGATGACTAAAGATGCCGTAAGAGATTGCGATTGACGTTCGTAACTTTGTGGATCGTCTGCAAAAGCTCATTTGCATACCCCGACGCGGAAAACGCCGGGAACTCCACCCAGCGGCCGCAAATTTATTGCAGCGTAGATCCGAAGGCGTACGAACACGTAAGCCAGTCGGATTGAAGCCCGCAGCTGTATTTTCATGGTTTGAGGTTTCAGAGTAGTGGAAAAACGCGCGTAATTTGAAAGTATTCCAGTCTAATGCGAGTTAGAAAGGATTAAGGGCTCTGTGAATCTGGCCCAATGTTTTTCAAACTTCATTTTACCAAACAACGTTGCCTACACACCATCGTTTTCTGAAAATTCTCTTGCAAAGCGCGGTTACGTACACCACGTTCGACGGCACTCTGTTCCATTGAAGCTCTCGTCTCATAACTTGCTTCTGAGCATGCGTGGGTTTAAAAACTTTGTTTTAAAAGTCGTTTTGCCCACACACGATCATTTTTTATGACACAAAACACAACATTCTGAAAAACGACATAAAAAATTGAAGCATGTTCGAAAAAAATTTTGGTCGTTTTTCAGAACACAGAAAACGACGTTTTGCCCACACACGATCATTTTAAATGATGTTTTTCAAAACGTTGTTTTATTTCATCACAAAAAACGACCGTGTGTACGTGGCATAAGGCCCGGATTCACAAACGATTTACGTTGGCATATCAAAAGATACTCTGTCGTAAGTTCAAATGTGCGCCGTCGCAACTCTGCGCCGATTCACAAAGTGAGATACGTCGAAAAAAATGGCTTCAGCCGTCCGACGTAACTTGCCTATGCCCCCGTATCGTGGGCGCATAGTTACGCTGGACGCATTCGGTGTTCCCATTTTAAATATGCAAATTAGTACGATATGCCGATTCACAAACGTAGATGCGCCGGCCACTTCATATACGCGATTTGCGTAAGGTTTACGTCCGGCATAAAGTTACCCCTCATATAGCAGGCGCAGCTAATGCAAAGGTATGGGCCAGGGAACGACGCCATCAAATTTTACGTCGCGTACGCCGTTTACGTAGTACTACATGAATAGGGCAGTGCGTAGGTTACGTTCACGTCGTAGGCATTGCGCCGACGTATCTTAAGGAGTAGATGCGACGTGATTCTGAGCATGCGCGCGCATGCCCAGTTCGACCGGCCATTCATTTGCATGGGGTCACGCTTAATTTAAATAGATGATGCCCACCTCCTTCCTACTTTGAATTAGGCGGGCTTACGCTGGCCAATTAACGCTACGCCGCCGCAACTTACAGAGCAAGTGCTTTGTGAATACTGCACTTGCCTCTCTAAGTTGCGGCGGCGTAGCGTAAAGAAGATACGCTACGCCCGCACAAATATACGCCAATGTATCTGAATCCCAGCCTATGCGTCTGTTTTTTACAAAAGAATACTGCGAACCATGTTCAAGGAGTCAAAAATATTTTCTTTTTGCATTTATAGTTTTTATTTAGCTCTTCAGCAAAGCACATAGTACAGTACAAAAGTAAGCAGTGTGCCAATCATGGCAGATTAATAACAGTAATACGGAAAGGTTTCTTTTTTCAAGGTAAGAGTTATGAAAATATGGAATAGGCTCCCTTCAGACATGGTTCTGGCCAGCTTAATAGATTGCTTTAAAAAAGACCTGGATTCTTTCCTAAATATACATAAAATAACTGGGTACCAACTTTTTATAGATAAAGTTAATCCAGGGAAAATCCAATTGCCTCCCGGGGGACCAGGAAGGAATTTTTTCCCCTGCTGTAGCAAAATGGATCATGCTTTGCTAGGGTTTATCGCCTTCCTCTGGATCAACTGTGGGGATATGAGTGTGTGTATATGGGATTGTATGATATTATTTTTTTTGTAATTGGTTGAAATATATGAACTTTGTCTTTTTTTTTTTTTTTTTAACCTGACTAATTATGTAATAAGGTACGTAACAGAGCAATGAAAAACTTGTAATACGCATTTGGAACTGTGTCATCTTGTACGTCTTTGAAAGTATTAGAAATTTGATTACATGGGAAAACAGTGCAAAACAAGGCCACTAGAACTTATAATTGCAGACCACATAATACAAGTGCATACGTGCATACCCATGTAGGCTTAAGGCCAAAAGTGCGTGGTTTCCCCCCTTTTTTGTATTTTTTATTCAAAACCTAATTATAACATGGATGAGGATCAGAGAAAAATGAGTGAGGCCCCGTACACACGGCAGAGAACCTCGACGGGCGGAACACATCTGCCGGCCGTCAGAATCGGCGACCCGCCCGTCGGAAAAGGCAACCAGCCATTCATCCCGACGGGCCGTCAAACAAATAGAGAACCTGTTCTCTATTTGCTCGACGGGTTTCCCGACGGGCGGGGCTCGCCGAGAGCGTACACACGGCCAAGGTTCTAGGCAGAATGCGGCTCCCAGCGAGGTTCTCGCTGGTTTCTGCCGAGAACCTCGGCCGTGTGTGTACGGGGCTTGAGAGAATAGCAAAGGTGCAGGGACTGGTGCTCACCCAGAAAGCCAAAAGGCACAGAGTAGTTAATCATTACTGGGCCGGAGCCTCCTGTACAACCCTAGAAGACGGGTATGAAGCATAGTCTTGCGAACATTGAACGTTGTGCCAATATTACCACGTCTTACCGAATTGTTCCTCCTTACGTTTCATAGCTGCTGTTAGATGTTTAATATCATTAAACTCGATTACCACAGCTATCTACCACAGCTATCCATTGACCAACTGACAGCACTCCACATTTTTGTGGAGTGCACACCTTGGGTCAGATTCTCAGAGGCGCTACGACGGGGTATCTCATTTACACTACGCCTCCGCAAACTACGGAGCAAGTGCTTGGAGAATAAGGCACTTGCTCTGTTAAGTTGCGGCGGTGTAGTGTAAATGGCTTACGCTACGCCAGGGGAAGTCTCGAGAATGGGGAGACATTTAGCAGGAGTGTCTCTGAACAGATCTCCAGAGATACAGTGCTTTCGGAAATTATTCACAGCGCTTCACGTTTTCCACATTTTATGTTGCAGCATTATTCCAAAATTGATTACATTTATTATTTTCCAGAAAATTCTACAAACAATAACCCATAATGACAATGTGAAAGAAGTTTGTTTAAAATGATTGCAAACTTATTAAAAAATGAAAATAAAAAATCACACGTACCTAAGTATTCACAGACTTTGCCATGACACTCAAAATTAAGCTTGGGTGCATCCTGCTTCCACTGATCATCCTTGAGATGTTTCTGCAACTTTTTTTTTAATAATTAAATTTTATTTTATTATTATCTTCAACTTTCCATTCAGCATTGTACATTCATTTGTTCCATCGTTTACATAAACGACACAAATGAACATTGCAGAAAAGAACTAGGTACAAAATTGTCTTATAAAAAGTTTTTCAGTTATACTACTGAAACTCCAAAATGGACTGCCATCTGACTCCCATCAGAAAAAGCTAAAATTCAGGACATAGGCAGTCTGTTTTGCCCAGTACTCCCATGTGGTACCAATCGTAGAGTACTGTTTCACCTCTAGCGGGAAAGGCTTAGACTGCCATAGAAGCGTCTGCAGAGACAGGGGCGACATCTTTTTCCAGGCCCACCCTGACTCGCTTGACCCTATCGAATGTGCGTGACATATCGACCGCATAAAAACATTTAAAGGGGTCTGGGACGCCAATTCACCCTCTCTACTTGGGCAGAGCAAGAAGTCTGTATGATATGCACTTGGTTTTGTGACCCCATAAAAAGTTCAGGAATTACACTTTAGTTGTGAGGAGGAAAGAATGGGGAATGGCTACTGGGATGGTTTGTAAAAGGTATAAAAGTCTCGGTAGAACTGTCATTTTCAGAATGCTGTCACGTTTGAACCAGTTGAACGTTGGCTGGTGCTAATGTTTCAGATCTATCCTGGTTGATGTTGGCAACGGAGGAAATTTTTCTTTCAATATGTCTGACAGAGAAGGGGTAAGGCATATGCCCAAATACTTAATTTTCTTCTGGGCCCAAGAAAAGAGAAAATTACCATACATTTGACAAAAGAGCTTCAGGGGTGACATTAATATTTGAAGCCCCTGACTTATTAACGTTGATTTTATAGTTCTGCATAGTTTTGTAACTCACGAAGAAGGTTGGGAATGGTTATGTCTGGGCAATAAAGAAGAGCTGGTCGCCAGCATAAGCCACCACCTTGTGATGTATGACTCCACCCCGAAGGTCTCCTATCCGGATTTACCCTGTTTCTGCATAAAAGCAGCTCCAATACCAAAATCGGGGATGATAGCAGGCATCCCTGTCTGGTACCGTTTCATAACAAAAAAGAAAACAATGCCACGTTGGCTCTCACTGCAGCTGTTGCATCTACCCAAGTGCACAGATTGGCTCCCAAACCGATATTCCTCAAGGTTCATTTAAGAAAGAGACAATTGACCTGATCAAATGCCTTCAGCAGAGTAGGGATGTTCAAGTGGATCAAGTTAAGGGCTCTACAAGTATCATAGCCTCCCTGTTCGGAATGATGCCCACCTAGTTGTTCTGAACCCACGAAGGCAGAAATGGAAGAAGCCAATTGGCTAAAACCTTTGTGAGGATCTTAAGGAGCAGCTGCAGGCAGGGCTTCTCCAGCCAACAAGGTGTTGAGGGAATGCACAAGTCTGGGCACCTAAAGAGCAGAAAAAGTGTGGTAGTAAAGCAAGTGGAAGCCACCCGAGCCAGAAGCCGCTATTTCCTCTCTATCCGTGGCAGATAAATAAGGGAGGCCAGACATTTGAAGGTAGTCATCTACTGCTGACATCTGGCAATGCGCCATTGTTTGGTAGATTGTAGCGTTTCTCAAAATAGTCACGAAAGCAGTTTGCGATGTCTTGAGATTTGTGAGGGGATGTTGGAGTAGATATGCGAGTCTTGTTTTTGGTGTCCCGTAGAGTCCAACAGTCTCCCTGGCTTGCCCCAAATTTATGTTAATGTTACCGGTGGTACATACGTTTGTTTATCCCATTGTAAGCAGAACAGAGTTAAGGGTGTCTCAATTTTTAAGGTCAACTGCCGTCTTGGTTGCTAGGGAGCATTTTTAAAATTTGTCAAAAACATTTTACTTATTCAGCTGTTTGGTAAAGAGGAAGTAAACTCAGCTTCTCAAATGCTCCTTCTTAATACATCTTTCTATAATATTCTGCATTATTCTTTCCCTCTAAGAATGTTTCTTACTTTTCAGTTGATTTGTAATTCCTACTTCCTTGTGGCAGCCAGCGCCACCTTAGCTACTGTCTTCTGAGTCTGAAGAGCAGTTTTCTTCCACCCTTACTGTGTTTCTGTTTGTCCTTACTATAACCTCGCACCAGGGGCGGACTGACCATTGAGGCACTCGGGCACTGTCCGAGGGCCCCATGCCACTAGGGGGCCCCAGGAGGGTTGCCAGGCTCAGTAAAACCAGGGACAGTATGTAAAAATCTGTGTTTTTTTTACATCTGTCCCTGATATGTCTGAAACCGACATGCTTTTGATGTGAAAATCCTGAGATTTTACCTACCCCGCCTCTGCACTACCTCCTGGCATGGTGGTCCGGGGGCCCCATAATATTCTATTGCCCGGGGGCCCCATGAGTTGTCAGTCCGCCCCTGCCTCGCACATGCTCAGTAATGTTGTAGCCAAGCCTCATTTTCATCCAAGTTTTAGTATAGCAATATTGTCCCACATATTGAAGCATAGAGAGGTGAGCAAGCTTTGCAACATATATTTAATGATCGTTTAATGTGTTTTTGACAAAATCTGCTTGATGAAGTTGATCTCCTTGCTCCTGTGTCCCATGAAAAGTGCTGATGTGTACACCCCCTGTGAGGTTGCGAGTCACATAAGGTGTTTAAGAAACTTGTAAATAGCACTGAAATCTCACAATATCTGAGCTGTGCCGCAGAGAGGAGATGCATATGACTGAATGGACAGACAGCGTAATGAGCGTGCCGTGAATCAGGCGAAATATGCACATTTGCTGCTGACGTCATGAAAATGAAAAAGGCAGGTTACAAACAAAGGGAGCAGGTTAGAACGCATTCATACAAAGCAATTTGTACAGTGCTTATCACTGATTTAAATGGGAAAATGTTATCTGGGTGAATTTACAACCACTTTAAGGACAATGATCCAAAGTTACATATTTATGTGTGGGGGGAAAGCATGTGACCCTCTAAGATTCTGTTGGTTTGATAGGGAAAATCAATTAGGCTTTTAGAATTGGCATTAGGCCAATGTGGTGCCTATATTTAAAAAGCTTAGCTGTGGGTATAGTATACTTGGATACAGGTTTGGAAAAATCAATTTGTTAATGGATAGAACTGGCTAAGACTGTATTCAGAGAGTAATGATTTATACTCTGAATGGTCTAAGGTTGTTAGTGGTGTACCCCAAGGTTCAGTGCTGGGACACTTACTTTTTGATTTATTTTATAAATGATATAGAGCAGGGGTCTCAAACTCAAATTACCTGAGGGCCGCAAGACAAGTTTTCATATCCCATGGGGGGCCGCATGCAAAATTTCAAACTTCAAATACAGTACTGTGTCAGCGAACGTATTATTAACCCCCAGCTCTGTGTCAGCGGACGCATTATTAACCCCCAGCACTGGTGTCAGCGGACACATTATTAACCCCCAGCACTGGTGTCAGCGGACACATTATTAACCCCCAGCACTGGTGTCAGCGGACACATTATTAACCCCCACCACTGGTGTCAGCAGACACATTATTAACCCCCAGCACTGGTGTCAGCGGACACATTTTTAAACCCTAGTATTGGTGTCAGCAAACGCATTATTAACCCTGACCACTGCACTGCACACGGGCCACTGCACACGGGCCACTGCACACGGGCCACTGCACACGGGCCACTGCACACGGGCCACTGCACACGGGCCACTGCACACGGGCCACTGCACACGGGCCACTGCACACGGGCCACTGCACACGGGCCACTGCACACAGACCACTGCACACAGACCACTGCACTGCACACTGACCACTACACTGCACACTGCCGACAGACCACTACACTGCCGACAGACCACTACACTGCCACTACACTGCCGACAGACCACTACACTAGAAAAAATTGGGGGAATCTCGTGCCAAAATAAAGTGGGGGGGGAAATTACCAGTGCAATTGATTAAGATTATGGATGAGGACAGAACTGCCTGCAGGATCTGCACTGCCTATCAGATCTGTTTACAACTTGGTTTGCAATCGAGTTTCCCACGGGTAGCAGCTGATTCCTGAGCTCATTTGACCTTATTTTAATTAATAGGTCAACACCATCGGGTAAGGAGCCATCTATCCTCACTTGCGGTGGCACTTTGGTGAAGGTGGAATATATTATTTGGAAGATCTAACACGGAGCACTCCATAGGATCACTATTGTTTTCCAGCACAATATTGCACATCTTATTTATGGACTCTGGGTAGACATTCATTGTCCACCGCCATTGCACTTTTGTTGTATTCACTGTTTTGTTATTGATTTGCTGTTATATTGTTGTAGCACGAGTTTCACATATATCATTCACATTAATGTTGCATAATATATGGTAAATATATCATTAATCAGCGCCCCTTATTTCCACTTGTTCAGACCACTACACTACACGCTGACCATCATGGCACAGCACATCAAGGCTCAGAGCCTTAGCAAATTAGGGCACATCACATCAGGGCACATCACATCAGGGCACAGCACATCAGGGTACAGGGCACAGCACATCAGGGTACAGCACATCAAGTCACAGAGCCCAGCAAATAAGGGCACATGGCACAGCACATCAGGGCACAGGGCACAGCACATCAGGGTACAGGGCACAGCGCACATGAGGGCACAGCGCACATGAGGGCACAGCACACATCAGGGCACAGCACACATCAGGGTACAGGGCACAGCACATCAGGGTACAGGGCACAGGGTACCCTGATGTACAGAGCCCAGCACATCAGGGACACATCAGGGTACATGAGGCACATCAGGGTACATGGGGCACATCAGAGCACATCAGGGTACCTGGGGCACATGGCATATCAGGGTACATGGGGTACATCGGAGCACATCAGGCATACCTCCCAACTTTTCAACTGCAGAATGAGGGACAAATGAGCATACCTCCCAACGAAGTTGTTGAGCGGGGGGGGGGGTCCGCAGATCATAGTTGATGAGCGGGGGGGGGGGTCCGCGGATCTGAGTTGTTGAGCGGGGGGAGGTTCCGCGGATCGGAGTTGTTGAGCGGGGGGGTCCGCAGATCAAAGTTGTTGAGCGGGGGGGTTCCACGGCTCGGAGTTGTTGAGCGGGGTTTTTTATTAGCGGGCCGTAAGTGGCCCGCGGGCCGGTACTTTGAGACCCCTGATATAGAGTCTTTGCAGCTGACACAAAGCTATGCAGTGGAATAACGTCCTTACAGGATGTTTCCAATTTACAAGCCAACCTCAATTCACTGTTTATTTGGGTAACTATGTGGCAAATGAGGTTTAATGTTGATAAATGATGCACTTGGGGGCTAAAAATATGCATACCTCATAGGAGGAGAAAATCTGGGGAAATCGATGGTGGAAAAGACTTTCCTTTTTCTCTTGCTTTTGTACTGAAAAATGTATAAAAAAAAGTATATTTTATACTGAACACAAAAAAACAAACAGTGGGGACTTTGGGAGGTAGATCATGGGCCTTAAGTCCAGACACTCTCCCCTTTTTCCAGTGCCAGGCCAATTTTAAGCTTTCAGCGCTGTCACACATTGGGGCATGCAACTCTGCACCCAAATTACATTTTGTATCAGTTTTTTTACGACAGATAGAAATTTATTTTCATGGTTCATAATCCCCACTGTTTTTTTTTTGTGTTCAGTATAAAATATAGCTCTTTTTTTTTTGGTGCATTTGTTTTTTTAAATACATTTTTCAGTACAAAAGCAAGAGAAAAAGTAAAGTGTGGCGAAGGCAGAATATGTAAATCAGGGAAGGGGAAACTCTGCATAGAACAGGGGGAGTCCAACATTGTGGCATCTATAAAAACATGTTGTAGGACCCCATACAATGATAAAGGAAAAAGACCCCAAAATGTTGGTTTCTGATAAAAAAAAAATCCAAATAAATTACCTTCAGAAATTAATGTTTTCAATCTGTGTGATAGTGAGTCTACAAGCTAGGGGATATGTCATTGAAATTGATCAGTCCTGATGTACTGACTGCCTATCTAAATTTCTTGAGACCCTAAAATGCCAGGACAGTATAAATATCCCCCAGAGAAAACCGGTCTAACAGGGGGGGTCAACCACATTGTGGCTGTGCTCCTCTGTAGATAAACACCCGCTCTGTCCGGAAGAACAGGGCCCAAAACTGTCATTTTTCAGGACTTGATACGCCGCGTAAGTTAAAAGATGCGCCGTCGTATCTATGCCCTGTATTCAGGAACCAAGATATGCCTGAAATCTAGCTTGATACGACCGACGTATGCCTCTTACTCCGTCGTATGTTAGTTGCATATTTTACGCTGGCCGCTAGGGGCGCTTCCGTAGATTTACACGTAGAATATGCAAATGAGCTATATACGCCGATTCACAAACGCATTGATATACGTCGTTTACGTAAGGTGTACGACCAACGTAAAGTTACCCCTGCTATATGAGGCGCAGCCAATGTTAAGTATGGACGTCAGAACAGCCGTCGAATTTCACGTCGTTTACGTAAGTCGTACGTGAATGGGGCTGGGCGTAAGTTACGTTCACGTCGTATGCAGTGTTTGACGTATCTTAGGTATTCTATCCGACGTGAATTTTTTGAGCATGCGCACTGGCATACGTCCACGGACGGCGCATGCGCCGGTTTTTCAGCCCCTCATTTGCATGAGGCCACGGCTCATTTCAATACCACGCGCCCACTGCTTTGATAATCTGAATTACGCGGGCTTACGCCGGCCCATATACGCTACGCCGCCGTAACTTAGGGCGCAAGTTGTTTCTGAATACGGTACTCGCCTCTCTAAGCTACGGCGGCGTAGCGCATATGAGATGCGTTACGCCTACCTAAAAATACGCCAGTCTTTCTGAATCTGGCCCCATATAGTTATGGTAAAGTTAGAATGCTGTTGGAAGAGAGTATTATGGATGAATTTGACCTAATTTAGAACTTTTTGGCTTTAATTAAAAGTGTTATGATCTGTAAAGGGCAAACACCGCATACAAGGATACAAATCTTGATGCATCTGGGAAACTGGTACTGTATAGCAGTATCACAGAATGGGCCTGCATTGCTGCCTCTGGCTATGATGACTTTGATGATCATTGATGTAATTGTAAATTATAAATTGTAAGCCATGCAAGACATTTTTTTTTTTTTTTTTTTTTACCAATTCTTAGATGTCATGGCTGCATTGGTGGTGTTTTGTTTTTTTGTAGACCTTTGTTTCTTTTATTTTTTTTCCTGGTAATCCAACCATGTTCTATTCTTTTTCAACAAAACAAGCTGTCCTGCAAATGTAGCAGTTAGTGTTGAGACAGACTATTTACCACTGACAGGGATGCTTATAATGATCACATTTTATATAAAGCGGAGCTCCACCCTAAAGTGGAACTCACGCTGATCGGGAACCCTCCCCGCCTCCGGTGTCACATTTGACACCTTTCAGGGGGAGGGGGGTGCAGATACCTGTCTAAAGACAGGTATTTGCACCCACTCTTGGCCCAGCATTCTCGGGCAGAATGCAGGCATGTCGCCCTCTCGTTGTGTGCTGGGAACACTCGGCTCCCAGCACGTAGCAGGGGCCAATTGGCGGGAGCAGCGTGACTCGCGCATGCGCCGTAGGGAACCGGGCAGTAAAGCCGGAGCGCTTCACTTCCTGGTTTCCTCACCGTGGATGGCGGGGGGAGCAGCAGAGAGACAAGCGATCGCTCGTCCTCTGCTGCGGACGACGCTGGGATCCAGGACAGGTAAGTGTCCTAATATTAAAAGTTAGCAGCTGCAGTATTTGTAGCTGCTGGCTTTTAATATTTTTTTTGAGCGGACATCCGCTTTAATTGTGTAAAACTTTTCTCCCAGAATGGAAAAAAGCTGTTGCTGTAACTGCTTAAAACTGCATTGTGAGCTGCAGTTTTGCTTAAACGTGTTAGCGTATTTAAATCTGCTAGTACATCTGACACGCCACTCTCTCCCAGACTGACAATGCTACTGTCCAAGAGTGCCCCTGTGCTCCTTCATCTGGAGTGGGGTTTATTATTGGCCAGATCACCAGGTGAAAACTGATGGGGGGGAAAAAGCCTAAAAAAAAAAACTACCACATCTAATGATTGGCAAGCTGCAATAATAAATTTTTTGGTTGAAACAGAAGAATGTTTATGTTTTTAATTGACCAAGTAAAAGTCCTGACCTGCATCCCTAAGTTGAAACTATCCTTTAAGGTGGAGTAGGCTAAAAAAATTCATAGCTAATGTGCATGGCGGCTCAACAGTAACTGAAAACATTTAGTTGCATTTATTGCTTCCCAGTAGAGGCACACCAGTTACTTAAATGCACACTTTTGCCTTATTAAATATATACAGTAACTTGGCCCCTTTCATACAGGCTGTCCAATCAGGTCCCCTTGTCAGTTTTCAGGTGGACCTGATTGGACCCTCCAGTCTGTTCTATGGACACCAGTCTCTTCTATGGAGAGGCATATGTCCGCTGACACCTGCCGACATCCAATTTCATTGTGTCCCGCCAAAAAGATGGATGGTGTTCCCTTTCCCCATCTGTCTGGCAGATCGGATGGAAACGGACAGGTTTCCAGGACTAGGCAGAACATGTAAAAACAGCAAAACTGCACAGTACCAGGGGGCGGTCCTACTGGCTATAACCCCTCACACTGCATCCAGCAGCTCAGTTTTTTTCTGCCTAGTGTAGGAGAAGGACCTGGCTCCAGATGGGTACCATTGGAGATTTTTTTTTCTTTTTTGATTCCTGTGATCTACTATCAACAGCCAGGCTGGGTGACAGGCTGGATAATATAGATCCTGGTAGTCTCCCCAGCCCGGCCATAGAGTGTGAGCAGGCCCTAGCTATGCGCTGGGTTTGCCACGACATGCCCCTTCTGATCCAGGGGTGGCCGGTGAGCTATATGCTCTGGGGCACACATATGACTGGGCTGCTGCTGTCAGTGTGCCGTGGCCGACAGCCACCCCATACCGCTCAGGTGATGTCTGTCCACGGAATGTGCCCAACAGTCCCCAAAGGAGGGGTAAGTATGGTCCCACCTGTCTCGGCAGAATGGAGCAGCTGGGCATTCCTTGGGAGGTCGAATAGAGGGTCTCTCACTCTCCCTTTCTTCTCTCCCTGTCCTTTCCCTCCTCCCCATGCTTGGGTCCGCTGTGTGACTGACCGGGGGGCTCCGAGTCCGGACCGGGGGCTGTGCTGTGTATGGCGCCCGCTCGTCTATATATTTGGGCCTTGTTGGGGTGTTTGAGGTACATTTTTGTGAGGAGACCGCCATTTTGCTGTAGCCTAAGTTCAGGAAAGTCCGGCGGACATTTTGCTGGGACCCTCAAGTGTGCTTAGGCGGCTGGCGGCCATTTTCTAGTAGTCTCAGCTTGTTTTTGCCTCTAGCGCTGGGGGATTTTTTCCTGTACGGCGTTAATCACTCACAGCACCTCGTGAGGGAGTGCAGACAGCTTCGCAGTACCTGGGTCTGGGTGGTGAGTCCTACGGGGGGCCCCTCAGTCTGTGGCAGCTAGAAGGGTGGACTTTTAGTGTGGCTTGCCTTCAGTCCCTAGCGGTGTCAGGCGAGTGTGGATCAGCATGGCGTCAGAAGCTGGTGCTTCTTTTCCAGACATACCTGTGGTGGCAACCGCTTACCCTGCACCTGCGGTGCCTATGGACGCTTTGTCGGCGGTCCTAGTGTCTTTTGTTGCCAGGGTGGAAGCGACGTGCAGGCACAGGGGGGGTAAAAAACACCCCCGCCCGCCACCAGTTTCGGGAGAAAGCTCTGATTCACACTCGTGCCTTGCTGTGCCAACCGACCCCTTTCTGAGGTTTCAGAGGATGCGGACCAGAACCGTTCGGACTCTCTGTCCGGGTCAGTGCAGGAAAAGGCACTTGTAGGAGCGCTTATCACAGCAGTGCAGGATACCCTAAAGATGGAGGATACAGCGGGGGTATCTGCAGAGGTGTCGGTCCCTTTTGGGTCTCACAAGCCGACCCGCACGGCTAAGGTTTTCCCCTACCTTACCTATTTTGATAAATTTATCTACAAAAAATGGGAACGCCCGCAATGTGCCTTTTTGGTCCCAAAATGCATGGCGGTGCGTTACCCCTTTGAGGAGAAATTCCCGAAAAATGGACGTCTCCCCCAATTGTGGACCCCCCGGTATCTAGGTTAAATAAGATAACCACGATTCCGGTGGAGGGGACCCCTGCTTTTAAGGACCCTGCTAATAGGAGGGCCGAGGTGGTTGCCTGATCCACGGTGGTGGGGTCAGCATTGCGGCCAGTGTTGGCCATGGCCCTGGTGTCCCAGACGCTTACTGAATGGGCAAAATTGTTGCACGGTGAGTTGGAAAAGCAACAGACTTTCCCGGTCTGCGTGGAACTGGCAGACCAGTTGGTGCACGGCCTTGAGTATATCTGCGATGTGGCCTTAGATACGCCCCCCTTGCTTTCTAGTGCCTTAGTATCTGCTGTGGTGCTACATCGTCTGATTTGGCTAAAATGCTGGTCTGTGGACCAGGCATCTATGAAGGCTCTGGCGGATTTGCCTTTCCAGGGAGAGAGGCTCTTTGGAGCTTTGCTGGATGACATTATTAAAAATGTTACTGGGGGTAAGAGTACATTGCTCCCACAGTCCAGAAAAGGTAAGAAGCCATGCCGTAGGACAGGATCCTCCTTTTCCACTCAGAAGCGTTTTTTCTGTCCGCCCGGGTCGGCAGGTAAGCGTTCCCAGACCGACAAGGTGTCTGCTGAGCGACAGAAGCGTCCCTGGTTCCACAAGCCTGCGAACAAATCTATGACCGCATAAAGGTTTGCCCCCGCTGACTCTCAGGTGGGGGGTCGCCTTCGGGAGTTTGCAGCTAGGTGGACCTCCCTGCTTTCAGAGCAGTGGGTCTGTAAAGTGGTTTCATCAGGATACGGATAGTTTCTTTCTTGTCCACCAAACAGGTTTTTTCCGGCTCGTCGGGAAGCCTTGTTTGGGGCTGTGCAGGAACTGCTGCTGCGCGGAGTGATAGTGTCGGTACTGTCGCAGGAACGTTTTCAGGGCTTCTACTCCAATCTGTTTTTAGTCCCGACGAAGGAAGGGGTCCGTCCGATCCTGGACTTCAAAGCCCTCAACAGCTTTGTGAAGGGGGAAAGGTTTAGGATGGAATCAGTTTTCTCTGTGGTCGCTGTACTTTATCCGGGGAATTTCCTAGCGTCCCTGGACATCAAGGATGCATACTTACATTTCCCCATATGCGTCAGCCATCAGGGGTTTCTGCGGTTTGCGGTCGGGGACGAGCACTACCAATTTGTAGCTCTCCTTTTTGGCCTGGAATCGGCACCAAGAGTTTTTACCAAGGTGCTTGCCCCGATTCTGGCTTTGCTGAGACATCGAGGAATCGCAATCGTGGGCTACCTGGACGACCTCCTTCTGAGAGCAGCTTCTGCCTCAGAATTAGAGGAGGATGTGGCGATCACCAGTCAGGCTCTTCGGGAGTTTGGTTGGGTTCTGAACCTTTAGAAGTCTTCTTCTGGCTCGTCAGGAAGTTTTGTTTGGGGCTGTGCAGGAACTGCTGCTGCACAGAGTGATAGTGTCGGTACTGTCGCAGGAACGGTTTCAGGGCTTCTACTCCAATCTGTTTTTAGTCCCGACGAAGGAAGGGGTCCGTCCAATCCTGGACCTCAAGGCCCTCAACAGCTTTGTAAAGGAGGGAAAGGTTCAGGATGGAATCAGTTTTCTCTGTGGTCGCTGCACTCTATCCGGGGAATTTCCTAGCGTCCCTGGACATCAAGGATGCATAGTTTCTTACATTTCCCCATATGCGTCCGCCATCAGAGGTTTCTGCGGTTTGCGGTCGGGGACGAGCACTACCAACTTGTAGCTCTCCTTTTTGGCCTGGCATCGGCACCAAGGGTTTTTACCAAGGTGCCTTCCCCGATTCTGGCTTTGCTGAGACATCGAGGAATCGCAATCGTGGGCTACCTGGACGACCTCCTTCTGAGAGCAGCTTCTGCCTCAGAATTAGAGGAAGATGTGGCAATTGCCAGTCAGGCTCTTCGGAAATTTGGTTGGGTTCTGAACCTTTAGAAGTCGGTGTTGGTACCAACTCAACGCCTGGAGTACCTGGGCTTGATTCTGGACTCCTCCGAGGCGAGAGTTTTTCTCCCTTCGGACAAACTGCAGACTCTTCGGGCTGCGGTGAAGCTGTTGGCGTCCAGCAAGTGGTCGTCGCTGCGCTTCTGCATGCGAGTCCTGGGTCTCATGGTAGCCACTTTCGAGGCGGTGCTTTATGCTCAATTTCACACTTGAGTCTTGCACAAAGGGAAATCCTGTCCAAATGGGACAAATCTCCGTTGTCTCTGGATTGTCAAATTCGGGTGAGCCAGCTTGTCAGGGATTCCCTGATCTGGTGGTGGAGGTCTCCGGCCCTTCGTTCCGGGAAGTCATTCCTTTTTCATTGGATGGTGATCACGATGGACACCAGCCTGACCGGTTGGGGGGGAGTTTGGGGTGTATAGTTGGCACAGGGTCGCTGGACGCAGGAAAAATTAGGCGGTGCCTCTCCACATGGTCACGGAGGCTGCAGGGACACCCAGTCAGGATCCGGCGGTGGCGTCTTTAAACTAGCAAGAAGGAACAAGAAGCTCGGCTGCAGCATTGGAGGTCGCTCACATCCTGAGGTGGGCAGAGCGGAGCGTGCCGGCTCTATCAGTCGTTCACATTCCGGGCCTAGAAAACTGGCAGGCCGACTACCTAAGTTGTTAGATGCTGGACCAAGGGGAATGGTCGCTACATCCAGAGGTTTTTCAACTCCTTTGCCTGAAATGGGGCACACCGGATGTGGATCTTCTGGCCTCTCGACTCAATCGGAAGGTACTGAGGTTTGTGGCCAGGTCCAAGGATCCCTGGGCGGACGCGGCGGGTGCGTTGGTGGTTCCATGGGGGCTTTATCGTCTAATTTATGCCTTTCCACCGATTTAAAACTCCTTCTCCCTCGTCTGCTTCGCAGAGTGGAGACCGAGGCGATTCCGGTAATTCTGATTGCCCCAGATTGGCCTCGGCACCCCTGGTACGCCGACATAGTATGAATGATGGTGGATGTTCCTTGGCGACTGCCGATGCGAGAGGACCTTCTGTCACAAGGCCCTATACCTCAACCTGCTTTACAGTCGCTGGCTTTTACGGCATGGTTGTTGAAAGTCAGGTGCTAAGGGACCGAGGTCTGTCGGAGTCGTGATCTCCACTATGATGAAGGCGTGGAAGTCATCTTCTCGGGCGATTTATCATCGCACATGGAGGGCCTACATCTCTGTGTTCTGTTTCTAGAATTCTGCTGTTTTTGCAGCAGGGAGTGGATCAGAAACTTGCCTTAAGCACCATTAAGGGGCAGATATCAGCCATGGCTGTCTTTTTTCAGCGTCCCTTGGCGGCTCATTTATTGGTGAGTACGTTTGTGCAGGGGGTTCGACATGTGGTCCCTCCAGTTCTACCACCGCTGCCTCCATGGGATTTGAATCTGGTGCTCACGGTACTTCAGAAACCGCCCTTTAAAAACATTAGGGAGATCCCTCTATTGTCACTCTCTGAGAAAGTAGCCTTTCTGATGGCTAATACATCTGACGGGAGGGTTTCTGAGTTGGCAGCCCTGTCTTGCAAGTCTCCCTACCTGATCCTCCACAAGGATAAGGCATTGCTAAGCCTGTAGCCTTTGTTTCTTCCTAAGGGCCCCTTCACACGTGCGGACCGTGTTTTAGGTCCGTTTTTTTTCATCAGTTTTTCGTCCGTTTTTTCATCCGTTTTTCCATCCGTTTTTCCATCCGTTTTTCCATCCGTTTTTCCATCCGTTTTTCCATCCGTTTTTTAATCCGTTTTTTCATCCGTTTTTTTTTTTTTAGAACTTTTTTTTTATTACATATTTTGATGAAAAACGGATGTTAGCGGATCGGATGTTAAACGGATCGTCCGCTAACATCCGTTTTTCGTCCGTTCGGTTTTTTTGACGGAAGAAATAGGGTTTTCTTCCATTCAAAAAAACGGAGCTTAACGGAGAGGGATGCAAACGGACGTTAGCGGATGCTCATCCGCTAACGTCCGCTATCCCATAGGGATGCATTGCGGTCCGTTTTTCATCCGTAAAAAAACGGACGAACGGTCCGCACATGTGAAAGGGCCCTAAGGTTGTTTCGGCGTTCCATCTAAATGAGGACATTGTGCTTCCATCCTTGTGTCCTCAGCCGTAGCATCCCAAAGAGGTTGCTTTGCATTCCTTGGACGTGGTCCGGGCTCTGCGGGTGTATCGGTCGGCAACAGCTCCGTTTCCGAGGTTGGATTCACTGTTTGTGTCGGTAACTGACCAAAGAAGGGCCTGGCGGTCTCGTCGGACACCATTTCTTGGTGGATTGACAGATCGTGATCCAGGCTTATGCCTTAAAGGGGCGGACGCCTCCCTTTCCTGTCACGGCACATTTGACCAGGGCAATTGGTGCCTCCTGGGCTTTCCGACATCAAGCATCCGTTTCCCAGGTGTGTAAGGCGGCGACCTGGTCGTACGTTCACACTTTCACTAAATTTTTCAAGGCTGATATGAGTGCATCTGCGGATGCTTCCCTTTTCGGCCGCAAGGTTTTGCAGGCGGCTGTTTTCGTTGAGGAGCTCTGGGTGTTTGGGTGGAGTTTTTGCTTGTTGTTCCCACCCCTCGTTTTTTTACACTGCTTGGGGACGTCCCTAAGTTCAAGATTAAAAGTGCTGTGTTCGTCAATGAACGAAAGAGAAAATAGGATTTTTGTACTCACCGTAAAATCCTTTTCTCTGAAGTTCATTGACGGACACAGAACCCACCCCTCCTTCTTTTTTTTCTTTTTTTTTTTGTGCTGCTTTTTTACGAACTGAGCTGCTGGATGCAGTGTGAGGGGTCATTATTATTATTATTCAGGATTTATATAGTGCCAACAGTTTGCGCAGCGCTTTACATCAGGGAAGACAGTACAGTCACAATACAAATTAATACGGGAGGGATCAGAGGGACCTGCTCGTTAGAACTTACAATCTAGAGGGGAGGGTCACTTGGAACAAAGGGTAGTTAGCTGTGGGGGATGATCAGATGGACAAAATGAAAATATAGTTAGGTGTGTGAATGGTAGGCTTCTCTGAAGAGGAGGGTTTTCAGGGATCCTCTAAAAGCTGATAGAGAAGACGATAGATGGATAGATTGGGGTAAGGAATTCCATAGGCTTGGAGAGGCTCTAGAAAAGTCCTGGATACGAGCATGGGATGAGGTGATGAGAGAGCTAGAGAGTAGGAGGTCTTGAGACGAACACAGAGAACGATTAGGTTGGTATTTAGAGACTAGGTCATTGATGTAGTGGATGGCTTTGTAGGTAATTGTTAGTATTTTGAATTTAATTTGTTGGGCGAGCCGAAGCCAGTGGAGGGATTGACAGAGGGGAGTAGCAGAGACAGAACGGTTGGTAAGGTGGATGAGTCTGGCAGCAGCATTCACGATGGACTGAAGGGGGGTTAGAGTATGCTGAGGTAAGCCAATGAGGAGGGAGTTGCAGTAATCGAGGCGAGAGATGACCAGGGAGTGAGTTAAGAGTTTTGTGGTGTCATTGGTTAGAAAGGGGCATATTTTGGAGATGTTGCGAAGACTGAGACGGCAAGATTTGGACAGTGATTGAACTTGAGGCTTAAAGGACAGTTCAGCGTCTAGGACTACTCCTAGGACCTTGATATGTGGGGATGGGCTGATAGTTGTGCCATTAATTTTGACAGAGAGATCAGGGGAAGAGGCACATGGGGGAGGGAAAATGATAAGTTCAGTTTTGGATAGATTGAGTTTGAGTTTGAGGAAGTGGTGCGACATCCAAACTGATATATCTGATAGTAAATTAGTGAAACGTGAGGAGAATGAAGGAGTGGGTTGAGGGGTAGAGAAATAGATTTGAGTGTCATCAGCGTAAAGATGGTATTGGAAGCCGTGGGAGGCTATTAGCTGACCCAGGGAGGAGGTGTAGATAGAGAATAGGAGAGGTCCAAGAACAGAACCTTGGGGGACCCCAACAGAGAATGGAAGAGGAGAGGAGGAAGTAGAGTTGTAAGCAACGCTGAAAGTGCGGTTGGATAAGTAGGTAGAAAACCAGCGAAGAGATCAGTCACGGAGACCAAAATTGTGGAGTTTTTTTAGGAGGAGGGGGTGGTCAACCGTATCAAAGGCGGCAGAGAGGTCCAGGAGTAGGAGCACAGAATAGTGTCCCTTAGTTTTGGCTGTTAGTATATCATAGCGAGTAGGACCACCCCCTGGGCGGTACTGTGCAGTTTTGCTGTTTTTACATGTTTTAACTAGTCCTCTCCTGAAGGTGGCGATATAAACCTAAGGTCAGGAATTAAAGTGCTGTGTCCGTCAATGAACTTCAGAGAAAGGGATTTTACGGTGAGTACAAAAATCCTATTTTTCCTAACAAAACTAACATTCTTTTTTTCAAATACTTTTGTTGGATAATACTTATTTTAGGTCTTGTAGAAATATTACCATTTCAAAAGGGTTCACAAACAGTTAAGTACCACTGTAGATGCTCCCCATTTTGAGCTTTTTACATTCTACGTGATAGTGACATGTTTATTTAATGATATTCTTAAATAATAGGAATGTCTAAATATGCTTTATACAGACATGTACCAGCTGCAAGATGAGGTTCTTGGTGAAGGAGCCTATGCCAGAGTCCAAAGCTGCATGAACTTAATCACCAACAAGGAGTACGCTGTGAAGGTGATTGTATAAAACTGTATTTTTTCTAAATAATTTTTGCAATTTCAACTTCAGTGTTTTTTATGCTATGTAAACATGTGTAAATTACAAGTCTGTTTGCCTTTGTAGGGAAAGCAACAGGTACATTTTTTTTTTTTTTGGCGGCTCCTACCAGTAGCTTAAAGATAGAGTCTTGACCCCCAAGTATGTGATTTATTTCATTGTCGTGCAGGTGTACTCACAGTGGAGTACACACACAAAGGTCTAACAGTCTTTTGTATCTGTTTTGTCAAACAAAGCAGTAGGGAAGGAAGAGGAGTATAAATTGCTGGCTGGGGCTCCATCAGAGTGAACCTTTTGCTTTTCCCTGCTTGGGCAAAACACCAACTTCATGTTACCTTGTAAAGAAAAAAACTTTTTTTTTATTATGAAATGTAAGTGCATGTCCACTTTTTATTTATCTCTCCGCCAAGGTAAATTATAGTTTTGCCTTATATAGTTTACTGAAGAATCAAATTGAAACCTGGTTGAACTGTCATCAAAATTTGAATTACACTTAAAGCTGAACTCCATGGGGTAGATTCACATAGATCAGCGGATCTTTTGATCCGCGTGATCTATCTTTTTTACGATACGCCTGTGCCAGTTTTTGAGGCAAGTGCTGTATTCAGAAAAGAACTTGCCTCGTAAGTTGCCCTGGCGGATCGTAAATCCCCCGGCGGGATGCAAATTCTGCGGCTAGGGGGAGTTTTCTATTTAAATCACGCACGTCCCCGCGCCGATCGTACTGCGCATGCGCCGCCGGCTAAATTTCCCAGCGTGCATTGCTCCAAATGACGTCGCAAGGATGTCATTGTTTTCGACGTTAACGCAATTTGCGTATGGCCGTATTCCCGAACGACTTACGTAAACGACGTAAAAAATTCAAAACTCGACGCGGGAACGACGGCCATACTTAACATAGGATACGCCGCACTTACCCCGCATATAGCAGGGGTAACTATGCGCCGGAAAAAGCCGAACGCAAACGACGTAAAAAAAAAAGCGACGGTCGGGCGTTCGTTTTTGAATCGGCGGTTCTCCTCATTTGCATAGTCGTCGCGTAGAAAAACGGAAGCGCCACCTAGCGGACGGCGGGAGATTGCAGCCTAAGATCCGACAGTGTAACTCACTTACACCAGTCGGCTCTAAGGGAGATCTATGCGGAACCTGATTCGAGGAATCAGCCGCATAGATCCGAGCGTCGGATCTCACAGATACGACGGTGTATCAGTAGATATACCGTCGTATCTTAATGTGAATCTACCCCCATGTTTTATTTAACCACTTGAGACCCGGACCTTTAGGCAGGTAAAAGACCCGGCCGGGTTGTGCGATTCGGCACTGCGTCGCTTTAACAGACAATTGCGCGGTCGCTCCCAATCAAAATTGGTGTCCTTTTTTTTCCCACAAATAGAGCTTTCTTTTGGTGGTATTTGATCATCTCTGCGGTTTTTATATTTTGCGCTATAAACAGAAATATAGCGACAATTTTGAAAAAAATTCAATATTTTTTACTTTTTGCTATAATAATATCCCCCAAAAATATATAAAAAAAATTTTTTTTCATCAGTTTAGGCCGATACGTATTCTTCTACCTATTTCTGGTAAAACAAATTACAATAAGCGTTTATCGGTTGGTTTGCGTAGAATTTATAGCGTTTACAAAATAGGGAATAGTTTTATTGCATTTTTATACATTTTTTTTTTTTTACTACTAATGGTGGCGGAGATCAGCGATTTTATTTTTTTGTGACTGCGACATTATGGTGGACACTTCGGACAATTTTGACACATTTTTGGGACCATTGGCATTTTCACAGCAAAAAATGCATTTAAAATGCATTGTTTATTGTGAAAATGACAATTGCAGTTTGGGAGTTAACCACAAGGGGGCGCTGGAGGGGTTATGTGTGACCTAATATGTGTTTACAACTGTAGGGGATTGTGGCTGTAGGTGTGACGTCATCAATTGTGTATCCCTATAAAAGGGATCACACGATCGATGACGCCGCCACAGTGAAGAACGGGAAAGCTGTGTTTACACACAGCTGTCCCCGTTCTTCAGCTCCGGGGACCGACCGCGGGACTCCAGCGGCGATCGGGTCCGCGGGTCCCGCAGTCCCGGTTACGGAGCTTCGGACCGGGTCGTGGGCGCGCGCCCACGAACCACGGCTGGGCACTAGCACAGGACGTACTTGTACGTGCATGTGCCCAGCCGTGCCATTCTGCCGACGTAAATGTGCAGGAGGCGGTCCTTAAGAGGTTAACTTTCATTTGGATCAAGCTGGTCCAAATAAACAAATTACTTATACAGTATACAGTTATTGGTTCCAGCAGCGGTAAAAAAAACTACCCGTCCCACTACAAATTGGGCTAAGTGTTGCTTAGCCATTCAGAAGAAGCTTTGTATTCTATGCCCTGCAAACATTCTATGCCATTTTTCTTGTACCCTGTGGCAGAAGGGGCACCTGCTATGCTATTTTCACTGTCCTTACTCCTGTTACAGCAGCACCTTTCACCTCCAAAATTGTACTTCCCTTCTCTCTGTGTAATGCAAGTCTGTACATCTTCCTGGTACAATGAGACAATCACACCAATCCTGCCCCCTCCATCACTTTCTGCTGTTTGTTTGCTCTCCCCTCACATGTATCTTCACTGCTCACATCCTGCAGCCTTCTGTGTCTGACCTGACCATTCCAATCACTCACTGCCTGACACTCTTTCCATCCCAGATTACTTTTTATCTCTTAACTGTTCAGCAGCTCAGTACATTTTCTGCAGTCATTTAAGGTGGCCATAGTAGGAATTAAATAAAAAAAGGAATTCTCCATTCTACGACCACCTTAAATGACTGCAGAGAATGTACTGAGCTGCTGAACAGTTAAGAGATAAAAAGTAATCTGGGATGGAAAGGGTGTCAGGCAGACAGTCAGTATGTGGACCACTAGAGAGGGAATGCTCAGATCTGAGACCAGTGCAGCCACTTGGTGCTGTTCAGTGCCAAAAATTAAATGGCATGTCACCATGAATAGGGTGCACCACAACTACCTGCAAGTGTGTTCAATAAACATAGCTGGGGCATTGCGAGTCAGCTGATATTGCCCCCTCACTGCTTGTCAAACACCACAATAGACACCCATCCAAATTGGCCCTCAACGTCCTTTCTCCCTTTGAGTTCCCCTAGAGCTCTTTAGATTCATGTATTTTAACAGAGCCAAGTTCCCCTCATTCATCCCACTGACATACAGTAGATGGCAAATTAGTCCTCCTCAGATTGACACAAGTGACGCAGCATGATAATCATGATGATTTGATGATGATTATTAAAGGATAGTGAAATGCATCCTTAGGCCACTATCCCCACTGATCAAAGCAGAACGGACGGACAACAGGTCTGTGTCCACTCAGTTTATGCAAAGCAGTCATGGATCGAGCCAACTCTGCTCTATAGGCAGTCGGGCGTAATGGACATATCTCCTTCAGTTATTTTTATTTTTTTGTCTTGTTTTTTTTTGTTTCTTTTGTGGATCGCATTGGAGGTAGGCAGATGAGCAGGATTGGGGTTGAGGTTGGGGGCCACATCAGGTAGGCTGTACGGGACTGAAAACTACCTCCCATGCCACCCGAGTGCTTTCACACTGGGGTGGTGCGCTTGCAGGACTTTAGAAAAAGTCCTGCAAGGAGCATCTTTGGGGCGGTTACAGCGCTCTTAAAACACCCTGCGCATTTTCCAAATCACCTGAAAAGCAGGGGTCTAATGCCGCGTACACACGATCAGAATTTCCGACCACAAAAGTTTGATGTGAACTTTTGGTCGGAAATTGTGTAGGCCCCATCAGACATTTTCTGTCGGAATTTCCGACAGCAAAAATTTGAGAGCTGGTTCTCAAATTTTCCGACGGGCAAAGTTCTTGTCAGAAATTCTGATCGTCTGTATGCAGTGCCAACGCACAAAAATCCTATGCATGCTCGGAATCATTGAACTTAATTTTTCTCGGCTTATCAAAGTGTTGTACGCGACTGCGTTCTTGACGTTCGGAATTTCCAACAACATTTGTGTGACCGTGTGTATGCAACACAAGTTTGAGCCAACATTCTGTCAGAAAAAAATCCCACGGTTTTCTTGTCGGAAATTCTGATTGTGTGTACGCGGCATTAGTCTAAAGACACAGGGCCAGATCCACAGACATCAGCGGATCTTTGTGCGGGCGTAGCTTATCTTCTTTACGCTACTCCACCGCAACTTAGAGAGGCAAGTGCCGTATTCACAAAGCACTTGCGTCCTAAGTTACGGCGGCGTAGCGTAAATGGGCCTACGTAAGCCTGCGTATTTCGAAGTAGGCAGGTCATGGGCGTGTAGTATTATAATGAGGCTTGACCCCATGAAGATGCATGTCCGTACGAATGGCATAAGTTTCGTTCACGTCAGAGGAATTTTTTGACGTATCTTAAGGATTCAATCGGACATGAGTCTGAGCATGCGCACTGGGTTACGTCCACGGACGGCGCATGCTCCGACTCATGTCCGATCAAAATTCCTAAGATACGTCGAAAAATGCCTCTGATGTGAACGTAACTTACGCACAGCCCTATTTACGTACAAATTACGCAAACGACGTAAAATACGACGCTGTTCTGACGTCCATACGTTAACATGACTTACCCCTGCTTTATGAGGGGTAAAGTTACGCTGGTCGTATGCCTTACGTAAACTGCGTATATTGATACGTTGGGCGCAACTACATTCGTGGATCGGCGTATCTAGGTCATTTGCATATTCGATGCGGAAAATCGACGGAAGCGTCCCTAGCGGCCAGCGTATAATTGCACACAATTATACACCGGCGTAGGCAAGTTACGTCGGCGGAGGAAGCCTTTTTTTTAGACGTATCTGCCTTTGAGAATCGGCGTAAAGATACACCAGCGTAGATTTGAAATTACGGCGGCGTATCTGGAGATACGCCGCCATAAAAGTTTTGTAGATCTGGCCCACAGTCTTTATAAACTTGAAATGTTTCCTCTAATTTCTGTTGGTTTCTCCATGTATTCTGCTTTACCTCCAAAAACATACTGGAAGAGTTATTGGCATATTAACTAATTGGACTTGGATTGTTGGAGTGTGGTAGGGGCATTTATTTACAGTATAAGATTTAAAAAAGAAAAAAAATATATATATTAGAGTAAGAAGCATATGCATACAAATGGTACACAGTAAGGCCCCCATGTAAACTGCTGCTGCTAAACGGGCGTTCAGAGGCAGTCAGACACTTTTTTCCACTGCCTCTGAACTCATTCAATGTTATCTTATGTGTACATGTACACAGGTTCGTTTACTGTCATTTTTAGGCAGTTGCGTTTTATAGGCTGAAGTTTCTTATGTTTCAGATGCTAAACGCGGTAACCCGCGTTAAGCCGCATTTCACTTATAGGCATTTTTTGTTTTTGGTCATATAAAAAAAAAAAAAATATTTTCTCCCAAATGCTTCTAAATGCAAATGCGGCTAAACGCGGCATGTAAACACAGCTAAATGGCCATTTTTAGACACTGGTTTCTAGCTGTCAAGTTAAATCGTTTAGGAGAAGTTGAACAACGTCCTGTGTACATAAAGCCTTAAAAGCATAAGAACACATTCCAGTAATCTGTCTTCTGTACAATATTATACATAATATTCTAGCATACTAGTATAATGAGATGAAGGCATGCTAAGACATGCCTCCTAATTAGTCACATACGTTTGTCTTATGACCAAAGAACAGTAAACAGACCAGAGTAAAATGGGGTATATCCATAACCCTGTTTCTCATATACAGTGGGGATCGAAAGTTTGGGCACCCCAGGTAAAAATTTGTATTAATGTGCATAACGAAGCCAATACAATGTGCCACTGGCTGCAATACAACCCCAAAGCATGATTGATCCATCCCCATGCTTAACAGTTGGACAGAGGTTCTTTTCATTAAATTCTGTGCCCTTTCTTCTCCAAATGTACCTTTGCTCATTCCGGCCAAAAAGTTATATTTTAACCTCATCGGTCCACAGAACTTGTTTCCAAAATGCATCAGGCTTGTCTATATGTTCATTTGCAAAGTTCAAACGCTGATTTTTGTGGTGAGGACGTAGAAGAGGTTTTAATCTGATGACTCTTCCATGAAGACCATATTTGTACAAGTATGTCTTTATAGTGGAATAGTGTACCACAACTCCAGTGCCTGCCAGATCTTTCTGGAGGGATCGTGCAGTCAAATGTGGGTTTTGAATTGCTTTTCTCACAATCCTGCGAGCTGTTCTGCCTGATATTTTTCTTGGTCTTCCAGATCTTGCTTTAACTTCCACTGTTCCTGATGACTTAATTACATTCCGAACAGAGGATATTGACATCTGAAAACGCTTTGCTATCTTCGTATAGCCTTCTACAGCTTTGTGAGCGTCAACTATTTTTAGTTTGTTTTCTAGACAACTGCTTAGAAGAACCCATGGTGCTGATTGTTGGGGCAAGGTTAACTGAATCTGGGCATTTTAAAACCTTTGAGATTGACATCACCTGGTCTTCCCAGACGATGATTGAGAACAATCCATGACACTGGCAGGTCTCAGCTTTGCAAAGGGGGCAGTACATGCTATAAATTCTGCAGGGTGCCCAAACTTTTGCAGACACCATTTTTTTTTGTTTTCTGTAATTTTGAAAGTGTAAATGATGGAAATAAAATCTAACTTTTTTGACATATTATAAGAATGTCTAATCTGTAATTTAATGCCTTTTGGAGATTTTTCCATCTTTCCTTGGCTTCGTTATGCACAGTAATACAAATTTTTACCGGAGGTGCCCAAACTTTCGATCCCCACTGTAGAGAAAATGAGTGCAAGCATCAGAGTTAATAAAGAGTAACTTGTGTCTTGTGTGTCTAACCAAGGACCCCAAATTTTGGCAAACTTCATAGGGCTAGCCTCATAAGTTAGCTTGTATAATGGGAGGTTTTGATTAATTACTTGCTTCCACAGACCAATATGTAAGTGTTCTGACTGACTGAATCCAATCATTAACACAATTTTTCTGGTGTAATAGAGCAATAAACCCAAAAACAATTTGGTCTTAGGAAGCTCAACATCTTCAATCACCTCAAGAAGACACCACTTGGGGCTGCAGATATTGGGGAGTTCAAAAGTCTATAAAATAAATGCAGTAACTGCTGACCAGAACAGTCTGACCCTATTACAGGACCATACCATATTAAAGAAGTCCCCCTGCTCAATCTTGCACTTATGGCAAGTGGGAGATGTCCGTTTATGCATTTAAAAGTATTTTTGGGGTGTAATATGTTAGATGTAAATATCTGAGCTGTATTAATTTATCCCTAGCAGAGATAACAGTATCCGGGTATATAAACTACATACTGCTGTCCCAACACCCACCTAATACGGGCCTTCTCTAATTGGGGCGATTAGTCTGTCTAGCAGCAAGGCTTAATATATGGGGAAATCAGTTTGCAACGGTCAGGAGAAAGAAGTGCACGTTCCAGCTTAGAATACGTTTTAAAAGGTTTTTAAGGTACAAGCCTGATGTAAAAAAAATTCTGAGTAACATGTCTATTTAAATAAAAAATATTGCTTCGTTATATCCAGTGCTTCCTTTGTAAATTTCTAAAAATTTTGCATCCCAGATCATAGAAAAGAGACCTGGTCATAGCCGAAATAGAGTTTTTAGAGAGGTTGAAATGCTCTATCAGTGTCAAGGTCACAGGTAAGAGTTAATATGATAGAAATTATGCTAAAGGGGGCCAGTATGTGGTTGGAACATACCTCTAACAATTTTCTTGTTTGTCACAGCAATGTCCTTGAACTAATTGAGTTCTTTGAGGAGGAAGAAAAATTCTTCTTGGTGTTTGAGAAGATGTACGGTGGTGAGTGTTATAGGGCATTTTGTATACTCATAATTTATTTTCCATGTTATGAGTTGTTACTGATAACTTGGGTAAACGCAATGTACAACTTTGATTACAGTGGGAAATTATTTTACTGCTTTTGGCTTTCAGGCTGCTTTTTTTAAGGTTATTATTTTATTTATTTTTTTACAATATATTGAAACATATTTTTCTATCCAATATTTAGTGGGGGGCGCAGCATCTGACATCTGTCGAAATGCCCTGTCTCTAGGAGGTTGGGAGTATACAAGGAGGGAAGAACAGTGCCATTAAGGCAGGGCAAAAGGGGCAGCCACCCTGAGCCCTGTCATTGTTGTGGGGCACAACATTCTAACAATATCTCCCTGTCACATAGAGCTTTTCCAGAGAAAATAAAATGGTAAGCAACTGTGTCCTTGCCTGACAGTGGAACTGGCCAAAGGGAGAGAAACACTGCCAAGCAGTGGCAGGGGCTGAAGGAATGAGGGAGGAGGCAATCGCATTCCTAAAATGGCATGGATGAGCAAAAAGCCGCTGGGCGGCAAGAGTTACTATCTACATGAGAACATGTGCTTGGCTGTTTCAGCCGCTAATCTATTATCACCCTTCTATGCCACTGTGCTTTCTATTTCCCTTACCATCACTGCATGTACATTACACCGGTCAGCATGGATGAGCGGACAAGCAGACAGCTGGTATGTTGTGTGATTAACAATCCGAATTAGATAACTGACCTGCTGAATTGAACTTTCACTGCTTTAGCTGCTAGACTATTACTCCTCTCTGCTTGCTATGATCATTGACAAAGGAACATGGAGCAGCGCTAGCAACCTATATTAAACAGTAAATATCCTGGTGCTAAGTGCATATTACATCAATATAATTGTGACCTAAACAACAATATAAAATTTTTATAAAGTGCTTTAGTGCTTCAATAATCGGTGAAAAATCATTGACAGTACTGTTTTGAATGTAGTTCTGATAAGCTTCCTTAACCCAATCTTTCTTTATCGTACATCACAGGACACAGAGCAGCCATAGTAATTACTATGTGGGTTATATGCCACCTCTAGGTGATTGGACACTGGCAACCCAAGACAGGAAGTCCCCCCTCTAACCCCTCCCACACAGGAAGTATCTCAGTTTTTTCGACAGTGTCTGAAGGTGTTTAGTAACCCCTTGGGATCAGTTTTCACTTTATGCGCTCCCCCAGTTTAGCTGCTACTGCGGCTTTTACGCAGGATCAAAGAGGAAGGGAAGCCGGTAATACTAGTAGCCCTGGCATGGCCCAGAAGATCCTGGTATGCAGAGATGATAAGGTTGGCAGTAGGAAGACTATATAGTGTGAAAACAGTGCAGCACAAATATAAAACCAAACATAAATAAATAAATAGTTCATATAATAAATTCATAAAGAAAATTCATATGAAAAGAAAAAGTGTCCATGTGAATAAAAGTCCATATGATAATAAATCCAGAGATCCAATCCAAAGAATCCACATAAAAGTGTAAGTGAGAAAGTGACACCAAAAGATATCCACCACTGTGTGTAAGATGGCCTCTCACCTTACGACTTCGACCTTAAAAGGTCATAGAGCATGTCAATAAAAAACAAAAGTTAAAAAACGGAAACAAATGGCTGTAGATGGCAGCACAGGTCCTAACCAGATCGCTTTCCAGCAATGATACCAGCATAAAAATGAAAGAAGAAAAGATGATCTAGTGCTCTCTGGTGAACATCATTTAATGAGACATATAAACTAAGGTACACTCACATTATAAGACACTCTCAACGCCGAGTGTGAGCTGTACAAGCGTGCTAGGCATACACAGTCTGCGGCGATCGTAGGTGACGTCCTACGTGGCTCCTCTCCCCTGTACGCATTACGTCCCGTGGGCGGGACTTCTTCAGCGTGGGGCAAGGGAGAACACACTGGACGTTCCTATTTAGTATTATTTGTATGTAACCACAGCTACCCGTAAGCCAATCACGTCCATATGCGGATGCAGCCAATAGCGGCAATTACATCTCACAGGAAGGGTTCTTCTCCTGGACATAACTGGACGGCCGCTGAGCTAGACAAAAGAAAGAAGTATAAGGCTAACAATAACCAGACTTACTTCATGGCTGGATGGGGATAACAGGCATGTGGCAGGGAACAAAAAGGAAAAATAAAAATAAAAATTCTCCGACACACCATGTTACATTCCCTCAGTATAGCACCAAATACTTTAAATAAAATATTTCTGAGTAAAATAGATATATAAAATTGCACATATAAATATATACATGCCCGCAATATTTTGCGAATATAATTTTCATATATAAAGGACGTCATCCCTGATCGCCACTAATGCCACCACAATGTATAGTAATACCACAATACATACAATAAGACAAATAAAAATAATAACTAATACAATTATTATAATCTAGAATTATTGAAATATACAACATTTTAAATTAATTAAAAAACCTAAAAATTAATAAAAAACACAAATACAAAACACCTGCGCCCAACCCTATCTATCAGAGATAAAACAATTCAAGTCGAACTCCACGTTTAAGCCTGCAGGAGATGCAACTTTAAACTCAAAAATCCAAAAAGATTCACGTTGGCTTAGTTGGCGAATAAAATGACCGCCCCTTCAGTGTTTGGACACCTTCTCAATCCCCCAGAACTTTAAGCCCTTGGGATTGCGTTGGTGGTGTTTTCTAAAGTGTCGAGAAATGCTATGCGTCTTCACCCCTCTCTTAATACAGCTAATATGTTCACCAACACGTACGTGGAGCGCACGAGAAGTACGCCCCACGTACTGCAGTCCACATTCGCATTCCAACATATACACCATCCCCATGGTGGTGCATGTAACCAGCTGTTTAATAGGGTATTCTACATGCGTGACAGAAGAACTGAAGGTTTTGCGGTTTTTTAACATTATTTCTTACATGTCTACAGGTCACACACCTACTACAGGCATAAAAACCTGACAAAAAGTTCAACATCTTGGGCTGGGCAATGATAGGTGGGTCAATAACCCCAGGACCAATACTGTCCCTTAAAGCTGGAGCTTTTCTATAGATGAATTGGGGATGATCTGGGAGAACAGGGCCCAGGGTTGGATCTCCCTTCAGGATGGGCCAATGCTTGGCTACGATTCTTTCAAACTTCTTGTGTTGGATATTAAAATCCAAAATCATTTTGTAGCTACTAGTGGTCCCTATAGCTGTAGAACTCAAGGGTTTGTCCGCAATAATGGTATTCCTGTGCATAGTCCTTACTCTTTCTATTTCTTGATCTATAGAAGGCAATGAGTACCCCTTCTGTATAAATCTCTTGGCTAACACTTGTGACTGCGAGAGGAAGTCCGCCTCTGATGTGCAATTTCTGCGCAATCTGACGAACTGCCCTCTCGGAATATTACACAACCAAAGCCTATGATGGCAACTGGTAAGAGGTATAAAACCATTGCGATCAGTAATCTTAAAGTGATTCCTGGTGTGTAACTCGTTATCCCTTTTGAAAATGTCCAGATCAAGAAAAGAGATCTGGTCGTAGGCCACTGTCCAAGTGAGTACAATGTTTTTATCATTAGTATTCAACTTGTCCATAAATCGTTGGAGACTGGACCCACCTTCCCAGACCATTATAAGGTCATCAATATACCTTTTATAGCAAAGGAGCTGCGGAGGTCGATCATGAAACACTACATCCTCCTCCCAGTGGGCCATAAATAAGTTGGCCACACTGGGATCAAAACGAGCGCCTATCGCAACCCTACATTGCTGTAGGTAAAAATCTATTATACCAAAAATTATTTTTTAAAAGACAAAAATGAAGACCATCTAAAAGAAACTGAGTGTGTTGGCTACTTAGATCAGTACCTGTCAGTGCCCATATAACCGAAGCTAAAGCAGCCTCGTGGCTAATGATAGTATATAGGGATCCAACATCTGCAGTAATCAGAATAGTATTTGATGTGCATGGCAAAGTGTCCAATATATGAATGATTTGCTTAGTATCACCCAGGTATGCTTTCATCTTGCATACTAATGGATGAAGAAAGAAGTCAAGATACTGACCCAGCCGAGATGTTACTAAGTCGATACCGCTGACTATAGGGCCACCAGGCGGTCGTTCAGAATCCTTATGCAATTTGAAATAAATAATAGGTGTGCGACAGTAAAAGGGGTCTAAATAGGAAACCTCTTTTTTGTTAAAAATCCCCTCCCTTTTACCATCCTCTATTAAAGAGCTCATTCTTAAACTGAACCATCGGATCACCTCTTAATAATAAATAGGTATTACGATCACTTAAAAGTCTGGTCATCTCTTCCTGAAAGAAAGAAACATTCCTCTGTATAGGGTTAGCGAGAAAGTACTTTTTCATATTTAAACGCCGGACGTACTTTTGGACGTTTACATAGGTTTGAAATGTATTCAAATTTCTAATAGGGGCAGTAGGAAGACCATGGACTCTTCCGTCTTGTCCAGACTTGCTGTCGCAAGGACCAACGTTCTATTCTGCCTTTACTGTCCCTAAATTTAACAGTGCGGCTATTAAAGCCTACATTTTAAGGAATCTGGGGCTTTCAGGCTGAGTAGTAACTACCCTGATTAATGCAAGGAAGCTGGCTTCCAGGACCATTTATTATAGGGTCTAGAGCAGCCCTCAAAATTTCCACTTGCCTACTAGCATTTGGCGAGTGGATTTAAGCTGGGGGCGAGTGATGACAGGGCTGCATGACCAATCTCCCTCCAATCTGTGCCTACACTTAGAGTCCCGATGAGATTGGCGGCCGAAGAGGAAAGGTGCATGCTCGGGAAAAGTAGTCTGGTGAGCCGCGCATAGGCAGAGCAGTACACAGGTGCTCTCCTTACAATTCTCATTAAGCCATGGGACCTCCTCTCCTCACTGCCAGCCTGAATAAAAGGGGGAAGTGGGGACATGCAAGTGTGGAGCCGCACACACAGGCTCCTGATGATGAGATGAATAGGAGCGAGAGAGAGAGAGTTGCAGAGGAGACAGCAAGAGAATGGGGAAGAGACACAGTTCTAGTGCCCTGTCCCTCTGGTCTGCCCCCAGTGCCCTGTCCCTCTGGTCTGCCCCCAGTGCCCTGTCCTATTTTGTTAAAGTTGTTGTTGGTAATATTTAATTTTGTAACTTGATTCTGCATAAAACATTTAACAGTGTCATTTCATGAGATAATCTACGAGGACGTGTTTACGGGTGCAATTAGGCGCAGGGCTGTGTATGAATTAGGTGGGGCAACTGGTGGCGAGTAACTCTTGAGGCCTGGCTAGTAGCTCAGGACTTGAAATTTTGAGCCCTGGTCTAGAGGTCAAATCTCGGCCTTGTCAGTATTCTTTCAAAGGCCGCTTGGTTCCCATTCTTTGATCCGGCCTTTATACAAGGAGTATCTCGTATAACTCTGCCAGTTAGGCCACCCTTGTGCCTGTGAGATTTGAATCTAGTTTTATTGGTATTACAAAGACAGCCCTTTGAGCCGATGTGCCATATTCCCTTGGTCCTTTTGACAAGGATGTTTTTTTTTGTTTTTGTTTTGGTTGCAGTAACCTTGGCAAGGAGTGTATTCGAATTGCCAGCTTTCTCATGTAAAGAGCCATACCTAATTATTCATAAGGACAAGGTAGTGCAGCGTCCTCGCCCAACCTTTCTTCCTAAAGTAGTGTCCAGTCTTCATCTGAACCAAGATGTCTCCCTGCCTTCCTTTTTTCCAGATCCTCATTCTCAGGAGGAAAAATGGTTACATTCTCTTGATGTAGTGAGAGTTGTCAGGCTCTATCTGAAGGTGACAGGTCCGAAATGACAAACTGATGCTTTGTGCTGCCAGAAGGGCCCAGGAAATTGCCGGCAGCGTCAAAATTGATTATTTCAAAGTGGATTCAGCAAGTTATAATCCAGGCTTATGGTTTAAAAAGAAATGGTCCACCTTTTCAAGTTAACGCACACTCCACTAGAGCAGTGAGTGCTTCATGGGCGGTGTATCACCAAGCCTCTATGTCTCAAATTTGCAAGGCCACAACTTGGTCGTCAGGCCATAATTTTACTAAATGTTTTCACTTAGATGTTAAGCTGCAAGAGGATCCCACCTTTGGGTCAGTATAGATGAATGAATGAATGAAAAACTTATATAGCGCAGCACATGCAAACTAAATCGCCTCTGGGCGCTTGTTGTTCCTGTCTCCTTTGGTATCAAAAGAGATGAGTTTTGATCTTTCTCCTGAATGCTAAGTGGTTCTCTTCCAACCGAATACTTGCTGGCAAAGCGTTCCATAGTCTGGGACCCTGGACAGCAAATCTTCTATCTCCTTTGGACCTGTAGTTGGCTTTCGGTATCTGGAGTAAATTTTGATTGGTGGATCGCAGAACGCAATTGGGATTATAAGCCTTTATTTTTTCACATAAATAATGGGGAGCATTCCCATGAATACATCTATGCGTTAGACAGAGAGCTTTAAAAGTAATTCTGTCTTACTGGTAACCAGTGAAGGGATCTCAGTGAAGGTGAGATGGATTTCCAAGGTTTTTTACCAGTCTAGCGGCCGTATTCTGAACGACCTGCAGACGAGCGATTTGGTACTTAGGGAGTCCGAGGTAAAGGGCATTTGCATAGTCCAATCTTGAGTTTACAATTGCTCCCACCGCGACCGCTATATCTTCTTTGGGAATCAAAGGGGTGAGTCTGCGTAGTAAGCGCAGCAGATGGTGAGATCCGCTGACAACTGACCCTATTTGTGCGTCCATTGTCATGTAGGAGTCGAAGATGACCCCAAGACTTTTGACTTTGGCGCTAGGGGTGATGATTTTCCCTAGGATGGGTGGGGGACTCCAAGTTGTTACAGGTAGATTCGTACGCTTGGCGTGTAACAGGAGAAGTTCTGTTTTTGCTCCGTTGAGTTTAGGATAACTCTTTGTCATCCAGTCCTCTATCAAAGAGAGGCATGTCTCTAGATTAAGGTGGTGATCCTTTTTATTGCAAATGCGGAAATACAGTTGCGTATCGTCTGCATATGAGTGATAGAGCAGTTTTTGACTGCTAATGATTTCAAAAAGAGGACGAAGATAAATGTTGAACAACACCGGCGACAAAGGGGATCCTTGAGGGACTCCGCATGAGACCGTGCGTTTTTAAGAAGTGAAAGGTCCTAACTTCACTATTTGCGAACGGTTTTCCAAAAAAGAGGAGAACCAAGATAAATCGCGACTTTGGCTACTTCAGCTAGCCGGGTCAATAAAAGCTTATGGTCTACTGTGTCGAAAGCTGCGCTTAGGTCCAACAGAACCAGAAGACAAGATTCTCCTGCGGCCTCGAGAGCGTTGTCCCATATCTTGAGCAATGCTGTTTCCGTCCCGTGTCCGGGGCGGAATCCCGATTGAAATGGATCAAGTAGGTTGTGGGTATCTAGATGCTGTTGCAGCTGTTGTACCACTACTTTCTCCATTACCTTAGAGAGAGCGTTTAGGGCTGTTATGGGGCGGCGGTGGAGTGGATTCTTAGGGTCCAGGGTAGGTTTCTTCAGGATGGGTCTAATTACGCCCTCCTTCAACTGGGAGGGCACTGATAGGAGGTGCCAGGATGTCGGCGCATTCCTTCAGCAGCTTAGTGGGGATGACATCGTTCGGCGCTGTGCTGTTACGCAGAGTGCCGATGATATTTTTAGTGGCTTGGGTAGAGATGGGTTCCAGCGTGAATTTACCTGGTTGAGTTGAATTACTACAGGTGTTGTGTAAATAATTACGGGGGGGGGGGGGCTACAGGGGGAATTGTTTTGCTGAATGCTTTGCCGGATTCCCTCGATTTTATTGATGAAGTAATCCGACAATTCATTGCAAAATTCTTGTGTGTCGGAATTGGGGGCTTCAAGACATCCTGGATTCAAGGTCTGAGTGACCAGCTTGAAGAGTTCGCGGGGGCGATTCAGGGCGCTATTGATAGCCTCAGAAAAATCATTTTTCTTGGCTTTGAAGATTTATTTATGATATGTCCTTGTTATTGCCTTGTAGATGGAAAGATTCTCATCTGATGAGTTTCTTTTCCAGGCGGCTTTTGCCCTTCTGCGCTCTTGTTTCAATAACGCCAGTTGGTTGTTGAACCAGCTGGAGTTTTTTTTTCGGATGTGGGTTTTACGTTTCGGCGCTATTAAGTCAGCCGACTGTAATAGGGCTGTGTTTATGGCCTCCAGTGTTTTTTCAGCCGTTTGATGCGGCTGAATTGTTTCTATTTTTTCCCTTAACGTGGCTTTGAAGAATTCCGAGTGGAGCTTCTTCTGACATCTAGTCCAGTGTATTATCTCTGGATTTGATGTTTTTGTTAGGGGGGGGGGAAATTGGGGATAATGAATTTGATTGCATGGTGATCTGTCCATTGCAACGGTTCATTTCCCAAGATTTCTATTTCCAGATCTTGCCTGAAAATGAGATCGAGTGTGTGACCTGAAGCATGTGTGGGCCCACATACTAGTTGTTGTAGCCCTAGACCTTCCAGGTGGTCAATGCAGGCGTCGGCAACGGGGTCTTGTGGGGAGTTGGCCCAGAGGTTGAAATCCCCTAGCAGCAAGAGATGTTTGCTGTTCACGGTATAGGTGGAGATAAAATTTGTCAATGAAGGGAGAAGCTGTGATTTTGGGCCGGGTGGCCTGTAGCAGAGTAGAATCCGGACGGTCTTCTGGGAGTTTACTTGCAGTTGCAGAGTAAGGGTTTCCATGAATGGAAGAGGGTTTTGAAGTACTGGTTTTGTGATCGCAATATGAGTCTTATGGATCACAGCCAGTCCTCCTCCTCTTTGCAGCAAGTAAATTATGCGCAGGATCAGGATGAGCAATATCGTAACAGTGTCATATATAGGTATCAAATGGGTCCAAGGTGAAAATGATTAAAAAGTATTTGGATGAGATTTTGGTGATATGATATTTAGTGTTGGTGTAGCTGTATTCTCAGGGCTGCCAGCAGTTGGGAACAGAAACCGTGTTCCAAATCTAAGAGTGCAAACAAGGCGCCTCTTTTTCCTTGTTTGTCCTCCTCCTCTTTGCCCTATTCTATTTTCCGTTATGATACGATAGCTTTCTGGCACCAATTCTCCTAGAATGGTGTTACAGTCGGCTGTGAGCCAGCTCTCTGTAATAAAGAGGCAGTCTAAATCGTATTGTAGGAGGAAATCATGGATTTCTAGTCGGTGCTTTACTGCCGATCTTGCGTTGATCAAAGCACATGATATGTGCTTAGGCTGGGGTAAACGGCTGCGATTTTTGAACTTTTTCTCAAAAGTTGCTCAGTTCGAAGGGCTTTTTTGATGATGGCTGGTAGTATTGCGGCAAATCGCCTCAGACCCCAGATGGTCTCTGCCGAGTATTGCCGATTAACCATGGTTGCCAACACCGGGGGGGGGGGAGGGGGAGGATTTTCAAGGATTAAACTGAATCCTCTGTCCTGGCTTGGTCCAGAGGAAGGCAAAAAAAACCTGACCGTGCTACGCCAATATGCTGCGGCAGGGAAAAAAATTCCTTCCTGACCCCTTGAAAGGCGATCGGGTAAACCCTGGATCAAGTAGTAATGGTGTTGAGAAAGGGGAGATTAGGGCTGGGTGTAGTAAGATGGCCACTGATCCAGCAGCAGGATCCAGACTGGTGAGCTCCCAGATTAGGTGGATTGGTGCTGCTGTGGGGGCCAGGATCGGTGGACAGGGGGTGGGAAGAACTTTCCAGGGGTGTGGGGGGGTTTCTGGGCCGTTTTAGGTGTTAGATAACAGTTGCCGCTGGTAAGAAGCGGCGCGCCGCTAGGCCGCGGGTGAATCCGCGGCCTTTCCTAGTTGCGGCTGCCGCGAATGCTTCCAGGCCGGCGCGGAGCAATGGAAAAACGCCTGAAAAGGTGTAAAATGGTGTCGGATGGGTGGCGGATGGGTTACTAGAGTGGGGGAGATGGTGTGGGGGTACAGGAAGGGAGTTATGGAGAGGGGGAGAGCCAGGGAATTGAGCAGGTAGCAGCGGCTTGTCCTGACAAGGACGGCTGCCTGTACCTACAGTGGATGGCTTACCATGGGTTCTGAGTTCTGGATCTTGGGTCCTGGAGGAGAGAAAACGCCTGCCTGCCTGCCTAGCTGTCTGCTGCAAGGAGGATGAGTCGCTGGAGGTCAGGTGAGAGGAGCTCTTAGGCACACGTCCGTCTGCTAGACCAATGTGCCTACTGACTGTCTACAGGACTCCCAGCAGTGTAGATCAGTGTAGATCCTCACGGCTGATGGCAGTCTGCTTTTATTTGTATCTCCCTACCCTCAGTGGCATTGCTTTCGGACATGCCACATAGTAATTACTATGGCTGCTCTGTGTCCTGTGATGTACAATAAAGAAAATAGGATTTTTATAACGGCTTACCTGTAAAATCCTTTTCTTGGGGTACATCATGGAACTCTGAGGTCCCTCCCCTCTTGTTGGGAGATAGATATAGATATATCTATTTATTGCTTTGCTACAAAAACTGAGGTACTTCCTGTGTGGGAGGGGTTATATAGAGGGGAACTCCTTGTCTTGGGTTGCCAGTGTCCAATCACCTACAGGTGGCATATAACCCACATAATTACTATGGCTGCTTTGTGTCGCGTGATGTACTCCAAGAAAAGTATTTTACAGGTAGGCTGTTATAAAAATCCTATTTTCATTATCGTACACCATGGGACACAGAACCTTTATCTTTACATAATGGGTTAAGGATCATCAGTGGTGATTGGACACTGGCACAACCAATTGAAGACAGTTCCCCTCCATATAACCCCTCCCATCAGGGGAGTTCCTCAGTTTTTTCACCAGTGTCTAAGAGGTGTTGGACGAGCGAGGATGTGCTAAGGATAGCTCTGCTAAGAAGACCCTCTGGGGGTGGAGAAGCTATGCTTTAGGGATCCATCCAAGATGCTAATTATGACGCTGAATCTGGATGGGATCCGGGCCTTATGGAGGAGGCGTCGCCTGTAATGTTTCTCTTCGGAGGACTGGGCTCTGGGGTCCAGCACTTTAGCTACAGCAGCTAAAAGTCCTGGTCAGAGTCTTTTACACGGCCCAGGGGAGAGGTATCCATTAAATAGGAGCCCATATCCCTGAAGATTGGCAAACAAAATCTGCCGAGATGGGTGAAGATTGGTGCTGTCTGAATTTTTTTCAGCAGAAAAAACTTGTGGCGGGGATAAGGTAAGAGAAAAGGAATCCCAAGAACAAGCTTAAATTTTTTTTTTCAAAACTGAGTCGGGTGTCTTCTCCGTTTTGGCCACTAGAGCATAACCATACAAACAACCATCAAAAACATAATACAACAGTGTTATTGTTACTACAATGTCACCACTTCAACTACCCTCAAATTTCCGTACTGGGTTACTCACCCCACATTCAGTCCCAACAACCTGTCCATGACCAGGTCCACCGGAGAAAGCCCCAGCATATCTAGCCACGGAGCCCAAAGATTCTCATATTTCCGTATACTTCCCCTATGTTGGTATATAAGTTTCTCCATACGTAGCATATCTCCTATCCCACCAATCCATTCCCTCGAGGTCGGAGGGCTCTCCGATTTCCAGTAAACCATAATCAACTTTCTAGTCTGAAATAGCACTCTATGAACAGCCTCCCTTGTGTACACCTCTATCACATACTCCTCCAATACACCCAAAAGAAACACCCTGGGGTTCATAGGTATAAATACCCTAAGCACCGAGTTGACAGTACTCACCACCTCGGCCCAGTATTTATGTAGTTTGGGGCATCTCCACAGGAGGTGAATAAGATCCCCATTGTCACGCTTACATCTAGTGCAAGTGTCCTCAGTCTGCACCCCCATCAACTGCAATCTATGTGGTGTATAGTATACCCTCAAGATGATATATAATTAAGTGAGCCGCTGGGCCACATTCACTAAACAAACGCTCGCCCCCTAAAAAATCTCTTCCCACTGCTCTCCGCTTTAAAGGAGGCCGTGACAGGTATGGGGCAGGACAAAGTCACCGTTGTTTGGCATCCCCGTCCAACAGCAATAGGGCAGATTTCGACCAGTTGATCTGCAAACGTGTCGGTATCCCCCAGCATAAGCAAGGTGTCATCTGCATAAAGCATCACCTTCTCCTGCAGGGGGCCATAGCAAAATCCCACAATGCTCGAATTAGCTCTAATCTCCATGGCCAGGGGTTCAATGGCTAATGCGAAGAGGAGAGGGGACAGCGGGCAACCTTGCCTCGCCCCCCTTCTCAGCACAAAGTCATGGGACAGACAACCGAAGGCCCTAATAGCAGCCGACTGTAGGGTAGGCGTACCCACGCTATATATGTGTCACCGAACCCGAATCGCTCCAACACTGCCCACAGGTAATTCCATCAATACTGTCAAATGCCTTAGTGGCATCTAAGAGCCCAGCTTCATACATTATCCGCATTGGACTGCATATTTAAAAATAACAGCCACAGATTAATGGCAGTGGATTTATTTGGCATAAACCCTGCCTGATCGCCATGTATAAGAGAAGCTATAACAGTATTCAACCGCATTGCTAGCACCTTTGCCAGGATTTTTATTTCGCATTGCAGCAACGAGATTGGCCTGTAAGAACCTGGGTCAACCGGATCCTTGCCCGGTTTAAGGAGCAGTATATAATATTTGCTTTTGCCATGGAGGGCGGAAGCTCTCCAGCCCCCAGACCTGCGTTAAACACCGCAAACGCAGCAGCAAGACAGCCTCATATTACTTATGTACTTCCATGGGGATCCCATCCTCCCCCCGGTGCCTTACAATTAGGGAACAATCCCACTGTCTCCTAAAGTTCCTCTACTGTGAGGGGTGCATCCAACCCCTTCCTCTGCTCTGTCGTTAGTCTAGGAAATGTCAAGCCATGCAGGTACTGCTCCAGATCCGCTCCTACATAGGCAGTGCCAGGACAGTACAGCTCCTCATAGAACCCTGCTAATTGTATTGCCCCTATGGTAGGGGACCTCTGCTGTGAGTTCACTATTCGTGCCAGGATAGGCCACGTCTTCTCCCCCTCCTCAAAGAATGCCTGCTTGGTAAAAAAAAAAATCTCGGAGCACAAGGCATAGCCATAACTGCTTATCTAGATGATCTACTGATTATAGATCAGTCAGTAGCAAAATTAGATCACGCTGTGCTCACCACTATAAAGTACCTGGAGCATTTAGGATGGATTGTAAACTTACCAAAATCCTCTACAAGCCCATAGAAGGGTAGAGTACTTGGGCATGATCATAGACACAGCCCAAAGCTGGGTATCCCTACCAGAACCAAAGATCAAGTCACTAAGGGACCTGATCCACAAGGTCAAGGCAAACAAGAGACCATCTATTCGCCTTTGCATGAGGCTATTGGGGAAGATGGTAGCCTCCTTTCAGGCTGTTCCTTATGCCCAATTTCACTCAAGACTACTTTAGGGCAGTATTCTAACTGTCTGGAACAAAAAGATCCACGCGATGGATTTACCCATGCGCCTGTCGCCACTGGTGCGCCAAAGCTTCAGTTGGTGGTTAAAGACCAAGAACTTTCAGATAGGAAAATCCTTTCCCCCAGTCACTTGGAAGGTGGTGTCTATGGATGCCAGCCTAATAGGCTGGGGTGCAGTATTGGAAGAAGCTTCAGCCCATGGAACCTGGGCTAAGACCAAAAGGAGCCTACCCATCAACATACTGGAAAGTCGGGCAGTATACTTGGCCCTCAAAACCTGGACAAGCAGGTTACAGGGCCACCCAGTTCGGATTCAATCCGACAATGCTACTGCAGTAGCTTACATCAATCACCAAGGAGGCACCAGCAGTCAGGGCGCTCAGAAGGAGGTGAATCAGATTTTGACTTGGGCAGAAAAACATATTCCTCGTCTCTCTGCAATTCACGTCCCAGGGGTAGAAAACTGGCAAGCGGACTATCTGAGTCGCGAGCAGCTGTCACCAGGAGAGTGGTCTCTCCACCCCAAGATCTTTCAGGCCATATGCCAGAGATGGGGGACCCCGGATATAGATATATTAGCTTCCAAGTTCAACAGGAAGTTAGACAATTTTGTGGCCAGGACAAGAGATCCTCTGGCCTATGAATCGGATGCTCTGGTGGTCCCGTGGAATCAGTTCTCACCGATCTATAGAAAAATGGAAAAATCAACTGTGCTAAAGGTTTAAATGACATAAAGTAATAAAGAGCAATTTAGATACTTAGGGCCAGATTCACGAACACTTGCGCTGGAGTATTTGGATATGCGCCGCGTAACTGTGATGATGCGCCGTCGTTTCTATGTGCCCGTACCCACCAAACTAGATGCGCCCAATAACGGGTCATTTGCGACCGGCGGAACGTTCCGACGCCAGAGTATCGTCAGCGTTTATTTTCGCTGGGCGCATCAGTCGCGCCCATTGATTTCCCCTGCAAATATGCAAATGAGGGAGATTTCCCAATTCACGAACGGATTAGCACCATACGCTGGCTACATGCGCCGCGCGTATCTGGTCCGTCCGGCGCAAAGTTATTTCTACAAAAGGCTGCTTTATCTTTACTCCAGACGGTCACAGGTCAGCAGGAGAGCAGCTACAGCAGCGTTACCAACGATAGGAGCTTGCTGAACAACAACACTTGCAAGGAGGACAACACCTCTGTGTGCCAACATGCCAGGGGCAATTGTGGTCCTAGAACTACTGATAGGTCCCCTGGAACCAAGAAGGCGGCCACGTGAGAGGATATACCGCACTCGTATGAGCCTCTTTGGCATGGGGGATGAGGAGGTGTATCGCCTCTTCAGATTCAGCCCAGATGCAATACTTGAACTAACCACAACCCTGCAGGGTGACATCACCAGCCCAACACACCGCTCACAAGCAGTGCAGCCACTGGTGAAGGTCCTGGCAACACTCCATTTCCTTGCAAGTGGATCATTCCAGCGTACAAGTGGAGTGGTGGCTGGGATGTCACAATCCTCCATAAGCAGATGTGTGCACCAGGTTGTCCCTGCAATCCTCAGACGCATGTCCAACCAGTTCATCAGACCCACCACTGAGGAGCTGCGGCAGAAGGCAATGACAGATTTCTACAGCATTGCCAGATTCCCACGCACTGTGGGGGCCATTGATTGCACACATGTGGCACTCCAGCCCCCCAGTGCCACAGAGCACATATACCGCAATCGGAAGCATTGGCATTCCATCAATGTACAGGTGATAGCTGATGCCCAACGCCTCATATGGCACGTCCGTGCCAAACACCCCGGGTCCAGCCATGACAGCTTCATATACCGTCAGAGTCCCATCCCAGCAGAATTTAACCAGAACATGTATGGGGACAGCTGGCTGGTTGGTGAGTGACATGGGAGTCAGGCATGACTATCCCCTCCCGTGATGCACAACAGAAATTGCACATGCATGACTAACATTCTCCTGTCTTTTCCCTTCCAGGTGACTCTGCATATGCACTGGGACCCCATCTCATGACTCCTTTCCGGAACCCCCAAACCAGAGGAGAGAGAAAATACAATGAAGCACACATCAAAACCCGTGCAGTGGTGGAGCAAACATTTGGGCTCCTAAAGTCCCGTTTCCGATGCCTGGATAAGTCTGGGGGGGCCCTATTGTATTCCCCTACCTTCGTGTGTCAGATCATCGGTGCATGTTGCATACTACATAACTTTGCTATGAAAAAAGGCCTGCATATTGACATACGTGATGACCTGACCCCCGACCCACACAGTCCCCACCTGCCAGAGGACACCCAGTCTGCTGATGGAAGAGCAGTCAGGAGGGTCCTCGCTGTAGGCATCTTTGGACACTAAACCAAAACATTAATTACACAGACAGTGCACGCATGTACACCACTGATGTCCCTAGATCACACACACCACATGCACATCGCATTGGATTAGCCCAAGTCCAGCATGTAGGAGTTGGGAGCAGTAACGCCAGCGTCAAGGCCCCAATGATGTCACTGTCCATTCACACACCTTTCACACGTCATTCATTCAGCCGTGGGGTTCACTTCACCACCACGGCCGAGGGTGACACCCCTTACTTTCAGGAGTGCCACCCCCTCACATTCACACACCATTCACACTGTCCCCTGCACTCCTGACCGTGTGCAGTACAAAAATAAATTATTAATATCATATCCTGATAATTAAAAGAAACAAAATCTCAAAACCTGAGAAAAATAAAAAATAAACTCATGACCTGAGTATGTCCAAAACAAAAATATAAAACCCCCAAAAAAATAAAAGGCCTCATCGGGGATGCCGGGGGCTTCTTCTGGGGGCCCCTCTCTGACTCCGCAGCTGCCTGGATGGAGTGGGTGGGGGTGGGGGGGCATCTGGAGGTGGCTGATCCCCAGGTGGGCCACTCCTGGCAGGTGTGGCCTGCGTGCCCTCCAAGGCCCTGGCTATCCGTCCAAGGTAGGAGTTGGTCTGGGCCTGCATCCGGAGCTGACGGGTGACCTGGTAGTGCTGGGCCCGCCGACTCAGCCTCCCCTGGTCCCGGATGGCAGCACTGTTGGCCTGAACGGCTGCAGTAAGGTGCCGGATATCCCCCTGCACCTCCCCCAAAGTGGTGACCACTGCAGCGCAGTTGCAGCTGACATCCTGCACTGCGTTGCTGAGGTTGGCAACGGAGCCCAGGCTGTCAGCCACTTTCTCCAAGTGCACCGCTATGGCCCCCATCTGTTCCGTCTGCCTGGCGTGATCCCTCGCCAACTGGTCCTGTATACCATCAGACACCCCCCTGGTCTTCTGGGTCGCCTTCCTGGGGCCAGAAGATGGTTGTCCTCGGGTGGAAGGAGTCGCCCTTGAGGGGCTTCCAAGGATGGGGGAGGGGACGACAGACGGCCCAGGAGAAGGGGAGGAGACAGACAACACTAATGAAAAGTCCTGCTCTGCCACAGCAGGATCCTCCACAACCACCTCGGCAGGTGTGGTGTGGCCACTCTCCTCCTCCACAACCTCTTCACCACCCAGTGGCTCGGGCACACGATGGCGTGGGGGGGATGGGGTGGAATGCACGCTGACAGATGATGGCCCAGCTCCGTCATCTGTGGATGACACAAAGCAGACACATGTTGGTGGTCCCACACACTTGGCACATGTACCCTCCCCCCCCCCCAAATGCAAAACAACAAATAGGGGATTATAAAACACTTACCTGTCCTTGTGCCTTCCTCCACGGAGTCATAGCCTGCGACCCCCTCCACCTGCTCCCTCTCCAGGCAGCGAGCAACCACCTCCTCCTCTGCGGTTAGGGTGACAGGACATGGGGGACCACCACCTGTGCCCCTCTCATACCTCCTGATGGAGGCCACCTTGTCCCTCACCTTGCCCTGCAGGTCATTAATTTTTTTTTGTATGTCCCCAGCAGTCCGGGTGGAGTAGCCCAGGACATTGACCCTGGCAGCAATCGACTCCAGGATGCCCTACTTCCTCTCCCGGCTGGTCTTCCGGCTTTTTTTGCCATGGAGAAATTCATTATCCGTCTCCATTGCCGAAATGATCACTGAGACCTCCTGTGAATTAAAGTTGAGGTTCCTCCTCTCTCTGGGGGTAGCGGGAGCAGCCATCACAGCACAAAAGTATCTTCCCTGGGGTGGGGGGAAGCGGAAATACTTTTGCTCCGGAATGGCGTTTCCGCCAGCGCTTTTAAGCGCCCAGCGGAACGCATTGCGCTGACGTTTCCCAGGAAGTGGTGCCGACGGAAGTTGTGAGCATGCGCACAAGGGGGGCGAGTGGAGCCGCACTCACTGCGCATGCTCCGTGGATGATGCGCTGAACGTAAGCCTCTGCGCTGGGCTCCGCCCATCATTTACATATGATCACACCCACTTCCACTTGCGTCGGGTTACGCCAGCGCATTATCGTTACTCTGGCGCAAGTTTACGCGCAACTGCTATGTGAATTACAGGACTTGCGCTGAAAGGGTCTTCAGAGTAACGTAAATGAGAAGCGTTACTCCAGAGGAAAGATACTCTCATCTACCTGAATCTGGCCCTTAATGTGGTAGAGAGCAACTCTAGGCTCAAAAGAAGCTGCACCTGACTGTACTAACAAACACAGTATAAAACAAATGATAAAAAACAGGATGCGCTACACACGTATAAGAAACAAAAATGAATTGTCCAAAGGTGACTGTCATAAAAAATTGTCCATCTGGGTCCAGACGAGACCAAATTGGTTAAATAATAGTCATATAATAAACGATGTGGAAGCAATACACCAGTGAAATAAGTGTAGAAACATAAATCGTGGTGACACTCTGTTGAAAAGTGCTGATAGAAGATCCTCCACCATGGGAATATGCAAACTGCTTACCAGATTTCTGGTGGTCCCTTACTTAAAAGAGAACCCCAGAGAGCATGTGGTTTTCCACTGGGAGGAAGAGGTTGGACCAAATCTGTTGTCAATCCCCATCTACAGCAGTCGGGTTAGGCATTCGAGAGCAGTTTCTGTGGAAAGACACAAGAAGACCACAATAGTATAATACCGTAGGGAAAGGTTTATTTTAAAAGAAATGACAAAAACTCACTTACATGATACAAATAGAAAACAGGCATGTCAGTTTAGGTTGGGACTCCGGCCGGAAGTAATCCAAACAAAACATAACCCATCCAATTGGTGAGGAAGAATGTATTCAGCAGGGGATGGCCTGATGCAATACACTATCCCGCCCGACCGGTTTCGCGAAAAATCGGTTACTCATGGGGCACGGGTGACACACAAGATCATCCCCCTATAAAAGTGATCCCCAATTAAAAAACGTAAAGACGTCATCATAGGCGTCAGTGGAGGCATGCACACACGCACGCACACGCGAGTAGGCCAAGACTCTATCTGGTAAATAACGCAATGCGCGTGCGTGCCATGTCCAACTCGCCAAACACTAAAAAACCTTATTATTACGAATAATTGGTCAATGTCGTCCAATAAGGACATGCAAAAATATAATAATAACTTAAAAATTAAAAGGGTAAACAAACGCGGGACGAAATCAGAATATCGATCGTCCCTTAGTTACAGCTTAGGACGACATGGATCTCCGTAGGGCTGACAGACCGCCCATCAAGTCGCGAGCCAATCAGTGTGCGACGATGACGATACGAGACGTGGTCACATGATCAAAATCACCACGTCACGTGTCGACGCAAAATCTTGACGTCGAAACTCAGCGACGCGGACCAGCTGACAAAGTCAACCAGTCAGCTTCAAAGAGGAGACCAAGCCTCGTTTTGGAGATAGAACCAAAATAAGGAATCTCAATATTAAAAACAATCGAAAATTACAATACTCCAGCGAGCAGTACGGGGAAAAATCCCACTTTGCAATTAGGAGAGCATTGCCCAAATGAGCATACGCCACCTCATTAGAGAAATAAAAGGGTCTGCAGATTGGGCACTGGAAATATAATAGGCATCGCTCATATAAAACTATACTAAACTTTAACATTGCCCCGGTCAGCATACACACACATGACCGGTACACACCAACATTATAGGGAAAGAGTTCAACAATATCCCAATCAGTATACATGTGTATGACTGATACATATCATCATAATCATACAAACAATAAAACTTAATGAACATAAAATAAACAAAAATAAAATTGTAAATATATTAATGACCAAAGATAGGTTAATATATTAGAATAGTAACTGACTCCCGAAATTGAATAGGGGGTGCTATACCTTTAAAAAAAAAGGTCCGGTTGGACAAATCAATTTGAGATACACTCACAGACGTATTAACAAGTTACGAGGCAGGTCTATTATGAGTTATTGATAAAGGCGTTAATATCCGTGTCGATGTTTAAGCCAAACGGTGTGTACGTCTTGACACGGTATATCCAAGACATTTCGATCCCGACAAATAATGTATTAGACGGGTCTCTATTATGTTTTGATTTGAAATGTCTTGAGACAGTGTTTCTCGAACCCACTTCTGATTTTGGCAATATGCTCGTTCATCCTGACTGATAGAGCTCTCTTAGTCCGGCCTATATACTGTAGGCCGCATGGACATTGTATAAGATAAATGACCCCTTTAGATGCACAAGTTATGAACTGGTCTATTTCAAATGATTGCTGAGTGGCTGTAGATTGAAAGTAACAGATCTTTCTCTCTCTGCATCTATCAAGAGCACAGACTTGGCAACGTTTACATCTAAAATAACCTATGAGATTCTCAAGGAACGTCCTAGACGCTTTTGGGGGATCATGCACGCTTGGAGGAATACGATTGCCAATCGTGGAGGCGCCCTTAAAGATCACATTGGGTCTTGTCGGAAGGATGGGGGCCAAGACCTGATCTGATGCAAGAATATGCCAATGCTTCTGTATGAGTTTTTTTACACTAAAATGTTGTGCGGAAAAGGTGGTAATGAATGGTTAAGCGAATCTGTCGTTTGAGACTACCTTACTTTTATCTGCCAGTAGCAATGATCGATCTGTGTTTCTGGCTCTTTCCATTGACTGGTGTAAATTATGCCTATCATACCCCTTCTCCTGAAACCTGTTTGAAAGAACAGAAGCCTGACTCTCAAACATAAGAGGATCTGAACAATTGCGTTTTAGACGCATATATTGTCCTAAAGGTACAGATTTTAACCAGGTAGGAAGATGACAGCTGTCTAATGGGATGTAAGCGTTACGATCAGTTGGCTTAAAAAATGTTGATGTAACGAATCTATCTCCTTCGACAGTGATGTGAAGGTCCAAAAAATGGATAGATTGTTGGCTGGTCTCAAAATTGAATCCAATGCCCCTGGTGTTCTGATTCAAACCTGACATGAATTCCTGGAGACCAGCTTCACAACCGTCCCAAAGGAGGAGGACGTCATTGATGTACCTCGACCAAAGTAGAATCTTCGGACGGCGGCATCTGTCGATGACGTCCTCCTCCCATTTGGCCATAAAGAGGTTGGCCAAGGAATAATACCAAAAAGAGTAAGGGTCCATCCAAAGGATCCAATCAGAGGGGGTTGGTGCCCAATGGTACCCCAAAGGGTAGTTTCCCTAGTCGGCGAGGGGTCTATTATGATCAGACCCTATCTCCTCGCCCATGGAATAGGGGTCCTGATTATCGTTTCCCACCACCTAACATGGGGTTCGGTGGACCTAATTATGGACCCCAACAGCACGTTAGCCAGAATAATTTTGGCTTTAACATCCCCACTCAAAATCGATTTTCGTCCCTGTCCGGATTTGATACCAATGGTTGTTTGGCACCCGGGGTGGGTGGTTTTGGTTTCAATAATACCAACAGGAATCCATTTACATTCAACCAGGGTTATTCAGACTTGAGGAATCTCCACTTAGGGTAAGAACATCCCTCCAACTTACCCACCAATGCTTTTAATCAGAATTGAGATTTTCGCAGAGTCCCGTTCACCAAGGGAGGTACTCCAAAATGAAGAGAGGGACCAGAGGGGGAGGAGGGCCCAGTCGGCCAAAACGAAAAAGAACCTAGGGGTTGGCATTTACAATCTTAGCCAACAAACACTGTCTATGTCTGAAATTAAACTTTTAGCTAAAGGATTGAAATATGCTCCTCCTAGAAACCTTAGTAAGTTTCAGACTTATATGGACGTACACAAATTTACGAGGCGACTTAGTATCAAAAGACACTTTTTAACCAATCCAGTTTCTAGTCAACAGAACACTAGTGTTTACAAACATTCAACTCTGTCGAATGCCTCCCTTTTCAACCCACCAGGTTCTCTGGCCCCGAGCATCAGAGCTTTTAGGGACGTGGTGTTGGGTGACCTAGAGAAACTGGAGATTAAAAAATCAAGGATGAATAGGGATTTGCAAAAAGGTCTTGAATCACTATGTGAAAATAAAGCTTTGGTCATCCGACCGGCAGACAAGGGGGGGGTATAGTAATCCTCGATCGCTGTAGTTATCTGAAAGAGATGCACAGGCTGGTTGACGATACTGATACCTATACCCCCCTTACTAGGGATCATTTAAAGGAATTACAAAAAAGACCTTGAAGTATTGGTTAAACAGGGTTTGAAGAGTGGGATCCTTAACAACAAGAAGGCCCTTTTTTTTGGTACCCTGTGCTCCGAGGACATTGGTACGAAAAATACCATCTTACATTAAGGATGATGTAACGGAATGGCCCGTGACAGACTGAGATATTCCTATGTCTAGGGTCACCTTATGTCCACTAGGGCCATAGGGTGACAAAGAATCATAATTCATTCATTACAGAAGATGGGACATTAATAATAATTCATGTTTGCAGGATGTCTTCAAATATCAAAAGCTGTTGGCTATTCAATCTGGGCACACATGCTTTTGAAAGGTGTTAATTCAGGTCTACAAGACCAGAGTGACTCATACCTCTGTATAATAGGCTATTGAAATGTCTTGAGACATGTCTTGAGGTGTTGGCTATTCACTGTGAAAGACACATGCTTTTGAAAAGGTGTTAATTGCACCCACTCTCACAAGACTCTGCCATTGTGTGATAAAGCTGTCTAGATAACTTATTCAACTAGATGTCTGTGTTATGTTAAAGGTTAATTGAACTCTATTGAAGATGCGGTGCCGACAAGTCTACATGGTTAGCTTACCTGAATGCCTTTTAGAGTGAAATTGAAGCCCACCCCATTGTGTGAAGGGGGGTGGAGACTACATTGTCCTGTGACTAACTGCATTATGCTTGAGACTGTATAAGAAGCTGAGAAAATACCAATAAATTGTCATATCTTTGAAAGCAAGTGCAGAGCTTGAGTCTCGTCTTGTTTATGGGAATGGATATGGATCGTGTATGCAAGATTGTCGCAGTGTGTCAGATAAGCTTGTCGTGGTTGAATGGAAGGTCGTAAGCGGTGGTGACCGTTACATTTGGTGGAAGCAGTGGCATGATTCCATCTTCAGAAGGACGGCTACAAGGACACATGACAATGGAGACGGTGTATAAACGGATGAAGCTCTCTTCCCTCATGGACTTACTGGAGAGCCGGGGCAGACCGGCCAGCAACCGTAAGAAAAGGGACATTATCGCAGAACTGGTCGAAATGGATAGAGCTAAAAGGCCCGCCGTAACGGACAGGACACCCGAGGAAGAAAGTTTTGATCGGGCTGTTAACCTAAGACTGGCACATTATGGTCCTAACCCTCCACCGGAGATCAGGGACCGAGTTATTGCGGCTCTGAATGCCACCTTGCTACAGAGAAGAAGTGCTGCAGCAGCTGAAGTCACAGCAGCACCAACTAAAGAGAGAGGAAAGGTGCAGACACCAGTCTCCATGGAAGAGGAATTCCAAAGAAGGTTACAAGAGATGCGGATACAGCATAGAGGACCAGTTTTAGAGGAGGTCCTGTTGGGATGGTCGGATGTGATTCGGTGCCAACTCTGGAAGGAAGCGTTAGCTCGGGAGCAGCAAAACCAAGGAAAGGTCCTGCCCTCCATCTATGCAAGGTACTGGCCGCAGTATGACGTACGAATGCTGTTGTTGGGGAAACAACCGAAGCAGGAGTGGACAGCTGAGTTAAGCAGGCTGATCCGGGCAGAGATGCAGCTGGATGAAAGCTACAGAGCCCTCCAGTGGTATGTAGCCCAAGAGTGCCCGTGGCCAGCAGATGACAGCCCCACAGAAGGCCATGACTATGATGGCCTGGGATTATTGTATTGGAGGATGTCCAGTGATCCAGACTTCGGGGATGATCGGGAGTGGCGCTTGGAGGACATAATGGAGCACAGAGAGGAAAAATTGAATATCTCAGGAGGCCACTGGTCACAGGAAGATTTAGAATTTCTGGCCATTCAAGAATGGGAGCTGGAGGTCGCCTACAAACAGCTGCTAGACTTGGCTCAGCAGCAGGGTGGGGCTCCCATTGCCTGGAACTATGAGGAAAGTTCAGATGACAACTGTGAACTCCTGGCTGATGAATCGGCAGTGGAAAAAATGGAGATTGCCATCCCTAAAGCCGAAGCGGATGGTGTGGAGTTCCAGAGAGCCGGGGCGGTTGGCCCCTCCCTCCAGCAACAAGCTGAGGTGGTAAAGCTTTTACCCCCAGCTGAATCACTCGCAACAGAGCAGGGTGCCCCAGGCCTCTGCTCTCCACTAACGGAAGAGGGGGACCCTGTGGTGGTGGATGGGACTGTGGTCTCCACTCACAGCAACCCAGCAGAAGAGCTGGCAACAGAGCAGAGTGTCATAGGCCTCTGCTCCTCACTAACAGAAGAGGGGGACCCTGTGGTAGTGGATGGGACTGTGGTCTCCACTCACAGCAACCCAGCGGAAGAGCTGGCAACAGAGCAGAGTGTCGTAGGCCTCTGCTCCTCACTAACAGAAGAGGGGGTTCCTTGGGTAGTGGATGGGACTTCAGTCTCCACTGGCACAACCCCAGAAAATGGTACAGGACTGGGACAGGAGGATGTCGGCTTTGCTTTGCAAGCACCGGGTTTTTTTTTACCAAGCACCAGTGGATGGGAATTCAGTCTCCACTGGTATACCCCAGGAAGGGGGGGCAGCTGATCCAGACCCCCAACAGCATGATGGACTGAGCCCAGCCACCCTGCCTTCTCCCCAGCGGCAGGCGTGTTCTCTGAGAGAGGCAGAGTTTGGCGGGGTGAGTAATGCTCAGTTTGGAGCCATTTATTTGGGGTACAGTATGGAGACCAGCATTGGAGGACTGGAACTACTGACGGACTTCGCAGTCAACCCGTTTGGGGTTACCACCTGTGTCTGTCTCCCACCGAAAGGGGAGAGATGTAACGGAATGGCCCGTGACAGACTGAGATATTACTATGTCTAGGGTCACCTTATGTCCACTAGGGCCATAGGGTGACAAAGAATCATAATTCATTCATTACAGAAGATGGGACATTATTAATAATTCATGTTTGCAGGATGTCTTCAAATATCAAAAGCTGTTGGCTATTCAATCTGGGCACAAATGCTTTTGAAAGGTGTTAATTCAGGTCTACAAGACCAGAGTGACTCATACCTCTGTATAATAGGCTATTGAAATGTCTTGAGACATGTCTTGAGGTGTTGGCTATTCACTGTGAAAGACACATGCTTTTGAAAAGGTGTTAATTGCACCCACTCTCACAAGATTCTGCCATTGTGTGATAAAGCTGTCTAGATAACTTATTCAACTAGATGTCTGTGTTATGTTAAAGGTTAATTGAACTCTATTGAAGATGCGGTGCCGACAAGTCTACATGGTTAGCTTACCTGAATGCCTTTTAGAGTGAAATTGAAGCCCCCCCATGGTGTCAAGGGGGGTGGAGACTACATTGTCCTGTGACTAACTGCATTATGCTTGAGACTGTATAAGAAGCTGAGAAAATACCAATAAATTGTCATATCTTTGAAAGCAAGTGCAGAGCTTGAGTCTCGTCTTGTTTATGGGAATGGATATGGATCGTGTATGCAAGATTGTCGCAGTGTGTCAGATAAGCTTGTCGTGGTTGGATGGAAGGTCGTAAGCGGTGGTGACCGTTACAGATACCAAACAGGTTATTAACACACTAGATGGTATCTCACCCAAACCAGGTATATGGTTGGTCACAGCCGATGTGACTTCCTTATATACGATCATACCCCACCATTTGGGTTTTGAAGCGGTACTTTTGTATCTGGAGAGACAAACTGGACTGGTTAAAGCACAAATAGAGTTTATTATGGTGCTGTTAAAATATGCAGCCACCCATAATTACTTTCTGTTTGATAACTTGTTCTATAGACAGGATAGAGGTGTGGCCATGGGGGCTAAAATATTCCCCCAGCTTGGCCAACCTCTTTATGGCCAAATGGGAGGAGGACGTCATCGACAGATGTCGCCGTCCGGAGATTCTACTTTGGTCGAGGTACATCGATGACGTCCTCCTCCTTTGGGACGGTTGTGAAGCTGGTCTACCTTTTTACTGATTCCTATTGCCCCATCACATTAATAAGTTGGAATTCACATCTGTGAATCTAGGGTAATATAGTAGTACAGTGGGGCAAAAAAGTATTTAGTCAGCCACCAATTGTGCAAGTTCTCCCACTTAAAAAGATGAGAGAGTCCTGTAATTGTCATCATAGGTATACCTCAACTATGAGGGACAACATGTGGAAACAAATCCAGACAATCACATTGTCCGATTTGGAAAGAATTTATTTGCAAATTATGGTGGAAAATAAGTATTTGGTCACCTACAAACAAGTAAGATTTCTGGCTCTCACAGACCTGTATCTTCTTCTTTAACCACTTGCTTACTGGGCACATAAACCCCCTTCGTGCCCAGGCGAAATTTCAGCTTGCGGTACTGCGTCGTTTTAACTGACAATTGCGCGGTCGTGCGACGTGGCACCCAAACAAAATTGGCGTCCTTTTTTTCCCCACAAATAGAGCTTTCTTTTGGTGGTATTTGATCGCCCGTGCGGTTTTTATTTTTTGCGTTATAAACAAAAAAAGAGCGACAATTTAAAAATATATATATATTTTTTACTTGTTGCTATAATAAATATCCCAATTTTTTTTTAAATTTTTTATTTTTTTTTCTCAGTTAAGGCCGATACGTATTCTTCTACGTATTTTTGTAAAAAAAAAAAAAAAAAATCACAATAAGTGACTGCTTTGCGCAAAAGTTATAGCACCTACAAAATAGGGGACAGAATTATGATTTTTTTTTTACTAGTAATGGCGGCGATCTGCGATTTTTATTTTGACTGCGATATTGCGGCGGACACATCGGACACTTTTGACACAATTTTGGCGCCATTCACATTTATACAGCCACCAGTGCTATAAATATGCACCAATTACTGTATAAATGTGACTGGCATTGAAGGGGTTAACACTAGGGGGGTGAGGAAGGGGTTAAATGTATTGCCTGGGTGTGTTCTAACTATTGTGGGGGGAGGGGGGTGACTGGGGGAGGTGACCGATGCTGTCTCCCTATGTACAAGGGAAACAGCATCTGTCACCTCTCCCTGACAGGACGTGGAGCTCTGTATTTACACACAGAGCTCCACGTCCCTGCTCTCTCACCGACGATCGCGTGTACCTGACGGACATCGCGGCCGCCGGGTACACGTATCGGATCCTCGGTGATGCGTCGGGATTGTTTTTCCCCGCCGCGCGCCACCCTGTGGCGCGCGCAGGGAATTACAAGCAAATCACGTCCAAAGACGTGACCCCGGCGCCTCAGGTCCGCGCTGCTGATGTATTATGTCAATAGCGCGGACCGGAAGTGGTTAAGATGCTCCTCTGTCCTCCACTCATTACCTGTATTAATGGCACCTGTTTGGACTTGTTATGAGTATAAAAGACACCTGTCCACAACCTCAAACAGTCACACAATGTGATTGTCGGGATTTGTTTCCACATTTTGTCTCTCATTGTTGAGATATACCTATGATGACAATTACAGGCCTCTCTCTCATCTTTTTAAGTGGGAGAACTTGCACAATTGGTGGCTGACTAAATACTTTTTTGCCCCACTGTATACTCGGACCAACAATTATTTATGCCCAATAAATTCTTGGCAGCTAACATTTGCAGATCTGTTCTTAATATTTAGGTCCCCACAGAACATTACAAAATTACATCTCTGTTGTCCTTTGACCTGGCCAAGACATTAAATAGTATTGAGTGTGATTACATCTGGGGGTTACTCTCCCTTTTTTCGCGTATCGCAAGTTATCAATAACTGCAAATGTCTAAAACAATATGCACATTCTAGTGTCCATCCCTGATCCCCCTCCCCACCCCCCACATACACACCTCCCCCTCAAATAGAACCCACCTGCCCCCACACCCTCCAAACTGGTAACTACTGCCGAACAATGGGAACTGTTGGCACACTAATGCCAGGGGTGTTTTTTAGGGGGTATTGGGGAAGAGATGTGTGTGTATATGGGTTTATCCATAAACCTGCAGTAGCCATAAGTTGGAGTCATATTCCACTTTTTTTTTTCTTGTTGGTGCAGTAGATTTTTGTGGAAAACAAATCTGTATGTGAGCCATATGCGTTTACCTTTTTTTATATGCATTCCTCTCTCAAACATGTTGTGCCTAACATTGAGAACTTTGGGTAGAAGTATGGATTTGTTCCAGTTACATAAAAGCCCAGAGAAACATCAAAGATATCGCAAGGTGTTTCACGTACAGGTGGTATCTGAAATACCTGGGTATTTGAATTTTTTGGTTCATCACCAAATACATCCTACATTTTTAATTTATTGAAAATGGTATAGATGCCACATCTGTATTTCCTCCACAGTTGCCCAAGATGCATATCTCCTGATCTACTTTAAAAAGTTCAGTAGCGTGTCTCAAGACCTTTGAAGGAAAAACATTTCCTAGTCTCACAACGTTTCAATATCCACTGCACTGTGTCCATGGATCTATTTTTTTGCTGCTCAGCTTCAATATTTTACAGGTTGGGAGTCGAGCAATAAATTCTCTATTTCTTACTGCAGAACAACCTAGTTCTTAAATTATCCTAATCATTTGTATTCACTTGGCACTGGCCAATTTATTAAAGGGAAATTCCAAGTATGAATGTTATTGAATAGTTTCATGTAAGCATGCAAATGTCATACCTGTGGAACCACTGTAGATGTTGAGAATTCCTGTAGAAGGCCCCGTTACTATAGTGATTGCCACTGTCCTGTGGCGTGCACCTGCACTGCTGTATAGTAACCACGAAAGGTCACCCGCTCTGCACGGGTGCCGTTTACAGAAGGATTTGCTTTCTTCTTAACAAATGCAGTCAAATTGAATGAGGTGAAGTTAGGATGGTTTATTACAATTTTGCTCACTACTTGCTACTGCTTTTCAGTGTGTGAAGGGGTATAGCCACTAGATGGGGTTGTGCATCTGATTTTGACTAATGCTCAGTCACCTCAGGCAGGGCTTTTTACGTAGAGGTGAGCTGCTGTCCCCATTAAACTACTGGAGAAAAAAGATTTTACAGAAAGTAAAGTACAATTTTACAAAATTACAAGGTACAGAACGTTTTCTTAGTTGGGAGAGACATAAGGGAATTTGAAAAACCTTGGTTTGCATATTAAACCAGTGAGTGCAAGTGCCTTAATACAGTGTTGCTGTTTTGCTTTTTTACAGGTTCTATACTAAATCACATACACCAAAGGAGACATTTCAATGAAAGGGAAGCCAGTTTTGTTGTTAGAGATATTGCTGAAGCCTTGAACTACTTGCATAACAAAGGTATTTTCTATAAATTTTTAGCATTGGCTTTTGCTTCAGTTTAATCTCCCAAGTTAACAACCCAGTATAGTTTGTTTTGTACAACAAGTAATAAAAATATAATCTTTTTAGAATGACATGTACGTTGCAAAAATATGTGAAGTCTGAGTTGACAATGGCTTGCCAATTTGCAATTTTATTGCAGGATTAACCACTTAAGGGCCGCCACACAACAATATACGTCGACAGAATGACATGGGTGGGCACATGGGCCTACCTTGCCACCCCCCACGGTGCCTGCGGTGGTCCGTTTTGCTTCAGGAGCGATCCGGGATAAGGGGGCGGCCATTGATTTCTGGCCACCCCCTCACGATCGCTCCTGGCAAATGAGAAGCTTCCCCTGCCTGTGTAATGTAAACACAGGCAGGAGGAAGTGATGTCATCTCTCCTTTTCGTCCGGATCGCTGGACGAAAGGAGAGAAGACATCAAGTAAGTGCACCAACACTACACTGACACGTAGGTACACATAGGCAAACAATCCACCCCCCAGTCATCCCCAGTTACAGTGTCACTGATTGCAGTGATCATTTATTTACTGATCACTGCATTTAGTGTCACCTGTGACAGTAAAAAGTGTTAGGGACATTAGTGTTAGGTCCAGGGAAGCGCCCTACCCCCCCAATACAGGTTTACCCCTTGATGGTTCCCCCCAGTTAACACTTTCAACCCCTATCGCCAGTGTCACTAAGCGATCGTTTTTCTGATCGCTGTAGTGTCGCTGGTGCCACTAGGTAGCCAGTTATTTTTTTAAGTTCGCCGCCACATTTTTATAGCGTCAGGTACTCCCATATATATCTAATAAGGGTTTTAACCCCCTGATTGCCCCTAGAGTTAACCCTTTCGCCAGTGATCTCCGTATAAGTATTACGGGTGATGCTGGTTGGTTGGTTAGTTTGCTTTTTATAGCATCAGGGCACCCGCCGTATATATAACCCAATAAAGGTTTAACCCCCTGATCGCCCGGCGAGTGATATCAATTAAATGTTAGCGTCAGTCAGAGTCTGCGTCGCCCCAGGCACCGTCAGATTAGTGCCAGTATCGATTAGTGACACCCACGCGCAAAACATACACCTCCCTTAGTGGTATAGTATCTGATCAGAGCTATACTAGTGTACCCAGCAGTTTAGGGTTCCAAAAAAACGCATTGTTAGCGGGATCAGCCCAGATACCTGCTAGCACCTGCGTTTTGCCCCTCCTCCTAACCCAGCCCACCCATGTGCATCTATCGATAGTGAAGAGAAGGTCACGCATCTGTCAGACTCGGGCTCAGAATACAATCCCATAAAAGACAGCGGCTCCATATCAGATAGCTCTGACAACGAAGATAAGGTCCCTGCTAAGGTCAGGCATACCCGACCCCATTCTGCTGTTGTTGAGGTGTAAGAACCGCAGGTCCCTCGTATGGAGCAGAGAGCCATTACTAAGCGCCGCTATTCCTTCTGATGAACAAGCACCAGCGGCCTAGTACACCCTGGTTGTACATCCAGCACTACAGTAACACTTGGTGACATGGCGAGTCCCATAAGTGCAGTTCAAGCTGGCGAGGTGGCAAGCACAAGTAGTGTTCCGCTGCCACCAAGAAGAAGACAAAGATAGGCCCGTTGTGCCCATAGTGCCCTTCCTGCTGCATTCGCCAATCCTGATTGGGTCCCCACCACTTCTGCAGCACCCGTACTTCCCCCATTCACTGGCCAACCTGGTATTCAGGTGGAAACTGCTGATTTTACCTCACTTGATTTTTATTCGCTGTTTTTCACAGAAGATCTCTATAGATCTATTGTGGACCAGACTAATTTGTATGCTGGTCATTTCATTGCCATTTGTCCCCAGTCCGCCCTTGCCAGAGAATGGAAACAAGCTACGGTTTCCGAATTTAAGCTCCTTCTGAGCCTTTCCTTTAACATGGGCATACATAAATTCCTGAAGTTGCGGACATATTGGTCCACAAGACCATATTCCCGTGGTCTCTGCCTCCATGGCCAGGAAATGATACAAGGCGATCTTGCGGTTCATGCACTTCAACGACAATGAACTTTGTCGTCCTCGTGGAGACCCTGGATAGGATCGGCTCTACAAAATAGGCCCCGCATTATCCACTTCAACAAGCGTTTTGCAGCCTTGTATACTCCCCATCAAGTTGTCTGCATTGATGATTCCCTTATTAAATTTTCTGGCCGCTTGTCTTTCAAACAGTACCTAAATGCTCTGTGACAGTGCAACAGGCTATACATGGCGCTTTATGGTTTATGAGGGAAAAGATAGTCAGGTAGGACTGCCTAGATTACATTGGGAGCGCTGGCAAGATTGTGTGGGACTTGGTGTCACCCTTATTCGGAAAAGGGGTACCACTTATATGTGGACCATTATTACACAAGCGTGCCACTTTTTAGTCACTTGTTTGATCATCAGATTGGAGCATGTGTCACTGTGCGACCTAATCGCCGGGGCTTTCCCCAGTGGCTTGTAGAATGCCGTCTTAGGCTGGGTAGAGAGCCTGCTCAAGGTGTAATAATTTGCTCACTGTGAAGTGGAGGGATAATAAGAATGTTTTCGTTCTTACCTCCCTTCAGGCAGACACGACAGTCCAAATTCGGAAGGTGGCTGGTGTTGTGGAGAAACCCCTCTGTTTCCATGAATATAACCAAAATATGGGAGGGGTGGACCTCAACGACCAGTTGTTGGCGCTGTATCAAATTGCCTGTAAGGCAAGATGCTGGTACAAAAAATTGTCTCTATATTTATTTCAATTGGCTTTGCTGAACGCTCATGTGCTATACAGAGCTTCAGGACAGACTGGATCCTTCCGTCAATTCCAGGATGAGATCCTCACAGCCCTTCTGTATCCAGGCAGTGCTGCACCTCACCATTCCCAACCAAATGCAGTAAGCCGACTGCATGAGAGGCATTTTCCGTATGTACTTGAGAGTACCCCTACCCAATGATCCCCCCAAAGAAAATGTTGTGTCTGTAGAAAGCGCGGATATAGGCGTGACACCCATTATTATTGTCCCCCCTGTGCTGACAATCCTGGTCTTTGCATTGGTAAATGTTTTGAACGCTACCACACACTAGTGCAGTTTTAGCGTAGGGTACAGCATTTCACAGGCTAGGACACAATTACACAGGGTCTCCCAAGATGCCATCGCATTTTGAGAGACCCAAACCTGGAACCGAAAAGTTGAACAGTTACAAAAAAGTGTTAAAAAAAGTAAATTGCTCTCTCCCTCTCTATTCTCTCTCTATTGTTCTGCTATTTTTTACTGTATTCTATTCTGCAATGTTTTATTGTTGTTATGTTTTATCATGCTTGCTTTTCAGGTATGTCTTTTTTTTATTCTTTACTGTTTACTGTGTTTTATTGTTAACCATTTTTTTGTTTTCAGGTACACCATTCAGCTGCAGCGCGGATTTATTTATCTTGACAGCAACAGCGTTTGCTCCCACAATACATAAAGCCGTGACTCCAACTCTGTAGGACAGGGGTGTCCAAACTTTTTTCAAAGAGGGCCAGATTTGATAAAGTGAACATGCTTGAGGGCCGACCATTTTGCCTGACATTCTTTAAACCATTACAATTCGGTTTAAGTGTGTTCCTACGAGCAACTAATACACTGACCAACAAGAATTATCCTGCCTTTGTGGCTGTGTGTGGTAAAGAGATGAGCTTGGGCCTGTTGTTTGGATATACCGTATTTATCGGTTTATTACACGCACCTTTAAAAAGGAAGTTTCAGGGGAAAAAATCTTAAATTTTAAATAAAGAACTGTGAAGCAAAAATAGGGTCAGTACCCATCAATGCAGCTTAATCAGTGCCCATCTGCAGCCTCACTGTTGCCTTGAATGCAGCACCCACTACATATGAATGCAGCACCCACTACATATGAATGCAGACTCACCATTGTCAGTGCAGCCTGCAGAGGAGACAGGGAGGGGGTGGGACGAACCCCAAAAGACAAACAGAAGAAACTCCTGTTTTCTCGACGGGCCTCTTTAATTAAAAGTCTTGCTTCCTGTGATGGGCAGAACAGTTGTCCAATGGCAGCGCAGGAGACGGGGCTTCCTTTTACACAGGATGCTGTATGCACAGCACTGGTCCATTCCCTTCCAAGGCAGCCACCATACTATCTTTTGTGGCCCCCGGCGCTCGGGGTTTCGTTGGGGGCCACAAAATATATATATGTCAAGATCACTAGGCGGGCTGAGCAGACTTTGGACATGCCTGCTGTAGGAGTTGATTTAATTACCACAGTTAAAAAAAAAGAGCATATATGCCGAATCATAGGGGCAGCAGGGGCGGAGGAGCGATTTTGCTCCTAATGCCACGTACATACGGTCGTACATACAGGCTTCTACGTGGCATAACTTTACGACACGTACATATGGTCGAAATTCCGATGGAGGCTTGCCCGTGGAAAAGACCGACCGAGTGTACACGGCATAACTGTTTTGTGGGAGGATGCCCCCATGCTTCGGCATATATAAATGGTGCATGTATGCCCATCATTAGAAGTGGTCGGATGAAGGGAGGTATTCTAATGGTGGGCATACCCACCGATCAATCTATTTTTTTTGTTCAGTCAACAGGCTGCATGAAAAAAAAATTACAATACATGTCCAACAAGGACCAGCAACCTACTGGTATGTTATACCAGAATGATGCCTGCGGGTTTAGGTATCCTCTTGGTATCATTATTTTCAGCCAACGGTCGGCTTTCATGTAAAAGCAATCCTAGCGACTAATTGGCCTCTAGACTGCTTTTACAAGCAGTGGGAGGGAATGTCCCCCCTCCCCCCCGGATATAAACGGCGCCATTGGGAAATTGGGAAAGCAATTTTATCACACCGATCTTGGTGTGGTCAGATGCTTTGAGGGCAGAGGAAAAATCTAGGGTCTAATAGACCCCAATTTTTTCAAAAAAAAAAAAAAAAAAAACTGTCACTACCTATTGCTATCATAGGGGATATTTACATTCCCTGAGATAACAATAAAAATTGTATAAAAAAAAAGTAACAGCTTAAAAAAAAAAGCACCCTGTCCCCCCTGCTCTTGCCATTTTGGAAAGTAGACACCCCAAGCTATTTGCTGAGAGGTATGGTGAGCATTTTGCAGATCTCGCTGTTTGTCACAAAGCTTTGTTCTTTCTTCATTTTCAAAACAAATGAGAGCTATAAAATACTCACCATGCCTCTCAGCAAATAGCTTGGGATGTCTTACTTTCCAAAATGGGGTCATTTGGGGGGGTTTGTGCTATTTTGGCATTTCATGGCCTTCGAAACTGTGCTAGGTTGTGAGGAGTGAAGTCGAAAATTTGCACCCTTAGAAATCCTGAAGGCGGTGCTTGGTTTTCCGGGCCCCATACACGGCTAGGCTCCCAAAAAGTCCCACACTTTACTTTACACTTTTGTGGTATCCCCGTACTCGGGAGAATAAGCTAAATGTATTTTCTGGTGCAATTCCACATATAACTATGGCATGTGTGAGCAATATATCATTTAGTGACAACTTTTTGTAAAAAAAATAAAAAATTGTCATTATTCAATCACTTGGGACAAAAAATAATTCAATGGGCTCAACATGCCTCTTGGCAATTTCCTTGGGGTGTCTACTTTCCAAAATGGGGGTCATTTGGGGGGGTTTTGTACTTCCCTGCCATTTTAGTACCTCAAGAAATGAGATAGGCAGTCATAATCTAAAAGCTGTACATTTCAGAAAATGTACCCTAGTTTGTAGACGCTATAACTTTTGCGCAAACCAATAAATATACGCTTATTGTCATTTTTTTTTACTAAAGACATGTGGCTGAATGCGTTTTGGCCTAAATGTATGACTAAAATTGAGTTTATTAGATTTTTCTTATAACAAAAATCAGAAAATCTCTTTATTTTTTTTTTCAAAATTTTCGTTCTTTTTCCGTTTATATTGCAAAAAAAAAATAAATCGTAAAGGCAATCAAATACCATCAAAAGGAAGCTCTATTTGTGGGAAGGAAAGGATGCAAATTTCATTTGGGTACAACATTGCATGACGGCGCAATTAGTTAAAGCAGCGCAGTGCCAAATTGTAAAAACCCCTCGGGTCTTTAATCTGCATAATGGTCCAGGTCTTAAGTGGTTAAAGGATAAGTTCACCTTTGGGAACATGTTACATTTTCTACCCATTTTTAGGGTGGAACATGTTTTCAATGCTAAAGCCGCTGCCTGTTCCCCGCACTCCCTGTGACAGCAGTATGGGGAGAAGTTCCCCATATTAGCTGTCACTTTTTGAAATTAGTGCGGCCGTGCGGGGCTCCACCCACTCAACAGCATAATTCATTCAAATAGCTCTGTGTGTGAATGAACTACAAGGCCCGACATTCTTTGCGGCTCTCAGCTTGCAGTTTTCAATGAACTACCATGGTGCTCTGGAGGGAAATTCCAACATAGCTCTGCTCAGCCTCTGCATACACTCTGCAGCCTCCAGCTCCTTTATCAGCTGTCCCCCACGGCAGTGACGAATGGCCCTGCCCCTCGGCTGAATTCCCCAGGCGGAGAGGTGGCCGGAGCGCCTGATACTAAAACCATCCCTGCACGGATGACGGCTCCCCTCTGATTGATGATCCACCCCGGCCAGCTCTCATATAGCCGCATCAACTGGGATTTGAAGGGGTTTACTGCTTCCTCGGGGGTATAATTTTTTTTTTTTTTTTATTGCAGGCACCTCCAGGGGTGGACTGACCCGGCCCGGGCCCTCCCACCATGGGGCCCTCGGGCAGTGCCGAATGGTCAGTCCGCCCCTGCTTTTGTCCATGTACAAATCTTTTGCAAGGTGTACAGTTGATTGGAAATGTTCACTTTTTCTGTTCTGTGTTCTTCAATGACAATATTGTCTTCCAATCTATGAAAAATTTTGCTGTAAGTGTTATAATGTTTCCAGTGCTTGTTTACAGCTAATAGTAAATTAAATCATGTTATGGTCACTGCTACTCAGATGTTATTTTATATGTACAATAGTAATAATCTCCGCATAGTTTTAGATTACCAGGTTCAGCAGATTATCATTTTTCACTGGGGCTTCTAAAAACTGTACCCTAAATTGTCTTTTAATATTAATTTCCACCCTTTTTCTGTTCCAGCAGTATTATTACTCAAGTCACTTTGAGGCCGGGTTCACACCTATGCGAATTGAGTGCGGCTTAAACCGCATCTAATACGCAGAACATTTCTAAATACATTGTTTTCAATAAGGCTGGTTCACATATGTGCGATGCATTCGCACTGCGCATTGCAGAAAAAATGTGTGCGGATTTTTTTTTTTTTTTTTGAATTGTTTATTTATCCAATACAGGGAGCTGGTCCACACGAACCACATCAGCATTACAGTGTAAAATTCAACAACAAACACGGGAACACATAGGGTATACCAACATCTGTGTCAGGTCTAGACAGTAAGCGTACAACAACCTAATAGCTGCCGCTCGACAGCTGTCATCTGAAACCCGTGTGTTCTAGGAGGATGCCTAGTTCCTGTCCGAGGGTTCAGCCCCCTATCTTTTCCGTTTACTAAGTAAGAGCAGAGGCAGAGATAAAGAGGAATGAAAGTTGGAGGAACTGCCCAGGGGGGCAGTAAGAGGAGAGAGCAGAGTGGAGGAAGGTAATGAGAGAGGGGCAGGGGGGGGGGGGGGAAGGGCTCGCGAGCATGATCAAGTGCCTATCGTTAACCTGGCAGTCCCGGGGGAGTGCTGGCCATACAACTCTAACTATCCCCCGGTGGGGGGGTTTGGGCCATCTGGAAGCTCAGGCTTCTTCCCCTGAGGGCCTGGCCCTCCTCGGAGTATGTGAAAGCATTCCACATTTGCCAGGTCTGAGAATACAGGTCATTTCTATCCTGCTTCGTCAGAATCAGGTCTTCCATCCTGTTGATCTCGTCTACCTTCCGAAGCCACATGGCCACCGTTGGAGGGTGTGGAGATTTCCAACAGAGTGGAACACATGTCTTGGCCGCGTCCAAGAGATGCCGGATGACTGATTTTTTATATATGCGGGCGGGGATGTCGGTCGCATGGAGAAGGCAGTACGCTGGGTCATCAGGGATCGTGCAGTCTGTGAATTTCTGAGCAATTCTTCTAATCTCCGTCCAGTATGGACGAAGACGTGGGCATGTCCAGAAGATATGGAGCAATGTCCCTTTGTCTGACTGGCATCTCCAACATAGCTCGGATACTGTTGGGAACATTCTATTTAAGAGGGCTGGGGTCCTGTACCATCTCATCAGAATTTTGTAATTGGTTTCCTGTATTTTCGTGCATATCGACGATTTGTGTGTGAATGTTAAGATATGTTGTTTTTTGCTGGAAGAGAAAGGGCTGTTCAGATCTCGTTCCCATTTCTCAAAGCTCGGTGCTTGATATCCCTCCTCCGGTGTAGTTAGCAATGTATGTAGGGAGGAGAGGGCATGTGGTAAGGGACCCGACTCCGAACATATCTCCTCCAGGGGCGTGAGGAGACGTCCCGTCCCGGGGGGGGGTGGGGTGGACCTCAGAAAATGGCTGAGCTGGTAGGCTCTCATGAAATCTAGTCGGTACTCCCCTCCTGGGTCCATCAGTTCAGGCAACGTTCTCCATCGTCCTGATATGCTGAAATGCGAGGCCTGGAAAAGCCCAGACTCTCGCATTTCTTGGAATTTAATGTCTGCGATTCCCGGCTCAAAAAATGGGTTGCCCAAAATCGGACGAAGTGGTGAGTCCATCGGTGATAGGTGGTTCTGTGTCATCAGCCTCATGCAGACCTTTACAGTGTTGCCTATCAGAGGATGGTGCTGCACCTCCTTCTGCGTCAAACTGTGGCACCAGGGGGCACGTTGCAGTAAAACTCTGCTTTGTGCCTGTTCCAGCCGTGGCCAGAGCTTGCTCGTCCCATGTCTGCACCAGTCTATCAAGCGGTTCAGCTGTGCCGCATGATAGTATTTTCGTATGTCCGGCATTGCCAGGCCACCGTATTGTTTGGGAAGTGAGAGCACCGACTTGTGTATCCTGGGGTGTCTTCCCGCCCATAGAAACGTCCTAAACACCGTTTGCACTTGCCTAAAATATTCCTGTGGTATGTGTATAGGAAGGGCCTGCAGGAGATACAGGAATTTGGGTAGTATGGTCATTTTTAGTATGCTGTTTCTTCCAAACCAGGAGTGCAAACCAGTGGTCCACTTCTCTAGTAGATGTCGGACTGTTTTAAGAAGAGGTGGGAAATTGAGTTTAAAGACATTGGATAATTTGGGGGGGATACGTGTTCCCAGGTATGTCAAGGCTACATCTGTCCATTTTAGCCCAAAACTGTTTTGCAGTTGTGATAACTGCGGCTGGGGCACTCCCACCCCCATCGCCTCCGACTTGGACATGTTGATTTTCAGGTTGGACAGTGTACCATAAGTGTTAAATTCTTTCATTAAGTTTGGTAGTGATATCAACGGATTTGTCAGTGAGAATAGCATGTCATCGGCGTAGGCCGATACTTTGCAACTGTCCCTGCCCACTACTATTCCTGTGATGTCAGGGTTTAGCCGAATATGTTGTAAGAAGGGCTCCAGGGACAGAGCGAACAGGAGGGGCGAGAGTGGGCAGCCCTGCCTAGTCCCATTTGTAATCTGGAATGGGTCCGACATCGTCCCGTTCGCTCTGACCCTAGCCGACGGGTTCGTGTATGCCGTCGTTATCCACTGTAGCATCTTCTGTCCAATACCTATGTGTCTCAGGGTGGTGAACATGAACCGCCAGTTGACCCGGTCGAACGCCTTTTCGGCGTCTGTGCCTATGAAGACACAGGGAGATTTTGTAGTGTTTGCGGCATGTATCAGGTTTAAGACCTTAGCCGTGTTGTCCCTTGCTTCTCTGGACGGAACGAAGCCCACTTGGTCAAGGTGTATGAGGTCAGGGAGGAATCGTTGGATTCTGGTCGCTATTATTTTAGTGAAGAGCTTAACATCTGTGTTCAGTAGGGAGATTGGGCGGTAGCTACCACACTGTCCCGGGTCCTTGCCGTCTTTATAAATCACTGCAATCTGGGCCTGCAGGGTGCTAGAATGTAATTTAGAGCCTGATCCCAGGGCATTAAATAGGTTAACCAGTCTGTTTCCCAAGGATGGTAACAGGGCTTTATAGTAAGCTGTGGTAAGACCATCTGGGCCCGGAGCTTTGCCGGGCTTGGAGGATTTCAGTGCTCCCTGCAGCTCCGATAATGCTATAGGCTCATCCAGAAGCATCCTCGATTCCAATTCAAGGGTTGGCATTCGAGATGCAGTCAGGTATTCTGTCATCTGTGTCAAGTCAGGATCTGGGGAGGATGGGGGTAAATTGTACAGGTCATGATAGAAGGTCTGGAATTCCTGTGAGATTTGCTGGGGAATCGAGATCTTGCGGCCTCCGTGTGAAATAATATGTGGGATGTATGACGCCATGTGCTGTGCCCTAATCGACTGTGCCAGCATCCTCCCACACTTGTTGCCGGATTCATAGACATTACGTCTACAAATTTGTATTGCTGCCTTGGCTTTATATTGCAGGACATCAACAATTTGCCTGCGAGCGGTATTCAAGTCCGCACTTATCTGGTCCGTCGGGGCCTTTTTATGTTGGGACTCTAAAGTCTGTAGTTTAAGGAGTAGGGAGTCAAGTCGCTCAGTCCTCATTTTTTTCAGCCGGGCACCATGCTTGACGAGAATACCTCTCACCACCGCCTTATGGGCTTCCCATACCACTCCCGGGTCACTGTCCTGTGTAGCATTTGTGTCAAAGTAGTGGCCTATTTCTGTTGTCACTTCAGACATGACGTCTGGATCCTGCAACAGGCTTTCATTCAGCCTCCAGGGACGTCTCTGGGCCGTCTGAGCCTCCGACAGGCAGTAGGATAGTGTAACTGGGGCATGATCCGACCACGTAATGGGTCCGATCGTTACGCCTTTCACTGCTGCTAGATGTCTGTGTGGGATCATGAAATAATCGATACGTGAGTAAGATTGATGCGGTTTGGAGAAGAAGGAGAAATCTCTTTCTCCCGGGTGAAAAAGACGCCAGGCGTCTACTAATTGCGCTGAGTGAAGTGCCGTGTGTATGCGTTTACGAGTGTCTCCCGACATAGAGGATGTTCCCGACGAGGTATCCTCTGCTGGGATTAAGGGGACATTAAAATCCCCTCCCACAATTAATTGACCTTCCGCAAAGCTCGTCAGTTGGTCTAATTGTTTCTTCAGGAATTTATCCTGTCTTTCGTTCGGGGCATACAGGTTCACAATGGTAACCTGCGATGTCCCAACACGACCCTTTAGAAACAAGAAGCGGCCCTCAGCGTCCAACCGTGCGTCTCCATGGGTCCAGGGGACCCTGGCTGATATGAGTATCGAGACTCCTTTAGACTTGGCTGTAGCATTCAATGAATGATAGACCGTGGGGTAGTATCTGTTTTTTAGCATACACTGGGCACTATCCCTGAAGTGTGTTTCCTGAAGCAGGACCACGTCCGCACCAAGACGGCGCATGTCATGGAGGAGCATCCTCCTTTTTTCAGGGACATTCAAGCCCTTGGCATTTAAGGAAACTACAGTTAACGTGTCCATGCTCGCGAGTCAGGAGGGGGAAGGGTCCTAGAGGTGCGGACAAGGCACCAGGTCTGGGGAGCGAGGGGGGGGGGGGGACCTGCGATAGCACAGGAAAGAGGGCAGGGAGGTGGGGAAAGAAGAAGTGGGAGAGAGAGAAAAGAGAGAAGAGAGAAGAAGGGGAGAGAGGATAAAGAAGGAGCGGATTAGAATAGGAGGCTGACACTAGGGCGTGTGGTAGCCAAGGAGAAATCTAATTTAGCCTAATTGGCTAACGCACTCACCAGCAGAAGGCTGGAAACCGAGCGCAGACCTAAGTGGGTAGGTGGCTAGACAGGACCGTAAAGGCGAGCTCCCCGAACCCAACCCCCTCCCCACCGGCCATCTTGCTGGTGTGTCTCTAGTCAACAATGCAATCAATATAAACAAACACCTGACAAAACAAAAACAAGAAAAACAAAAGGGTAACAAAGTAGAAAACATGGTAAGGCAGAAGCTTCTAATCATGAGCTTTACGACAATACACTCCCTGGTAGGTTAAAAGGAACTACCCCTAGGCAGAATAAGGTCAAGCCTACACATTTCAGGGAACAGAGCGCGTGGTGTGTCCATCTCCCCCACTCATATCTCTATTGCAATCAGGGCCCATTTCAACAGATGTCAGTGCCCTCGGCCCCATGTCCCGCGTATTTGCCGGTTAGTGCCATAGGAATGCCGGAGCTTTGCCGCCCTCCCGCCTCCCACCATATGTTCCGGCTGGGCTCACTCACATCTCAGCAATCCTGGAAGTCCCGCAGGAGGGTCATATACATAGGTCTCCTCCTGTTCTTTAATTCCAACAGTTTACTGGCTCATATTGGACTGAGTGACACCTGGGGGGTTGAGGTGGACCGTTCAGCATTCGATTACCGCTGTATCTTCCCCCCCCCATGTGTGTCTATCATGTGAGGTCGGCCTGGCAGGTGTCCGAGCAGCTCAGAATGGTGGGGGTATAAAGCCTCTCAGGAGAATAGGTGAGCTAATGGGGGGGATCGGGGCGGGTGGGTGCTCTCTATGGGCGTGGGTGTCCTTAGCCTAGACAGTTCCGGTGATGTAATGTGACTGCGGGAGGCCATGGACTGGGGTTTCAAACCTAATGTTGCAGTGGGGATGGTTGCCAGCTCCCCCACCCCTCTCCTCCCAGGGCGAGTAGTGGTATCTGAGCACAGAGCGGGAGTGTGGGCAGTAAGTGATCAACTGCAGCAGGGGTGGTTGCCATCCCCTCCCTCCCCGTGGCGAGTAGGTATGCCTGTGGACGGGACGTGGGTGGGGTCTACCGGTACGTATAGGCCACAGCAACTATGAACAACAGGGGTGCAAAAATAGAGTGGGGGATTGCGGCCTACAGCCTACTCACGTCCCTCCTGTCCTGATGGTGCTCTGTTCCTCCGTCCGCCGGGTCTCCGCTGTCTGGGCTGTGCCGCGGCTCTGTAGTTGGAGGGTCCCGACCGGCCGACTGTGCGTGGTAGGATCTGTAGCCAGTCCGGAACTTGCACTCGGTCTGCACCCAGGAACTGGAAGAGATCCGGGAGGTCCGCCGGCGTCTGTAGTGTGAAGGCTGAGCCCTCTTTTCGGAAGGTCACCGAGAGCGGATATCCCCATCTGTAGGTGAAGTCCTTTTCTCTTGCTATCTCCAGGATGGGCCTCAGCATGGCTCTCCTGCGCAGTGTCGCCCTGGATACATCTGGAAGGATCCGAATTTCAGCGCCGTCTAGAGGGATTCCTCCCTGTTCCCACGCTCTGCGCAGTATTTGCTCCTTCTGTGCGTACCTCAGGAGTCTGCATACTACGTCTCGAGGCCTGTCCGGATCCGTTGACCTAGGCCCTAGGGCCCTGTGCGCCCTGTCCACTTCTACCGTCCCGGACGGGTCCTCCAGCACCGTTCTGAAGAGGGACTGGATGTGGTCCCCAAGAGAGTCCGTCTCGACCGTCTCTGGTATGCCGCGAAGCCGTAAGTTATTGCGGCGGCCCCGGTCCTCCACATCTTCCAGGTGCAGCTGGAGGGCCACCGCCGTATCCCTATGCTGGTCCCTGGCTCTCTCCAGATCCGCCACCCGTTCCTCGAGTGCGTGGAGCGAACCCTCACCAGTGGCCACCCTGTCAGTCAGGGTAGAGACCTCCGCCCTCACTTCCTGGAAGTCCCGACGGTGGGTCTCCTCCAGGCGCAGAATGAGTGCCTCTATATCCGATCTCGTCGGGAGGGCCTGCAGCAGCGTGCGGATGTCCTGGTCTGCCTGTGAACCACCAGGTGAGTGCGGGGATGCCGCCATGGTAGGATGGTGGATCGGCGGTGCAGCCGACTGTCCCGTTGATGGAGCCTGTGAGCCTCTATGAGGAGCCTGTTGCGGAGGGTCGCAGGTCTCTGTGGGGCCTCCACGTGCGGCTCCACGTGGTGCTGTTACTCGGGCTCCTGGAGAAATCCTGTTCTGGGGTCTGAAATAGCGGTGAATGTCACCGGTGGTCGCACTGGAGCGGGTCACCCGGGTGGAAGCTCTTGTTTTCCTCTTTCTGGGTGATTGCATGCCGACTTTAAAGTTACTTTTTGGCCGATTAGGGAAGGGACAGGCCGGGAGCTCAAAGAGAAAGCAGCCTCACACAGCCATGTCCAGGCCACGCCCCCCCGTGTGCGGATTTTTATGCCTTGCGGTGCGGCTCAGGTGCGAATTCAGTCCCATTATCTTCTATGGGTACGCAGCTGATTCGCAGATGTGTTCAGTTCTCTTCAGGAATTTCTGTCATTCAGCTCAATACACTTCTCCCCCACTCTCCTCTCACCCGGAACTTCTCCCAGGTCTCCAAATTCGCAGCTAAAACATTGTTAATCTGCTGAACACTTCCCTTATCTATCTGCAGAGATTACAGAGCTGAAATTCGCACCGCACAAGTGTGAATCTAGCCTAAGGGTAGTTAAAATCTTGCATTATTACCACGGTCCCAGCTCTTGCAGCCCTTTCTTGTGTAAGGAGCTGAGTCAAAGCCAGTATTCAGGGGTGGACTGGGACACAAATTTGGTCCTGGACTTCATCCAGACCGGCCCACCTAATTTTTGCAAACACACACACACACAAACAGTATGTAGTCTATACGCAATTGCGCAAAAAAAAAAAAAAAAGTAAAAACATTCTGCTATAAGTATAAATTGCTTTTTTATTCTGTGACCAGTAAATTCATTCATCTGTAACCATGACCAGTGGCAGAACATTAAGACCCCTTTCACACTGGAGCGTATTGCAGGCACTATAGCGTTAAAAATAGCGCCTGCATTCCACCCTCAAACAGCTGCGCCATTGTCTCCAGTGTGAAAGCCCAAGGCTTTTACTTTTTACTTCTCCACCGCTCCTGTCTATTGAAATCAATGGGACAGCGCGGCTATACCGCCCACAATGCGCTGCTTCAGCAGCGCATTGTGGGCGGTTTTAACACTTTCTTGTCTGCTAGCGGGGGGAAAACCACCCCGCTAGCGACCAAAATGCACCGCAAATCCACCCATAGCGTTGGCGGTAAAAATAGTGGCGTTTTACCACCAGCGCTATGGGCGGCTCAGTGTGAAAGGGGTCTAATACATCAGTTACTATGACCAGTGGCAGTGCATTTACCCCCCCCCACATGCTGTATATTAAAAACAAAATCACAGACACATACACTGACCCCCCCTCCTGACACACACACTGACCCCTCCTCCTGACACACACACTGACCCCTCCTCCTGACACACACACTGACCCCTCCTCCTGACACACACACTGACCCCTCCTCCTGACACACACACTGACCCCTCCTCCTGACACACACACTGACCCCCCCTCCTGACACACACACTGACCCCCCCTCCTGACACACACACTGACCCCCCCTCCTGACACACACACTGACCCCCCCTCCTGACACACACACTGACCCCCCTCCTGACACACATACTGACCCCTCCTCCTGACACACACACTGACCCCTCCTCCTGACACACACACTGACCCCTCCTCCTGACACACACACTGACCCCTCCTCCTGACACACACACTGACCCCCCCCTCCTGACACACACACTGACCCCCCCTCCTGACACACACACTGACCCCCCCTCCTGACACACACACTGACCCCCCCTCCTGACACACACACTGACCCCCCCTCCTGACACACACACTGACCCCCCCTCCTGACACACACACTGACCCCCCCTCCTGACACACACACTGACCCCTCCTCCTGACACACACACTGACCCCTCCTCCTGACACACACACTGACCCCTCCTCCTGACACACACACTGACCCCTCCTCCTGACACACACACTGACCCCTCCTCCTGACACACACACTGACCCCTCCTCCTGACACACACACTGACCCCTCCTCCTGACACACACACTGACCCCTCCTCCTGACACACACACTGACCCCCCCCCCCTCCTGACACACACACTGACCCCCCCCCTCCTGACACACACACTGACCCCCCCTCCTGACACACACACTGACCCCCCCTCCTGACACACACACTGACCCCCCCTCCTGACACACACACTGACCCCCCCTCCTGACACACACACACTGACCCCCCCTCCTGACACACACACTGACCCCTCCTCCTGACACACACACACTGACCCCTCCTCCTGACACACTGACCCCCCCTCCTGACACACACACACTGACCCCCCCTCCTGACACACACACACACTGACCCCCCCTCCTGACACACACACACTGACCCCCCCTCCTGACACACACACTGACCCCCCCTCCTGACACACACACACTGACCCCCCTTCCTGTCACATACACTGACCCCCCCTCCTGACACACACACTGACCCCCCCTCCTGTCACACACACTGACCCCCCCTCCTGTCACACACACTGACCCCCCCTCCTGTCACACACACTGACCCCCCCTCCTGTCACATACACTGACCCCCCCCTCCTGACACACACACTGACCCCCCCTCCTGACACACACACTGACCCCCCTTCCTGTCACATACGCTGACCCCCCCTCCTGACACACACACTGACCCCTCCTCCTGACACACACTTCCTTTCACAGTCCCCTCCTTTCTGGTATCCTTTACAGCCATTATCTTTATTTGCAACAAACACAGTTCCCTTTATGTCAGTGCCCCCTCCCTTACCTTACACAGAAGGGAGAAGACAGAGGATGCGACGTGTCCAAGCAGAAGGCGGGAGATGTTCAACTTTCAATGTAACAGAAAGACGATTGGTTGCTAGGACTGCCCCTAGCAACCAATCACAGGCTTTTTAACTTGAAAAGTTGGACAGCTCCGCCTTCTGCTCGGACATTCTCTATTGTAATGTATAGATGAAAGCAGCTGTGGGGGGGGGGGGGGAGGAGGAGTTACACGGCAGAGAAGAGGACACCCAGGCAGGATGGTCAACAGGTTCACTGTTGTCATCCTGTGCACATGCACTCCACCCACCATGCAACCCCTCCAGCAGCGATACTCTGCAGTCTGCACTGGAACCGTGCATGTGCAGTAGTTACGGCTCCGGCTGCCACCTTCCTCCCCAGCCAGCAGTCAGACTCTGCAGCCGCACGACCCGATACTGATGTGCGGGGCCCCTTCGTCCAGTACATAGCAAACACTGCCTGTATACACTCTGAATGTCAGATTGTATACAGGCAGTGTTTGCAAATGTACTGGACGAAGGGGCCCCGCACATCAGTATCAGGGCGTGCGGCTGCATTGAGAGTGAAGCTGTCAAATCTAAGCACTGTCAGGGATGAGGGGGGTCCCCGCATATCGGCCCCGCCCATTCCCGACATCGTTTTGACAGCTCTACTCTCACTGCGGCTGCACGCCCCCGCTTGCCCACCAATCACTGGATTTTTACACTGGGGACGAGACTCTAGGCTTTTTGGGGACCCATTTGGGGCTCTAGTCACCCCCCTCCCAACGCCCCTGAGTGACAACTGGCCCACTGAGCCATCGGCCCACCGGGAAACTCCCGGTAGTCCCGATGGCCAGTCCATCCCTGCCAGTATTTAACTCTGTTGTTGGAAAATCTGCAATGAATAAAAAAATCAGCACTGCCAACAGTTTGTATCTTACGAAAGTGGAGCTAATAAAGACCAACTATCTTTTGGACAACATGCGCCTAATTCAAGTGTATGTTCTAAAAAGGTACATTAATTTGGCGCATGTCTGCACCGCTTTTAGAACATACTGGCGTAAATTTCGGCGGGCGTAGCGTATCTCGTATACACTACGCCGCCGTAAGATAGAGCGGCAGGTTCCGTATTCAGAAAGAACTTGTGCCCTAAGTTACGGCAGCCTAGTGTAAATGGGCCGGCGTAAGCCCACGTAATTCAAAGTAGGCTGGTAGTGGGCGTGTTTTATGGAAATGAATTGTGACCCCGCGTAAATGACGCGCCGTCCATGGACGTATCCCAGTGCGCATGCTCCAAAATCACGTCGGAAATACTCAATGCTTTTGACGTGAACGTAACTTACGAAAGGCCCTATTCGCGTACGACTTACGCAAACGACGGAAAATTCGATGCTGTTCTAACGTCCATACTTAACATTGCCTGCGCCTCATATAGCAGGGGTAACTTTACGCCGGTCATACGCCTTACGTAAACAACGTATATCAATACGCCGGGCGCAACTACTCTTGTGAATCGGCATATCTAGCTCATTTGCATATTTTTAATGGGAACGCCGAATGCATCCAGCGTAACTATGCGCCCACGATACGCCGGGGTAGGCAAGTTACGTCAGGCGGCTGAAGCCATGTTTTTCGGCGTATCTTGCTTTCTGAATCGGCGTAAAGATGCGACGGCGCACATTTGAACTTACGGCAGCGTATCAGAAGAGACGCCGGCGTATATTCTTTCTGAATCCGGCCCATGAGAGACAGTGCTGCAAAACTCAGTTTTTATAAATTCCTAGGTGTTGCTTTTTGTGTTCTGGTCCATTTAAATAAAGACTGCTGTCTAAAATCTCACTTCTGCTCTCCTGGCATTAATGATCATGTCATCTTCAAGTCCGTTTCCAGTAAATTGATTACGTGCAATGGAAGAACACATCCCCCTTGTTGAATGGAATTGCGCAGAGTGGGAGATTTTCTGTAGTCCTATTATGCCTACTGTTCTAGGGTGTCAGTACTACATATTTACAGTGCCGTGAATGTTGTCACCCTAGGACTGGAAGTGTGTTACTGGCAGGTTTACCAGGTAAAAATAAAGGGGGTGGGGACTCTAAAAAGAAGAAAACTAATGCTACTTCTGCAATACATAAAGTTTGTGTTCTTGGCTTTAGTTACACTTTTGAACTTTGTGAAGGGGAAAAATAAATTGAATGAAATTTCAAGTTGAGACATACAGAGTGTGTGTGTATATATATACACACACATACAGTGGATATAAAAAGTCTACACAATAATTTCATAATTTCAGAACTTTTTCCACCTTCCAGTTGAACAACAAACTGAAATCATTTAGGTGGAGGGAAGTAAAAATAAAAAGCTAAAATAATATGGTTGCATAAGTGTTCACACACTTGAACTAATACTTTGAAGCTCCTTTTGATTTTACAGCACTCAGTCTTTTTGAGTATGAGTCCATTAGCATGGCACATCTTGACTTGGCAATATTTGCCCACTCTTCTTTGCAAAAACACTCCAAATCCGTTTCTGGTCTGTGCTCTGGCTGGGCCATGCCAAAACTTTAATCTTCTTCTGGTGAAGCAATTCCTTTGTTGATTCGGATGTTTGCTTTGGGTCTTTGAACATGAAGAGGAACTTCTTCTTTCAGCATAACGGCTTTCTAGCAGAAGCCTGAAGGCTTTGTGCCAATATTGACTGGTATTTGGAACTGTTCATAATTCCCCTAATTTGACTAAGGCCCCTGTTCCAGCTGAAGAAAACCAGCCCCAAAGAATGATGCTGCCACCACCATGCTTCACTGTGGGTGTGGTGTTATTTTGGTCATGTGGAGTGTTTTTGTGCAAAACATATCTTTTGGAATTATGGGCAAAAAGTTCAACCTTGGTTTCATCAGACCATAAGACATTTTCCCCACATGCTTTTGGGAAACATCAGATGTGTTTTTGCAATATTTAGCCAGGCTTGGATCTTTTTCTTCGTAAGAAAAGGCGGAGGGAAAAGGGAGATTGTTGTCATGTTCCACACAGCCAACACTTGCCAGATATTCCTGCAGCTCCTTTAATGTTGTTGTAGGCCTCTTGGCAGCCTCCCTGACAAGTTTTCTTTTTGTCTTTTCATCAATTTTGGAAGGACGTCCAGTTCTGTTGTGCATCCAAACGGGGGCAGCGCTGGCCTCTTAGCTGGTGATATCTTCCTCATTCTGCCAATATGAATGGGGGGGGGGGGCTTTCCTACAGTCAGCTGCGGTTTCCAAAGCAAGCAAAGTCCTTTCTTGTATTAAAAGAGGTATGGACTCCAGAGAGAGAGATATCATTTTGCCCCTGTACAAATCATTAGTAAGACCTCATCTGGAATATGCAGTCCAGTTTTGGGCACCAGTTCTCAAAAAGGATATCGGAGAATTGGAGAAAGTGCAGAGAAGGGCAACCAAACTGATAAGAGGCATGGAGGAGCTTAGCTATGAGGAAAGACTAGAAGAACTAAATGTATTAACTCTTGAGAAGAGGAGAATAAGGGGGGATATGATCAACACGTACAAATATATAAGGGGTCCATAAAGTGAACTTGGTGTTGAGTTATTCACTTTACGGTCAACACTGAGGACAAGGGGGCACTCTTTACGTCTAGAGGAAAAGAGATTTCACCTCCAAATACGGAAAGGTTTCTTCACAGTAAGAGCTTTGAAAATGTGGAACAGACTCCCTCCAGACATGGTTCTGGCAAGCTCAGTAGATTGCTTTAACCACTTCCTTACTGGGCACATATACCCCTTCCTGACCAGGTGAAATTTCAGCTTGTGGCACTGCATCACTTTAACTGACAATTGCGCGGTCGTGCGACGTGGCTCCCAAACAAAATTGGTGTCCTTTTTTCCCCACAAATAGAGCTTTCTTTTGGTGGTATTTGATTGCCTCTGCGGTTTTTATTTTTTGCGCTATAAACAAAAATAGAGCGACAATTTAAAAAAAAATATATTTTTTTTTTACTTGTTGCTATAATAAATAGCCAGATTTTTTAAAAAAAAAAAAAATTTTTTCTCAGTCTAGGCGATACGTATTCTTCTACATATTTTTGGTATTTTCTGGTTTGCGGAAAAGTTATTGCGCTTACAAAATAGGGGACAGAATTATTATTATTTTTTATTATTTCTTTTTTTACTACTAATGGCGGCGATCAGCATTTTTTTCGTGACTGCGACATTATGGCGGAGACATCCGACACTTTTGACACATTTTTGGCGCCATTCACATTTATACAGCGATAAACATGCACTAATTACTGTATAAATGTGACTGGCATTGAAGGGGTTAACACTAGGGGGTGAGGAAGGGGTTAATGTGTACCCTAAATTGTGTTCTAACTGTGGGGGAGGGGGGGGTGACTGGGGGAGGTGACCGATGCTGTGTCCCTATGTACAAGGGACACAGATCGTTCTCCTCTCTTCCCTGACAGGACATGGATCTCTGTGTTTACACACAGAGATCCACGTCTTGTCCCTGCAGCCGCCGATCCCGAATGCCTGGCGGACATCACGGCCGCCAGACACGCGCATCGGCATGTCAGCGATGCAGCGGGAACGCGCGCGCCGCCAACGCCCGCGCGCCCCCCAGTGGCCTGGCGGAGCGCAGGCCGTAAAAACACGGCCTGTTAGAGATTCAGGACATCCCTTCGGCCGTACAAAGTCGTACGGCCATTGGGAAGTGGTTAAGAAACGCCTGGATTCTTTCCTAAATGTACACAATATAACTGAGTACTAAGATGTGTAGGTAAGTTGATCCAGGGTAAATCCGATTGCCTTTCGGGGGATCGGGAAGGAACTTTTTTCCCCTGCTGTAGCAAATTGGATCATGCTCTGCTGGGGTTTTTTGCCTTCCTCTGGATCAACTGTGGGTATGGAGTTGGGTATATGTGATGTACTTTAGTTTTTTTATTTTGTTTGTTTTTTTTTTTTTTGGTTGAACTGGATGGACTTGTGTCTTTTCAACCTGACTAACTATGTAACTATGTAACGTCTCCCAGTGTAAACTACACCGCTACTGCTGAATGAGGAAGTGAAAATTCTAACCCAATGTAAGGCCGCGTACACACGAGCAGACAGATTTGTTCAAATTGGTCGGGCCGACCGATTTGAACAAATCTGTCTGCTGGGGACATATTGGTTTGATCGTGTACACACGATCAAACCAAAATCCCCGTCGCCAGACGGCGCGGTGACGTGGCGGTGACGTTGACGCCGCCACGTCACCGCACCAGGAAGTAAAACACTTCCGCACATGCGTCGAAACCATTCGGCGCGTGTGCGAGAAGACATGTCTGCTGGTTAGCGTACTAACCAGCAGACATGTCGGGCGGACGGGTTCCCAGCCGACAGATTTCAAAGCATGCTTTGAAATCTGTCGGGTGGCCAAATCCGTCGGCTCGCCCGTACACACGGTCGAATCTGTCTGCTGGGACGGTCGGGCCGACCGTTTCCAGCAGATAGATTTGATCATGTGTACGCGGCCTAAGAATTCTAAAGAATATAGCAAGCTGACAGCAACATGTAAAACGTATGTAGGGAGACTGGTTTCATCTGTGTATATCATCTGAGGCTGTTCACTTCACTGGGTATATGTGAGAGTCAACATCCACTTTAAGCAGGCCTTCCAGTTCATTGCAAGATCTGCTTATTGGATCCTCCCACCTGTGAAAATTGCTTCAAGATACTGTAGTTGATGAAAGTATTGTATTTGTAAGAAAAAAGGGCTAGATTATATACTTGTCTTTCCCTCATCTTTTGTATCAAAAGATTTCGGAGGAGCGATGAGTTTATCAAATGTCTTTTTTTTTTTTTTTTGGGATGCTCATTGTTCCCGTTATGTCATTATAAAGAACATGGTGTTTAGGTGGCACTGGAGAAAGATGGGTAAGGTAAGTATATAATCTAAAAAATGTCTGCAGTTATGCAGCATTTTTTTTAGGGGCTGACCCTGATCTGAAAAGCAGTGCTTGCATTTTACAGCAAATACCACATTAATTATACTAACAGCAGTGTATATTTCTCCAGGTATTGCACATCGGGATCTGAAACCTGAAAATATCCTGTGTGAAAGTCCTCATCAGGTAAATCTTTTGAGAATGGCAATTATATATAATTATAGTCGCAATACTGTTATGTGGCCTGGTATATGTACAGTTTTATGAAAACCGCTATTAACCACACAGGAAAAAGCAATGTGTGTGTGTGTGTGTGTGTTAGGTTCGCACGGATACAGTACGTTTTGGACAAGAATCGCACCTCATTCCTGTTCACCTACTATTTCCTTCCAACACTGTGAATGTTTAATGGGTGTGTTCATTCAGTAAAGAAATTAGGATTGTTTGCATGTTTGGCATAAGCACATTGGGCCAGATTCACGTACATTGGCGCATATATTGACCGGCGTAGCGCATCTCCTTTACATTAGACCGGCGCAATGTAGAGGCGCAAGTACCGTATCCTCGTAGTATTTGCGCAGAAATTTGCGCCAGTGTAATGTAAATCCCGAGGCGTAAGGCGGTGTAATTCAAATTGGGAAGGACGTGGGCGTGTTCCATTGAAATGAGCCGTGACCCCATGCAAATGAGGGGCCGGCCGGATTGCGTATGCGCGCATGAAGCAGACTATGGTCAGCACCTCTGCGCACGCTCAGAACTCGGCACAGCGCAATCAGTGAGATTGGAACTAGGCAACTTAGTGAGCTACGCACAGTGCTTAAATAGACCGAGAGAAACGCTGTTCCTTTGCAAAAGTACATCTATTTGTTTCCCTTCCTACAGCAAGGTGCTTTTGTTCTGTTGTTTGTTAGCGTTTGTTGGTTTGTGACGTGTCTATTTGAGATATTTGGTGACTGTTTTAGATAGTGTTTTGGAGAGTGATTTTTGTCTTTTCTGTGCTTTCTTTGCTGTGTTTTTTTTTTTTTTTTTTGCTGGGCATTTTTTTTTGCTGGGCATTTTAATTTTTTTTTTCTGTTTGTGAATGATTTTGGAATGTGGGGTGACATTCCTGCCGGAAAAGGGGTGTCACCCTCATTTGTGGTGGAGAAGGGTTCCGCAGGACCAGGGAGAAGTGACCCCCAGGTCCGTGTTAATGGTGTATGAATGTACAGTGACATAATTGGAGCCGTGGCTGCATGGTCCTGCATGGTGGGCTTGTGCTAATCCAATGTGATGATGATGTGGTGTGTGTGATCTAGGGACCACAGTGGTGTGCATGCATGCATTCTCATTGTGCCATGATTAATGTGTGCGTTTAATGTGCAAAGATGCCTAATGTGAGCTGTCTCCTGGCTGCTCTTCCCTCAGAAGACGGGGTAGCCTCGGTTAGGGATTTTCTGGTTCGAGGGTCAGGTCATCACGTATGTCAATCTCCAGGCCCTTTCTCACTGCGAAGTAGTGCAGCATGCAACATGCACCGATGATCTGGCATACAAAGTTTGGGAAATACAACAGGGTACCCCCAGACTTATCCAGGCATCGGAAACGTGACTTCAGGAGGCCAAAGGTGCGCTCCACCACTGCACGGGTATGTGCGTGTGCTTCATTGTATCTTTCCTCTCCTGGGGTTTGGGGGTTCCGGATAGGAGTCATGAGATGGGGTCCCAGTGCATATGCAGAGTCACCTGGAAGGTAAAATACAGGAGGATGTTAGTAGTGCATGTGCCCCTTGTGATTTCTGCATCATGGGGGGGGGGGGACAGTCATGCCTGACTCCCATGTCAATCACCAACCAGCCAGCTGTCCCCATACATGTTCTGTTCGAATTCTGTTGGGATGGGGCTATGATTGTATATGTAGCTGTCATGGGTGGTGTCATGTGTTTGGCTGGTGATGTCCTCATGCATGGTTGTGGTTAATTCCATGATGGAATGAGGGGTGAATCTGAAGATGCGATACACTTCAGAATCACTCATGACAAAGAGGTCTATGCGTGTGCGGTATATCCTCTCCCGTGCCCTCCTCCGTGCCCTCCTCCTTCTGCACTCATCTAAAGTCAGTAGTATAGCTATGAGCAAGGATGCCCCTGGCATGTTGGCATACAGATTGTTGTCCTGCAAGTGTGGCTGCTCAGCTCGTCCCTAACGGTGTTGCTTTAGCTGACATGTAGACGGATTGTTTTAATTTTAAACCTGCTTTTATATGGACTAACTTTAGAACGGACAAATCAGCAAATCAATGGTGTGTCTAGCGCATTTTTGCGCGCACGATGCGCCGGTCTATCGAAATTCCGTCGGTTGAAAAATTCTAGATTTCAGGCGTATATTGTTTTGGGGATACGGCGCATAGATACGCAGGCGCATATTTAGAATTACGCTGCGCATCTGCTGAAACGCCGGCTTAAGTGCTTTGTGAATCTGGCCCATTGTGTCTATTGTTGTGCTGCAGAAAACCAGTTAAAGTGGTTGTAAACCCACTTTTTGGAATTCTACCTATAGGTAAGCCTAGAATAAGGCTTACCTATAGGTAGTGGAAATATCTCCTGAACGTACGCCGTTTAGGAGATATTTCACTTGCAGTCCGCTGAAAATCCCAACACACATGCGTGGGGAAGAAACAAAACTAAGAAGCCAGCTGCGTTGGGGATTAAGGTGAGGAAGAACAAAGGCCTAGATTCACGTAGGGCGGCGTAACTATGAACGGGCGTAACGTATCGTATTTACGGTACGCCGCCGCAACTTAGAACGCAAGTACAGTATTCTCAAAGCACTTGCGTCCTAAGTTACGGCGGCGTAGCGTAAATGTGCCGGCGTAAGCGTGCCTAATTCAAATGGGGAAGAGGTGGGCGTGTTTTATGCAAAATAATCGTGACCCCGCGTAATTGACGCTTTTAACGAACGGCGCATGCGCCGTTTGTGGACGTATCCCAGTGCGCATGCGTCGGATAGAATGCCTAACATACGTCGCACACTGCCTATGACGTGAACGTAACTTACACACAGCCCTATTCGCGTACGACTTACGCAAACGACGTAAAAAGATACGATTGTTCCGATGTCCATTCCTTGCATGGGCTGCGCCACCTAGAGAGCAGCTTTATCTTTACGCCGGCGTATGTCTTACGTAAACGGCGTAACTAATTGCGCCGGGCGCACGTACGTTCGAGAATCGGCGTATCTAGCTCATTTGCATATTCAACGCGGAAACCAACGGAAGTGCCACCAAGCGGCCAGCGTAAATATGCACCCAAGATACGACGGCGTAGGAGACTTACGCTGCTCGTATCTTGGCCGAATTTATGTGTAACTGATTGTGAGAATCAGGCGCGCATATACGACGGCGCAGATTCGGACTTACGGCGATGGCGTACGTGGAGATACATCGGCGTAAGTCTTTGATAATCTGCTCCAAAGTTTTTTATGGCTGAACTGTAGTAGAATATCGTTGTCTGCAAAGAACATTATGGCCTAGAACCCAGCTCTCTTTCTCTCCTCTCTCCCTCTCCCTCTTTCTCTCTCTCTCTCTCTCTCCTCTCTCTCTCTCTCTCTCTCTCTCTCTCCTTTTCTCTCGCTCTCATATCTCTCTCCTTCTCTTCTCTCTTTCTTTCTCTCTCTTATCTCTCTCTCTCTTATCTCTCTCTACTCTCTCTCTCTGACTTTCTGTCTGTGTGTGTGTGTGTGTCTCTCCTCTCTCGGTCTCTCCTTTTCTCTCTCCCTCATTCCTTTTCTCTCTCTCTCTCTCTCCTTTTTCTCTCTCTCTCCTTTTCTCTCTCTCTCTCTCTCTCTCTCTCTCTCCTTTCTTTCGCCTTCTTGCTCTCTTTCTTTTCTCTCGCCGTCTCTCTCTTATTTCTTGCCTTCTCTCTCTTCTCTCTCCTCTCTCTCTCTTCTCTCTCCTCTCTCTCTCCTCTCTCATCTCTCTCTCTCTCTCTCTCTCTCTCTCTCTCTCTCTGACTCCATCTCTCTGACTCTCTCTCTGTCTCTCCTTCTCCTTCTCTCTTCTCTCTGTCTCTCCTTCTCCTTCTCTCTCCTCTCTCTCTCTCTCCCTCTCTCTCTCTCCTTCTCTCTCTCTCCC